>CAXKWD010000006.1:145100783-145835783 GCA_964059195.1 Ectobius pallidus
ATTTTGGCACTTAGACCCTTATAAAACTAAACGCTTCAATTAGTCTGCCTCACAATACTGTATACGGCGTAAATGTCTTTCGGTGAGGAATAAGGATAATTAGTCATAGGAGTTGCTCTGTATCGACGTTTAGCAAGCTCAGTTGGTAGAGCATCAGCATGAAAAGCAGAAGGCCATGGGTTCAAATCCCCGAGCAAAAGGAAATTTTCTCGTAAAATATTATCATATAATGTTCACCAGAAAGTGTATTCTACTTGTTATGTTACACGTGCAAAGACGGCTTTGCACACGTGGAGTGCACTGATCATGTGCTGCAGCGCTGACTGATGGATGTATCTGTCACAGAATCAATGAGCCATGCAAACCACTTCACACTCGATACATATCGCATCAGGTCTGACTGTAATGTGCAAAATGCATCTGTAAAATTATCACGTTCCCTAGCTATTCTTTCTCAAGAGTGGAATATATTACGTGAAGGAAAAGGAAATACTTGCATAACATCATCTAATAAACGGATCGATAAACCACTAAATGTATTACAACAAAAATAAATAAACCCAGGTAAACTGATGTAACAAAGTGCCAGAATGCTTTTGTTTAATCAGTGATAACTGCAATTATGATGCGCTGAAAATAAGTTATTTCTTCAATCGATTTCAGAGTTAAGCTCCAGATCGATTCATTAAGTAGTCTTAAGGAAGACCAAAGGTCTAGTTTGATAAGCATGTGATGGAATATGTGGGTAGTGTTATTTGTCAAAGCTAAGCGTTTCCGTATATGAACACTGTACAACTATGTTGTCATTAGAACTGATTTGCATTTGATAAATTCTTTCTAATATATTCCCATAAAATAGGCACTAAATTGGACTTTACTCTGGTACCCCTTAACCAATTTGGTCCAGTATCAATAGGCTTCTTTCCACGAACATTATAAATGAGTATACCAAATTTCATGAAATTTCGATAAAGCGTATTTGAGTTATAGCGCGTACAGACACACAGCCAGACGGACAGACATTTTCCCATCCCCCACACAATCTCATAAAGTACCATTCTGGCAGTTGTCGATTGTACCTTTTTTCAGAACCCTTCTGGGTAGGCCCAGATTGCAGGTTATTTGAAACATCCGCATAGTGAAATGTGCAACCTAACCCCCCAAAAGGCGCCCCTTTCGTGACTACCCGCTCTCACCCCTGCATGCTATCTGAGTTGAAACGACCTATAAAACGCAACTAAACATACCCGGCAACTCCTGGAATTCCTGCCGCTATCAAACTCATCCTATGCTCCTGGTTTAAAACTGCATCAAATAAAGAGTAACGCCGTCTAAAATTCACTCATAAAACTCTATTCCCGGTCTCGTAAATAAAAAATAAAGGTCTTTTCAGGCACCATTAGGCTATATTTCGTTTAAAAAGTCTTGCATTTTACAAATGTTTACACACCATTCTTCAAGGGACTGATGATAATTAACTGATAACTGTCTATAGATCAACGAGCCCCTCTTTTCCGGAAATAGGTTTATTTGAACCGCTAAGATGTATACAATATTCCCTCCAAATGTTGTTTCTCGGTTTCCGCCAAGTCCATGCTCTCATTCCATGGAAAGTTTTGTAAATTTCCATGGTAAGTTTTGTAAATTTCCATGGGAAGTTTTGTAATTTTCCATGGCAAGTTTTGTAAATTTCCATGGTAAGTTTTGTAAATTTCCATGGGAAGTTTTGTAAATTTCCATGGTGAGTTTTGTAAATTGTTCATGTACTAAACACCGCTACAGTAGAACTGCAGTTATCCGAACTTCAACTATCCGGATCGGTTTGAGGCTGTATTCAAGTGGTTTTTGCAGCAGCGAGCATTGAGAAACTCTCTTTCAGGACTGATTATTTGCGAAAAAGCAAAACTTTTAGCTGACAAAATCCACAGTTTGTCATCAAAACAACTGACTCTTACCGATATGTTCAAGATGTGACACTTTATATAAGTATAATACTGCGGAATTTAGGTTTTTCTAAAAGAAAGAATCTTATATCCAATTATCCGGATATTTGATTATTCGGATCGGGTCCGGTCCCAATTAATCCGGATAATTGGAATTTTACTGTACTTGCTTCACAAAGAATTCCTCCGATACCGTCACTTCAACACCGATGCTTGCCCTTTTAAATTAGGATGGTACCTAAGTAGGCCTACATGACATTTCCGATTTTAGGGGCTTTGTCCCGGCGTCCCGAATAAAAACCCCAATGTCCCGAATAATCTGACTGTTGTCGGAAAGCAGAAATCACCAAACAGAAATTTGTCCCAATTTTAGTGACGGAAATATGGTCGCCATATACCTAAGGGTCAATGATGACAAAAATTTTAATTGCCGTATCAAGAACTCTTTTTATAATAAACGCATATTTTTACCTACCCTCATTTTTCGGTTTCCAAAGTAGGTTAAACAGTGAGCAAATTATTCGAGCAAATACTGAAATTGTTGAACACAGTTATATACAAGAAAGTCGTGTGGTTTTATTGTGTTCGCTGGCATAATTGAAAGGGTATTGACAGTCAATTTATCACGTTGTACTATGGCGTGTAGTGGTAATGACAATTCCAATAGTGAACGTCATTAGTTTGCGCGTTTTGTGTCCTGCTAACAAATATTTACCTCGAATAAAATCAATTTACACGCGTCTTTGAATTATGCTTACTCTTAATTCCAAAACGTTTCTACTTCCCATCGTCAGAATACAAAATTTCTGTGGTATTTTTCTTGTGATTGGGCATGCCATTGAAATAGTAATAAAATCAGGTAAACTGATATAGGCCTAACAAAGTTTCAGAATTCTTTTGTTTAATCCAGGGGTTCTCAAAGTGTGGTCTGCGGACCCCTGGGGGTCCAGGCATGGTTTGAGGGGAGATTTTTAACACCCCCTATTTCTTCGAACAAAAATTTTTTTAGGGGTCCGCAATGACAACATTAATAATTAAAAGGGTCCTCCAATAAAGGAAGTTTGAGAACCCCTTGTTTAATCAGTGATATTTACAATTATGATAGGTCTAAAAGAAGTTATTTTTGTATATATCTCCGAGTTAAGCTCCAGTTCGATTCATTAAGGAGGGCTTACGGAAGAACAAAGGTCTAAAGTTTGATTTTTAGCATTAACTCATACTCTGACTGCATTGGAGTCAAGACCCCGAGTGATTACCAACGCGAATTTGTAATAGTCTATAGTCATGATTTGCTTATTTTTATGCAATTAAGAAATTTGTGTCTTCTCGTCTTCTGTCCAGTAATCTAAAAACACAAATTTATAAGACAATTATCCTGCCGGTCGTATTATATGGATGTGAGACATGGTCGCTTACCCTTCGGGAAGAACATAATCTGAGAGTGTTCGAAAATAGGGTGCTTAGAAAAATATTCGGACCTAAGAGCGATGAAAACGGGGACTGGAGAAAACTGCATAACGACGAGCTTCATAACCTGTACTCTTTGCCGAATATAGTAACGGTAATTAAATCACGGAGGATGAAATGGGCTGGACATGTTGCACGCATGGGGAGGAAAGATGTATCTTAAAAATATTGACTGGGAGACCCGAAGGGAAGATACCACTTGGAAGACCTAGACGTAGGTGGGAGGACGGTATTAGAATAGGTTGAAGAGAATTGAGATTTGCGAGGGATGGTTGTGTTGGAGTTTGTACAGAATTAGGTTGAATAGCGGGCTCATGTAAGCACGGTAATGAACCTTCGGGTTCCATAAAAAAATATAGTAGCCTATTACTTTAGCTTACTTAGGAACTGTTGTACTGCCACTGAATATGTAAGTAAGCATATTTGATTATGTCGCTGTAGATTAAGTGCATGAATACGCCCCTATATAGGCCTATAGGTCATGTTATTGTGTTTTTAAAGGCATTTTCAGGAATTAATTAAATGCACGAAGTCAAACAAATAATCAATCCATATCTAATCAAAATGTCATCAATATGCCTGTCAGTTTAATTCCCACGCGTTATTTATTTTCCATTAAATTCAAAATCAATTAATCAATCGGTCGTCAGGGTGCTGGTGATAACGTTTTCAATCTTCTACTGAATTGTTTTCATCTCATAACGCAATCAGCTCCAGAAACAAACGAATAAATTGTAATCTGATGCGTATCTATAGCCGGATTTGTCATGTACATCTAAGTATGTATGAATGGTCTGTGCTGATCAAGTTAACAGACAGTTGAGAGCTGAAGGATTAGTTTATATCTTTAATAGGTTCAGTCTTACCTAAGTGCTGTAAAATTCAAATAATTACGAGGCGCGTCCATAAAGTAACTTTCCCAGGGACCGTTTACAGAAACTAAATACAACTTGGTGGAAATATTTATTGCAACAGATACAGCAAGTGTTCAGCTCTTTCCAACACATTCGCCCCCGAAATTGAGACATCTGTCATACCGTGGGACCAACTTTTGTATCCTTGTGTCATAGAAGTCTGCCGCCTAGGATCGGAACCAGTGTTTGACAACCATATCCGCTCTCTTTAATTTTCTGAAATTTCTTGAGGTGTAGGAAACGAAGGAAATCACTGGGAGCGGTTTCCGGACTATAGGGTGGATGTTTGAAAACCTCCCAAAGTATCATGCAGAAGTTCGACTGGGAGTTGTTTCAACACCTCCCAGAAAGTCTCTTGCAGAAGTTCGAGGAGAAATTTAAACACCTCCATCTTTTTCCATCTTTTCCTACACCTCAAAAAAAAAAAAAAAAAAAAAAAAAAAAAAAGAGAGAGAGAGAGAGAATGACAGAGAGGCGGAGATGATTGTCAGACAGTGGTTCAAATTCTTGGCGGCAGACTTCTACGATACAGGCATTCAAAAGTTTCTCCCATGGTATGACATATGTCTCAATTCCGGTGGCGAATGTGTTGAAAAATAGCTGAACACTTGCTGCATCTGTTGCAATAAATATTTCCATTAAATTGTGCTTAGTTTCTGTAAACGGCCCCTGGGAAAGTTAGTTTATGGACGCGCATAGTATTGTAGCAAGTCAACTAGATAATTAATTATAATTTAAACATTTTAGTGAATGTTACCAATAAATGAATTTTAAGTTTTTGTGAATTTTACCATTTGAAAATGACACCACTGAGTTCTGCAATTAAGTAAACTCGCTATGTGTAAATAATTACACAGCACTGAGGTTCCGAAACAGGAATGATTGATGCACTCACAACGCTACAACTTAGCAATACACGCGAAGTGCTAGAGTACGCCGTGTGCAATTTATACCATCACCACAAGAGTATGTTGTATGCAGTTCTTACCATAACTGGACAGGTTTGCATAAAACACAAAAAAAACCTTAACCAAAATTAAAAATTAAATTACGACCGATCCGATAACGTTTGAGATAGACACTTCCCAGGACATGAAGAACGTATGAAAACTTACGACCTTTAGGCCAAAGGTTCTTGGAGGAGTAAGCGAGCATATAGACATATCAGGGCGCCTTTAGTATTGTATAGCTTATAATATAGCAGGGGTTGCCACAACGAGGCTCGCGAGCCGCATGAGGCTAATGAAAATTGCCCAACCTCACCAGGCAACGTTATTCACGCACCACTTTCTTGTACTTGGCAACGTGACTGCACACACGCCAAGCTGCATGTCGACATGACGAAGCTGTACGATTACATTCGAAAAAGTAAGCGTAATTAATTCATGAGAGCCTCCGGAATGTTTAAAACGATAGCTCAGAATTAATTCTACGAGAGCTCCGGAATGTTTGAAATGATACATCAGAAGCTTCCTTAATTCATGAGAGCCTCAGGAAGTTAGAAACGGTAGCTGAAAAGTGTACTTAATTCCATGAGAGCCTCCGGAATGTTTAAAACGGTAGCCCAAAATTAATTCCATGAGAGCTTCCAGAATGTTTGAAACGGTACCTAAGAAGCGTAATTAATTCATGAGAGCCTCCGGAATGATTGAAACGGTACCTCAGAAGCTTCCTTAATTCATGAGAGCGTCCGGAATGTTTAAAACGATAGCTCAAAATTAATTCTATGCGAGTTTCCGGAATGTTTGAAATGGTACCTCAGAAGCGCCCTTAATTCTTGAGAGCCTCTGGAAGCTAGAAACGGTATTTGAAAAGTGTACTTAATTCTATGAGAGTTTCCGGAATATTTGAAACGGTGACTCAAAAGTGTAAATAACTCTGTGAGTGCTTCCGGAATGGCTAAAATGTGTACTTAATTCTATGAGACCCTCTAAATGTATTTTCACGAAGTAAAATATGTCTCAAAATCAATGGAGGTTTACCCTATAGGCCTGCGTCCTAAAGCGGAAGATTTAAGTAACTTTAGCTATGTCCCCAGTCTACAAAGGACCGTGCACATGGTATTTTTTATCCCCTGTTTGAAAACAACTATCTTATCTTAAGCAAACTTGTCTTTAATTAGATGTTTTATATTCGTGCTCTTTAATGGGAGCGTTGCTCATGCAGGACATAAGCACTGCGTTTTTCCAGGAATAGCTATAACATGGTGCAGTAAAATGTAACGGCCGAATTACTAATATAAATCCTATCAGCCTAAAAGATGAGCACTGACCTTTAGCTCCTTCGTGCCTGGAGTCCAACGACCCAGCAACAATGCCCTCATTCGCGATCGAAAAATCAGATGCCTCACGCGCCGCGACTGGCCTTTGTTTCCCTAGCGAAGGTGTGTTGCTGATCTGTACCGCGCTTCATTTGCTTTAATAGAGTGAACTTCTTTTCATCTGATTAGTCAGCGTTGATCCACCCACCACATTTTTACTTCCTCTGCCCTTACTATGGGTAGTACTATAGGTAGAGGAAGTGTTGTGTTCGACCCCAAAATTCGAACTCGCGTTTTCACATTTTGATATTCCCGCACGTTTTGAGGTGCCCTGAATCCAAAAATACTATTTTAAGACTTTTTAAATTCAGCTGTGTTTATTATACTCCTTTTAGCTGCGAGGCCATATCAGGAGTTCGGGATGTGTGTCTATACAGTAGGGTAGGCCATGGAACTATTGACTGTTATTATTGGCGTATTTTTACAGAGAAAATTTGAACTGGTATTAATTTAAATGGATATGATACAGGATGATTCGTGGTACGTAAACATCCAATTCGGCATTTGCCTTTACGACTGGGGAAACCATGAAAAAAAAAACATGTCAAATTGGCCGGCCACGGTCAGAATCTTGTCTGTGTGTGTCTGTGATCAGCATAATATTCTATTCTAGGATATATTCTATGTATACATCTGACCATACATCAGATCAAACATACGTGCATATGTTTTAAAATTTTAATTTCAGGCGTAATATGTGATATAGTAATAAATAGGGCCCGGACCCTTGAGTTTTAAACTATTTTGTTCCTTGCTAGCCAACTGTGATATTTTAACATAACTATTCATTTCATTGTCAATCTTATAAAACCTAAAAATAAAAATAAAAATAAAAAAATAAAAATAAAAAAAAAATAAAACTAAATACAGGGCCGGCTCGTCCATATAGGCGAACTAAGCAGCCGCCAAAGGCTGGGAGTTTTTATAAACATTTAGGGGCGCCAACATTTAAAAAAAAAACTGAAATTTCCAACGCGACATTAAAATAAAAATGAAAAAGTGTTGTAGATTAGGCCTAAGAATAAAAAAGGGCAGAAAATTATATAAATAAATTCAGTACATTATGACTGCATATATAACAAGAAGGACCCTTAATACTATATAGTCCAATAATTGGACTAAGAATAATTATTATTCTTTGCATACCCAGGCGGCTTTTGTTAGGAGGAAAAGTTTGCTGACAGCTCAATCCATTCTCTTTATTTTTACCGCACCAACAGTAGTTACCTCAGCCAATCAAAATCTAAGAATGTCCTGTGGCGGCTATTACAGCTACGCGTCTACTCTGCGTGGAGTGAAACGCGGGGTTGCAAGATCAAGTTACAGTAAACAATAACACGTGTGAATTGATTAAAGCGAGGGAAAAACTGAGGTCACTGATAACACACGTTGCTTTTGTTTTGGAAAGCGGAAACCAAGGTCGACTTAGTCAGATCAATTAACATTAAGAAATATCGACTTGATGGTTTATTCCTTTGAAGCCGCCTGAGTATGTAATGAAAAACTCAACTATATATCAACGTTTAGGCTTACGTTGGACTCCAATGTATCATAGGAACGAGGGAATAAGGTTGACTATTTCATTTCATATCTGTAAATTATCCCCTGTAAATGAAATACATAGCCTAGACATCAAATGAAAAAATCACTCTATTTAGAAGCAACCCCACAGTCTTCAGTACAAAAGGAGATCTCACCTCAACGCCAAATACACCTTATAAAATTTAATATAGCCTACTGTAGATGGTCGACTTCCTATGAAATAAATCACAGCTATGACTGAGTCGTTTACACTCTTGTGTACTGCACCCAAGACTTTCTAACGAACAGAAGTCGGCCCATCCATTTTGCAGATGGCTGTACATCAGTTTAAATTAAAGAAAACATTCTCTGTTGCAAAACTAACATAAAATGCGTCCTCGAAAGAGGAAAAAATTTAACTGCAAACCATCATTAAATTGACAAAAGAATTTACACACATAACCTAAGGGGAGTAATCAAAATACCGGTGATCAAACCCAAGGCTTCTCCTTCTGGGCAGCCACCTCTACTAAATTAATCAAAATATCGTTTCCGTTTCCCGGCGGAGTGAGTCCTATTTGGTCCACAAACATAGCGCCGTTGTTCATGTAAAACATACTATCAGATTGTTAAGTGAACAATCACGGACAGGCCACCCATTTACTTTGAAAACAACAGCTAACTAAACAGATCAACACGGAAATCAGTTAGCTGGAAAATTAACTGAAGTGGTTTGTTTAAATAAGCAACATAATAGCATGGTATTTGTATAGCTTTGTCATTATTTTGAAACTGTCCAACTGGCGAAAGCAGTATGCCTGATTTCTACATAATTTTTTTATACAACGCCACCACTACCATGGTAGGGTTTGTGGAATTTCCCCCGCCTTGTCGGAAGTGTAGCTCCATTTTTTTCTATTTTAATGTTCTGTTGTTGTTATTATTATTATTATTATTATTAATATTATTATTATTATTAACTTATCCATACAAGTAAGGCATCGTCAAACACACGGAACACAATATAATAAAATCTGGTAAACTGATGTAACAAACGGCCAGAATGCTTTTATTTAATCACTGATAATTGCAATTATTATATGCAGAAAATAAGTTATTTTTGTAATCGATTTCCGAGTTAAGCTCCAGATCGATTCATTAAACAGGGCTGTCGGAAGAATAAAGGTTTAGTTTGATAAGTATATCTAAAGGAATATGTGGGTAGTGTTATTTGTCAAAGCTAACTGTATTGCAACTAATGTGTATACCAAGTTTCATGAAAACCCGATAAAGCGTATTTACACACAGACAGACGGACATTTCCCGTCCCCCACACAATCTCATAAAGTACCATTCTGGCACTTAATAAAATAACATAACAAAAAGCATGGACTATTACATAGCACTGCGTGTTGTAAATGTATTTCTCTTGACGGTACTTCTCTCTCTAAATTCATCACAACCATCCAGATATGGCCTCGCAGTTAAGAGGAGTATAAGCACAGCTGAATTTTTTTAAAAAAAGTGAAACATGATTTTTAGTAATAGTAATAAATATTTACAAAAATACATGGCAAAGTATTGGATGGGCTTGAGCCTTTTGGGCCCATATAAGTTGGCGCCACTGAGTAGATAGATATAAACGAAGAAGGGTAGAATAAGTATGAGAAGAAAATGAATTAAGAAAAACCGTGAATGTACGGACGGAAGGAAGGAATTTTAGAGAGCAAGAAAGCTAGTCACAGAAACGGAAATTTACCTATTCCCTCTATTTTTATCAGTAGAACGTCTTCTCGGGGTTTTTCATTTACTAGGAAAGTATTTCATTTCCGGGTGTATTCATGACGTACGTAATTATAGGAGCGTGTTGTTCACACTGACTTGAAGAAGGGAGCAGACGCAAAGACTTGGAAGAAGAAGAATAAAATTAGTAGGTGGGCGGGTATGGCAAAGGAGATCAATACTTTAGGGGCTATCTGGCGAGGTCCTTCATTGACCTCTATACGGCGGGCGACGTAAGTCCTCGTGTACCTTGCTCTCCGCTTATTAGGTCAAGCCAGCGCTAGGACGGACGGGCGCATCCTACAGGAATAGCTTTGCTCCATATCAAAACATACCGAGTTTATGTTTCTGAAAGGAAAACATACACTTTGACTTATCAATTATAGGCTAATTAATACAGTACATGCTCGTACTATCGTCAAAAGCTGTTTATCGATTTGAATCCGATAGATCAGCGTTTCTCAACCTATGGACCACCAGTGGTCCGCGAAGATGGTGGAGATGGTCCGCATACATAATTAAAAAGTATCATAAGGAAAGTGGAAAGTAAAGAAGTAAATTTTTTTCACATATTTCGTTATAATGACCTATAGTTAATACCCCAAATATTAAGGATATAGGCCTTCTTTTAAAAATGGGATGTAAAATTAGGGGTCCGTAAAATTTTTTGACATTTTAGAGGTCCTCTGGTTCAAAAAGGTTGAGAAACGCTGCGATAGATAATCGATTTATCGATACATCGATTATTATTCCATGCTCCAAAAACATTCGATTTTGTTATTTATGGTTCGTTATTATTTCCTCTGCCTGCATCATAGGTAGGCTACGCTACTATAAATAGCCTATCATAGGTAGAATACAGCCAGATGATACCTGGGGACTACAAGGGCCTAAAATTACCAGATATTCGTCTCATAGGTGAAGGAAAACTCCATGTAGGTAATTTGTCCCGATCAGGAATCGAACCCGGACCCGCTACGTGAGTGGAGCGAACGCATTCTATGCACCCGATGGATCATTGCTCCTTTTTTAAATATTAGAATTCTCTCAGTGGTTGCAAAAATCGTCGTTCTTGGTGTTTGAAAAGCGTTGTCGACTCCATTCATTGTGTTGGCAGCCATGCACCAGAAAATCAATATCCTCTGTATGCGCATTTGCATAGTATGCTAGTATATGCGGCAGTAGGGGGCACGGTAGTTCGAGGATTCATATGGCTCCACGGTACGTAATTCATTCAAATAAATATAATATCTATTAAGTGCCAGAATGGTGCTTCATGAGATTGTATGGGGACGGGAAAATGTCTGTCCGTCCGTGTGTCTGTACGCGCGATAACTCAAATACTCTTTATCGGATTTTCATGAAACTTGGTATAGGCATTTATAACGTCCGTGGGAAGAAGCTTTTTGATATTGAAGTAAATCAGTTGACCGGTACCGGGCTATTGACCAATTTAGTGCCTATTTTATGGTAATAGAAAGAATTTATCAAATGCAAATCAGCTCTCATGACAATATATTGTTTTACAGTGTTCATATACGGCTTTTGAAGTTGCAATACATTTAGCTTTGACAAATAACATAACCCACACATTCCTTCACATATGCTTATGAAACTATACCTTTGTTCTTCCCTAAGTTCTGCTTAATGAATCTATCTGGAGCTTAACTCGGAAATCGATTGAAGAAATAACTTATTTTCAGCGCATCATAATTGCAGTTACCACTGATTAAACAAAAGCATTCTGCACTTTGATACATCAGTTTGCCTGATTTTATTATTATTTCACAAATATTGACGGCGTTAAAAAAATATTGTATGATGCTCGTGGTAAAATGATTTTATTTTGCTCATAGCATTGCTACACTCACGTTCATGGGCTCATTTCTAAAACATATCTACTCGCGAAATAAAATCTTTCTTTTACCTCTTGTCGCTTAAATAACAAATGTCTTCTTTTTCTCAAAATCGTATCTTTCATGTAAATTATATTTTTCTTTAAGAGAAGTAAGGGAATCTAATCCGCTGAAACGAAACGTCAGTCTATTGGATCTAAATAACTTTTTTATGGACGATTTTCACTGCTTGAATTATTGCCTTCAAGTCTCATTATTTCAAAATATGAAAATTGTTTAGCTGACATTTCTGTGCTAAGTTATGCATAGTTTGAGATACTGCAAATGGTAATTCATTCCCTGGACAGCTAGCATGCAGCTTTCTCAGTCTTCATAACGATGGCTGATTTACGTTCGGCTTGCAATCAGTCAATATTGCAGCTTGCACAAGTTTATGGCAGGGAAATAGCCACTGAGATTAAATTTAAGACAGATAGTTGCATGCAGTAACTGCACACCTTCGCCATAACCTCGGAAGAATGAACTTAAGACTGTCATCTTATGAAAATGTCGCTCAGGCCCTGATTTATAAACGGGCAGAGTGGGCATTTTCCCAGGGCGGCAAATATTTGGGCGATTCTTTTTTTAAATAAACTCTATGCCAATGTAATTTAAAAGATTTAATCTTAAAGCAATGGAAAATGTTAGATTGAGTTTTAGATTATTATTGTTAATTATAAAATGCAACTAAATATATTTTTGCTCTAAAAATATTGGTTTTAATGGACCTGTAATATGCATACTTCATTATCATAATTTAATATAATTTAGTATATGATTTAAAATTACCGAATGTATTACATGTGTTTTTTTTTATTTATTCAGCTGTGTTTATATTCCTTTTAGATGCGAGGCCATAACTTATCAGGAGTTCGGGGTGTGTGTCTATACAGTAATGTAGGCTATGGAACTATTGCTTGTCAATTGTTTCTACTATTGGTGTATTTTTGTGGATTAAATTTCAAGTGATATTAATTTAAATGGATATGATGCAGGATTAAATGATGAGGATGATTAATTAATAATGTAAATATCCAATTCAGCATTTGCCTTTACGACTTGAGGAAACCATGTAAAAAACCCATGTCAACTTGCCCGGCCATGGAATTTGAACCTGGGACCTCCCGAATGCAAATCCAAGACGTTATCATCTCGGCCACCTCGCTCGGTTACATGTTTTTGCAAAATATTTTATATATTTAAAAAATATATATTTTTATAGTTATTAGGCAATTGTTGTAAATGAAATTACAAAAGGCCTAATTTATTTTATAAATATATTTTTAATGTTTGTTGTGTAGCCCAAGTAATTAGCCTATTTGATTACTCGCAATATTAAAATGCATCAGAATTGTATTGGTTGATTCTTGGGTAAAACTCAAAGTTAACACTAAATCAATAACTTGGGGGTGGAGGTGCGTGGGAGGTAAAAGTAAAAAAAAAATGAAAAGGACAGTTGTACACGTCTTTGCCCAGAATATTGAAATCGGGGTCTGCTGTGACTCACATGACTTCCTCTGCCATAGGCCAGTGTGGCCGAACTAGTACCCCGCGGCCCATATGTGACCTTCAACATTTTAACTTATTGTTATTATTATTATTATTATTATTATTATTATTATTATTATTAAGTGCCAATATGGTACTTTATGAGATTCTGTGGTGTCCGGCTATCCTTGTATCTGTACGCGCGATAATTCGAATACGCATTAGGCCTATAGGGTTTTCATGAAACTTGGTATACGCATTTATAACGTCCGTGAAAGGAGCCTATTGATATTGGACCAAATCGGCTGACTGGTACAGGAGTAATGCCCAATTTAGTGCCTATTCTATGGTAATATATTAGAAAGAATTGATCAAATGCAAATCAGTTCTCATGGCAACATATAGTTGTACACTGTTCATATACGGCTTTGGAAGTTGCAATACAGTTAGCTATGACAAATAACACTACCTACATATTCCTTCACATGTGTTTATCAAACTTTAGACATGTTTTCTTTTGTAAGCCCTAGTTAACGAATCGATCTAGAGATTAACTCGGAAATGGATTAAAAAAATAACTTATTTTCTGTATATCATTATCACTGATTAAACAAAAGCATTCTGGCATTTTTGTACATCAGTTTACCTGATTTTATTTCCTTCGTATCCTGTACACATTTTACCACTAGCATGTAATAGAGTGTAATATTTAAAAACATGATTATAATAAACTTTAAGAACAAACAGCTATCAGTCAGAAGCAGTTTCGTTCATTTTTACGAAGCCAGGTATGTTTGGAAACTCCATCGCTCAAAACTGCCTGATATTTAAGAGTGGAATGCGATGGACCTGGCCGATAAGAACGTTCACTTTATGCATGCAATTTTATATTAGTCTTTTGTTCGCTTTAATTGCTATTTGGTGAAGGTCAGTTCGCGAACATCCCAACTGCAGGATGGCCTTGGGTTCGAATTCCGCTCTTCGCTGATTGTAGGGTTTGTTGTGCTTCATCTCGGAGCTGGCCACAGTCAAATTAAGCGTATTAAATAGCGATCAATCATCTGTTTGCTACCTGTTTCGTATGACGTGACGTGACGTGAGTCAATGCAGCACGAATATTTTAACAGACTGCATTCGCCTTCGCAGTGATCGCTGATTTTGTTCGTGTTCGCTCAGGCACCGATTTCAGGTACTTTTCACCCTGGGCAAATCTTCGTATAACAACCCCTTTCTTATTTTATTTTACTATTAACCCCCACAGTTATTGTTTTAATGTTAAGTTTGAGTTTAGCTCACATATAACCAAGGCCGTGGAAAGAAAGCAAGGGCTCCAGGGACATATTTTCCCGGGCCCCCGTCAAATATTAAATTCACTACCCAACTCGCCCTTTATAATGTATGCAATCCGCTTTATCGGATTTTCATAAAACTTGGTCTACCATTTATAACGCCCATGGGACGAAGCCTATTGATTTTGGACCAAATTGGTTAACTGATGCCGGGCACGAAACGGAAAAATACATTAAAATGTTCTAATTAGAAACATTTTTATCTGTATTTACCAGTTTAATCTTTTGAAAATTATGAATTATGTCGAACGTTAGTGAGGCCTACTATTGAGTCCAAAAGAATTTCTGCTTCTACTTTTCAAAAATAACAATTTTTCTTCAAGAATAATCCGTTTCAGATTAATTGATTAATTCCGGTATACGACAGGACAATGCAGGTAAAATAAACACAAAAACATAATTTAAACTGTTTATTGACTTATAACAAATTTTCCTTTAGAGTAAATTTAGAAAGTAAAAAATATAACCTGGTCGGCCGGGCCTCTTTTGGGGCCCGGGCCCCGGGGCTGCAGCCCCGGCTGCCCTTCCCTCTCGTCGGGCCTGCGTATAACCACTAGTAACCATTATTATTGCGAGTAATCCAATCACTACCTAAACTACACAACAAAAATTAAAAATAATTTTGTTAAATTAAAATAATATGCGAAAAGTGCATGATTGTTGTTGTGATTCCATTTACAAAAAATGCCTAAAAACTAAATATTTGTAATACTCAATATATATTTATTCTTTGAAATTTTACAAAAAAATATGTAATATATTTGGTGATTTTAAAACTTCATATGCTAAATTATATTTAATTATGTTCATATGTATATTACATGTACATTAAAAATCAATATTTTTAGAACAAAAAACTGATTTTCTTGTCTTACTTCTACTTTACAATGAGAATCCAAAACTTAATCTAACGTTTTTCATTGTTTCAAGTTTAATTCTTTTAAATTAAATTGGCATAAAGTTTATTTTTCAAAACAAAACAAAAAAGTCCCCTTTAAAATTTGCCGCCCTGGGCAAATACCCAATGTGCCCATTTATAAATCTGGGTCTGGGCACGCTATATTTAGTCGTTTATTTATTTCATCTTCGCGTACATACAAAGATTCCCTATTATATTGATGCTTTACCGCAGAGTAATTTGCTTTACAGAAATACCTAAGAAAGCCACTACAATACAATTTAAAAAACACTTCGAGAAAAACTAAATAAACAACACACAAGATACAAAGTTAGATATTAATTCAGTGAAACCTCCGTATAAGGATATTTGTGTGCCCTCGCAGATTGTATTGTTATGAGGGTTATTGTTATAGGCTATTGAGGGGTTGTAATTTGCCACCCATTAGAAAGACTGCATGCAGAAAACTGTGTAATCTAGGCCTTTAAACATGCGAAGAAGTGGAACGCTAATTTTGTTACTCAACTTGCAGACTTCCGTTAAATTGTAACCATAAGTTAGCTACTTTAAAAAAAATAAAAATCATACTGGTTTAATATCACGGATGATGGCACGCTTTGAGCCTAGCCATGTGTCAGAAATGTCAAACTTGTAATTGGAGGGAAGAGAGAACAGAAAGATAAATAAATTCAACACATAGCTAAACAAATTCAACACATAGCTAAGGCTAAACTAATGGTGTTCTAAAGGTGTTCTAATCAGTGCCGTATTTAAGCCTAGGCAGGCTAGGCAGCTGCCTAGGGCGGCAGATTTGAAGGGGCGGCTTTTAAGCTGTTACTGTTGTTGTTTTTTTTTAATATATTAAACATTTTATTCATAACTCTTCAAAATATTACTAATGTAACGCACAATGAAATAGAAATTAATAACATTGATAACACTACGCACCTGTTTATTTAGGCCTATTTACTTATTTATTTATTATATATTATTGTTATTATTATTATTATTATTACTATTATTATTAGCCTACTAAATCAGTTACAATAATGCTTATTGTAGGTTATTTTAGAAATGCATGTGGAAATAAGGGGGCGAAAATATTTTTCTCTGCCTAGGGGCGCTTAAGTAGCTAAATACACCCCTGGTTCTAATTGCACATTATTTATTATTAATATTATTATTATTACTATTATTAATATTATTATTATTTATGCTGAGAACGACCTGCGTTCAATGCCGTAATTCAATTGTGTAATGTACAGAAACAAATAAATAAATAAAAATACTCAAATCTTCTACAAACGAAAAGTCTATCTTTCAAAATTGACGAAAGATTTAAGCGAAATTTAATGTGTAGCCCATAGCTTAATATAATATTTAGGTGACGCGAAAATTCCCTAAGCAAAATGAGTGAAAGATGTTGGCAAAACGGCACAACTTTACGAGCATTGACCGTGTCAAGTCCGCAGTTACAGCACACAAACCCTCTGCAGTGGCCCACACACACGCAGACAGGGAGGAAATTAAATTCAACCTCCGTGAAAACTATTTCCAACCTTTGCTATGTTCTAGCTAGATGTGTGTTTCCACACGAATTCTTGCATATTCCAATGTCTGTTACAATACAACAGGAATCGCCAATGCATTGCAGTTTAGCCTACATTAGCCTGCATAAAGTTGAAAGTTGGTTTGTCTTGAATAAATTAGGCCTACATATAAAAGATTTATTTACAAATTTTTCACATTATCATTTAACTCTAAACATGTTTTCGCACGACTTAACTAATTAGTGGTATTTACGAATGTTGTTGTCGTGGATCGTAAGTTGACAATCCAACACGCAATCTTGTTGCTATGTGCGGTAAGTGTTTCCGTGCGGTTATGAATTTACTTAAGGCACATCATAATACAAGCCTTTATGGACAAGGCCCCCCAGGACAAATCTATCTTCTAGAATGTATATACATAATATTTTCAGGTAATATCACAATTAATATAATTAAATTGATATAAATAATCATCGTGCAAAAAAATATCATGCAATAGTCGTGCCGTAAGCGCATAACGGATCTCGGAAATTGAAAAAAAACTTTCCTCGATCCGTATGCATCGCTTACGGCACTTGTATCGCAATTTTCTATTATTATGCTTTAAATGAGTAAGATTGGTGTACCTCATAAAGACTTTTGCTGTGTGCATATTCTGCTTTTTTGTGTTTAGCCTATGTTTTAGCTTAATTATGACTTTTCTGTAGTAGTGATGACTAGGGTCCGGATTCTTAGGTTTTAAATTATTTTCTTCCTTGCTATTTTGATATTTTAACACTGAACTATGGTTTGAAACTTAATACTGAACTACTGTTGAAATTAAACACACTTAGGCCTATATCGTAAACATGAAAGATAAACTGAGTAATGTGATTTTTGCTTGATATCTGGAGCGATTTCATTTATAATTCATGTTTATTTTACGTCAATTTCCTAAAGGTTATCATATTTTTTGTATTGGTTAATAGGTGGCCTTTTCTCGCCTACTATGTTAATTTCTCTATACATAGCCAAGTACTTTCATGTCTTCCTGTTGCAACGACGGTCACAGCAGGCAAGCTTTAATGTACATAGATATAGGAATACAAGTTATTGGTCTACATCTCTTGCATTTACTTCCCCATTGTGCAGTATGTGTTAGTGTTTTATAGTATAGTGATGAATTTATGGAATCAACTAAAGACGATTTAATTTTGGGTTATAAGATCTGGCAGTCCATATTTCAGTTTAATACCAAATGGCTGAGTTATAAAATAAACTTATTTCGTCCACTCCATGTTCTTCTAACGGAAAATCTGCTTACTAAAAGTAAAATAACCCAATACTTCTTACCACAAATGTTTAATTAATTATTTTCTTTCTTTCTCGTAGTTTTACCTCTCCCTTTTAGGATTTAAGCGACCCAAGCCGCCCGGGCCTTACAGGGCCGCGACCTGTCGGGAGAGGGATTACCTTTGGATCACATACATACTTTTTTGACCAGACAAGGACATGGAGGGCCTCCCCGGATGAGTGATCAGCTCAATGCCGGGGCCACCTCCGAGACAACACAAACACATAGGACGATACACACCATTCACACACACACTCACTCAGAACAAGGCGAGGATGAGGATGAAGATGATAATGACGGCCAGATGATATCCGGGGACCACAAGGGCCTAAAGTTACCTGACATTTGTCTCATAGGTGAGGGAAAATTCCGGAAAAAACCTCACCTAGGTAACTTGTCCCGACCAGGAATCGAACCCGGGCCCGTTGCGTGAGAGGATTGGACGCATCCCTTGAGCCACAGCGGTGGACTTATTTATTTTCTTAGAGCCTATATTTATTTATCTCTTCTTTTAAAAAATCGTAGGCCTAATACATTCAGTGCGACTCGTATCAGGCCAGTTCAAGCTGGAATATTCAAGAACTAAACAAATTTGTTGCGTCTGGGATTTCAATCAGCGCTGCGGTGAACTGGTTTTCTGGACACCCTGTTTAAAAAAATGTATTTTTATATCTTATTTGTTATGCCAGACGGTACCGATAAGCCTTTCCCCGAGCTGAAGCCCCGCGATGGCGAAGTTGCTACCACCACCACCATCGGAGGATTAACTCAATGACATTGCGTTGGCCTGCATCTCCTCACAACTAGTCTCTCTGTCTATTTACTCCCTCTGATTTATGCAGTTGTAAAGTATTTTCTAGTAGCTAGGTGGGTCCGTCACAAAATTCCGGGCTCTAGATTAAATGCCAATTTATGAGAAGAAAGAAGAAAAAAAACAGAGGCATCTGATATTCAAGTTCGTTTCGCCTAGATAATTGCTTAATCCGAAAAGCATATTTGAAAAGCAAACAACTTTTATACTCATATTATTAGCAAATATATAATAATATTAGTTATTATTATTATTATTATTATTATTCTGTTTTATAAGAATATTTTCTAGTGATATTAGTTATGAGTTCAAGGCTCTAAATTGTTAGTAAATATTGCTAATATTATTAGTAAACTGTTTCATAGATTGCAGAACTAATAACATTTACTGATAATATTAGGTGTTTTTCTATAAGTGTTTTTGGACCAATAACTTATTCTCAAACCCATTTGTGGAAAATGAATCACTCTGATTTAATTATCAGTTTAGAGAATGCTTTCATACGCTATCAAAGGTAGTTTTGTCATAACATGTTTTTAGGATTAAGGTTAGATTTTAGTACATAAGCCTACTGCTACCTTGAATAAGTGCCTGGCAGATTTATTCATTTCTTAGAGCTAGTTATTATTTGTTACATTTATGAAGATATATGTAGGCCGTGCTGCTTTGAAATAGTACTAAGAAAACGAAGGGGAAAAACAGCTAATTTAAAGTAATCCAGTTTATGAGGTCTTCCAACACACACTTTTGATTTGAGATAGCTCCAGAGGAAATAATCACACATAGTCAGATTCGGGGAGCGAGCAGGCCGGGGGAGATTACCATTTCTTGACAGAACACTGCTGTGAGCGCAGTAGAATCATCTTGTTGGAACCAAATGTTTGGAGCATTAATTCAATGTCTAACCAATTCAGAACGAAATAGCGGCAATGCTGAACGACATGTTCATGAGAGCGACGGAAAACTTCAAGGCAACGCTACATGAATGTCTACAAAATGGTGGTAGTCATTTATCGGACACAATTTTCAATTCAAACAAAAACTAATGGAAGAACTGTAAATGGCAATTATTGCTCTAAAAAATGTGATAATTAAACTTTGAATTACACTGATGTTTATTATTTTTATATGCATTTCAAAATCATCAGGTTATTCTGCCGGTCCCTGTACAACATTAAATGCTACATTTTATCTTATAACAATGGCAGCTATCAACAATAAGTAAGATGGAATACGTAAGCGGATATTTAAAAAGTAGTTTTTGTCAGAATAATAATAAATTGATTATTTGCATATGATTAGTTTACATATTTTATTGTATTTTAATTAAAACAGTTTTAGCCATTTTTAGTTTTTATTGTCTTATTTAGCCAATTTTAGGTTTTATAAGATTGGACTATATGAATATCATGACAGTGAAACGGATAATTATGTCAAAATATCACAGTTAGCTAGCAAGGAACAAAATAGTTTAAAACCTAAGAATCCGGGCACTAATAATAATAATACAAGAATACAAAAACATACCTTAATCTTCAACATCTGCAGGTCTAAAACAGAGTTCTAGTTTTGGTCCCAAATTATTCAGTTAAAAATAATTCTGAATTAATTAAATTGGAAAATCACAATTTTAAGAAAATAATTTTATTATATAAAATAATAATATATATTTTCATGTTTCTTTTATTTTTCAAAATTCCTATTTAATTTGTCTAATTGGTTTAAATTTAAAAAACTCACCTATTCCCAGCTCAAGGAACTGTACAAAATAGAAAAGAACAAGCCAAAAAGCGATAATTACATAATAAAATAAAATTTAAAATTCATGAAATACAAAACAAAAATAATAGCATTTATGCACTCGTCCTATTTCAACCTGATGATTGTAAAATTCAAGTTTAATAGTATTTATATTGTAGACGCCTAGTGACAAATGGTTGTAGAAACCAATGACAACCCACAAGACAGCAGTTGTTCGGGTTCCTTATCTTTAATTGTTATTATGATATATGTGATTATCTAATTTCTTGTAAACAATTTCAGACCAGCTCTTACCTAAAGTTAAAGGTAAAAAGCCTGATATTTGATTAATGATTTTAATTGTTATATAGTAGGCTACCAGCGGTTTGTGCTAGCTAAAACTTATTCATAATGTTGGTATGATTTTTTTAAATGTTTTTCTATTGTGGGATGTAGTGCATCTACGCAGATACAAAACAATAACACGAATGTTATTGAATTTTGTTAGCATAAAGTATTTTATTAAAATTACATTTTACAAACTTGTGTAAACATTATATTCAAGTAACCATAACGGTAATACTATTTCTCTATATAAACTTGTTTTGGTCTGAAATCAGTAGCCTACATACCAGCGCAATGCATACCCATATAGTTAATATAGCTATGTTTCTTCTTAACCTTAAGTCCTTAATTCACACTCGTACACACCGATACAAGACATTCTTAACACATGTAAAGATTTCACAAAATTCACTGGCAATAATATTAATTATGTAAGATTCAGTGACATGTTGGTTAAAGCTTTAAAGCAGCCATTATAGGTTATGAATGAATTAAATTCAATCTGAAATCAATCTGTCAGGAATTACATTAGGCCTATTACCTGCACATAAGTGAGGAGAGTTTGAACTGAAAAATACTCACATTAAAATATAATACAGATTTCCGTAGCCGTACGTTTCAATAGAATGTTCAATATTATATCAGTAGTAGCTGCGTTTAATTATTCAAATTCTAGAAGTTTGTTAAATATTTTATTTATATTTATTTGCACTAGCATCTTTATAAATAAATGAATCAAGGCATGGGTGTAGAAAAGTATTAATTATCATTCAAGGTTCCACCTTAACCACAAAACAATAAAATAACAGAGATTGTAACCTGGATACACGGTATCTAAAAATTATTATATTCTTATAAGCTTTTACATATGAAGATACAAGTCAATAAATAAATACAAGATTAAAATAGCGACTGATGTCACAATAGTCTATATCAATTATTCTTAAAATTTTATCATATCATATAAATACACAAGTTAAAAGATACAAGATTAAAATAGCGATTGATGTCGCAGTAGTCAGTATAATTATTGCTAAATTCTAAAATGTCAGTTTTAAAAAATTTACAAATTGACCTTAAAAATTATAATATTTTATTGTACAATAATTATCTATTTTAGAGAATCTTATCGATCCTTCTATTATCAATGTTTATTAATAACAATGTTTATCTTATATACACCACTGTACACTTAATGATGATAATATATTGCCTTGTAACCCACTTTTTTAATTCAAATCGTCTGATATCATATATAGTACAGATATTATCTTATAATACCTTATTAAAAATACATCTGTAGGCAATAGCGTATTGTTTATGTGTTAGTTTGTAGCAATTTATGTTGAAATTTCTTTTTTGTTGTAGTTATCTTCTTACAAAATCATTTTAGAATCCGTGTATCTAGTACTCTAGCTGTTAATCGGATATGCGCATTTCGGCTTAATATGCCATCTTCAGTCCTAAAATATAAAATATAAAATTAACAAAACGAAAAATTTTTTTGTTATTATAAATAATTACATTTTAGCTTTATATATTGATATATTTAAAAATAACCAACCTTAAAAATTGTGTGCGTCGAAGTCTTCACTACATGAGAGTTAGCTTGCTACTAAGGAAGTCTTATGCTACTGCTGAGGGCATAGTTCACAGTACAATTCAAAAAGTTCATTGTGGTCAATTGCTGTTTCGTTAATTATATTGTCTTTGTTTCTATATATTTCCAGATTTTCTAGTGTATTAAGCTTTAGGCTTTTTTTGTGTTTATGTAAGATTTTTAGCGTATTATCTATTGGAGAAAACTGGTGCCCGTTATTAATTAAATGTTTAGCGTAAGCAGACCTGTTTCTATTATATTTAAAATCTGCTAAATGTTCTTGAAAACGTTGTCTAAACGATCTACCGGTCTGACCTATATACACCTGTTTGCAATCGTTACAAGTTAGCTGATATACCCCAGTGTTTTCTAGTTTATCTTCATTATTATTGTTATCATTGTTAAAGAGTAATTGCTTCAAAGTATTATTAGTTTTATATGCTATCTTAAGATTTTGTTGTTGCAGAGGTTTTAAGGTTTTGTGTATTCTATTATCTGTATAGTTGTAGACAACAAATTTGTTATCTTTTCCATTAGTTTTTTCTATAGGTTCCAGTGTTGACTTTTGATTGTTAGCTTTATTTAGTTTAATTTTATTCTTTTTTATTAGCTTGTAAATAACTGATTCATTATAGTGATTATTTTTAGCAATTTGCAAGATTGTGTTTAATTCCTTATTGAAGTAGTGTTTACTCATCGGAATGTTTATAAGTCTACGTACCATATAGTCCAAAGCTGCCATTTTTTGACCAATAGGGTGGTTAGATTTATTGCTTATAATATTGTCTGTATATGTCTCTTTTCTGTAGATACTATATTGTAATTTTTTGTCTTGTCTTATGATGTTGAGATCTAGGAAATTGAGCTTGTTATGAATTTCAGTTTCCAATGTAAACTTTAATTTATCATGTATATTGTTAAAGTTTTCAATTAGGTCATTAATTTCGTCTTTATGACATATAATCAGAATATCATCTACGTATCTGTAATATTTTTTTATGTTATGTTTCTTAATTAATTGTTCTATATAATTGTCCTCTATGTGCTGTAAGAATGTTTCTGACAGTATGCCTGACAAAGGGGATCCCATTGCTAGACCATCTTTTTGAATATAAATTTTATTGTCAAAACTAAAGTAGTTTTGTTCCAAAATAGCTGTAATTAATGTGGTACTTTGTTTAGCAACTTCATGACTATCCCCATTATTAATTAAGTTTTGTTGTACAATATTAACTGTCTCATATATTGGAACATTAGTATATAGATTTTTTATATCTAGTGAAATAAGTCTGTCATTTTTGTTCAATTCAATATCGTTTAATTTACTAACTAAGTCTATTGTGTTTTTTATAGTGTAAGTGTTTTTAAGTTCCAACTTATGCTGTAGCATCTTTTTTACAATCTTAGAAATTTTATATACAGGAGCGTTGATGAAGTTTACTACTGGCCTAATTGGATTACCATTCTTGTGAATTTTAATTTGTGCTCTAAGTTTTGGAGCTTTTGGTTTCATATGTATGGCATTTTTCATTTCTTTATCGTTTAGTATGAGATTTGAGCTTTTTATTACTCTTTTAATGTTTTGTTGAAATTTATCAGTAGGATCTTTGTCGACCGGTATAATATCATTTTCGTGAATGAATTCTATGGTTTTCTTTATGTATTCATTATTATCTATGAGAATAATAGAGTTACCTTTATCAGCCTTGACATGTTTAATGTCGTTATCTCTTAATTTACTATTTAGATCTTGTATTGTTTTTTTATAAACTTTTGAGTTTTTGCTATCCATATGCTGGTTTACGTAATTATGTTTTATTTTATTGGTCATATCTTTTCTGAAGGATAGTTGGTTTGTTAGATTTACTTTTGTTAAAGCTGTTTCTGTATCTATGATTAAGGATTTAATTTGCTCTTTATGATTAGGTTCAAAGTTATGTTTATAACCCAATTGGAGTAAATCCTCTTCATGTTTAGTAAGTACTGTTGATGTTAGGTTAATAACCCGTGGGAAAAACTGTATTTCATTATTTGTGTTTCTACCCAAGTTCTGATTATGGCTGTTTTGTTGGACTCTATTATTCTCATAGATAATAATGAATACATAAAGAAAACCATAGAATTCATTCACGAAAATGATATTATACCGGTCGACAAAGATCCTACTGATAAATTTCAACAAAACATTAAAAGAGTAATAAAAAGCTCAAATCTCATACTAAACGATAAAGAAATGAAAAATGCCATACATATGAAACCAAAAGCTCCAAAACTTAGAGCACAAATTAAAATTCACAAGAATGGTAATCCAATTAGGCCAGTAGTAAACTTCATCAACGCTCCTGTATATAAAATTTCTAAGATTGTAAAAAAGATGCTACAGCATAAGTTGGAACTTAAAAACACTTACACTATAAAAAACACAATAGACTTAGTTAGTAAATTAAACGATATTGAATTGAACAAAAATGACAGACTTATTTCACTAGATATAAAAAATCTATATACTAATGTTCCAATATATGAGACAGTTAATATTGTACAACAAAACTTAATTAATAATGGGGATAGTCATGAAGTTGCTAAACAAAGTACCACATTAATTACAGCTATTTTGGAACAAAACTACTTTAGTTTTGACAATAAAATTTATATTCAAAAAGATGGTCTAGCAATGGGATCCCCTTTGTCAGGCATACTGTCAGAAACATTCTTACAGCACATAGAGGACAATTATATAGAACAATTAATTAAGAAACATAACATAAAAAAATATTACAGATACGTAGATGATATTCTGATTATATGTCATAAAGACGAAATTAATGACCTAATTGAAAACTTTAACAATATACATGATAAATTAAAGTTTACATTGGAAACTGAAATTCATAACAAGCTCAATTTCCTAGATCTCAACATCATAAGACAAGACAAAAAATTACAATATAGTATCTACAGAAAAGAGACATATACAGACAATATTATAAGCAATAAATCTAACCACCCTATTGGTCAAAAAATGGCAGCTTTGGACTATATGGTACGTAGACTTATAAACATTCCGATGAGTAAACACTACTTCAATAAGGAATTAAACACAATCTTGCAAATTGCTAAAAATAATCACTATAATGAATCAGTTATTTACAAGCTAATAAAAAAGAATAAAATTAAACTAAATAAAGCTAACAATCAAAAGTCAACACTGGAACCTATAGAAAAAACTAATGGAAAAGATAACAAATTTGTTGTCTACAACTATACAGATAATAGAATACACAAAACCTTAAAACCTCTGCAACAACAAAATCTTAAGATAGCATATAAAACTAATAATACTTTGAAGCAATTACTCTTTAACAATGATAACAATAATAATGAAGATAAACTAGAAAACACTGGGGTATATCAGCTAACTTGTAACGATTGCAAACAGGTGTATATAGGTCAGACCGGTAGATCGTTTAGACAACGTTTTCAAGAACATTTAGCAGATTTTAAATATAATAGAAACAAGTCTGCTTACGCTAAACATTTAATTAATAACGGGCACCAGTTTTCTCCAATAGATAATACGCTAAAAATCTTACATAAACACAAAAAAAGCCTAAAGCTTAATACACTAGAAAATCTGGAAATATATAGAAACAAAGACAATATAATTAACGAAACAGCAATTGACCACAATGAACTTTTTGAATTGTACTGTGAACTATGCCCTCAGCAGTAGCATAAGACTTCCTTAGTAGCAAGCTAACTCTCATGTAGTGAAGACTTCGACGCACACAATTTTTAAGGTTGGTTATTTTTAAATATATCAATATATAAAGCTAAAATGTAATTATTTATAATAACAAAAAAATTTTTCGTTTTGTTAATTTTATATTTTATATTTTAGGACTGAAGATGGCATATTAAGCCGAAATGCGCATATCCGATTAACAGCTAGAGTACTAGATACACGGATTCTAAAATGATTTTGTAAGAAGATAACTACAACAAAAAAGAAATTTCAACATAAATTGCTACAAACTAACACATAAACAATACGCTATTGCCTACAGATGTATTTTTAATAAGGTATTATAAGATAATATCTGTACTATATATGATATCAGACGATTTGAATTAAAAAAGTGGGTTACAAGGCAATATATTATCATCATTAAGTGTACAGTGGTGTATATAAGATAAACATTGTTATTAATAAACATTGATAATAGAAGGATCGATAAGATTCTCTAAAATAGATAATTATTGTACAATAAAATATTATAATTTTTAAGGTCAATTTGTAAATTTTTTAAAACTGACATTTTAGAATTTAGCAATAATTATACTGACTACTGCGACATCAATCGCTATTTTAATCTTGTATCTTTTAACTTGTGTATTTATATGATATGATAAAATTTTAAGAATAATTGATATAGACTATTGTGACATCAGTCGCTATTTTAATCTTGTATTTATTTATTGACTTGTATCTTCATATGTAAAAGCTTATAAGAATATAATAATTTTTAGATACCGTGTATCCAGGTTACAATCTCTGTTATTTTATTGTTTTGTGGTTAAGGTGGAACCTTGAATGATAATTAAGCTAATATACCACAAACGGAAATGAAATTCATTAATCAAGTAGAAAAGTATATCATGCAGAGTGGAAACTTCGTTATTTTAGCCAATAAATGTCATATCTGAAATTTCCAATTCTATTTTATTAATGTGAAGTTTACAGTTTTGTTGTCAGAGGAACAACAAGAATAATAGCGTTTAAATTCACAGCAGCATCAAATTTGTTTCACTTTTTAAAATAATATTTCATTAACCTCAGACGAACCCGTAAATTCCCGAAACTATGGATATACAATAAACCATATTCTGCATGTTTTGAAAAAGTGTGAGAAAATTTGGAGGCACAATAACATTTATAGTTAGTGTTTCGGTTCGTTTTTAATAATAATAGGGATAGCGCACAATGTGCATTTGTTAGTGTTTTAGCTTCCACAGAAGCTGGTCAGAGAAATGGACCGTTTAGCACAGTTTAGCGTTTTTAACACTAATATAACTACCTGAAAACAGAACTGTAAAGCTTCTAGGACTGTTCTTGGGGCCTACTGCTAAGCTGTCAATATAATTTTTTGAATTTTTTGAACATATGTGTTCCTATGTCAAAACAATACCATAATATTTTGGTAGGCGCAAAACATCGATATAGTTATGAACTGTTTCGCCAATTAGGCCTATAAATTATGACAGTTATATTAAATTTCGTATAGTGAAAGAAACCATAGGCGTAACCAGGCCGACCATATGGGGAAAATGTTAAAAACTAGCAGGTGCCCGTGGCTTCGCCCACGATAATTAATTTGAAAATTAAAAATTAAGAGTATAATAACTATTAAAGCATTATATTTATTAACACTTGCACGCGAATCATTCATAAACTAAACCATTAATAATTAATGAAACAGCTAAAATTCCTGCTTTAGAGTAGCCTACATTCCACGATATGAAAGTGCCCCCTGGGAAAACTATATCAGAATCGATTATGCAGTTCCAAAGGAACCTATGAACACATAATACGTATTGTTTCTCAGCTGTTTATTGACATGAATATGATGTGAATTTTATTTGATCAATTCAGTGTAATTTTCAGAAATTATATAATGTTTCAAGGGAAGGAATGGTTTGTTTGGATTATTATTATCGGCGATATTTCAAGAATTAAACCATCAATATTTAACAGATGTTGCCCCCGGCTTCGCCCGCTATTATTAATTGACTCCAGGATTTTTAAGAAATTTACACTGGTAGATTATTAAAAATGTTTGTGGTTCAGAGCTATGAAAATTGTAAGTAAAAATAAAATTAGAATATTTGTTCATTGTGTTCATTTCACTTAGGCCTTATATAATAAACAAACAGTTTTCCTAATTTTGTAGTCGTCATGAAAGTTTACACTGCGAGAGACGAACATCGCCGAGTATACCCGATGTCTCACGAAGCGGGCGAGCGAGCAAGCACGCTATTTAGGGCCGTTGAATTGTATAAGAGTAGATTAAGATGCACAATAACGAGTTTTAAGTTTCCCACGCTTTATACTCATATTAAGTGATTTATAAGCAGACTTAAAAAAATTGTACAATTTTCCCTTTTTTAATCAATGGGGGGGGGGGGTTCAAACCCCCAACCCCCCTCCCTCGTTACGCCTCTGAAAGAAACCCTAGTACACTTTACAGAACGTTTTGATTTACGCGAACACAAACCACTTAGATTTAGATTACCATTATTCAAATTAAGTAAATGTATAGAAAGTACATATAATGTATGTTTATTTTATTTTTTTGTTGTTCTGGATCTGTACAGTTACCTGGATTGCCAAGCAGATGACTTGAATTACGTATTTTTCTCTCAATACCAAGTTAAATTTTGTAACCCTTAAATGAGCTCAGCTTCTCACGCAAATTATAAATCCATCTCGGACTGCAAGGAAAACAGCTAACACAATGATCAGGTTCACAGTTTATTTCTTGAACCTATTCTGTAAATTTTATATGAATTTTAAATTTTAATTAGACTATTTTACTGATATTATTACAAATACTATAAGATGCATTTTAGGTTTAATGTGTTGCCTAATTCTGCCATGGAAGCATCTTTTAATATCAAATTTAAGTCAGTCCTAAAACGCTTAGCTGGTTAGTATTGTGTTACACTTTAGTCTAAAGCATCATTTACGATCATAGGCGTAACCAGGCCGACCATATGGGGGGGGGGTTATAACATCCGCGGGGTCTGGGGGTATGGAATACCTCCCAGGGAGAGGGAGAGGGGGGTCCGGGGGTCCTCCCCCGGAAAATTTAAAAAATTAAGATTCAAAATAACGAGTTTTAAGCTTAATTTTAAAAAATTAAGACGCAAAATAACGAGTTTTAAGCTTCCCACGCGTTATACTTGTATTAACTTGTTCAAACCCCCAAACCCCCCCCTCGGTACGCCTATCTTTACGATGCTCATGGCATAATGTAAATAAAAATATTGCAGATAAAAAATATCAGACGTAGATGATTTTCAAAACATTGAATGTTGTGATGTGCACATTTCTAATTAGGCCTAATTAATATTTGTAGGCTATGGTAGAATGAAAATTTAATTAATCACAGATGTAGCCTACTGTGCGTGACTCTCTTTAATTTATAACTTTTTTAAATATTACTCTTAGTTTTCATTGTATTTGACGAAGTCTATTGTAGCCATGCAGTACTTAATGACGAATAAAAATCTTGAATCTTGAACCTTGAGATTTCGTAAATTTTAGCATTTTTACCTGCGTTATATTTTAACCTATCAAATACAATATAATATAATGCATTTGAATCTGTCATTAAGATACTCTAGAAATGCGGCTGAAAACTTCATGTACACAAATTAATTCTATACAAATTATGCGTTCAGAACATCTGACCTGCTATTAACCATCTGGATAACCAACATTTCGAATATAAAATATATGTAAATGCCATACCGAAAGGTGAAAATTTGCCAAATTACGGCTACTTTACGGGTATATAAAGGACATTATAATATCACTAAGCCCAAATTTAGTGCGAATTTAACATACCGTAACTTAAAATCTAGTCCCAAGAAATAAATAAAAATTTAAAAAATGAGGAAGAATTAATTTCTACATTTGATGAGTCGGATGGCATAGGCCTATAATTTCCCGTATGCTGTTCAATCTAATATTCGTTGCAGTTTATTTATTTTTTCTTGTAATTATATTAAAACATAATATAATATATGATATACTCTACTATAATATTATAATAAAGGAGTATAATAGAGGAGTAAATTAGTCAAATGAAGGTTACCTGGAACTTGAAGGGAAGGAGAAAACAGAATAAAAAACTGCAAACATCAGTCATGATTTTGCGTGCATAATCAGTTATCACTTATATTTATTCTTTTATTACTATTTCGTTCGTCCGATGGCACTAATACGGAAGCATAGCCTAATGGTTCGAAAATATTTCCAACAGCAGACGTGCGTGTGCTACGAGCGCTTCCCACCCCCACTCCTCTCACTTGACCGCTGCAGCTAGTCAAATCAAGTACTCTCACACAGTGCAGAATATCGCTGCTATGGAGTCACACGCTTACGCCTGGGGAATGAAAGCCTCGCATAAATAAATAAACGCATTTTACAAACACATATAGTCCTGAATCTGTGCTTGTAAGGAATATTAAAGTTGTTATTAAGTTTCGGTCGATGTACGTAGATAGTCAACTGACTACTTTTACTACGCGGTTGACAGTAGGCCGGCGACGTCACAGTAGGCCGGGTGAGCCGCCGTTGCTGAAGTGGCAGGCCTTATTCCGTTTCATGTAGCAAGGTAAATATTTGTGTGTTTTGCAAATTGGCAGTGAATTTATGTTTAGTGGCTGTGTGTCAGATGTATGTACTACCACCATTGCGTCTGTGAAGTTTCTGTGGAATGTTTTTTGTTTAAGTGTCTTGTTCTTAATTCCGATGGGTCAATCTGCCAAATGTGATGAAGGGCCCATAAGAATCATTGCAGAAAATTTCCGCCATTTTGAAGAGGGTGGACATTCATTTAGTGTAAAAATAATTCAGATTTCTTTTTATTTATAAAATTTTATTTTCGTTGTTATTTTGTCGTCTTAGCGCTTCCCCTATTGACTTCAAAGCTTTCGATGAACTTAGCATTTTGTGACATTTGTTTTGAAAGATGGAGGTGTTCGGCTGCACATATGGAAGTTCAAAACATAAAAAGGATATTTATATTATTGTCAGGTGTTGATTGAAGTTTATCGCTGTACACGAGTGTTAAATATCCTCTGCTATTGGCGAAACTTTAGGTTTATCGTATGTTTGAATATGTAGGTGCATCTTAACCTACAATTTGTTGCATGTGTCATGAAATTTGATGTGATTAGTTTCTTAATTAGTATTGTCTGATTCTGTTGTACAGGGTGAGATCACAGACATGGGAAGTGAGCATTACTGCCTTAGGTGGAACAATCATCAAAGCAACTTATTGGGTGTATTCAGTCAGCTACTTCAAGACGAGAGCCTTGTTGATGTTACTCTTGCTTGTGCCGAGGGCCATTCTATCCGTGCTCACAAGGTAGTCCTCTCGGCGTGTTCTTCCTACTTCCAGACCCTGTTTGTGGACCATCCAAACCGACATCCCATAGTCATACTGAAAGACGTGCGATTTGCAGAACTTAGAACTCTTGTGGAATTCATGTACAAGGGCGAAGTGAATGTAGAGTATTGCCAGCTGTCGGCTCTCCTGAAAACTGCAGAAAGCCTCAAAGTGAAGGGTCTAGCAGAAATGACAAACTTAAATTCAGCACGGGAAGAAAGAGGTGAACAACAACCTAAACACAGTGGTAGCACTGTTAATGTGCCAGACACGCCGATGACGCCAGAAGTCCCAGCCACGACAAGACTGATAAATGAAGAAATTGATACGCCTCCCCCTGGGGGAAGCCTATCGCCGCCTCCAAGCAAAAGGCCTGCTCCGAGCAGGCATGATTCTACTTGTGATGATAATGAGAGCTGTGATGAAGGCGGTGGTGGTAGACCAGAAACGCCAGAAGTGGATGATCTCTCCTCTGTTCATGGTGGCTGTTCAGGCCCTAGCGACATGTCAATAACCACTAATGCAACCTCGTGTAATCCGCCCGCTACCACGGTCACTGCCACATGTTCGACTGCTGGCAGCCGATTGCCATCACCCCACAGCAGTGAGCCGATGCCTGGCCCATCCGGCATGCTACCAGTCCAGCAGGTTCCTCTTGTGAGTATTACAAAAGTTCATATTATTATATTTTGTGTCATAGACTAGTTATTTTTAGGGATTGTTTGTTCTTAGGTGAGAAAACTATCGTGCAAAATGTTCAGTTTTAAGCGCACCCTATTTACACACGTAGGAACATTAAAAAAGTGTTGAAAAATCTAATGTACTTACAACAATAGGTTTCTATAAACATATCAAAACAGAAAGTTGATTACGGAGTACAATAGCAATCATTGTTAACAAACTAAGGTATTACCAAGTAGCCAGATATAAAAAAAATATGCTGCCACAAAGAAATGTTGCCTTCAGCTATACTGAACTCTCTTCGCTTTTTCCATTTCCATCTTTTCGTGTGAATAATTATTTTCCTGTTAAAGTTAGCATGTAGATGTAGATATCTCGTCCTGTAGATCCTGTGTTGAGCGGGGCTCAAGGATATAAGTTAGGCCTAGAACACTTCAGATCAAAAAATACATGCATGTTATAGCAATAATATAGGCCTATATCCTTGAGCCCTGCTCAACACAGGATCTACAGAACGAGACATCTACATCTACATCTACAGAAACTGCAAGCTGCCAAATTTATCCAAGCTGGAAATATTCCTCCAAATTGTAGAAGGTGTGAGTTATTAAAAATTCCTTGACAGATGTTTTGGAAGGTTTGCTCTTTCTTTGAATACATAATAATTTATTGTTGTTTGGAAGCTTGTTATATATCTGTACTGCAGAATAATAAGCACCCTTCTGAAAGAGTTTTAATGAGTTATTTGGTCTGTGTAGATCATTCATGTTTCTGGTAGTACGTCCATGTACACTAAAATTAGTTTGAAATTTATCAATAATACCCACTACATAACACATAACAGAGTAGGGCCTACATATACTCCCCTGTAAGAGTGAGGACTTTTAATTTTTCAAATAGCGGTTTACAAGATTCCCTTTTTTTCTTTCCACATATTATTCTTATTGCCTGCTTTTGTAATTTAAATATTTTCTCCCTATGGGAAGAGTTGCCCCAGAATATGATCCTGTACCTCATTACCGAGTGAAAATATGCAAAATATACCATAAGTAATGCATCCTGTTTTAATATATTATTCAAAATTCTTAAAGCAAAGCACGCTGAACTCAGTTTTGGACTTACCGGTATCATTCCTACGTGTGTCTTCCAGTCAAGATTTTGGTCAATTTGCAATTAGCAGTTGGTTGAATTTGCATAAAATTCATTTGCCTCCCATCTCATAACTACGGTAACTCAAACATTCTGTGTTATCGGTAGTCTGTTTACCTTTCTTGCAACAATACCATAAATGTACCATAGCAATAACCTAGAGATCAGCTGAGATCAGACAAGTGATAGCAAAAGTGTGATGTAGAGGGGATTCTTTGGCAATCTGCACCCTGCATTTTCTTTGTTTAGAAACACAAAAAACAGCTTTATTTGAGGTTTAGGTCCTTTAGAATGTACAGAATCCGTATATGCTGTAGCCTAATCTCGATTTGTTCTTAAAAACTTGTGAAATGAAATAAAAATCATGAAAAAGTGAGTAGGCCTGCTTATATAACCTAAAAATTGCATGATTTGTACTGATTATAGCAAAAGGTCTTGACAGGGAGAACGGTGCTCAGAATTGATCTCATTGTGAAACAATGTAGGCTGTCTGACGATGTTGACGGTGGTTATGGTGTTGCTACTATAGCTATCTGTCACTAACCTAATCTAACCTGTCACAAATGTTGCACACTAACCTAATCTAACCTTTCACAATTCTAGATTTTCGCAAACCTGTCACTAACTTTACGCTTGTTCATCCCACATGTAAAGCTATTGGCAGCGTTGTACGATGCAATCAGGTCGCATAACCTGCGCTGCAACATCCAATGAATTCCGTGCAGAGTGCTAAAGAAGACCCAAGATGAATGTGAATGATATTAAAGACATTCAAGTTCTACTCGAACCTAGCACACCCTCAGAGACTAGATCTGAACGAAAAATGTGTGCATTACCGGTACTGGTAGATTTGATTAAATAGGCTATAACCTTTCTAAATGTAGGCTACTGTAACCTAGAAAAGGATAAAGTACTGTTGATGTGTTAACACATCACAAAATCCCCAAGCGTACATTTTGTGACTAACTTATGTAGGCCTACTTATATAACCTAAAAATGGCATGATTTGTATTAATTATAGCAAAAGGTCTTGACAGGGCCTACTTTGTTATATCTTTCCTAGACTGGTACCATAGTTTTGTTTTCTGCTGTCATAGAGTACTAAAATTTTCAGTGACATATTTTCTGTTAGGTTTTAAAAGTACTGTAGGCTTACTTCAGTTCACTCCCGAACACCAGTCAGAAAATTCATGACAGAAAAACACATTCCACGCAAAAGAGATGTACCATAATCGTATTAATTTCCAAGTTTTAAACTCTTCTGTCATTGGTAGAAAAATATACTAAATTATCAGTAAATAGGCCTATAGTGAAATAGGAACAGGAGGTTATTTTGCTGTATCACTAGACTCTTCTACTCGTATGGTCTTCGTTTCCACTCAAGGACGGAGTAGAGTACCATAGTGATCATTGCATTGTATTACAATGTCAGAATGTTGTAAAGTTTTCATGAATGTTGGGTTTTCAAGAAGTGTACCTTAAACCTGACAATTGTGCTACCATTATTATTATTATATCTGTAGCTTACTGTGATGTAGTTACAAAAAATGGTGAATTCAAAATTAGTTTGTGCCGGTAGCTTGAATATGAGTTGTGTACATTCACAGTGAGTGCGATTTGCTTAGCTTTTCGTGTGTTGCTCCATGCTAGTCAGAGCGTGTTGCTCCGTGTTAGTCAGAATGCCTACAATTACAAACCCATGGTTTAGAATTAAGGTGTTCCCACTACACTCTTGGCGCTAAGCAGTAAACCTGTTAGCCTTTAAAGACAAGTGACACATAAACTACTGGTAGTGTTGGTTATTTCATCTCTTGAAGGAGGAGGAAATGGTATCTGCAGTTTGGTAATTGGGTAATGTAGGCCTACACACGTAGTCACATAACGTAATTTTTTCGAAAAATTTCATAACGATGAAATATGGTCAATATTTGAAATTAATCCTGTTCTTTTCCTTAATGTAGCATTAAAAAACAGTCGTTAAATAATCATAAAGGCAATGTTGTTTACATATCAATTTTGAATACTTATCATGAATGATGTTGCTTCGGGTAGCTCCAACACAGTATCGAAAGTACTGTAGGCCCAGTGGCGGACGCAGAGGGGGGGATAGGGGGTTACATCCCCCCCCGAAATTTGAAAAAAGGCTATATATGTACTCTAAGTGCCCAGTTTTATAAACTAATTGTATATGTAAGTTGAAAGTCAAATCCCCCCCCGAAAAAAATTTCTGCGTCCGCCACTGTGTAGGCCTACTTCTTTTCATTTCAAATAAAGAATTTACAGTTATTGAGAACAAAGCGTTGCGTCTCTCTACAAATTGTAGAATCCCCTGAATATAGCTTTCTTTATGAATTGTTTTAACAGCATCACAAACTTTCTGACTTTAAGAATTCAGTGTGAACATACAAAAAAAAGCGACTGGTCCTCTTTAAGTAATTGTTGAGTGAAGTCTTGTCTAGGATGGAATAAATCCTGGGATTTAAATAATGAAATACTTGTGTAAAGAAAAAATACCAGTAGCCCTACCAATAAGCAATTTTTTTAAACCGGTAGGCCTACATTCCAAATGGATTATTAGATAGTAGGCTGTCTGCCGAAGTGAAACATTAATTTCATGATCTAGGTCAAGAAAAAATTATTACATTTGCAAATACAGTACTTAAAATACAGTCACTTACGTAACATAACAAAATCTGTTAGATTGTGGTATGAGTAGTGCACTCATTTTGGAGCAATAATATAGGCCTACTGGTAAATATTTTTGTACAACATTGGATAAGAGGAATCAATATTTGTTACTTTCGCTTGTTCTTTAATTACTCTGTAATTAATTTGTAATTTTCATGGTAAATAATAAATAAATGTTAAAAAAAATTTGCAGTAGAGCACAAAATGGGTTCTTTTTGATTGTAGGAATCCGAAAAGGAATGTTTCCTTCAGAAAAGCTAATGCCAAGAAAAACGAAGTGAATACTAGCCTATGACCTAAATGTCATCTAAGAGTAAAGTAAGAAATAGGGTAAACTGCTTATTGCAGCAGAGAATTGTGTCCAATGTAAATAAGATATTCATTTTGTTATTATTATTGTTCTTTCTTTATTCCTTTTTGTATGCATTAAAAATACTACCGTCCCAATGCAGTTATTGCGATCTAAAATTTAATGTTTTAAATATTCAGTTTAAGTAAACACCCTGTTCATTCTTGTGATAAGTTCCATAGGCCTACATCAATTATTGTAATAAATTACATTTAGATTAATTAATAGTACAATATATATGCCTATTTTACTCTTAGGCCTAATCTTGAAAATCTAATATCTTAATATTTGAACACAAGTTTCTGTGCAGGCCTACATCCAATGCCATTAATAAGACAGTGTTCAATTGCTCTATTTTCCATAGCAACGGGGCGAGGGGGGGAGCATTGATTGATTTGGACAAAACCATTGATCTGAAACATAAATAAGTTGCTATAATACTTTTTATATTGTAGAGGTCAGTGGACGAAACTCGCTTTGCAGCCTTTTTTTTTAACTATGTTAATCCGAGAGTTTTTTCCCCAGGTTAATTGTAAGATGCATTTCGAAGCCAGAATTTTAGCTAGTTTATGGATCGTTACAGTGAAACTGACCTATCCCAACTGACAGTGCATTACATGGACCTACATTATCTAACACGAACAAAATGACGAAACATTGCCCTATTCTAGATAAATTTGAAAACTTTTAAAAAAGGAAAATACATTGCAGCCTATTCCAGGATTAAAGGAGAACTAGGCCTGCACTATTGGAACACGTCGTGTGAAAGGGTACCATTAGTTGGCTACTAATAATTAAACTTAGGTCTAGACATCTTGATGGGACCATGGCAGTACACATTTTAAGACGTTTTACGAACTTCATCTCATGACTTTTTTTTTTTTTTTTTTTTTAACTTCACACCAAGGGCGCTTTGCATAGAGTGTGAACGAATTCTTAAAGCAAGGTGTACGTGATGCTAGTGTGGAGGAAATGGTATCCTATGACAGTGTATTTCAGCTTTGCATTGAATTGTAAGCTTACACAATATAGCCTACAAATTTAAATTTGAGAGTTCAGTCATATGATACACTAGCATGTGCCCACGGCTTCGCCCACGATAATTATTTCAAGAATTAAAAATTAAGAGCATAATAGTTAAATCATTATATTTATTAAGACCTGAATCACGTGGAGTGCATTCCACGATTAGGTAGCATCGCCTGGTAAAAGCGACTTTAGATTCGAGTTCCTTGTCCCAGAAAACCCCTGTATAGTGAGTTTCATTCAAATCGAACGTTTGACCATATTTAGGCCTATGTTGATTATCGCTCTTCTGTGTAGGTTGAAAATGTCATATGTCTGCAGGTTTTGACATTCTAAACAAATGGATCGACCAGGATAGACTTAAAAATCAAGCGATCGCGATGCTTTTATTTCCAAGGTATGACAAAAATAGCCAAAGCCAACTGTAATTGATTTGACATTGAAATGTATTACTGAAAACTGATGCTTCAAAAACGCAAAAAATGCACGTTTTCTGTCCGTTTTTCACTCATAACTCACGAACGAAAGCGAAAATTAAAATTCCGGCTTCGAGGTGCATTTTCCGAATCATCAGTCCACCTATGTTTATAATTTCAGATCTCTGCGTTGAGTAGATTTCGCTGGGCATTGCGGACAGACAGAGACAGAAGGAAAGACGGACACTTCCTTTTATTAATATAGATTGGAAAATAAGGACCCGACACATAACTTCCATAACAAACACTAAAGGAATTTTCCTAATCATTGCAAGATCTACAACCTCCCTATATCTCCTGTTCTGTTGAATATCACTTAATTTCTAGCTACATACAACTCTGGCCAATTCGACAGAATATGTTTGTTGAATTCCAAAAATGGTACACTTCAATAACAAGACTAGTTGTAGGCCTACTTTTTCTTATTTTCCCCCGGAATGCATATGTGACTTGCAGCAGTAATGGTCACAATCCACATAATATACTTTTAACCTTTTCTCTGCTTCTGATGTGTGAATAGCCTATGTTGCCTCAAATATTCTATAAGAAGCAGACATTAAAGATTAATAGTAGGCTTACAATGCGTTATGCAAAATGTGAGGATTTTTATCAGTGTGTTAGGATTGTAATTTGTGGAAAACAGCTATTGCACAGAAATTGTCCCGTTGATGTGAAATTAATTGCCCTCTGATGATTTCACTTGAATATCTTATTAGGTACTGGTGTATAAATTTAGCTAAAAGGGGTTAAAAGCAGCTCCTCTTCAATGTGTTTGATTTAAGTTAGTTCTATGTCAGTTTGTGAGTTGAAACCTCAAAGGGTATTTTCTTTTACTTGTCAAATTTTTCAGAACTTCGGCTAAATAAGAATACTGGTACACAATTTTAATTCTGTTTGGTTTTACTTTTATTTACGGCTTACTTTCAGTAAGATTATACTTGGAACTGTTGCCAGATGTTATAAGTACCATTATCATGAAAATAACTTTATTTTATTATAAACTAAGTTAGCATGTACCCTCAATTATTTGCTGAGCTGCTAAATGTTTTATTTAACAGAAAAATAATTAAAGCACATTTATTAACACTTTCATTGTTCTTACATACATTGCATGAATTACTATAATTTTACTCTTAAATATTTTGTTTTACTTAATAGAAAAGGAATAATTAAATTAATAGAACGAATCTCGTGCCTCAAACAATTGTGAAACAATTATGAGCAGAGTATGGATATTTCTGCAAGTGACTTCATTTCACATTTAGTGTAATTGATTGGCTACATAGTTTAGCAAGGATCCTCAAGATGTCACTAGTGTACAAGACTGCTCCTTTTACTGGAACACAAAATCAGCTGTAGACACATGCTTTATCATTCTGGGAGGTTGAGACCTTCGGTACTTGTAGGTGTTAAGGTTAGGTCAGTCCTAAGCACCAGCCGCTTTTTTACCCACAGGAATACTTTGACGACTGCCTGCATGCTCTTGTGGTTAGCATCGCTGGCTATAGAACTATAGGCTCAGGTTCGATCCCCTGTACCGGTACCTCTGATTTTTTGAGGTAGAAAGGTCTGGAACGGGGTGCACTCAGCCTCACGATACGAAGTGATGAGGTACTTTATAGAGAAGTAGTGGCTCTAGTTACGGATACCACCATGAATAGCTGTAGGTGTCAACATGCAGACCACATGCCCCCACTGCCATCTGCTTGTGGTAGATGACAGCATTCGGGTGGTAGACCTAATTCCTTCAGGGATTTAGCGCCACAGATTTTATTTTAGTTAGAATACTATACTCATTTTTGTTAGAGGCTGAGTGGATCCCAGGGCTTCAGTGCCACCAGAAGGACTAGGCCAATGGAAAGAAAAACCACTGACCTAATCAGGAATGAAACCTGCTACCTGTCTGGTTATGGTGCAATGCCTCAACCACTACCCCATGGTGTACCCTCTTATAATAATGAGTGTTCTTATAAAATGGAGAAAATCGTGATGCCAGACATGTGTGACAATCCCAAAAGGACTGTCTTAGTCAGAATGAGATGTTGTCATCATAAGTGTAATACACTGTCATGATATTGAACATTCAGTTTCTATGAAACATTGATGTACCAGTAATTTCATTGGCAAAAGACAAATATAAGGTTCACTTTCAGCTCCGCCCACTCGATATTCACATTTTGTTTCTCAGCGAAGCATGGTGACAAACTATCCTTGTATATTGTCGCCGACACTCCTGACCGTACCAGATATTAAAAATGCGAGAGTACCCCTTGTACCAAATATTAAAACTGCGAGAATGCCCCTTGTACCATATATTAAAAATTCGAGAGTGCCCCTTGTACCAAATATTTAAAATGTGAGAGTAAGTGCCTTGTACTCACAGGTTTGCCTTGTACCCAATGGTTTGTCAGCCTGTTTATCCTCGAAGAATTCGCTAGATCGTGGTATAAAAGAAAATGCTTCACTGAGGGTGGGTCAGGGCGGGATATGTCTCATGCGACGATACACCTTATATTTGGTTTCCCCATTTCATTTTGTTTTGCTTTGTTTTCATTCCAGAGAGAGCAACCTGTACTGAAGTTCATAATTTACCTGAAATAATTACTCTTTCCTGTTTTCATTATTGCAATGAGATTGTGATCTTAACTGACTGTCACTTACACAGAATTAATTTAATAGCTTGCCTATGCAGAGTATCCCTGTGCTTGGTTTGTGTTATTATTAGATATTGATAATCATACCATCATTATTTTAAAATTAAGTTTTTGGGGGTTATTTTTCATCGGTTCAGAGGTTAATAGCCTAGATTTTGCTATTAAAAATTACTATCACTTAAGTTAGTTATTCATGTCTTCGTGAAACTGGCTTACAAAATCTGTTTAGGACTACTAGAAGCCTCTATAGGCTACATGTAATGTTATATGTAGGACCACATTTGGTAGCCTATGTGCAAAAATTTGGAAAACTTTTTCCATAACTTTAGTTAACTTTATAGATGCTTAAAATTTCACCACTATGCAAATTATATCCACAAAATACAGTAGAGTCCCACCAATTCGCTTCTTGCACATTCGGTTAATCCAGACAGGATTTTGTACTGAACAATCAAATTTTGAATTTTAATCACAAAGTTGTTTTATTTTGTTAATTCTACATCAGTTCGTAGGTCTTTATATACAGTTGTATTAAAACTTACATTAAGTATTAGGAAACATATTAATGAGAGGAAACGTCAATTTTCTTATAGTCTTACCCATCTAAAACATATTACAGTATAGTACATGCTTTTTAAGGCAAATTCCACTTAATCCAGAGTTTCTGTGATCCTGACTGGGTCCAGTCCTATCTAGTCCGGATAAGCGGGACTCAACTGTGTGACTAAATCAGTTTGATTTCATTAAATATGTCAATATGCACAAAATACACCTTCTAAAGGATGAATATTGAAAAATGTTTATGAATATATGATTTCAACTTGAAATTGTTGGTTTGCAATTTCTTCTTCATTCTCTGTGACTGGTGAAAAGAAACCCGTACTTACGACCGAATACAGTAATAGCCTACCTGTAATTGGGATGCAGTATTCATCAGATTCCGTATGCAAATATGCTCTGGAACTAATGAAGTACCGGTATGCTATATCGTTTAAGTACTTTTAATAATTTACACCCTTGTTAGCTGTATTACATTATAAATTACTGAAAATAGTAGAAATTGTATGAATTACAATAGAAAAACTAAGATCCGTGGTGCTACATCCCTTAAGGGACAAGGCCTACCACTCGACCGCTGCTTCACCTACCATAGGCAGATGGCAGGATTGGGGGGCATGTGGTTAGCATGCCGACATCCATGGCCGTTAATGGTGGTTTCCATGACCGGGAATTACATTAGGAACTTTCTAAATATCAAGGTTAAAGCACAAATTTTAGTAAATTGAAAACTAGGAGTGAAACGATGGTTTCATTTTATACAGTCAGTTCCAAAAACCATAGGTTATACACTATCAGTTGTTGTACAATCAGTTAATGAAACATGCTGTAAATATTTGAGTTAAGTGAGATATGCATAATATTTAAAATCTGAGAAATTTGCTGTTAAAATGTGACAAATTAATAAAATATTCAAAAAATACTTCAATATCAAGCAACAGTGTGCAAAATGAAACCATCAATTTTCTGTTATTTCTTTCGTATCTTGTACACACATTTTAATACTAGCATGTAATAGAGTGCACTGTTAAAATTGCTACGGTATATGTAACAAGTATGCAAAGCAAGCCTTTAGCGGACAGTTCTAATATTCTCGGCTACGCCTCATCTGAAATACGGATGAGTCCGATAAAGTTTTTGCGTATGTGGTGCATAACTTACAATAGTTTTTAGTGAAAGTTCTCTAATTTTGCAGTGAGCTCAGTTTTTCACTCATTTTAAATGATCCTGCGTAAAGAAATTGCAAAAATAATGAAGCCTGTATCAGTAATGCATGTTGATAACTTGCTGTGGATTGTTTCTTTTCCTTTAAAAAAGTTTTAGAGGCATTGATAAGATTATGATGTTGATTAATGAAAGCAAATATATTTACTTCAATTGAAATTACATGTCATTTTTATCGTATTTTCCACATCAAATCTTCTTATGACTTGTTAAAGGAAGCAATCGTACAAGATGTGGATCTGAACTCAATTCTTTCAACTATCCCTCGTGTTCTCGGGTACCAAGCTAAAGCGTATTAATACAAACTTCACATGCTTGCGCCCACCCCAGTCATAGAAATTATAAAAAGTTACCATTATTGAATTTATTTATTAAATAGAGAATGAACAGTAAAACCCCTTAACATGCAAAATTGAACTCACTCTGGAGAGAGTTGAAACTACGTCTGCTAGAGGGACCATGGCGACTTTACTGGCCTAGGACGATAAAACTTATTTATCGGCCTAGGACGATAATACTACTTTACTAACTTTATTAACTACTACGGTGTGTTAACTATCCGAGAAGCAGCAGCTTTAGAGTGTGTGTACTAAAAATATTTCTCATAAACTTCCAGGCCCTAGTAATAACTCTTGCCCTTATGTCACCCATATTATTTCTGAGTTAAGACTATTCAGTCACTCAGTTATTTCTGAGTTAAGACTATTCGGTCAGTCTATGTTGATTTATTACAGGCTACATTGAAAGATATTGGTAACTCGTAAATTTTGTTATCTTTATATTAGTATGGTATTTCTTTTAAAGTGGATTTTAAATGTCTTCTTAAAGTATTTTTAACTGCATTTTAGTGAAGATAAATGCTCAGTTTTTATCTATAGTTCATAATTATTCCACTGCATTGGTTATGAGGACAATAAATTTAAATACCTTAATTTTTAAACATTTATTTCAAAATACAATTTCACAGTCATTCCGTTTAATGCTGCTTTTTATATATCCTTCAGTAGTACTCTACGGGTTTTTTTTTTTGCAGAAATCTTTACATACATCAAATTTCCGAATAATCCAGATTGCAGATAATCTACTTGTGAATTATTTGCGCAAGTTTTTTTTTTTTTATTATTATTATTTTTTTATTTTTTTTATTTTTTATTCTTAGTGGGTGGAATGTTAATACAAACAACTGGCCATGACATCTTCACAGGATCAGTAGGCTGTAATTTTATTTCACATTTGTTTTAAGGCCCTGTCCCACCAGGGAATCTAGCACCACATAGATTAGTTTCTTTCTATGAGGGTCAGTCTAATAAAAACAAGACAGATGGGAAGAAGTAAGTAAACTGTTTATTATTTCAAAAGTAATCGCCATAACTGTTAATACATTTATCCCACTGTGATACAAGACGGTCAGTGGCTTCATGGAAAATTTTTTGCGGTTGCCTACGGAACCATGATTTTACCCAGGCGTGCACCTCTTTGTCCAAAGCAAAAAACAGCCACGAATGTCTTTCTTCAATTCTCCAAAAATATGGAGCAAACTTTGCAAAAATTGAAGCATGCAATCTTGTACAAAAGCCCAGGAATGTTGACATTTTGTTGCACGATAATGCTCGCCCACATGTTGCCAAGGTTGTTTTGGCTATGCTGCAGAAGTTTCACTGGAAAGCCCTTACACATTCTCCATACAGTCTAGATCTCGCTCCATATTTTTGGAGAAAATCCTCTAGATTCAAAATCCCCTAAACGCCAAATTATATTTTCTTACTTTTGTACATCATCAGATTTGTATGGATGGCATAATTGATTTATTTATATGTGAGGTTCAAAACCCACTAAAGTATTATATAATGCCATGTTGAAAATCAGAGTTAAGTTCAAAAACCCCTCTATCCCACTGCTTTAAACTTCGAAAACACCTCTTTTTTTGAATGTCATTTAGGGGATTTTGAATCTAGAGGATTAAAATGAAGAAAGACATTCATGGCTGTCAATTTGCTTCGGACAAAGAGGTGCATGCCTGGGTATAATCATGGTTCCGTAGGCAACCGCAAACATTTTTGCATGAAGCCATTTGTCTCACAGTGGGATATGTGTATTAACAGTTATGGCGATTACTTTTGAAATAAACAGTTTTATAGTTTTTTTTCTTTCTTCTTTCTTTCAGGCATCCCCATACATTGCTTGATTAAATCATTGGTTTCACCTCTTTCTGGAAAATGATTTCTTCTGTTCAAATTATAAAACAATACATTTGTTAAAACAATCTTACAACATTGTGACACTTTTAGATAAGTAAATTTTTAAGTTACGGAAATAAAAGTGTTAGAAGCAGTTATCTGGCTGTAAAATCTGTTATTTGAAATGACGTTAATGCTGCATGTAACATTTAAAGCAACAACTTAATTCTTAATGGCTGAGTTAGTCAGAGTCAAGGACATACTCACAGAGGCAGTGTGGCAGGAGATAGTTATCATCTGTTTAGCATTTCAAGCCTCAAATTTTACTCGCTTTGCTGCTAGGTAACCGGCTGGTCTAAAATGCCCATATAATTAACCTGGGATAGGACTTCCTGTGCCTCTTATTTAGGGATCCTGTTTTATGTTGATTTAATATGTTAGATTTCAGCATAAAGGTTGGATTAATTTCAGTATTATTTTGCATAATGAAATTCGGTTTCTTTGTTATTTCACATTAAAACCGAATAAATTTATGGCTCATGTACGGTAGCGCAAAATATTGCATATTTCTGCAAAAACACATCGAGGATTTTTCTGTGTGTATGTGTGTAGATTGTTACAATTTTTACTAGTTCGCTTTTAACACTGATAAAGCCAAACTGGATAAAGCGATCTTCCTATATGTTGGAAGCTATATATTGGGGTGCATCGAGGCTATAACAACTGGACACCAAAATACCAGTACAGCTATTTCTATATTGAAGTAAAATATATTCACTATGAATGGGGTTTAGTGCTAATTTAATATGCTAAAGCAAAAAGTTTCCCGGAATATATCTACATATAAGTTTATTTTAATTTTGAACTGAATTAAGTATTTTTCTAGTTCTTCACACTTAATTTTATCACTGGCATTCCTACTAACTCAACATTAATTTTATTTTTATTTCTGTTAATATGCACATATTACGAGGGAGAATCAAATGAAAAATACAATTAATTTTTTTCCCACTATTTTACTGCATGAAGAATGTTTGCTTGTACATTATTTTTCTACTTAGTCCCCTTCTAGTTCAACACACTTAAGCCATCGGATAGGAAGTGTTTTGATACCGCCTGAGAAAAATTATTTGGTTGTCGTTGTAGCCATTCGTGCACCGACAATTGGATGTCTTCATCAGACTTGACCTTCTGCCTTCCAAGGTGATCCTTTAATAAACCAAAGATGTGGAAATCTGATGGTCACAAATCTGGCAATTATGGTGGATGTTGTCAACGGTTTTCATTGTTGTACGAGGAGCATGAGGATGGGCGTTATCATGTTGAAGCAAAACACCTGCACTCAGCAATCTCCTTCACTTTGACACGGATTTCCACATCTTTGGCCCATCAAAGGATCACCTAGGAGGGCACAAATTCAAGTCTGATGAAGACGTCCAATCGGCGGTGCATGAGTGGCTACAGTGTAAACCAAAATAATTTTTCTCACGCGGTATCAAAGCACTTCCCATCCGATGGCTTAAGTGCATTGAACTTGGAGGGGACTGAGTAGAAAAATAATATACAAGCAAACATTCTTCCTGCAGTAAAATAGTGGGGAAAAAATAATTGAGGTTTTCATTTGGTTCTCCCTCGTATTTGATTTGACTTTCAATATGCATATCATTTAAGAACTTTTGTAAGAAGAGAACTTTCATAAACTCAAGATTTCCCTTGAAAAATAAAATTTTATTTATAAAAGAAAACTTCCAACCTAAAAACAAAAATTTTACAAAAACACATTTCCTGTTTTTTGCCAAGTGTGAAACAAAGTGTTTGAAACAGTGTGTGAGGTGCGTCCATAAAGTAAGTTTCCCTGGGGCCGTTTACACAAACAATACACAATTTCAAGGAAATCTTTATTGCAACAGACACAGTGTTCAGCTATTTTTCAACATATTTGCCACCGGAATTGAAACATTAGTCTTGCCGTGGCACCAACTTTTGAATACCTGTGTCATAGAAGTGTGCCGCCTGGGATTTGAACCACCATGTGACGACCACCTTCACCTCTCTGTTATTCTTTGTCAATTCGTGAGGTGAAGGAAAAGATGGAAATCACTGGGAGCGAAGGCCAGCTGTTTTAACACCTGCCAGCCGAACTTCTACAGGAGACTTGCTAGGAGGTGTTTTAAACATCCAACCTACATTACGGACTTCGCTCCAAGTGAATTCCATCTTTTCCTACACCTGACAGGGAATGTTAGAGGGGCGGAGATGTTTGTCTTACAGTGGTTCAAATCCCTGGCAGCAGACATCTACGACACAGGTGTTCAAAAGTTGGTTCCACAGAACGACCATGAAAGTGTGTTTTGTTTCTGTAAACAGCCCCAGGGAGACTTATTTTATGGGCACAACTCGTATTTTCACTTTATTGATGGTAATACAGTAGAACTCCAATTATCTGAATTAATTGGGACCAGACCTGATCCTGATAATCAAATTTCTGGATAATCTGATACATCATGAAAAAATTTATTTCTTAAATAAAAAATAAACTAAATTGTGCAGTGCTGTACTAACATAACATCTTGGACATATCGGTAAGAGTCAGCTGTTTTTTTGACAAAATGTTGATTTTGTCAGCTAAAAGTTTTGCTTTTCACAGGTAATCGGTCCTGAAATAGGGTTTCCCAATGCTTGCTGCTGCAAAAAAACACTTGAATAAAGCCTCAAAGCTATCTGTATAACTTAATTGGCGATTCGGAGAGTTCGATACCGGGAATTGCAGTTCTACTGTAACCACAATTCATGTTATAGGCCTAGCTGCTGTAATTCTTATATCCTATTTCAGAAAGTAAATTAATTTATAATGTAGCCTATAGCAGCGTTTCTCAACCTTTTTTAACCCGAGGACCACTAAAATGCCTAAAAAAAATTTACGGACCACTAATTTTACATCCCATCTTTAAAAGAAGGCCTATATTCTTATTATTTGGAGTATTAATTATAGGTCATTATAACGAAATATGTGGAAAAATTTTACTTCTTTACTTTCCACTTGCTTTATATTTTTTAATTCTGTCAGCTGACCATCTGCACCATCTTCGCGGACCATAGGTTGAGAAACGCTGGCCTATAGTATTTGCCAGTATTTTTGTCCTTATTTGTTAGTCCAGGCAAGTTACAACAACAATTGGGGTATATAATTCATAAAGTTTTGAAACTTTAGGAAAATATTCATAGGAGGTGGAGTAGTAAGAAACAGAAAAATACCCCCTCCCAGGGGGTGCGTCCCCCTTCCTGTCTCCAAAAAGTTCAATAAAATTTCTTTCAGTTTATATGCAAAATGTTTCATTTTTTAAGATACCTATTATTACAAAAAATTATAGGCCTACACAAAATGTGCTATCTAGGCTATGTTTAAAGTGAGATGAACGATTTTCAAGATACTGAAGTTGGGAGAGGATTAAAGTCATAACAGTATGATTTTGGCAAGTTTTCTGACTTATGGCCGGTTTCTATAAAATCGCGAATTATCTATGGGTAAATTATCCAATGGACAGAATTTACACAAAAATAACACCACACAAACACAAATAATTTAAAGATAGCAATCACATACACTTGTGGCGAGTTTCTAGATAAATGTCCTCTGGGTAAATATGAAAATGACAGAAATAATGTTCCTACAAACTCGGGCTAGATCTTTCCAAGGGTAAATCTTCGGGTTAATTTATCCTTTCATGGATGGCTGGATAAAATTTAACCTCTTTGTAGGATCAGTAACAATGAGAATCAAAGCCTTCTGAATTAAATTAACTGTACAACTCCAAGGCCTTGCTCATTATATCATTGTAGGTTAAATGGAACTAATTTATCCATGGATAATTTACCCTTAGGTAATTCACAAGTTTGTAGAAACCGGGCATTAGTCGTATACTTTCAACTTAGTGAAATAACTAGTGGGTTCAGTATTGTAAGAAGCAGGATTAGAGGACCTGCGGAGGACGGAAAGTCACTGGCACCAAAGAGTGGAAAGGACCAAGTGCTTGTCCCCCTTCCATTTTCTCAGCACTTCGTAGTGAGCTTCTTGTTACCTGAGTTAGTGGAAATAATGGAGCATTAAACAAAAGCTGATTTATTATGATGGTCATTTTATTAGCGACATATCACTCCCTTTATGAGGAGTTCTTTTTGAAAAGTCCTGCATAACTAACTGAGGTTCTTGATCCTTCAACTTCTTTTTAATTGACAGAGTTTGATAAAGGGAAGAAAATAAGGATTACCAAAATAAATACTTAATCAAGATTACTACAGATCTATTCAAGCAATGTGGGTGGATGGCATGCGGTCACTCTGCATACAGAGTACAGAACATCAAAGTGGAATTATCCTATTGCTCACACACTTTTCTACAAGCAAACTTGCTAATATGTGCTACATTACAGACCCTCAGTATAACAGTTACACTGAGGTTTGACTCGATTCTGTATCGAAAAATTTTACCACTTCGAGATATCAATAATGAGGGATTTACTGTTCGTTGTAGAGTTATTCGAGATCAGCAGACATTAAAAAATGTCTTCCCTATTTTTGTATCTGTTTCATCAGTTCAGATATTAGGGTAAGATTGCTTATATCACAACAGTTCACACACGGTATAACGTCTTACATTTGTAACATTTTAACTAAACAAATATTCCACGGTATAACGTCTTACATATGTAACATTTTAACTAAACAAATATTCCATCCTCGCATTCGGGAGGTCCCAGGTTCAAATTCTGTGGCCAGCCAATTTGACATGGGTTTTTCCATAGTTTGTCGTAAAAGGCAAAAGCCAAATTGGATACTGTATTTACATACCATGAACCATCCTCGCCATTTCATCTTGTATTATATCTATTCAGATTAATATCAGTTGAAATTTACTGCATAAAAATACACTAACAATAGAAAATAATTTACAGCCAATAGTTCCATGGCCTACCCTACTGTATAGACACAGATCCCGTACTCCTGATGTGGTCTCATAGCTAAAAGGAGTATAAATCCAGCTGAAATAAATTAATAAATAAAATTATCCAACATAAAAAAAATATTTTGTTAATTATCTGCCATTGGTGCCACTGTTTATATTGCACTTGACATTTCTCAAACCACAACAAACCTTATATTTCAATAATTTAACATCACAATGCAGTTTTCCTTCCCGTTGACAGATGACTGATTAGGTCACCTGTAACCTATCTCCCAACTTCACCACAAAAGTGCCTTAGAAAGGTTTTCTTTGGAATCTCATATTTTGTTGCTGTCTGATTTAACATTATCTTCCCGATGCGCCTATATCACAAATTCAACAAAATAACTTCTTTTTGTGTGTTATGTGTTTGCCATTGCATCTTACGTTATTGAGCTATTTTATTGTGAAACAGTTTTATGTTTATGGTATGTAAGGAGTTGCTGTTGTATTTTGTTTTGCTGTGAGTTGCCTGGGAAGAGCTCTCTCATATCTTGATCTAATCGACTTGTCTGTGCAGAGGGAAGAGTGAGAAGAGCTCTATCACTCTTAACCCTTTTGCTTATTCTTTTCAACTGCCTTGCTTGCATGTTTGTCACTATGAATGCCAAAGTCCTCAGTTTTAAAACGGTCTTCATAAAAATTATTATAAATTAGCATTTTTCAAAGCAAATGTCACAACTTTCTATTTCATTGTATCACTTAATAGTTCACATTCAGACCCTTATAATTAGGTTTTAAAATTTCGTATCGGCAAGCTTGGAATACCCCTGGATGACTTATTTAAGCAGCACAGCATTTGAAATACAGTCGAACCTCCATATAATGAAGACCGATATATTGATAAACCTGCATTAAGCAATATTTTTCTATGGTCTCGGCAAATGTCCTATCTTAACGTTATTTGTCCCTCATTTATAGCAATTAAGATATTTCGTGAACACCCTTTTACATATTTTGAAGTGAAATTGGCATTCTAGATCAGCAACTTAGCCCTGCAGGTGGTAACAGGTAGCAGATTAGTGTCCTTCCCTGCTGGTGCGAACCTTTAAGCCACCTTTAGAAATTCCAAAAGATAAATTTTATTCTTAGTAGAGGGTGGAGTACAAGATCACTGACCAATGTCATCCTTGCGTCTTTCTTCTTTATTCCCTGTCTCTTTTCGCTCTCTTTCTTCCCTCTTTTCAGCCCCATGTGACTAAACATTCTGCGACATATGCTAGGCGAAGTTAAACAGCTAACCAGTTATTTTTCAGTGGGTGGGCGAAAAATAGCTATTACCACTGCTCAACAAAAATGAATAAATCTCGAAACAGAATTAGCAGCTTTTAAAGATTTGGATTATGGTTTGAAGCAGTCAGAAGTTGAAAGCTACGTTGGCTACATTTCTTAAAAACACAACAGAGATTGAGGAAAGTGTTGTGTTATGTTAAATAAATTTTTCCATTAGGCTATGTAAGTACATAGTAAGTTTGTTTTGTCTGCATTTTTCTTAAGATATCCCTCGATACAACAATAACCCTCATATAACAATATGATTTGCTAGGGCCTGCAACTATCAATATAAGGAAGCTTGACTGTATATGAATGACTTGAGATCTTCCTGGCTTGTTAACCAGGTGAGTATTTTGGAAGACTGCGATGTTTCAGAAGACCTCGCTTCCTCCATCTCCAGGGAATACTGAAGTGTCGAGTGAAACAGTGTGTAGTAGTTCTCGTGGGAGAGTCAACCGATCAGGAAGCATTGCAAAGTTAAGAGTGTCGACCAATTAGGAAGCATCTCAAAGCGTGGACCAGTCAGGAAGCATCACTCTTCTGTGGCTGATCAATCCTTCTCAGGACCATTCTCTCTCCTAGTCATGACTTGATATGAGAGAGAGATTGGCCCTGGTAAGGACTGACCAGCCACAGAAAAATTATGCTTCCTGATTGGTCGATGCGCTCAACTTTGCATTGTTTCCTGTCTGGTTAACTTTCCCAAGAACTAATAAATACCAGCACCTTGTTTCACTAGACACTTCATTATTCCTTGAAAATGTATAGGGGTCTTCCAAATTACTGGCTGGCTAACAACACCAGAACTGCATATTCATTTTAAATATATGTCATCTTTATCAGATGTGAAAATTATTATTCAGAACTTTTAGTATATGTAACTTAGGCCTATATTTTTACACATTCAATGGCTTCTACGATTTTCATACAAGGTGTGATACATATTTGCATATGGTCCTTTTTCCATTGTCTATAGATAAATTGAATCACTTAAAAAATTACACATATACAATGGATCCTTTAATAATTGACATACAACGTTTTGACCCCATTAAATGGTAATATTTGCAGTATTTTACTGTCAAGATTTCTTCTGCGTGCTCTATTAAGTGCAATTTTGGATTATTAAAAATATGTTTCAACTACTTTTTAAATTAGAAAAATAAACTTACCTAGACAGAAGAAAATTAAATATTAAATTTTGAGGAAATGCTGGATTTTTATAACCTCTGAGTACCTAAAATATGACTACCTTTGCATTTTCGAGAAAAGTGTCTTCTGCCATGTGATATATTTATAATTTTATGTGTGTAAGGAGGTAAATTTTGAAGACATTCTCATTTCAAAGAAAAATTGTATGAACCTAAAAATATCAGATTAATATTTGTGGAATTTTGCAGCATATAGGCCTCTATGTACTGATAAATGTTCAGTTAAATCTGATATGAAACGTCATGACGTCCTCTACTCTTAATCCCTGTTTTAGTCCAGTCACATAGCTTTTCTTACCCTATGCTTGGCAATGCAAATTCCTCATTTACCAATTTAATACAGAATAAAATACCATAGTACAAAGAAGTCTGTTACCGTGAGTTCCACTCTGGCAGACTGGGTTTCATTCCTGGTTGGGGTGGATCATCACCCCTAGATTTCCACAACCTTCGGACTGTTCACCCCATCAACTTCATTGCGAGGAGTGCGTATTCATTTGTTTCATCCTCAGGCAGTATTGTCACCATGCTAGACTTATTGCCTGAGTTACTTTGAATAGTGGCTGGCTTATAACAACCTTTGAGAGACTTCTAACGAAAAATATATTTCAAATAGAAATTTAGCTCTTAGTATCGTTAGAGCTATTTTTGTAAAATTGCATAAAAATAAAATTTCCTTCATGTGAAGTGGCAAGCCCATTAAAAGTAAGATAAAGTTGTCATCAAACTTGTCACATCCCCAGATGTAAAATTTTATTTTTATACAATTTTCCCTTCTCTAAGCATGCTGATTAGAGGTACAAATTGTAAGCCTAAATTTATACTATATATACAGTGTGTTTCACGTACGAGTTGGCCAGTCATGCGGGTTTCTGCATTGCGGCGGCCACAGCTCTAACTCCCGAGCGATCAGATGAAATATCTATGCAAATAAAGTCATTAACGGTGTAATGATTCAGGTTCTCATAATTACAGTTAAAATTACAATAAAAATAACCACTTACCTCATCACAAGAGATGTTGGAAATGTCCTCCACACAACACTGGCATCCTTTTAGGAAATTTTCTTTCACCAGCTTCCGAGGTAGAGTTAATTTGTCTTGTGATATTATCTTTAAGTTCTTCTAATGGGGGGGTTGGACCTATACACTTTATTTTTCGAGTTCCCCCAAAAGTAATGGTCACATACTGTTAGAAAAACTTAAAGACAATATCACAAGAGAAATTAAGCTGAACTTATGCGCATGAAAGAAGATTTCCTAAAAAGGTGCCAGTGTTGTGTGGATGTAAGAGGAGGACATTTCCAACATTTTTTATGATGAGGTGCATGGTTATTTTTGTCATTTTAACTGTAACTGTGAGAACCTGAATCATTACACCTTTAGCAGCTTTATTTGCATAGATACTCCACCTGAATGCTCGGGAGTTACAGCTGTGGCTGCTGCGAGGCAGAAGCCTGCATGATTGGCCAACTCGAACGTGAAACACACTATATTACTATTTGGCAGAAAACTGTAGGCTGTGATAAAGGTGTGAGAATAACAGAAGCATTGTGAGTGCTCAAATTCGTGAAAATTTATTTCAGAATTTCCTTTCACACCATTGGTAGTTTAAAACGAGGCTCACGTTTTAGTCACATTCATTACAAAATGCTAAGCTTAATTATTGCTTACTCCTATCTATTTATTAGTGCTAGAAAAAATTCACTGCTTTGTATTTTTTGTTTTTCTTTTGTAACGGTTGTTATCTTGAAATGTTGCAGTCCTTGAAGAAGGAAGTAGACTGGGATCGGAATGTAGGGGATGACAGAAGCACCACGGGAGAAAGTTCCTCAGACTATAGGCATCCACATGAGCCGGTGAGTACAAAACAGATTATTCAGTTTGCATTCCATTTGTGGTTTTTGTCTTTTAAATAATTTTGTAATGAAATTGCAAAATGTAAAAAGTTCTGTTCATTGGCCTGGAGATAGACCTTTAAATATTGGTACTCTAAAAGATAAGCTTGTAACAGTCAGAGACGATTCTAGATATTGAAGATCATTCTCTTGAGGTTGATCATCCATACTATAGCAGTAAGTTAGTTGCAAACAATAAATCTTTTGTGAATCCCAGGGATTCTGTCGTTTTTGGAAAAATGATAGTGGTTCAGCTTGTGTACAACTAAGTAGTGAGGTTTTTAATATTAAATTGGTTGCTGATGTTTATGAAAGAAAGGTTTAACCATTGGATGACACTGCCAATAAGGGGGAATAGCTGGCTGATTTCTGTGTTCCCACATTTTCTTTCTCGGCCGCGGTGGTGTAGAGGTAGTGTGCCTGTCTCTAGATCCGCATGTCACAGGATCAAACCTGACTGTGGTCATGGATTTTTCAGGACGTAAAAATCCTGGACATGGAGTCCTCCTGGACTTTAAAGCTTAGGGCTCATATTGTAGGTTTACATCACGTGAAAAAACTCAAAGCCTGAATTAGAGACTCTGGACAAAGTTTTCCAGGCCCTTTCACGTTCAAGTAATACCTTAGTTTCCTGGGAGGGTTCATGAGGCAATGGGCTTACCACCAGCCCCTCTGTCCTCTCATGGAAAATAAGCATAACAAATTTAAAATAAATAATACCCTCATAAATTTTTATAAATAACAAATTTAGTCTAGGTACTGAAACCCTCAATTGGAGGGGTTACAGGAAAATCAGATCAGATCATATTTCCTTCACGCTATCCGAAAATAAGAATTATAGGCTGAGGGTGTTGTTTGATGCTGGAAATTACTATTCTGCGTGTGACCCTAAATATTTTATTTTATAATTTCATTGGAATATAAACTGAAGTAAAGTTTTTGTATGTAGGCCTAATCGATAAAATAATTACTTCTGATTAGAATATTATTCAGTACATTGGATTGGGTCTTTTATTGCATGATCTTTTGCATGAAATTTTTTAAAATAAAGTTTTAAAGTTTTGAATAATTCCCTACTATTTTTTATATGAAATAAACCACTATCTGGTATATACAACATGACATGAAATGTGAAGCTGCAAACCGTTACAAACTTCAGTCGGCTTTGATATCAGATTATGTTTGACTGACTTTCTTAGTTTTATATGATAGTATGGAACACTGATTACTGGTTGAATGGCAAAGTTGGAACCAATATGTGAGGAACGGCATTAATGAATATTATTGGCCCCTGCAACTTGAATTGTTGCCCAATTGTAAGTGGCAGTGCCTCAGCAGATACAGCAAAAGAATAATCGCCAAAATTTACCAGTGTTTCTAGCATTCCAAGTGGTGATCCTTTTTGAAGACTTGAATTCTTTGTGACAAATATTATTTCTTTACAATTTATCAATTGAATTGTAGTGTTGGAAAACTCTACTATATCTTCCTCAGAGATCTGAATTCCAACTCCTAATTGTTCCTGTTTATACAGTGTGAATCAAAATGAAGCCACTAAGCATATAACATGCAGAGCACGCCACCTTAACCTATAATCAGGCGACTGATTGCTGCGACAAAATACCTCCACTACTTCCATCTCCTGCTGAAAATCCAAGTAACAGAATGTCCAATTGAAAATCACAATTTAAGTTTTTTTAAGCTCCTGTTTGTATTTGTAATTGATAACTTATTTGTATTAATAAAATAAATAAAGATTAAAGTAAATTCAATTTTAGATCCCTTTAATGCTGATGTTTGGTAAGTCCCAACTTTCTGAGCGAAAGCTGAATGTCTAGATCAGGAAGTCGGGATTTCTCAAACATCAATGTTATGGAGACTTAAAAGGCTTGTTCTGTCCATATAAAATTATGTCGTCAGATATGTATAGATCAGAGAGGACAGCATTTTCAACATCTTCTTTAAGACAGGTGAGGTAAATACTAAAATTTGTCTTTTCATTGGGTATTCTCTTACTTGGACTTTCGGCGGGAGGTAGAATTAACAGAGGTAGCTAAAAACTGTCGTGGCATTTGGGCTCTAGATTTGCATTGAAGGCCGCATGGTGTAAGTCCAGTGGCTTCATGTTTAATTTGCGCTGTATAAACATGTCTACTTGAACAATCAGACTTTGGGAGTTAGCATTCTGATTCTTCTAAAAAATTGAAGTTTTCAAACAGTACAGATTGACTAGTACAGTAACCTATGAATTAAAGATAATTAAAACTACTCTCTTAGAATATTGTTTTAGACCAGTGGAAGAGACTGCTCATTTTCTTCTTGTTACTGTTGAGAAATGTGTGGTGATAGAAAAAATACATTTTTCCCTGAGATGTAGTTGTATCAGGTAAAAGTGATATATAGACTTCCATTGTTCAAGTCAGATTCTGATGGGTTGTAACCCTCGTATGTCTCAGTGAGTTGTCATTAACTAGGTTTGCTTTTTTACTATTTACGTGTTTTATGTACATGGTGAAGCAAGGACAAAGTCTTCACACTTGCCCAGTCATTATATTTAGAAAGAAAAACATGCTGATAAGCAAAATGCTGAACGGCAACATTTATAGCTCAGGAGTGCACATTTATGGCTCAGGAGTGCGGGTTGTACTTCTAGAGTCATTGAGAATTTGTGGTGTGACTGGGAAAATGAATGGACTCTTACTTTAGCTTATGATTTAAACTGCCTTTATCAATTCAGATTACGAGAGGATAATTAAAGGTCATTCATTCCTGATGTAGCATAAAATCTGTTTATTGATATAATATATCTTCAGTAATTATTCATGTTCAGAAATGTTATGTAATATTCTGTGTATCAAGATAAATTTTTATTAACTTTTATTATGCACTCTTTCATGTTCATATTCTTTATTTATATGACTGATGGCAAATACTTTCTTACTTTCCAAAACCCTGTATCAACTGTATACAATGTTTGCATATTTAAGGAATGACAGAAGTGTTGTTTTAGCCATTTTTTAAAGTGCTATTTTTAGGTTTTAGTATAAAATAATCCAGCATAACTAAAATGTAGCTCTGTAAAATTTTATGCTTTTTGGTCGCATGAAAAGGTGTTGCTGTATTTCAAGTATATGTGCTTTAAACTGCCAGTGCAAGCAAATAATTGTTCATCTTTTCTATTTAAATTTTCATGATTCAGAATCTATCTTCTTCCACAGAAATAGAAATACTTGTTTGTTTTTTAAAATATTCAGTGAAATCAGATGTCAGTTTTTCAAACTTCTCATTTCCTATGACTTTTTTTTAAACAAAAAGTTTAAATGAAAATATAAAAAAAACCTCGGTACGTTTGTACAACTTGCAGAAACAACATATTACATAAAAAATTCATGGACATATTTTAATTTTTGTTGGTAATATAGATTTCAATTTTTATTAAAATATCAGTTAAATTAATATCTCAAAAACGAGTAGAGATATTAACTGAAATTTGAAATTTAATTTTTGTTCAGATTTTGTTGAAGTTTGTGAGATTTCAAGGTTAGAGTACGAATAGTTTAGAAAATTACACTTCAGTCATCCCTTAAAGCAAATTATTCTGGTCTTGCATGAAATTTATTTTAGTTTTGTCTTCCATGTCTGTTCTCCATGATCAAGTTTAATCTGTTTTTATTGAAATAAAACACATGGCCCATTGTACGCTTCATGTATGTTTTCTTGGATTGTTCAGAAAGGAAAATAATTGAAATTTCATAACTACTATTGGGGATAACTAGTGTCAGAAATGTTTTTAATTTTTCACATTACCGGTAGCCAGTGCTTTTTTTCTGGGGGTACTCAATGGTACAGATAACTAAAAAATTCCGTGGTGCTACATCCCTGGAGGGACTTGGCCTACCACCCATCCGCAGCGTCATCTACCATAGGCAGATGGCAGGATTGGAGGGCATGTGGTAGCATGTCGACACCCATGGCCTTTAACAATGGTACATATTCCCCTTAAAAATTTTCCAGTTTCATATAGGATAAAGTCATTAATTTCCACAATCTTGAAATCTGGAGAAATTTGTGCCAATCAAAATAATGAAAGTAATTATATGCATCGTTTGCATTAAAATAGCTATTTTTAGTGTTATGTTCGTTACCTATAGGCCCTAACATTATTTTTGAGAGGTGGGGCGTGACAGTACTGCGATCAGGAAAACAAGTAAGCGTTACAGCAGCGTTGCAATGGTAACCATGACTATGTTGCCGATGTTACTGACTCAACATTACCATGTGCTCAAGAGTTTGTTGTATCCCTCGGAATAGAGGACTAAAATCATGTACCCTTATGTGTTGTATGAACTGACTTTGTATGTAAAGGGCTATAAGTTGTGTTCTCTTACGTGTTTGTGAAAGGTGCAAGAAATTCTGTGAGCGAGTCATAGACTTAATTTCAGCTTACAAACTCCACCTCAGAGGATTTAAAGGTCTTATAACCTTACGCATATTGTCTGCGATTCCACTTTCTTTCCACTTTGTGGGTAAGTCTGGCTATATTCCATCAAGTCAAAATCGAGAGTACCTTTTAAATTTCCTTTAGGAAAAAAACCACTGCTGGTAACATATGTAAGTCTCTTACTTAAGGTTTAATAGTCCTACCTAATGTAAAAGGATGTGCACTGTTTTGCAGGAGAATTATCCTTATTTCACTCTGCCTGCCGCGTGACCATTGTCACTTGTTTATTTTTATGCCAGTTGGAAGTTGATTTCTGAACAATCCTCTCAAACAGTATAAGATATATCAGAGAACAGTGTGGATGAAACATGCCACTGGATTTTTACTGTGCATATTGCATGGCATTCACCTGGGAATCGGGTGGCCAATCGCCACAACAGTTTTTAGCTACCTCCACTACTTCATTCCAGTAGGATAATACCCAAATGAAAAGAATAATTTCAGTATTTAACTTAAAGTAGATGTTGAAAATGTCAGCCATGGTGGTCTAGAGGTAGCATGCCCGTCTCTAGGTCCGAAGGTCGCTGGACCAAGCCTGGCTCATTGACGGATTGGGTGGAACTTCAGGCTGGGGACCCTTGTCATTGATTTACGGTGCGTAAAAGAACTTCAAGCCTAAATTAGAGCATCTGGACGAAATTCCTCAGCCCTTTCACGTCCAAGTAAAACCTTTGTTTCTGGGGGTGGGGCTGTGAGGCGATGGGCTTACCTCTTGTCCCTCTGCCCTCTCTCAGAAAATAAGCATAACAAAATTCACATGGGTAACAGAAACCTCAATTGGAGGCCCTAGGCTCCAACACTAGGGGAAATACAAAACCAGAGAGAGAGATGTTAGCAATGTTGTCCCCTTTGTTCTGCACAAGATTCTGGGACACTCTTTGCAGCTCTGCTTCAGATATTTTGTGGATTTTTCTTGTTACTTCAATCCTTAATTCTTGCAGAGTATGCAGATTATCATAGTACTTTCTTGTTTAGAGATTCCCTACAGATAAAAGTCACAAAACACTAAAATCTGGAGAGCAAGATGGCCATAGTCTGTGATTAAATATTCTCTTGTCGTGATTTGCCCTGTGGCCTGTTGCTCCGTCTTGTTGAGAGTATGCATACTGTCATTATTCTTCAGTAAGCCTCTGCAGCAAATTGGGAAAAATCGGGGTCAGTATTTCAGTTACCTAATATTCTTATTTATTATTCATATTGAAATACTGGGTCATAATAATCCATATATGTACTCCCAAAACAATAGGAAATACCCAAGCTCCAAAGAGTGTTCCAGAATTTTGTACGGCTTTGTTAGATATGGGTAGAACAGATGGGATAACACATTCAGTGTTATGTTGAGACAGATGAGTTAAAAAGAAGGGTGAGAGAAGGCCTCATGGCCTTAGCTCTGCCAGGTTAAATAAATAAATTTTTCTTTTATTTGGGTGTTCTTTTACTTGAATCTTCAGTGCGAGGTAAAAGTAGTGGAAGTAGATGAAAACTGTCGAAGCCTGGTGAAGGTCATGCACTTTGCACGGTAGAAATCCGGTGGTATCAAGTTTGAGGCGCAGTACAATAAGAAGTCTTGTTTACTGACTGACTGATTTCCTAACTTATAAGGATGGTCAAATGTCTGAACATTTCTGCTTAATATGAGTAAGTTAACTTGAATACTATAATTTGTTTCTGACTACATATGTATTCTTCAGTGAAACTTGGATATAAATCAAACCTGAAGGGACCAAAACAAAAAGTTTGGTACTCAGAAATTCAAATTAAACAATGTTATGAACTGGAGTTACTGCTCCATATGTAGTGTCAGCATATCACTTACTTACTTAATGGCAATAGACAATTCCTAAGCAAGCTAAAGGTATATTGTCTATTTTATCTAACCCACAGGTTCATTGCCGCTTTCATAAGCCCGCCATTCAACCCTATTCTGTGCTAACTCCAACCATGCCACACAAATCCTACTTTCCTTAAATCTATTCCACCTATGTCTAGGTCTTCCCTTCAGATTCACCAAACTTTTCCCGAATTATTGCCTCTGCTTGTACTTCACTGTTACTTGCTTGGCATCTCTACATGTGAAATTTTGTTTCACCACCAGTCATGGCAGACCATGTAGATAAGTAAGCATCTTTGCCTCATTTTCCTTACGGGTATAGTAAGGGTAATTAAATCATGGAGGATGAAATGGGCTGGACATGTTATGTGCATGGGGGAGGAACTATATCTCAAAAATATTGATGGGGAGACCCGAAGGGAAAAGACCACTTGGAAGACCTAGACGTATGTGGTAGGACAGTATTAGGATAAATTTAAGGGAAGTCGGATTTGAGAGGGATGGTTGGATGGAGTTAGCACAGAATAGAGTTGAATGGCGGACTCGGGTAAGCATGGCAATGAACCTCCTGGTCCCATAAAATAGATAATGCTTAGGAATTGCCATTCTGTAAGCAAGCATTTATACTTTGTTTGTGTTAGAATTAAACTTTTTTTTTTTAATTTAATTGTTTGAAATATCCAAGTTTTGCTTCATTAAGTTAACATCCTCACAAAATGAATTTGTTTTTGTTTATTATTGATTTCATAATGTTTGCCCTTTAACACGTTACAGAAATGGGCAAACTATCTTTAATATACAGTGTTTTCCCCAGGGAATTTTTAATGGGCGTGCAGCCCGCCAGATATTTCCTGCCCCACAACAGCGAGTTGATCCATATCAGGTATTAAACACTATACTACTTCTTGTGTATAGTTATGCAAAATAATATTTAGCAAAATTGGTAAGCAAAACATCACCTATACACACACACACCGTCTTAGAAAGGCTAAAAATAATTTAAGGCTGAAAAATAGATTTGCAGAGATTCATTTTTTTTAGAGGTAAGGGCAAATTAAATTGTTAAACGGTAGTTTCTTTCTTTGGCATATGTAAAGTTACTTTTTCTAATATCAGTAATTCTAGAGAAAAGACAGCTTTCTGCAAGATACCTAGATAGATGCCCTCCGTGGAAAGAAAATTACTTGATTTGGAGGAAAAAAGTTTGTGTGACTTCCTGTTGTTGAGAATGATTAAAGGTTTCTTGGCCTCCAACTGGGTGAGTAGAGGATTGATTCCAGGCTTGTAGCAGCTGGCTGTGCTGCCATTTTCTGGGAGAAGTGAGTTAATTGGGGAAAATATTTATTTCCAGACCAATCAGAACTCTTAATTTATCTGTTCCACATCCTGGCTTTCATATTGACCTCATTCCATGTAGTCTTTCTTCATCTCTCCTATATAATTGACCAAGTGAAGTGAGGTCCTATTTTAACTCAACTGTTTGGCATTTCATCTGTCTATAAATTTGTTTGTTACGCAGTCAGGACAGATATATAGTTCTGATATCTTCCAAATCGGCTTAAACGTTCCTTGAAGTCATTAAAAATGGATGTGCAGGGTGTAACTGTAGGATATAATGTGGAATGTAAAAATTCAAAGACAAGACATTATATTACTGTCGAACTGACACAGCTCACAACAAACGCATCTATTAGACAACCCTATCATGGAATAGCTCACCACACTAGCTAACTGAGAGCCAAGACAAGAGAGACAAGACATTATATTACTGTCGAACTGACACAGCTCACAACAAAAGCATCTGTTAGACAACCCTATCTTGGAATAGCTCACCACACTAGCTAACTGAGAGCTCTATTTAGTAGGAGGCCTTTGCCCTTCATGGGATGTAACAGGCTATTATTATTATTATGTGTAAGGATTTTTATTTTCTTAAAATGAAGTTTCAATATGAAGGTCGTTTTAGTGGTTCCATTTCATGTAATGTTCAGCTTCTTTCAACAATTCTACCAAACAATTCATGCTGTACAAATTTGAAGACTGCTTCCGCTCCTGAGTGTTAAAATTTTCCTCAATTTTGGTCTGTTCAATTTTTTACGTAACTCTAATGGTTTACCAGCATTACGTCTGTTTGTGAATTCATTTGTTATGCAGTCACTACCAAACATGTTCCTCCTATTTGGCTTGAAATCATTAAAAATTATGTATAAGTAAGTATTGTTTAGTTTCAAGATGATAGCCGATTTAGCTGATGAGAGGAGATCGTAGATTTTCTTGGTGCAGGGTCTACTGTTCACAGAACTACCACCATAAGGCTCATGCTATACAAAGGAAAATTGGATGTAGCTTATCTGGACCTGCCTGTGTGAGTAGCGAATGATAGAGAGGCAATGTTGCTCAGTTCCGTTAACTCCACGCCTAACAGAAGCATTATGTTGTGCAATTTCAATTGCGGGGCAAAATACTATACACAAACCAAAATTTTCAAGTGTACCATGAGAAAGCAGAAATGCTTCTGAAGCCAGCTGTACAATAACCATATTTTTACGACAAGTAGTTGTCTAGTTATGAGGTTTTGATTGATAAGTAACTTTGATGATCAATCACGCATCTCCCAGGAGTAGTCGCAGGAAATCTATGCTCTCTTTCTTTCTTCTGACAAGTGTGACATCAGTGCACAAAGAGTCGGCAGGGATTGGCGCACACCATTTTTCTTTGTATAGCGCGAGCCATATAGTACAGACATTTTCCCAATTAGCTCACTTCTCCCAGAAGATGGTAGTGGAGCAAGCTGCCAAAAGCTTAAAATCTGTTCTTCTCGCTTGATTGGAATGCTAAGAAACCATTATCCAATGAAAGTATACTATATAAATTTTAACACATTCACTAAATGCTAACTATAAAACAGGCTGTTTTCTCTCCTTACTTGTGAAATCTGCTTGGGGGAAAAATAATTTTTTTGTCTAGTTAGATCTTTCTTTGGGAGTTCAAACTGTGAATTTGAAACCAAACCAAGCTATAAAAACAGTTTTGTACATTATTTCATTTAGTTTTATCACTTTTCAAGAACGTTTCATCAGGATTGTTGATTTTTTTGCACCTTGAGATGCCAAGGTACCTGATGAAAATACTCTTGAAGTGTTAAGAGTAAGTAAATTGTGTATAGCAGTTTTTTATGACTTACATAAATTCTCGAGAATCTGTGGATTGTCACAGTGAATTTTGTTTCTTGAATTATGGGACTGTTTGAGTTGATGATTGTACTTTGTGTATATAGGTTATGTTGTCAGTGCCTTAGAAATTTTCTTGTATAATTAACAATTATTATTCATCGGGTTTGCAAACAAACATTTTTTGAGTTTGGTTTCTTCTTTATATGGAATGTAATTCGTTGCTACTTCCAGTAGCAAAAAGAAGAAACACAAGGCTATTCTTAAACAAAAGAGACTAATAATTTCATCTGAGATGTAATTTTATTATTTTTTATTGTCTAATATCCATTCTGATTTTGCTAGTGTGCTTACCTTACAATATTAGTGAAGAAGGGGAATACTTAACAAAATTTGAAAATAATGTATATCAAAGCAATTGTAAGATATTTCTACTATTTACTGTGTAAACCTGAGAATCATACTATCATGTACACTTGTCTGAATTAATGTATCAGTTGTATTTGGATATAAATTTCAAATTCCTTCCCTGAAGGATCTAACAAATTGAAGCCCTTGCTATTATTCAAATCTCTTAACCCACAAGTCCATCTGTACCATCACGGCTGTCAGATGGGTTTGAGCCACCGGTTCCTTTTCTTTTAGTTCTAGCTTATTGTCAGTAGATGGCGCCTTATACCATTTTAAAGCAAAAGAAATTATCTGTCAATTAATATGTGTTATATCGATTTTTAAGTTAGAAATCGATATGAGAATCTTGAATCAAGTGACAGTGATGAACAGCGTCACTCACAGCAAAAGTAATAATGTAGTCAAAAGAATAGGGTTGGAAATGGACTGAAACTTTGGATAGACCTTCAAAATGTTATTTTACATCAAATTCTGGGATAAAACCAGCCATAAACCTTAATCTTCCCCGTAGACCAAACATTGTAGAAGTATTTCAACTTGTGGTCCACGACTCACTCTAGGATCAAATAGCTAGAGAAACAGGTTTGCAATACAATCCTAATTCCCTTACAGTAACTCAATGGTTTCTCATAACATCAGATGAAATCCGGGGTGCGCAGGCAAAGAGAGTTAAGTCCACCATCCTAAAAAATTGAGATTTGTCCATAGAGTTATCGATAAAAATGTTCTCTACATTTGTGTTAAGTCCAGTAAGTCGTAATCAAAATTGTACGGTAGTTATGGATGTTTGCCTCATGGGTTTATCCATCTCTAAAGTTATGTTGGGCTGGTAAAGTGGGTATCACTCTAATTCTCAGTAACAAGAAAGTGAACTTAACTCTCTTTGCCGCGCACCCCGGAAATATAAGGTTAGGCTACTTCTCATGACCAAGAAATCTTACAAATTTTCTAATCGCCATATTATGTGTGACTTCTCTTCAATATTAAACACTTTTCTTTTCTTTAGTGACATCTTGACACCGATGCTTGGCTACTTAACAGACATGCTGATTTGAAGTCCACAATTACTAAAAACAGTAGTTTGAAAATAATCTTTACATTGTTGTCGGAAATCCCTAAAAACGTGGAATGAAACAATATTAGACGTTATAGCTGATACATTTCTCCAAAAATGTTACTAAACGCATCAGTTTATGCAATATGTCATAATAATCGAGTTCATACTAAACATAATTTTTTAATACAGAATTTATATTAAACTTTAGACGGGACTGTTAGATTTTGCTTTTATACCCAAAACGTTGTTACAAGCAATGATGTTATAAATGGTTTCAACTGTGTTTGTGGGACCACCATGTGGGGGGGGGGGGAAGCTGGCTGGTGGGGTTAAACTAGATAGATTGTTTAATGAGTGCCAAACAAGTCTCCCATCCATGTTTCTCTCAAAGTAAACTATCTTATAGAAACTCAAAAAACTTGTTCTTTTAATGATTTAAATGATCAAGATAATAATGTATAATGCAAGGGTAAATTGAATGGAGCTTGTTTGCTCAAACCGTACATACACATGCAACGCATTAAGGGATAGAGTATCTTCTAGCCCACATCCGTTTTCACTCTCAACTGCCAATAAAATGTACAGTGTAAGTAAATCACTAGGAAAGTGGTGCAAAAAATAAAACAACTGTGTTTTAATAGTTCATTCCTTGAACCTGTCATTTGTTGGGCACAAGTGACTAAATTGACCTTGAGTTATTTGCATACGTTCTATTGCTATTTTGCATTGATTAGTGATGTGTACTGATTCATGCGTCTAGGGTCATTAACCGTCTGAATTTTGACAGACACATCCAGCAATAATATGTTAATTTATGTCTGGCAGGAAATTGTATAGTCATCAATCTGTGTGTCTCATCCCCAGAAAATATCTAACCCTAACAAAAAATGTTTTTATATAATTTTTACTTCCTCTGCCTGTACCATAGGTACTATAGGAAGAGAATTCCATTAAAGATAAGAAATCTTGAAAAAAAACAACTGTACAATATTCTATCTATTTGGTTCAAAAGCAAAGCGATATACACCGTAGAAGAATTTTTAGAGAGTAATATACCAGAAAATATTATGGATATAAATTTGTATTCTTAGCTTTTTTGTTATTATATAAAACTATCCAAAAACTGACGAAGCCTATTGTACAAATATATTGTATTTAAAGGTGAATAAAGATTTGAAGTATTGTTTTCGATCCCCAAATTCGAAGTTGAGTTTTTAACATAAATATACGTTTTGAGGTTACCTGAATCCATAAACATTTTTCAGAAACATGTCTGTGTGTGTGGATGTGAGTGAACAACCTAGCTCCAGAATGGAAAATCATATAAAAACAAAATTTTGTATTTGGCTTAGGTACCTTCTAAAGATGAGACATGAAGATTGGCGACAAGTTTCTCTTATTTTTAAGGGACTTTACATGAAGAAATTTTAGTTTTTCGTGATTTTCTCGAAAATGGCTCTAATGATTTTCTTTAAATTTTGCACATTAGTCGCTTATACTAAGACTAAAATTTTACTTGAAACATTTTTTCAAAAAAATTATCTGAAGGGATTTATAAGCCACCCACTCTGAATACATGCTCTCTGCAATTTGGCCTCTTGTTCTATATTAGAATGTGTTGTGAGAAAAATGTACGGGCCATGCTTAAAGTAAAGAAAGTTACAAGAGTACAGATTTAATTTGGGTTATGGATCCTTCGGGGATGCGATGTGATGTGGTCTCTTCACTTTTGCAACCAATTCACACAAAAAGAATGTTATACGTATTAATTATATCGTACTAAGAATCTAACTTTTACAAGATGGGTAAGGCTGAGGTGAATACATGTAGATTCTGCTTAGCGGATAAAGAAACAGCAGGGCATATATTTTGCAAATGCGAAGCAATTGCCCACCACAGAATAAGGTATCTGGAGTCTCCCTTCCTGACTCCTGGAGAGATTGCCTCAACATCACCCAAAAGAATTATAGGCTATTTCAAAAGCATTAAATTAAAGTAGGGTATTCACATTAGATCTATAGAGGTCGCAGTGTTGAGAAGCCGGCAAAGGCTTATACTACCCCCTTAGTAATCTAATCTAATCTAATCTAAGAGACTAACTTTTATTTGGGCACAGGAAGTTACGTGAATTTCACATCAGATTTTTTGTTCTCATACTCTGCTGTTCACACACACACACAAACATGCAGACATGTTTCTGAATTTTTTATTTATTCAGAGACCTCAAACCATGTATTTATGTTGAAAATACGACGTCGGATTTCTGGTCTAAATCAATCTTCCTCTGCCTACAGTACCTGTGGTAGCAAAAGTGCTATCTGTGGTAGTGAATGCCTTTTTGTCTATAAATCTTGAGCTTGTATAAGCAGTACCATTCAAAGAAAGGCTGATTAATTTATGTATTGCAGGCTAATGATATTGATTCTCAGGTATGATACACAATATTATTTAGATCGGCTATAGAGGCACAAATTTTGAATGAATGAATGAAAAAAAACTAAAGGATCTGTGATTTGCTTTATTGACTATATTTTGTTCTTGTGATTTTCCTTGCCTGTTGTTGTATTACAATAAATATGTTGAACGTGTTCTTTGCATGGTCATTGCTGGTATTGCATGTCTTGAATTGCTGTTCTGCATTACTCTCTTTGCTGTTATAACACTAAACATAACATACCTGTAAATAGTGGATATGGTGGAATTTTACAGTATTGGGTAAATCAGTATCATAACAGACCTCAAAAAAAAAAATTAATGATTTTCGGTAACATTTTTTATATATCAGTGTTTACCTTCTCTTTCTTCTAAGTTTACATTATTTACATTTATTGCCAATACTCTATACTTGGTGCAATATATACTTTATATTCCAGTAGTTTCATTCTTGAGTTGTTTATCGTAAAAAAAAGTATTTTATTTAAAACTATACACTTATGTAAAAATGGAATGGTTCATCTGTGTTCCGATCTTTGCAAACAATCTGACCTGATAGGGCTGAATTTTTGCATAAACCTAGTTCTTATACCCAGAAAAATTATAGGACTACAGTCGTTCACTCGTCTCTGCTATTTATCCTAATATAATAATTTCAATTCTATAGCATTTTAAAACGAACCCAAGGCATGGCAGAATAAAAAATTAACACATACATATATTTCAATAAATGAATAAAATGTTGCATACATTGATGCTCCACTATGTATGTTACTACAGTAAAACTTAAATTTTCCAAATTAATTGGGACCAGATCGTGTAATCAAATTACTGGATAATTGGATAAAAGGTCATTTCTTTAAAAAAAATTAAAACTTAATTGCGCAGTACTATACTTACATAAAGTATCACATATTGAACACAACGGTCAGAGTCAGTTGTTTTGCTGACAAACTGTCTAGTTTGTCAGCTAAAAGTTTTGCTTTTTGAAGTGAAACTTCTTTTGCCGCGGTAGGGGTGATTCGAGAGCTTGTGTAACACTCAAAATCGTCACGAAATTAGTGTCACACTCAAAATCGTCACGAAATTAGTGTCACACTCAAAATCATCATGAAAGTAGTGAGGTGTGATGGAACGGACTGCACAGAAAACAATCAACTCAAAAATTTAAAAAATCCAAAAATTAAAAATTAAAAAATCCAAAAACCAAAATTTAAAAATTCGAAAATCCATAGTTATAAAATCCAAAACATAAAAAAATTCATAGATCCAAAATTTAAAAATACCAAAATTCCAAAATTTAAAAATTAAAAAGTCCAAAATTTAAAAAATAGAAAATCTAATTATCCAAAATTTAAAAAATAAAAAAATTCAGAAATCCAAAATTTAACAATAAAAAAATCCAAAATTAAAAAATTGAAAATCCAAAAAACAAAGAATTTAAAGATCTAAAATTTAAAAAAGATCGAAAATTAAAAAATTCAAAATTCAAAAATTGAAATATAAAAAATATAAAAAAATTTTAAAAATCCAAAATTATAAAATCCAAAAACCCAATATTAAAAAGTCCAACAATCCAAAAATGAAAAAATCCAATATTCCAAAATTTGAAAAATCCAACAATTAAAAAAAGTTTCACTTCTGTCATGTGGCGTTCCACGCATACTTTTTTCTAAATAATCAACCCTAAAAGAGGGTTTCCCAATGCTCATTGCTGCAAAAACCACTTGATTATGCCCTCAAAGAGGTCTGGATAGTTGGAGTTCTACTGTACTTCAATTATTCTTTGTTTTCATAAACAAAACAAAATGCCCAAAAGAAAGTGCAGTATATAATAATTTATGATGAAAGTTATGAAGTAACCTGAAAAAGTTATATAAGAAATAGATTTCAGATATAGATGTAATTTGCGAAAATTTTAAATATAATTAATAGGTTTGTCTCAAACTCTTAACATAATAATCTCATTTGTATGACACGTTTATTGCCTTAGAACATGACTTTTAAAGATATTTGTACTTTAGTTCGAAGGAAGGTCCCTTTTATTCCGGGATCAGTAGCACCATAAACGAGCCCAATTTCTTGCTATACCTGCTGTTTTGAAACTTATAAATTGAGACATGTGCTCCTTGCGACTACCTAGAAAGCATCTCTATGATCGTGATACTTCCCCACATAACAGTGAAATTAGTTTAGCAAAACCGATGCATGGTGATGCATAACCATCCTATGTTTCCTTTGTTGATATTGAAAGGTAGGCTCGTTTTTATGCACAGGTATTTAAAAATTACATACATTACTTCATAACGTTTATTGTCATTTACTTGCTGTAAGCCTATAAAATGTTAAATCCACATCCTTAAATCTGTGTATACATATGATTTTTGGATCAGATTGTGAAATGAAATATAAAGACTAACCTAATGCTTAAATGTTTTGATAGCTAAATAATTTCTTGAATGTTTTAATTTATTTATAATGTAGGATTTATTGTTAGCTGGTGGTTGAAGCTTAGTATACATATTAATAATAGTGGGTTTCTAGTTTATAGAAATGTATTATAACCTTTTTATGCCCTTGTGTCTGCATGCTTTTTATAATATTTAACTGCCTTGCTGTCAAGAAGTTGACCTTCAATTTTGGCCATGGTTGTTTTTAATAGTTTAATGAATTCTTGTAAATTATTGTGGGATCATTTATTAGGAGTGAATTCAACTGAATTGTTTTCTGTTTATTTAAAAAAAACTTAACCACCCCCACTACTTCGCTGCCAAACAAAATGAGCGTCAACTTCTTGTGCTGTATTTTTTCGGCTCCAATTTTTTTTTGGGAGGGTCGGTCCAGGAAAAAATAAAAAACAAATTGAACAATTCAAGCAAAAAAGAAGTTGATGTTCTTTTGTTTTGTTGCAGGAGTCAATGGGGGTAGGTGAGCCACCGGAGAGTCATTCTCCAAGATTGTTCGCATGTATGTATTGCGGTGCGTCATTCCCCTACCAGAGCAAACTCACCCGGCACATCCTGTCCCATAGCCTTGAGACCCTAAAGTATCGAGAGCAGGTGCACTTACATCAGCAACAGTCACTTGTGTCAATGGCTGCGGCCGGCATCCCAACAGAACCACTCAATCTCATGGAAAGTCACTTCGGTAGCAGACAAGATTTACCAGAACCGTCACCCCATGAAAACTCGGCAATGGAATTGGACTTTTCGGCGGCAACAGCAGGAGGGCCTGGAGAAGTGGGAACGTCATCTAATGTTGTGTTGTGCAAATTCTGTGGGAAATCATTCCCTGATGTGGGCTCACTAATTGCGCATCTTCCTGTCCATACAGGCGATCGCCCTTTCAAGTGCGAGTTCTGTGGCAAGGCCTTCAAGTTACGGCACCACATGAAAGACCACTGTCGGGTGCACACCGGGGAGAGGCCTTTTCGATGTGCACTTTGCGGGAAAACATTTTCACGCTCTACCATTCTTAAAGCCCATGAGAAAACCCACTATCCTAAGTATGTGCGCAAGTTCCTTTCCCCGAGCCCTGTGGACACGGAAGAGGAGTCTCCGCAGCAATAACGCACCTGCTGGTACAAGTGTACGATCCTGAAGCCTGGCTGAGATTGCTGGGGAATGCAACAAGTTCCTCGCTGGTGGGAGAGCCGTGTGGACGTTCCTCTTGCCCAGCTACGTTGGTGATTAGAAGAGGAGAGGATTCTCTGCAGCAATAATAAGTCTGGAAGCAGCCCATTTGTACAGTTCCATTGAGCTTGGTCTCATATGCAGGGAGATGCATTATTTACACTATACAATATTAGAGAGATTCTTGGTTATTTTGCTAGATTTTTAAAGGGACTCCTTACATATGAAAAAGAAGTGTTTGGAACTGTACATCTTGGTTTTAGGGCAAATTCTAATTGAATAGGCTGTAGATGTACGTAAATATTAAAAAGTGTTTGATGGAAAACACTCTAAAAATTCATCATCAGAGTGCTTTAAAAATTAGTTAATATATAAGTAAAAGAGGTTTTTGCTGCCCAGTTGGTGCTTCTGGTATAAATAACTATTGTTATAGGATAAAGCAATCTATCGAATTAGGAAGAGCTATGCCACAAGAGAGTATTTTAGAAAACTTGTTTTGAATATTATTAAAGTCATTAGGAAACAAAGAAAAAGGTTTCTAGTCTGTCGGCAATTATTTTCTTAGTTTTGCTGTTTAGGTAGGACATGAAATTGTCGGAGAACTTTAGTTTTTGTGCTTTGTAAAAGTTAAAACAACACCCGCCGAGAGATAACTTAAAAAAAGTTTGTTGATAGTTTGATGTTTTAGAAACAGATAAAAACATATAAAAAATACACATGTAATTTGGAGGAAATTTGTAAACTTGTTAGTTCAAAAATTAGACAGTTGTGTAAAGTAGGTATTGCAATGTGAAACGGCCCTCTAGTTCATGTTTTTAAATAAAATCACCATAGGTTGCTTAACACCACCACCACCACCTTATAATACGACAGTGACTGCAGAAGTTAGTATTCACAATGTGAGTAATTAAAAACAGAGAGAGAAATGCTTTATGCGATGTACATAATTTTCCAAAGCAATGTGCTTTATTAAAGAAGAAGAAGAAAAATCACATTGACAGTGAATCGTAAAGCATGTCTCTACACAGTATGTTTGATGTCGCGTTAGCAATCACTTTTAGAATTAGGCATTTGTGTTTGCTCACTCGCAAGTGATCATTATCTTCAGCCCCAACAATGCGTAGGCTAAGACTTATTTAAACTTACTTTTTGACTAAAATAATTCTGTAAGTACATATGTACCGGTACATACTACATACGTAATACAGACAACATTTTTGTTCACTTTTTGCCTTTAGTAATCAAAGCATTTTCTCCCCCTTCTTTGGAATCTTTACAGTAAAACCCTGATTTAACAGAACCTCGATTTAACATTTTCCCGCATTTAACATCAAGTTTTGAAAACCCCAAATATCACATGTATTTAATGTGTTAATATTTTCTATTTAACATTATTCCCAATAGCATAAAACCCCTATTTAATGTTAAAAACTTTGGAACTCTCTGAGAAATTAGGTCAGAGTACAATAAATGATAGCACAGTACGTTTTTAACAAGCTTGTCGTTCCCTCTTTTTTTACCGACAACCAGTTCTGTAGCACAGACTTGGTCAGTCTTTCTTGTCTGTCTGCAGTGGTAAACATGTCTGTTAAGAATCCTGCCAAATTAGTAGGCATAATATTATAGCCTTCCAAAACATTGCTTTGTATTTCAAGTGGAATTTGGAAATTTAGGTCATGATCGATGGAGGAAAATGCTTTCCTAAATAAAGGAGTGGTTATCATACATGAAGTTGAAACAATCCAAGACAGAATATCAAAAATGGCTAGACCACAATTCAGCAAATGCCATAATATTTCATGTTAACTAGTTTAATTGTAAGTATAGGCAGTCTTTGCATAAACTCAGTTTTATTTCTTCAAAATAACAAAACCTCCATTTAGCATAAACCCCTATTTAGGGGTGTCTTCATTAACACGGATAAAATTTCTCAGTATCATGGTTAATAAAAACTACAACCTAGTAAAACCTTTGTAGTTTCATCACATAGTTTGTCACCTTGGTTTTCAAAAGCTTGGTTTTTGTCTACTACTTGGCTGACCTTAAATTTTTCATAAGAGAACCAACGTCATCTGGCATGTGTTGTGTGAAACAGCGGTGGGAAGATTGACTATTGGCTGCGTCCGGGTGCTAAATTTACACATTGCCATAGCAACATGAAAGTTTCCCCTCATGCTGTCTCTTGCTAGTAGTTCTACAAATGGTCACTAGATGTCTCACTGTTTTCGAGGCGTGCCATATAGCAGATAATTTCGTTTTCCCCTTGAATCTTGTGCAGAAATTGTCGTCATAGACGTCCAAGTACAACGTACATTCCTTTATCTATTAGGGTGTCTTATTATGTGTTCTGCTTCATATTCCTCGTCACTGTGATCATCTCTCATCTTGACCAGTTGTTCCAATCACATCTTGATGTCACAGTTAGCTTGGTTTATCCTGTTTTGCTGGCTGTTATTTCACCGGTAAAGCATTAGCTTGGATATTATTGAAAAACCAAGTTACTGCAGCTGGTGAAACACAAAATGGACAATATTGCAGCTTTTCAGCCTAAAAACCAGGATCAGACAGATTATCGGCGTTGGTGAACACAGCCCTTAATGTAAACCCCTATTTAGAGTACAATATTCTGCATACCCAGAAAAAAAACGTTAAATCGAGGTTCTACTGTACATTTTCACAATGCCTTTTCATAAGCTAAGATAACAGCCTTTTACCGATCTTCTAGTGGCTATTGTATATATTTCAGATTCTATTATCGTAACTTTGAAGGACCAAGTTCTGTGTGATTTGCTCAAATTTTTCATTTGTGAAAACTACTAAGGAGTGTATGAGTTGTGTATTTGCACACCCGGTAATAGTCCCAAGGCCTTTTACTATTTTAGTAAATAGGCTTTTTTACTCTTTTAAATTAGGAAGTAAAATTATTAAATTGCCTGCATTGCAATAGGCCTAGCCTCAAACATACAAGTGCAATGAATGAATATTTCCCGCATAAATTATATGTCTGAAAGAGATATTTCTTCTTTGGGGATTTTCTTTGAAATACATCTTTTACATCGTAATACATTAAATTCTTCATCTGTGTATTGAATAATTCAATCCCAGCATTTCAGAAGCAAGTTCTGAAATTGACTAAGTCGCTCAATTCTTTTATTCCAGTTTTCAAGAAGTGCCTCAAACGTACGAAAAGTGCCCAGAATTTCTCATCTAGGTTTTTAAAAATCTTGACTATTTTGCTTCTTACCGTCTGAGTAAATAAGAAAAACCAAAAAGAATATATGGTATATATATTTCCTCACATGAGTGATAAATAACTGGATATAACCGTTGAAAATTCTTACAAAGTTGTAGTGATTTTAAATACTCCACAATCTACATTTCAAGTTTGACAATATAGGGTGCAGCTTTTGTGTGCGTGTTACAGAAGTACTTTCAAAATTTCCATTAAAAAACACAGAAGTGTAAATCAAAATTGTAGAGATTCGCAATCCTCACCCTATATTGAAACATTTCATTGTTATCTCTTAGATACTTTACATTCCTCAACACTTGCAATTTGCATAGAGAGGAATAGCATCTATGTCTCTAATTTTTTTTAAGATCTCCTTAATTTGAAGTTTTCTCTTTTATTTCCTTTTCATGACTGGAGTTCTTATTTTCTGAAATTACTCTTTAAAAGTGTAATGTTCTTCATTTTATTATTTTGATTACTGAATATTCCAAAATGCAATTCATAGAATTTTTAAACAATTTTGCAGCAGAGCGAGCAGTTACTGTGTTGATCTACTCTGATGCCCACGTGCACCAATCTCAGTGAGGACCTAGATAATACCTAGTAGTTACCGATGTATTTCCATATCACCTACCTCAGTTGGAGTTAAAAGACACAGAGGCCTCTTAGAAATATCAATCGACTTAAGGAAAAAATATTTTAAAAAATTATGGTAAGATGTACAATCTACAGTGAACATCGCTTAATGTAATCGCGGATAATGTTATCAATCTGGTAATGTTATCACTTTTATGAAGTCTCATATGGATTAATACTGATACATTTAAAAAAATGCTGCTTATTATGATCAAAGATTCGGTTTATGTTATCACATTATCCTTTTTACGACTTTATTTCCAAATTCTTTACGCCATTCAAAATTCTGTTTTTAAGAATTTCGTTTCTAACTCAATTGTATTGTGTATTAACTGTATTAACTGTAAGTAGCGGTTCTGTTTCCAACTTGGAGGATGATCAGTTCGAGGGGGTGGGATTACCTAACTTTCTCTTTTCAGCAAGAAAACAGTTAAGCCTTAAGCTGCTGCAGCTTTTGATTTATGAAGATAACAATGCTGACAGACATTGATGGCTAGTGTAAAATGAAAAGACAGGCGTTAGATGTCTTGCTGCACAATGTTTACCACAGGTCAGTAGACTTGTAACTGAGTATGGAGTATTAGTTAATGGACTCCAAAATGAAAACAGATACAATTAAAAACTTTGTTACTGGTTGAAAAAAATAGTTCCTTGCAGTCTATTACTGTATTATGAGTGGTTCAGTGATTAACAGTTACATATTATCTTATGAATAAATTGCTTTTAATTCTGTTTTTGGAATGTGTTATCTTATGTATGACTAAATAATCTTGAATTAATTATTTCGGCTATTGTTGTCAGTCGGTTAATATTACCGGATTAGTTGCATCCCGAAGTGATCACAATAAGCGGCGTGCACTGTATATTGAACTTATCTGGTATAAAATTTGGACTTCCCTATGACTAAAAATCATCTCATATCACCAAGAAAGATACTTTTAATGACACTTCTATGCAACAGGGTGGATTTCAAATTGTGAAGTAGATGGAACTACATCTTTCAGAATATGCCATGTATTCACGAGTTATATCTTATTAACTCTTTGCTTTATAAAACTTCCTTCCACTTGATGGAAACAGATAAAACTTATTGAAGATTTTACAGGCCATATTGCTTCCCTGTAGTCAGTTCTTGCTTCTGTTTTATTTTGTCACCGTCGTTCTGCTTATTTCCAATAACTGCTTTTCCATCAGGTCAATTAATATATTTTCAAAAGTCATAATATTTACAATTCTTAAAATTATTTCTTTCTTTAACTTTCATTTTGATCCGAATGTTGTTATTGCAATAAAACTCTACAATTTATTGGATTTACTCATTTTCAGTTTTATAAAAAGTTTTATAGAATCTGTAATCCCTGTATGGGCCGTGGACACCCATAGGGTTCTGGGAGGTTGAGGCTCCCAGATTGCGACATTCGGCACATGAAGCCCTATGCACCGGCTGCTTTTTTTACCCCTAGGAATACTCCTGGTACTCATTTCTGTTAGAGGCTGAGTTGACCCTGGAGCCATAGTATTACCAGAAGGATTAGACCAATGGAAAAATTCCAATGCCAATGGAAATCGAACCCATGTTCTTTTGGTTTGTAGTGCAGTGCCTCAACCACTATACCACGGCATACCCTATACAGTTTTATAGTCATATGCTGTTATGCTTTGATAATGTCATCTACACATAATTCACTGCTTTCTAAATAATATTGATTGTTTCGAAGAAGATGACAACAATTTGTACCCACGGCCGAGCTTTCAGTCTAACCATGGTTAATGTGTACAAGTAACTGAAACCGAGGGTGATGCACTATTCTACGTGTCTTGAATTAATTTTTGTGGGGTCATTGTTCCCTTGTGAGTGAGTAAATACAGTGCATAGTACACGAATTAAATATCAAAAGAACTGATCTTCCATTTACATATGATAAATGAATATGCATTTCCATAATAAGAAAGGAATAAATGATGAAACATTTGTTGATATAAAAACAGAAGCATTCCACTTCTGTTAAAGACATTTTTTGTTTTGTTTTGTTTGTAAGTAATGAAAGTAAAACTGAAAAAAGCTAAAGTTATTTCCATTGTGATAGTTGTCTGGAACTGTCATTGCTGTTACGTACACTTTAAGTTGTAGAGATTATATCACAGTATTATTCCTCTTTGAAAGTGCGAAAGGGGCGAGAGTAACTAGTGAGACTGCTGCAGAGAAGGTAATACAATCGTTGTTGATGCAGCAGTTGGATGTGATACTATTATTATTAATTACTGTAATATTAATTAATTATTACTATTATTATTATTAGAAGTAATAGCCTTTGCTTTATTTAAATGTTGAAGCAGGGGAAGGATGGTTTTATTGTTGGTGGCAAGTTAATGAAAAGAAAAAAATTGCCATTGATATATATATAAATAAATATACATATATATATTTTTGTCGCATGCAGCTGTTAGCTGTGTGTGACTAGTCAACTTAAATGAAAAAGTTCCTGAGATTTGTAAATTTAGCGAATGTTGTGGTGCTTTTTAGAGTGCACTTTTAAAAGTAAGAAGAAATTTCACAGATAGGTATGGATGTGGTTAATATAACAAGAGGGTGTGAAGTTACTCCCTCGTAGTGTGCTAGGTATAGGTTGTCTTGTCCTGGGGCACAAAAGAGAAGGATATGTAAGAATGCTGTAACATATCGGTCATCACGACCCAATAAGAAAATCTCTAATCAAATTACCGATAAAATAGCGTCACCAGCAGCAGAAATAATAAAGAAAACAAAAGAATAGGCTGGGAAATGGATTGAAACTGGAAATAGACCATCAAAATTTTATTTTACATAAAATCCTGGGATAAAAACAGCCATAAATAGTAATCTTCCACTAAACAAACATTGTAAAAGTTTTTCAACTCATGGTCCACGACTCACTCTGAGCTCAAATGGCCAGAGAAACAAACAGGTTTGCCGTACAATTTTATAATAAAAATCATAATTCTCCTACAGTAATTCAATTGTTACCTACAACATCAGACAAAATATAAGCTTACTTTGCATTATCCATTCCCAGGCCAAGTAAAAAACCAAATTTACATTAAAAATTTCCATTTTTATCTGAAAGTATTAGTATTTAAGGGTGTCTCATGTGTAAAAAAAAAAAAATAGCATGCTGATGGGTTAACTACTAAGATCAAATCAGACTTCTACATGTTTGAATTCCAAAACCGTAGGTAGAATCAAATAGGCTTGATGCCCAGATATTGGCAAACTGAAAAATGTTTTTGTGAAGCAATAATGCACACCACAACCTGATATTGAAAGATTTATCAACTTGTCAACCCTTCCTTGCTGCCACAATATCTTTGAAGTAATGCGTTTAGTTGTAATAGAATTGTCGTAATGACACTAGACCAGTAACGTAGTCGTATGAAGTTGTGGACACATGGTAAATTAAATTTATTATATAAATTAACTCTGTACACTTTGTTGCTTCGCTTACCGTTATTTTGGTAGGACATTTTGAAGGATCCTCATCCTCATTTTCAACGATATTGTCAACTGCCAAATCCTAACGTGCATCCATATGTACTTATAGTGAACTTTTGTTCAGATTGTCTTCTTTTTGTATATCAAAGTTCATCAATGAGTTTTCGTATCTTTTAATATAAATTTTTCCCTTATTTTCAGAACTTTGTCTTTCGACTCGTTCTTGACAAATTTCATGATCATTTTCCCAGACACGTGATGTTACAGTTGATTTTTCAATTTGATTGTATCTTACGTTCCTAATATGTTCTTCTATTCTTGTATCAACGTTTCTTTTCTTCCTATATATATCTCATTCTGCAAACTTTTGAAAAGTACACAGATCACACATGTTTCAAAAACAAGAAATTATTTCAATAATAGTACATTATGCAATGAGCCTATAATGGCATTTAGTAAAAGAAGTATGTTATTTGTGAAACTTGCTTTGCTCATTTCATAATTTAGAAAGATTGCCTTAATTACCATTGTAAGTAAGTTGCATACAACTCAGTTTAGTACAATATTAAAATTAACACAATCAGAATTGATTTTAATTTAAATACAGGTTGTTTATTACCCAGTTTCATTTGCTACTCTGAACACACCTGTCCTATAATGAAAATCAGTTTCAAAATGAATATCATTATAGTACTGTTATGTCACATGTTAGAATATTATAGTATGGTCAAACAAAAAGAAAATTTTCATTTTTTTTTTTTTTAAATTTATTTTTTAATCTTTTATCGAGAATTTTGTGTAAGGCGAGGATGGACCAAGTTCAGGCCCCTCCAGGGCTCCCCTTGATGCCGCCCCTGCCTGTAACTCTTGGAGTAGGATTTTGCTGAACTTGCTTAGAATTTCATTGAGATTTTCCGACCATGCACTGCCTCAAAAATATTTCATTGACAGGTTTTAGACAGAGCTAAATTCAGTTTTTTTTTGTTGGTTCACATACAAGAATGTTTTAGCATTTCTGATATTACGCTCTCTTTTGATGTCTCAGGATCCAGCAGCCATAGATCTTATAATAGTTGAGAGTGTAGAAGTGTTGAGAAGTAGTTAACTAGTGAGAAATAAGTAATGTCCCTTTGATCCTATGTTCACCTTTGAATTGGTTAGCTGTTGGCACTTTCACATACACTTGCAGCTTCATCACAGTAGCTTTGGTTAGTCTCAGTTTAGCTTAAAGGTTTAATTGCAGTTTTTTATTTTCCACTTGTTTTTGCAATAGTACTTAGGTTTATAAATAAAGCAGATCACCAGCAACTCTTTCAATGAAGATTTCTTAATTATTAGCAGTCAGACTATTTCAGGTATTTGTTTAGAGTAACCAAGAGCACGTGCAACATCGCTAGTGATTGTTTGAAGTATTACAAAAAAAAATACAAAGATACATTCTTAATAATATAATTATTAATAATGATACAGTGGTGCCGATCCAGTGATGGAAATGTTGATTCGAAGGTTGATATATTTGTGATTGTTAGCGAAGTTCTGACCATTAACCAAGAAATGTAATGCTCTTGGTTGAGCTAATAGGTGATAGATACAGCCAGTGATGTTGCATCGGCTGAAACAATTGGCAGTCTGTGATATAAAATGTCAGAAAATTTTGCACATTTGTAAAGGTATTTGTTCGTTGCTTTGAGTATTTTAGATTCTGGTGGTTTTGGTTTTCTTGTTATGTATGTAATATTGCCTTAAAATTTATTTTGTTATGTCTTCACAAAAACCATCCTTCATAGATCACTGCATTTTATAAATTACAATTCTCACGTAGTGATTTTCATATACAGCATTTTTTTATTGGTCTGTATTTACTTCTTATTATGGACGGAAACTTGGCTGGTTTGAGTTCATGTAATGCACTTTGCATGTTTGTGTGTGAAAAATCCAAAAATGCAGGATATTCTTGGAATGGGTGTGTGATTGGTTGAAGGACAGTGAATTGCTTAATCTTCACTAGCAACAAAAAAAGAAACTTAATTCCCATGTGCTGAGTGTGTGTTGATAAAATAAACTGGATAGCAATATATATGTTACTATGCTTCTCATAGGATTTATGATAACTAAGTTATTTTCCACATTCACATGTTAGAAACCAAGAACAAAGCAATAACAAGAAAAAACATATGAACATAATATATTTTAATAAGTAAAGGCAAAGACTATAAATTGTATTTATACAAAACAAGGGCAAATGTTTTACAAGTAGACAAATTGGTGATGCATGATTGCACATGTAAGTTCGGTTGAAAAAGAAGAAAGGTTGTGTTGATGTAGCACCTTCACGTAATACGAGTGAAATGAGCAAATATGTGGTAATCTTGTTTCGTATGCTTTAAAAGTTTTTCTGGTAGACATTTTTACGAGGGCGATTCGGAAAGTAAGTATCGTTAATCTTTTTAGGGAATGCTACTTTATTTTTGGGACTTTTATTATACACAATTGGATTTTTCAACATAATTTCCATTTACACTCAGCATTTTCCCAAGTCCAGCTCACTTCTTCCAGATGATGGTAGCAGAAGTTGCCATTGGAAGCCTAAAAACCATTATACATTTTCAACATCAGAAAAGCCTGAAGTCGCACATAAATTTTCATTTGTGAGTCCTGTGGTAGCAAGATTTATTCTATGTTCAGATGAGCTTGTGGTACGGTCATTTTGAAAATTAACTTATTTCATAATCAATGTGTGTTTTTTCCTCAAAACACGCACTCTATTGGGTAGGCTACCTGTGAGATGTCTTCATTTCGTTTTCTGTATATGATTACCATTAGCATGGGTGGTGGAGTAAAAAGCATATATTTATTTTTTGTTAATACAACTTCTGATTGTATGTGTTCTTTTAAATGATGGCTGTGAGAAATTTGTGGTTCCTTTACGGAGCATGAGGGTTCAACTCATTTTCTCTCGTAGTACGTAAAGGTGTGGTGGATGTTAAAAACTAGTTATGCATTGAACATGGTTTTCTATATCTTAAATATTTATAAATATTGGAGTGTGTATATAATTATTTAAATTATTTATTATACTGTGTATAAAAGATTTTCTTCTCTTTTGTGAATGTCAAATTAATTCGTTCTTAGTTCTTATATTTGAAGAAAAGTTTATTTATTACTTCGCTTGTGAAGTCTTCTTTTTTATTATTATTATTATATACAAATTTGTGTTCTTGTTGTTGGTTGCAAACCAAGAGTATAATTTTTTTTGGTTGTTGGTCAGATGATTGTACTTGTGAGTTAGTGTTAGAGAGAGTGGTACTTAAAAACAATCCATGCAGCTATTAAGGCAACTGAACTGTGAACGATCATGCAATCATGGTTTTAAAATTTCAACTTAAAAGTTCAATAGAGAATATTTTATGATAACCAGTTATAAACTGGTTGAATCCTGTAGTGTACATATTAATATGTTTTGTAGAATTGTTCCTTATTTGTCCTAAAAGTAACTGCAAATTCTAAATGTGAAAATGGTCAAAGGCACTAAGCAACGGTGTCAATTTTAAATTAAGGTATAGGGAATGTTAAAAAAAAAAATATCTGGTGTACCTATTTAAGTGCTTCATATCAAGTTTTTAAAATTACTGTCAAAGTCAAAATATCACTGACTTTTTTTCAAAAATGTCTGTCATTTTTAAAATTAAATATACCATATTTACCTGAATATATAATTTAAATACCATCAATTTAACATTTTAAATGCAGGTGTGATAGTATCCTAGTGATTATTCTCCTCCAGATATTTTAATGTTGGATTATCGACTTGAAAGTCAAAAGTTTAAATTCTGAAGAATTAACTAAATGTAACTGATCGTCGTGGCGGCTTGTAGCTAAAATTAGTGGGGCTGCTGCTCCATAAAATGTTTAGCCCTTGTTTTAAAATTGTGTAAAAGGAAACAATACATATATAAAAAGAAAATTTATTCAGAAACATAATAAAACTTAAAAGAACACAAAATTTTTACTTACTTTAATTTAAATTGTTACAGTTCAAGCTTGGTCTATTTTTGGTTTAAAATGAAAACCATTCTCTTTGTTTTAATTTCTGCGAAAAGATCAATAATTTTCTCCTCGATTTGCTATGGTTAAAGTTTTTTATTAAATAAAACAACCGAAAAAATGTATCAAATAGAATAGCTGGAAACAGGATAATAATCTAATTCTACACTTTATCACATTCAAGAATATGGTACGTGGTTTTTAAGCACAACACACATGGAGAGAGAGAGAAAAAGAAAAACACTACTTTCCACCAGTACGCCAGTGTCGATACTGTGGAAGTGACAGTGCTTTCTCTCCTTCATAGCTGGCATGGCATGCACCTTCCTATGTCCATATGTGAACACAGCAATCAAACACCATGCCGCTAGAACTGTGAAGCGAACATTTCCATTCAACGATCTTCTTGTATCGTTCCAATAAGCTGGGGAATGGCTTGTACAAGTATAAAGAAAGAATTAAATAAAATGAACTCATTATATTAAATGTTATCGATAATATCAAGTGGAAATAGGAGTTCCACAGTGCCTATACACGAACCGCCATAGCTGATCGTTCTTAGCCATCAGTCTTCATTTGTTATGTTAAATAGGCATTAGATCAGAAAAAGAAAAACTTCAATTCAACTTCAAATGACTCTACATGTTATATTCACGTAATAAATTATGGAAAACACCAAAATACAAATCATCACTGTATACTTCACATAACTCATCAGCGTTTCTCATAACTCCTTACTTTCAATCACATCGCAGCACATCTTACTGGAGGATTCTGTAAGACCATATAAAGAAACTCAGCACACAAATCAAGAAATGGTTTATACATTTTCCAATGTTCGAAGCAAAGCATGTTTTGATATATCAGTTTGAATCTACATACAGCAGAACTGCGCAGGTCCAAACAAATTGGGACCTGGGCCTTTTCAGATTGAAAAAAATTCAGATTCACTATATTTAAGTGTATATATGAAGTCTAGAAGTTAATTGTACTCGGATACTGCAACATGCGGTGTCATTTTTGAGACATTTATGCTGTAGTTGTTGAAAATGAGCTTGTGAAAGTCATTCACCTTTTTTTCATCTTCCTGGAAGTAGGGTTTGAACACTGGATCCGATATCTTTGTTTTGAGTTCAGTTCAATCTTCGGGTTTGAATTATCCGTGATTTTGAACGTGTGGAGTGCTGCTGTATTATTGAGAATGAATCGATTATTGTATCGAGACTTCGTCTGTACACAGTATAATTTATAAGTGGTTTTGGCTGCTGGAAATAAAAATTCCAGTGATTTCATGGGTATAGTTGCTTGGGAGAAAGGCTATGTTACACCCATTTTTACTATTATTGTCTAAAAACCAATCTTACACAATTTTAAGCTGAAAGCATATATCCTCTGTCTTAATCTTGGGGAAAAAAAGTGTGGCTTGTATTCAGGTAAATATGGTATTATTTATAGGGTGATTAGAAGATGTTGCCAACATAATTCCTACATTTGTGTGAATTGTATACATCTTCGTTTGTCTCTTACATTTCTTTTTAAATTCTTTTGATTTGAATTCTGTATAAGAATGTGCCTTTGTAATTTTTGGTGTCATATTCCTGAATACATTTTCCTAAAAGACCCTTGAAACTTACTGACAGAATCTAGAAGTTAATCTTTTTTATGTTGAACGCAATATTTTAAGGATAAAATTGTTTTATTGATCTCATATTTGTCAACTGAGCGTCTTCATGAGATACATTAATGAGTGGGAAAATGGAATGTATTTTCCTAAAAAACGATGTTTAATCCGTCATAAAATAGAATTTATAATCCTTCAGTTAACCAACTGTTCTGATACATTATACATTCAGATAATAAAAAAAATGTGCATTAAGTCTGGAAAAAATGTTGGTGCATCTTTTGAACACGCTGTATATTTTAAAACTGAAAGTAAAGACATTTAAATCCACGTCTTTTATCATAATATTCCTTCTGCTTTAGTAAATTGGCCAGAATAATACTGATTACATATACTGGCTACGTTTACAAAAGGTATGAAGGCATATGATGGGGGGTTTCTGTCATAAGCATCGGTACGTGGGGTATGAAGGGTAACAGGGTACATCTTGCACGCTTAAAGAAAGTTGCTTATATATAAATTCATCTTCCATTTTAATGCACTGAATTACGTGAACTAAGCACAGATGCAAAGCGCAGGAAAATAGGTGTTTTAAAGACCAAAAATTACCACATATTTTTACCAATGAAAGTTTTAACAAAAGAGTATATATTTGCACAGTGTACCTGGTGGATTCCAGAGTGCTGTATATTATTATTCACAGTATTTTACCTACACTCTCAGTACCTACCTGTATGTTCTTGAGGAAGAAACTATCCAGATAGGAACAATTTGGAGTTAATTTAAATTTTATTTGGCAGTACATTTTAGTGTGGTTCTTTTCAAATTAAAGTATAATAATTAAAATACAAATGTTTACTGTATTTGCTTGCATAATTTGTGTACTTTGTGCCCTAAAATGAGGGTGCATAAAATGTGCAGATTTTTAAAAAATGAAGTCTCGATAACTGCAATGCTATATGAGAAAATTATAGGAGAAAAATTCCTCCGACACTGGGACTTGAACCCAGGACCTTTGGCTATTCGTGCCAATGCTCTACCAACTGAGCTAAGCCAAAGTTCAATTCACAGCGCCAGATGGAATCTCTCTCTTAAGACTGATTGCCCTAATGGTCTACCTCACAGACAGACAAGTTATGTCATATGCAGTACTGTGAGGCACACTAAGTAGTGATTTTTTGTGACCTGGCTCCCACTGTACAATAACTGTACAGTTAACTGTACAATAACAGTGGGAGCCCAGTCACAAAAAATCACTACTTAGTGTGCCTCAGAGTACTGCATATGACATAACTTGTCTGTGAGGTAGACCATTAAGGCAATCAGTCATAGGAGAGAGATTCCATCTGGCACTGTGATTTGAACTCCGGCTTATCTCAGTTGGTAGAGCATTGGCACGAATAGCCAAAGGTCCTGGGTTCAAGTCCCATTGTCGGAGGAATTTTTCTCCTATAATATTCTCATGTAATGTCCAACGGAGACAATAATCTGTGGTTCATGAATGCTTATATATCTATCTGCAATGCTATAGTTTTCTAGTTCTTCGAAAAAGTAGATGTTCATGTTCTGTAGTGGGATATATCCTAACTTTAAGACCATGAAATGCCCTGCTGTCACTTCTTGCATTTTTAGTGCATTTTTTTTGTTTTCTCCAATAACACACATTGGATTCTAAAATGCTAAATTTTCTTTCCTCTGCATGGTTGACAAACTGTTCTGAAAAAGTATCACTTTTAACCTGTACAGTGCTGTGTAGTATTGAATGAATGAAAATAAATGGGTCGGGCCCATTCGGTCCCATGCTCGTAGGCCACATAATTGGGCCCATTGTGCCCCTTCTTCTGGAGAACTCATTCTAGTCCCGTTGCCTTCAAGAAGCACAGGATTGATCTCGGATTCATTCTCCTTATGGCATCTGGTCTCAGTTTATCCGAGCCCATGATGAAATCTCTGATTGTGGACAAAGCTTCACAATCACAAAATATGTAGATATCACAATCACACAATATGTAGAGAAGACTCATCTTCTCTTGTGTAGTATCTTCTTTCCCGTCTTGAAATTCCAACACAAGTGCATGCTACAGTTCTTAGAAGCAATTATAATACCATAATGTCATCACTCCCCCCTTTCTTTGCGAAGCAGGTAGAGGAGTTTTGTGAATGAACATTACCTATCATGGAACGCAAGAATTGACCTTGGAGAAAGATCCCAAAGTTGCATAAAAATATGTGCATAAAATACAACATTGTAAATAAAAAAGTAACATAAGCGAAGAAAAAATAAAGTTCAAAATAATTATTTAAAATTAGGGTGTAAAAATGTGAGCAAATGTTTTATTTTATTTTTTTAAATTTGGCAGCTTCGGAATTTTTCAACAAAAGAATGTTCAGGTCCTGGAGTTTTATTTCTGACCCTATTGGTGAATTATGTGAATAAAGAAATATACAGTACACTGTGAATGGTTGTCGTATAAATTATATTTGCAGTTAGTTTTTGTGATGAATCATATAGTGTTAAATACTAGAAGAGTGACTTTTACCATTGGTTGAAGGGAAGCTAGACTGCTTATAATACAAGTTTCCTTTTGATAATAGTGCTAAGTCGTTGAAAGTAATAGGTGCTGAGATTATGAAAACTCGAAATGTGTATTCCTTGGTGAATTGTTGGGGTTGTTGATAATGAACTTAATGCATTACGAGGGTAATGACGCAAGATGAAGGGGGATCTTCATTAGGCTGTGGCTTGCCTTGGTACAAGAATATTGTTCCCCGACTGAAGTTGTATTTTTCTAAGCGTGAAGTTTGTTGAAAAAGTTAAATGTTTTGAGAGCAAGTGTTGAAATGTACGCGAGTTATTCTTACAAGAACACAAAATATTTAAAAAAAAGAACACAAAACCTGAATTGCAGATATATACACTGTGATAGTTTGTGATGATTATTCTAATCTGCAGCTTATTTGTAAAAAAAATAATAATAATTATCTTGAGAACATGATTGTTGAGAAGCATTTCTGTACAGTGTGCTGTTTTTGTGTGTCTCTCAAAAAAAAAATGAGGGGTACAACAGAAGTGTCACATTTTACTCTGTTCTATAGAAAGTTATTACAATTAATAATCTCAATTGCAGAAAATTAAAATATTATTTATAATTTTTAAAAATTGTATTATCATGGAGTCAAGAATCACGCGCACACACTGTTGACCTGTTAAGCAAACAGGTTTAAGCTATGCTTCTTAGGTAATGATATTCAAGGTGTCACCTTAAGCACTGTATCCTACTTTTGGTGTTATGGTTGTAAAATTATAGTTAATTGTCACCCTAAAATTTATACCGTATTTTCCAGTGTACAAGACACGTTTTTTCACCCATGAAATAGGCCTTAAAAGTGGAGGTGCATCTTATACAACAAAGGTCCAAAAAATCCCAATTTAAATTCTTTTTTAGTACACGCTCTCTAAAACAGCTGCTTGTCGAACTGGTAACATGCCGAAAAATTGCATTTTAGCAACCAAGGCGCTAAAATTGCATAACACTGCACTCAAACTGCATTCAGAATGCTAGATTCGTCCGCTAAAGCGTTATTTTGCATACTTGATACATAAATAGCTGTAATAACATTAAAATTGTTTGTATTTTGTTTTTTTCAACTTTGCAAATTTTTTTTTAAGTCCCACGGTACATTAAAACAGCTTATAGTAAACTGCATCATAGGGCAAAAGTCTGGCTCCATTTTCGTAGAATTATTGAACAACAACGTGAACACTTTGTTCTTTCTAAGTAATTCCTTTTGACATTGTGTGAGGGCTCTGCAGATGCAATTCTGCCTGTCACGCTGGCTCATCAGCACATCTTGCATTATTTGCCTATGAAGCTGATCGGCATTTTCCAAACAAAAAGTTTAATGAAATAGTAGTAAAACAGAATAAAGTAAGCTCGTGCTTTAAGATTTTTTGGTTATAGTAAAAAATGTGGGAAAATACAGATTGTGTATCCTAGGCAGCCTATTCAGGTTTTCATAACAAAAATAATATTTAGTCACTATTGTAAGAGTTTGTTAGCCCAGCTATTATTACATTTTGCAGTATGTATTAACTGAAAATATAGCAAAACTGGATATGCCATTAATATCGAAGTGAGTAGTTCAGAGTTCATGACTGCTTAGAATTTGGTTATGAAAAAGTGTTTTTTCCTTAAAAAAATTGTGTTAATTTTCGGTGTATGTCTTATACAAAAACATCTTTTAGGCCTACACTGGAAAATACGATAAATTATTAACGTTGGTAGGGACAGTTTTAATAAAGAATAACTTGGGAGTCAAATACTGTAAATTAAAAACTAGTCAAATTGTGCTTAACTTTTAAGGAATGCGTGAAATGAATTTTCAAATATATTTAAGCACAGAAATTTATTATATAGTAAATTTAAAATATTTATACTCTATACATATTTATGAAGATTCTGTTATAGACTGAAAATTATATCTTATTCAGAAATTGCTCTGATGTTTTAAACATTTGTATGAGATATTCGGAATATTCTTTGATTTTGCTTGTTTTTTGGGCTTGTTTATAAAATGTTCATAAGTTTTAATAGCTTTAGGCATTACTTTAAATGTATGTGTATTTGGAAATAATAATCATGTATTTGGATAATTATTAAACATTGACGAGTTTGACTTGAGATATTTCTTATGTATATTTCTGAAAATACTATTTCCATCCATTGACTTAAGTTTTTTTAAATTCTGCTAATGAAAATTTGGTTAAGTGTTATATATCATATGAAATTTTAATGCAAGATGAATTTGTTAGGAAAAGCCAATCTTGTCTACCTTTCTTGGAAAATTCCTTTGTTTGTTTGTTTTGTTTTTTTTACTGAGAAGCATATTATTGGCTTAGCAGAGTTTGTTTAAAAATCGACAGTGTGTGCAATGCATTTGAAAGATCTTGTTTGATTACGTAATTGTTTGGTTGCATGCTTCTCTCAACTATGATCTGCAAGAAATTTTTCTTATTATTATCGCAGCTGTGGTATTTTTTAGGGATGAGCATCGATAGTGAAAACATCGATGTTAAAATTGGCAATAACTATTGATGTGACGATAATATCGACCCGAAAAAATTGATGTATTTTGACAAAAAAAACATCAATGTATATGAAAACAAAGTTGTGGTTTCAGAAAACTAGGCAAAATTCATAAATAAACTGAAATATTTCCATGATAACTATCAATGTAAAAAATCGATGTTTTGGGAATTTAGGCTGCTGTAAATAAAATTATATCTTATAACCAAGGTAGGCCTATTAATCTTATTTTAGTACTGTAAATATTTAAAAACATCGATGTCGGGGAGAAACGTCGATGTAGCGAAAACATCAGTTGTTTTCATCAATGTAGAAAACATCGATCATCGACATGAAAACATTGGCCATCGATGCTCAACCCTAGTGTTTTTTTTTCCTCCCTTTTTTTTTTATCTGTATAGTGTGCCATTCCATATTCTTGTTAGAGAAACATTAAGAACTTATATTACCACTCTGTAGAGATGTGATCAGATGCAGCTAAATTTTGTTTGAGAGACTCTTCGGTTAGTGACTGCAAATTAGTGCTGTGTGATTTCCAAGAGACCATTGTTAATAAGTGATATAAAAATATGAACTGGTGCATTGGTTGCTGCGCAAACATCTGAGTTTTATGTATTGTTGCCATATTGTCTGTGCAAGAAATCCGTCATCCCTCTTTGTTCATGGTTCCAACTTCAATGCCATTGTTAAACCAGTGCATAACTAATCAGTGTTCCAATTAGTAATCATGTGACAAAAGTTCCTTAAGCTGTTGAAACCTAGGCAATCCTCGGCTAACTGCCGGAGCAAAGTAATTTGGCAGTGTTTGTTCTTTCAGCGAGTCTTGTTGGTAATGAAAATCTAATACCACATGCCCAATACAGTTACTGATTGTGGCTTCAAATGATGGGTCCTGCATGTACCATTTCATACGTTTAAAATAAATTAGGGCCTGTGGCTTCAAATGATGGGTTCTGCATGCATGTAACCATTTCATACGTTTAAAATAAAGAAAACATTGGTAAGCGTATATAATCAATAAGAATATTCGTCTTCACACATTTTTTTGTAAGTAAAAACTTACCAAAAGGATGATCGTTTCGATGAGAGACTTCTCAACATCAGTTGAGAACAGCTGATGATGGTGAGAAGTGTCTCATCGAAATGATTGTCCTTTTGGTAAGTTTTTACTTACAAAAAAATGTGTGAAGACGAATATTCTTATTGATTATATATAATATATACTTCACAATGTTTCCCCGATTAATTTAATCAAATTGGTAAGCGTACTTATGTACCACATACAGAATACAGTTAGGGCTTGTGGCTTCATGTTTATGATAGAGTAATTAGTCCCGTCTTGTGGCTAAATGCAGAACAATAGTTACCTTTGATTCTTTAGAGGTATCACAATGCAATCTTTGTGCAGTCAAACACATTTGTAAGTGGAAATTACATATAAGCGGAGACTTGACATCACAATGTAGATGAAATGGGTTACTGCACATGAGCTGAAGTTACTTTAGAGGATGAAACTATTGAACTGCAATGAAAAAGTATTCATATTACCAACACTCAAGATATCGCTAGTTTTGTTGTATCCTTTTTTACTCTCTGCAGTCAAGAGCTGCCAAATGTCAAAATAAAGCATTTACAATTGGCTCATAATAAAAATATTTGAAAGGGAAATGAAACAGAACATTCATCCTTGATGTTCAAAACAAATTTCTTAATGTATGAAAAGATTCTCTAACGTGTGAGATCTTTGGCCAGACTGTAATTATAGACTAATGACCAAGATCTCATTTTATTTATATTATTACATAATAATTTCTTTTAATATAATTTAATTATAGGCTCATTAGTGGCCTTCTTTTTGGCATCAACCTCCTCAAACAGTCTGCTGTTGGTCTCAACAGTTGAATTAACTATGATGCCTCTTTTAGTGAAGAGCTTGAATGTGATTATATCCCCGGTTCTGCTTCTGCCATTGACAGCTAGCCCATAATTTTCTACGTACATTAAATACATTAAATGTAGGCCTACTACTGTAGAATGATACAACATAATACTTGTTAAAGCCTTAAATAGTTTAATTTGCTGCTAAACATGTTGAAAGTTGTATATTATAACAACAGCAATTTTATTAACTTAATACTGTTGGTTTAAAAAAAAAAAAATTTTGCCACATGAAGCAGATGCAGATAAAGGATTAACTTGCGAGCACAATAGATAATTAAAAACTTTTTAAGTCTCTAGATTTAGAAGAATTCTTACCTGACAAAATGCTGGTATATTAATGACTGTTTCAGACCCAGGAGCAGTACACAACAGTCATTAGATAACATAACAAACAGACAAAAGAAATTGAATTATAGGTATCTTTCTCAGTGTAGACCATATTCAGTGGTGTATTTATTACCATATGTTTTGCTCCTGCAGCTGGGATATGATTTTAAAAATACCACTGAATACAGCCTGCATCCTGAAAGTTGTCTATAATTCAAGATTCCAGTCACAAAAATCTCAGAATGAAGACAAAAAAGTTATGGGAAGACAGAATGAAGTAAAAGGATCTAAAAATTAGTATTTGTTAATGCGGTCAGATACAGTTTTTAGGAAAAACAGAGTGCTCCCCCCTCCTAGAAAAAAAGGCATAAAATTGTAATATTCATCTAAATTCTTCATGAAAATCTTTGATAAGAGACCCACTGTTCCTTATTTTGAAGAAACATGTGGTTTTGCACTGCCTTATGTAGAAGAAAAAGCAATTTTTAATGCAGCTCGAAATAACAAAAGATTATTGTACTTTCCAATCTACAAAGATTGTAAAATTTTTGAGTGAAAAAAAACTTAGTACAAACACCTTTAAACCAAAGATCATTCATAGGCAGAAGTTAATTTTTGTGTCTGCGTTATATTTGTATTCAATTCCACCTATTTTGTTTTATTAATTGGCATTACCGAAGATCATACCTTAATATTGCAGACCCTTAAAAGAAAACATTTAAAAGGTTGTAGTTTTGCTTGCCTTGTAAGATCTTCAGAGGCTACGTAATTTGAGTAGCTAAAGAAATACTGCTCAAGCATACCAAAATTGCAACCAACAAAACTTGCTGAAAGACAGACATTTCCATTGTCCTCGGTAAACGTTAAGCCTGGGCCGTCTTTCCAGACAGACCTTATACATGTTCCTGTATAGAGATAATAAAATTATTTGTCCATAGCCTATCTGAAAGCACTAGTATGGATCTGCTTTTGAGAGTCTAAGTCACTTGCTAATTCCTATGCTTGTATCTTTTTATTTTAATTTTTTTTTTAATGTTACATTATGTGATATTTTTGCTTCTGTTCTCGTACACTATTACAGTTATAGGAGTTATATGTTTGCCATTCTGCAAGGCTTTATTTTGATGCTCTTCAAAACAAAACATGCATATCATAGCTGTAAAAAGAACTTTTGACAAATAAAATGCTGTAAAAAGTTGTTTGATATAAAAACAGTCAAGTTGTACCCACATTAGGGATAAAATGCAAGCATAGAAAAATATACAGTTGTTTGAATTCTTTATTATTATTCTCTTCTAGATTTAGTGTGTGAATGTATACTTTACCTTCCTTCATGTATCTCCTTACAAATCATCTTATTTTATAGAGATTTTTTAAATTATTTTATGGATTTTTATATCATTTAAACTAATTATGTACAGTGCACATTGTTTATTTGATTGTGTGTTGTATCGTTGGCTTACAAAAGATACTTTACAGTCAATTCTCGATTATCCGTGGGCACATTCGGTTTGCAGATTTACCATGGCCTATTTTTTTTATTTACAATACTGCATTTATTTGTTTATAGTTGTGAACCAAGCTCAGTTTGTAACGCTACCTGAGGTATGCAGTAGTTTTATTGCGTTTCGAAGGTCAAAAACACAGACAGCTACCTGCTGTTGAAAGGGTTGAGGGTGGAAATGGAGAAGAATTAGGTTCTTTTTTTTTTCTCTCAACACCGGGAAAGCCTCAAGTCACACATAAGAATTGTGGGTCAACAGTATGGGTCATAAGGAAGGCATTAAAAGCTGTGGAATGTGTCCTTCTGTACTTAAAAGAACAAAGGTGATTCTTTGTTGCAAGACAAATTAGTACTCAGAAAATTGCATAGTGATATATGAAAGACAGTATTTGACTGTATAGTTTTACTTTATTTGTTTAAAGTTGTCTTGCACAACACTTTTAAATTACATATTCATATAGCAATAAATTTGGTTGCTTTGCTTGTAGTTTTAAAATCTGCATTATTGTGTGTATTTTGCTATCCATGTTTGTTGTCCCTGGCATTACCCCAGATAATCAAGAGTCGACTGTAATTAATTAAGAAAATTAAATTTTTCACAGTGCTCTCAAAAATTGCTCATGATTTTGTTTAATTTTCATACATAAGCTTTTGTACTAATAGCCGAAACTTTTATTTGAACCTTTTTTCGTATATTTTGGGCCGCTGAAAGTTGCATGCAGACCTCGTCCTCATTAAGTCGAGTTGTTGGGTTTATTTATGTATACTTTGGTGGGGACTCCCTCGAGTGCTAAAAACAACTTAATTGCTGATTTTAAAGGTGACCAACTTAAACAGAATCCATTTCATCTATGTATTAATTGGTATATTCACAACAAATTTAAACACTTGTCTGTGATTTTCTGCAAAAAATTGTTTCAAATAAAAATGATAGCTCTTAGTGGTTAGCACTTTGTCTACAAAATTCAAACAAAATCATTAAAGCCGTTTTTTGCAAAAAATCTCAAAGACTGAAATATTCTTCGTGTAAAGTGGCAGTAAAAGTAAGGGAAGGTTGCTGATCTTCATGCAGCCTCCCTGAAAAATATACAGTAGAACCTCTCTATAACGACCATCGCTGGTTCCACGGAAAAATGGTCTTTAAGAGGGGTGGTCTCTTAATAGGGGGAATGCATTTTTATGTCTTGAAACTGAAAATACAATAGAATAAATACGGTACAATACAAAAGGTGTATTATGCAAGTTAACAACACACAGTTGATTATTACTTACTTTTACAGTATAACGGGGTAATGTTTTCCAGGAAAAGAAAGACACGTCTATTTTCCCTACATTACATTTTGCTATTAGGACAATGAAAGGAACTCGACCGGCACGCTTCTTAGAATCGAGAATTTCAGAAACCCCCTCATGTCCACCGAATAAACGTTTTCATAAGAAATAGAATTACCCCTCCGAGTCACTGCGATCATGTAGATAATAAAGGCATGAATTCTTAAGGGTATTGAAACAAGCAGGTAAGATGTACAAGATTGGAATGTGTCCTGTTGAAGCCGCGGTACTTGTACGCTGTCTACTGTAAGGTATTTCCCAGAAGGCGAAGAGGAAAACAGCCCAAAAGCATTGTTCAACCATATTCTCATTTCTGTTCAATCACTCTTGTAAAAGTACTGTATTGAAAATTGAAGAGACATCTTGCAGTGCCCACATCAGTATTTCTGTTCAAATGCTGATAAATGCCTACCATTTGAGTAAATATTTTTTATGATTTTGTTCGTTATAGAGGAGTTTAACGTAAATGAAACTCTGGTCGTTGGTCGGGGAGAGGGGTGGTCGTTTAATAGGGGTACAAATAACATTGGCCTTATGGGTTTTACTATCGGTTCCTAGAAAAATTGGTCTTTAAAGGAGGTGGTCGCTAAAGAGGGGTGGTCTTTAAGACAGGTTTTACTGTGTAACTCAATTATAAAATATTGTATATTATGATTTTTTTTTTATCTTGAGCTGTGCCATTCACAAACACACATACATGTTTCCAAATTGTATTTTTGGATTCAGGAGACGTCAGAACATACATTACTGCTGGAAACTCGACCGAATTTCAGGGTCGAACACACAACTTCCTCTGCCTGTTTATGAGTAGGGAAAGTGGCCGGAGTCAATACAGTGAACGCCACTTAATGTAACCATGGATAATGTTATCAATCGGCTAATGTTATCACTTTTATGAAGTCCCATACAGATTAATACTCATACATCAAACAAATCAAAGTTTTGGTTTATGTTATCACATTTTCCTTTTTACGGCTTTATTTCCAAATTCTTTACGCCATTCAAAATTTTGTTTCTAAGAATTTTGTTTGTAACTTAATTGTATTGTGTATTGGAAGTAGCGGTACTGTTTCCAGCTCACAGGATGACCAGTTCAAGGGGGTGGCATTCCCTAACTTTCTCTTTTAAGCAGTAAAACATGTTTCACCCCTCAGTTTATCTGTTGCTTTTGATATGAGGAGGTCACAATGATGAACATGCAGTGATGGTTATTAGTGTAAAATTTAAAAAAAACTTTTTGATTGCGAAAATAGTTGTTTGCTGGCTATTATGAGTGGTTGAATGATTCAGAGTTACGTATTATCTTGTATGTATGAAGAAATAACTTTTAATTCTGTGTTTTTTTTAGTGTATTATCTGATGTATGAATAAGTATCCTTCAATTAATTCTTTCGGCTACTGTTATCAATTGGTTAATATTATCAGATTAGCTGCATCTCAAAGTGATCACAATAAGCGGTGTGCACTGTATTAAAAACACTATCCGGGCTTGTAGGCCGTGATCCTGTTGACAATGGTGTACCAAACGTTTCATCCACATTTACGGTAGACATCTTCAGTGGTGGTGGAGTCTCAAGCGAAATGTTTTGGTCGCTGGCTGGCTGTTAAATGGCTTGGTGCTCTGCTCTGCAGCAGTATTTATAATATATGAGGTGGGGCTGGGATTCCATGCACTAACTTCTGATTGGTCGGCGATGTTCAAGTTGGTACATGAACTGGTCGAAGCAGGGCAGCCATCTGTGTTTCTGCATGGTTTTTTCTTCATATTAGTTAATACAGGATACCAAATTGAATGAATCTTAACCCCTTCTTTTCTGTTAAAGTTGTTAGGATGTTTATGAATCTCTATTGCATCTTATAACCTGGTATAATATTGATACTAATACCTAACATGGACCGAAAGGGTGCCACGTTTCCAAAATACTGAGTTAGGAATAAATGATTAAAAATTAAAACAGTTATTGCAATTAAAAATGTGGTTATTGACTTCAGATATAACAAACCATTTTTAAATCATCATAAAACATCTTAATACGGTCGTAGTTACTCTTTTATGAAACAAAAATGTGTCAGTAAATTACAAAAAAAAAATACTAGTTTACATTATTTCTTACCAAACTTCGTTAATTTTTTCCCCTAATGGTTGCAGAGTAATCCAGACTGCTGGGTTATTGAGTGCTGAGTTTGCAGGACGCCACTGTACTATAACATTTGAATGTAGGGGTTATAAAAATAAAATGATAGGCAGAGTTGTTTGGTTGAAATTTAACATATCCTTACACTAGATTGGTCACTGATTCATGAACTAAGTAATATTAATAAAATCAGGTAAACTGATGTAAGAAAGTGACAGAATGCTTTTGTTTAATGAGTGATAGTTGCAATTTTGATATGCAGAAAGTAAGTTATTTTTTTAAATCCATTTCTGAGTTATGCTCCAGATCGATTCATTAAGCAGGGCTTACGGAAGAGCAAAGGTTTAGTTTGATAAGCATATGTGAAGGAATGTGTGGGTAGTGTTATTTGTCAAAGTTAACTGTATTGCAACTTCCAAAGCCATATTTGAACACTGTAAAACAATATGTTGTCATGAGAACTGGTTAGCATTTGACGTTATAAATGTGTATACCAAGTTTCATGAAAATCCTATAAAGCGTATTTGAGTTATCGTGCATACAGACATTTTCCTGTCCACCACACAATCTCATAAGGTACCATTCTGGCACTTAATAAACAAAGACCATTCTGTAACCGATTCTGTGAATTGTAATGAGGATTTCTGAATTCACTTCCTCTCATGTAATCAGAATTCTGAATATTTCCCACCATTTCTCACACTCCATACGTGACCTTGATCCTTTATCCATGTAGGATAATGCATATGCATATGAACAAATGAAATGCTTTATGTGGAATTTTTCTGCATGAAGGTCATGTTGCACAGATGGTAGTGATAGTAGTAATTCCATGCTGCAATTCAATTACATCGTAGTGTGCATTGTGGAACCAGTACATGGTTCTCTTTTAGACTTGGATCTGTGCCTATTCATTAGCGAGCAATCACTCTGCCGTTAAGCATAGGTATTTTTCATGGTTTGCTAAGTGGTAGGATGTCTTTTTCGGTAAGGATTGTAATTAATTTTATTTTCGTGATCTAATGGCAGAAATTACATTAAAATTGTATTTGAAGTAAACACAGTAAAGTTATATCACATAATTAGATAGGAATCTGAAATTACCAATAAACTTCACTTTTGTTATGGATTACCTGTGCTAGTATCAGCAACAATCACTACCATTTTCAGCAGCTATACCATAGTTCAAATGCCAAAGTACAAATTCAAAAATATATTGGAAGTTTACACAGTGAAGCTATATTATACAGGATATAATATTGAGTTGGGATTAGCACGTATACTTCACTTTTAGTATAAATACCTGAACTAGTTTCGAAGATCGTCATTCATAATCATCAGATTAATACCATCTCTCGGCTGGATGTTTGTGTTGCCCTCTCGAACAACATCTGTTGGGATAGATATATAAGCAATTATGAACCACAGATTATTGTCTCTGTTGGACACTACATGAGAATATTATAGGAGAAAAATTCCTCCGGCACTGGGACTTGAACCCAGGACCTTTGGCTATTCGCGCCAATGCTCTACCAACTGAGCTAAGCCGGAGCTCAATTCACAGCACCAGATAGAACCTCTCTCCTATGACTAACTGTCTGTGAGGTAGACCATTAGGGCAGTTAGTCATAGGAGAGAGGTTCTATCTGGTGCTGTGAATTGAGCTCCGGCTTAGCTCAGTTGGTAGAGCATTGGCGCGAATAGCTAAAGGTCCTGGGTTCAAGTCCCAGTGCCGGAGGAATTTTTCTCCTATAATATTCTCATCTGTTGGGATGTTGAAGTTCATGAGATATTCTCTATGTGTCTGGATGAATATTCTCTCCCAAACTGCAAGTTCCTTGTAGCCTTCGATAAATTTAGTTAATTTTGGATACCGATTGATGTCATGGCCTTCATTCCAAAAGTGGGCCGCTACTGCAGATTTGTCTGTATTTCCCTGTTTGTCTCATCTTAGGTCATGACATCAATCGAGATCCAAAATTAATTAAATGTATCAAAGGCTACAAGGAACTTGTTGCGGTTTGGGAGAGGATATTCATCCAGACACACAAAGAATATCTCATGAACTTCGACATCCCAACAGATGAATGTCTCATCGCCAAATGCAGCAAACTTCCCTGAGAGGGCAACACAAGCGTCCAGCCAACAGTTGATGATTATGAATGACAATGGTCTTCGAAACTAGTTCAGGTATTTATACTAAAAGTGAAGTATACGTGCTAAACCCAACTGAATATTATATCCTCCCAAAGTAAAAGTTGAAAATTAATTACCAGATTTCTTTTACAGTTATTTTGATGTTAAAAAGCATTTTTTACTTTCTCTACCTAAGCCATAAGTACTTTAGTAGACCAAAAATTCAATGTTGGGTTTTTCAGCATTAACATACATTTTGGCAGAACCTTCACTGCCATTCCGTAATCCTTTTAAGAGCATCACCCTAGTTCTCATCCAGGTAAATCCCTTCCTTCCCAGTTAATTGCAGTAGGTTACATCTCTCTCCCTTGGCCGTCCTATTCTACCCTGTAAAATGTCAGTGGTTTTTTGCAAGACTCAGTCAAATCTCTTGTTTCTTAATGTCCTAAACCTTTCCTTATAAGAAATCATGTTAATATAAATGGAAACATAATCATAATATGTATCCCTTACAGGATGTCCTGATTGTGGATGGGCGTTATGGACCATCATGTGCTGTGGCAGCTGCACGTGGTCGTGGAAGTGACCCTCAGATAAGTAATAACAGTAGTAGATCTTCCACGCCATTTCAGTTTCCCTTCCCACCATTTGGTGGAGGTTTTGGTGCTGGATTAGGAAGTGATGGTGGTGTAGAAGGCTCCAGCAGGCAGAACTGTTCCATCCTTAGTCTCTTGCAGCAGCAAGGTTTAATCGCCTCGCCATTATCTGAGGACGGAGGTAGGTCTTCTGTAGGTCCAATGAGTGGAGGTATGTTTCGATGCAGCATCTGTCTAGCAGCATTTCCATCGGCTTGGCTTTTGGAACAACATACAAGTCTCCAGCATGCTTCTCAAGCTGTAGGGGAGGATGGAGAGAGTTCAGAGGAAAAGCCTTTCAAATGTGATCAGTGTGGTCAAAGTTACCGCTACCGTTCGGCATTTCTAAAGCACCGAGAGCAAAACCACCGAGCAAGACTACCTGCTGACAAATTGTTTACCTGTGATGTTTGCGGCATGCAGTTCCGTTACCTTAAGTCTTTCAAGAAACATCGTCTCAATCATGCACTTGAGAAGCTGCACTCAAAGTCGCCTCCTGACCTGGACACTTTTGCCAGAGTGATGAGAAATAACGGAGGGCCATTTGCTGACAGGTCACTTTTCCGTAGCAGTATGACCATGCCAGAGTCATCCGATTACAGCAATAAGATGTTAATGATGATGCAAGGAGGAAGCAAGATGAATGGTGAGGCTTTGTTTTCACCGACATTGTCAAGTTCCAGGGAGAGTGGCAGAGTAACTGCCCCGCCCTCAGCAATGCTTCCCTCCACAGAAAATGGAAGTGATCAAGTGTCCAGTTCGAACGAGGCTGTCTCAAGCAATGTTGCAGATGATCTGAGTGCTTGTGCTAGCTCAAACTTCGAGCGCTCTGCTAGTGTTCCAGTTTCTAAAACAGAGCAACAGAATTTCTATAAATTCTCGCTAGATGACTATTACTATGGCAATAGCAATAATGCCGGTGAAGGCAGCAGCAGCAGTAGTAGTGCTCTCGCTAGAAGAGGAGTCAAATCATCAGATAGGATGTCAGACGGAGAACAAGATGAGACCATAGATTCACTTGCTTTTGCGCTGTCTATGGCCCAGAATGGCAGTGGAGAAGCTTTTAGGTCTGCACAGGAAGCATCGCTACTAAATTTATTGCGACTAGATGCTGCAGAAAGGCAGAGGGAGCGCCGCTTTGCTTGTCCGTTCTGTGGGAAATGTGTGCGTTCTAATGAGAATCTAAAGCTGCATGTGCGCAAGCACACTGGAGAGAGGCCATTTGTATGCTTGTTTTGCGGCAGAGCGTTTGGAGGCAAGAGTGATCTCACTCGCCATCTACGCATCCATACAGGTGAACGTCCATACCACTGTGAAATGTGTGGCAAATGCTTTGCCCGAGCAGACTATCTGTCCAAACACCTCACCACTCACATCCACAGCTCTCAGCGGTGAACAGTAGGCTGTCGAATGCGTCATCAATCTTAGCAATAAATATATTTCAATTTAAATATTTGTGTTTATTGTGAATTCATTAAGAGGAACACCTGAATCACTTTACAGGTGTAAATATATTTATTTGGAATTCAAGAACTGCATGATTGGATGCAGATTACTTGAAAATCTCAGAAGTGGTAAAGCACTTCGCTTGTTCCTCAATATATGAATGTTCTTCAGAGCATTTGTAGGTCACAAGAATGTTGCATAGTAGGTTTTTGTAAAGGAAGTATATTGTGGTTTTAATATACATTGTGTTTTACTAAAGGTAGTCCAGTTTTTAATGTGGACGAGTACTGAAGAGGAAGGAGGGAATTACAATCAGGTCATTTCGAGTGCAATCAAATGTAATCAGTAATCAGCCAACAAGAGTTGGATTAACGTAGTTTCCTATGTGATGAAGAAGCAAGTCTGGCAGAGTGTGCAAGAAACTGCCTGACTGTTTTAAAGAGTGCCGACTGTCACACTAGATGATGGGTACAGGAGTAAGTATACAGTAATATATTTTATTTTAACATTATTTTTGTAGATATATAGTAGCAAAGGGTTTGAAAGTAGGACTTTTAACTAATTGAGGTGATGATTGTGAAGAGGACTAATAACGATATTAACATTTTAAAAATAATTATAAACTAACTCTGACTGCCAAATGAAAGTAAGCTAGGATTTTCTGTACGAAGGCAACCCTTTTCCAAGAAAAGTGATAAAACAGGCACCTAGACATTATTTATTAATAGTGGAGCAAATGTAAATTAATAGATTGCTGTTGAAAAATGGACTCTATGCTAGTGCCATTGGTTTCTTGAACTCATTTTAGGAGTAGGAGGCGAGCAGAAGTGTGTTATTCTAGAAGCAATATGGTGGAAAACTTGATGGAGTTTCACCACTCCTATCCCCACCCTCATCCCTTCGGAAACATGACTGAACTTGTTATCGTCAGTGGTGTTTGTAAGTGTATTGCCACAAAAACTTCATTACTATGTACTGTAGAATATTTATTGTATAAAAGTGTTATAATTTTTTTAGGAGAGTGCAATACTACCATAGTTCCAAATACTGCATTACTAAGTAATAATATCCTCTGGTTAAGAAATAATTATCTAGCATTATTTTAACACTGACAGAGAATAACAACTGAATCATTTGCTGAATGTTTAATATTGTTGCATGTTCAGAAGAATGTTAAACATCCTTTCGTAATTTTTGTTATTTATCTTTTCAGAGTTTTAAACAGAATCAATAAAAATCAGTCATTCTAGTCACTACTTAAAATGTAGAATGCACACTCAGAACTGGAAAACTCAACTGGATAGCTTTACACTATGAGCGATTCCTTGAATACCGTATAGAATCATTTAAGAAGAGAAAGATGAAGTAACGTGTCAAGCTTAAATTTGCTTACTATGTCTTCTATGCAGAATCTCTCTAAATTGCTCATGTCACAGTGTTCGGATTAGATTGATGCAAATTCATGTGGACTATTCTTCTTTGTATTATTATTATTTAATTATTTCTAGAGGCCCCAGTAGGTTGCCTGCTTCCCAAGAATCCTTACCTCTTGGAAGTTGATGTGGTGATCATTCTGGTAATAAAACTCCACACCTATAACTTCAATAGGGACAACAAACTCTAGCTAAATGAGGTCTGGAATCCAGCAATAAGTTTGTTCCAACGAAATCAGACCAAATCAGGGTCAATTAATTCCAACTCTGTCTTCAATTCCAACCAGTAAGACTGCAGTTTCTTTTTTTGTGATTGGCTGCCTTCATCAACTCTGTCATGGTATAAAGGACCTCCCAAACTAGCTCACATAGCCCTAAAGAAAGTGGATTAATATGCCCTCAGAAAGGCCACCTTGGAGACACACGGACTTCAATGCTGACCTAGCCAATACTAATGAAGGTTCATGATGTAATAGGCACTGGCACCATTATACAACTAAAAACTACTTCTTCCTACCTCATTCTTTCCCAGAAGATGGCTGCTGAGCAAACTAACATAAATTCTTAGAAACTGATTTCATTGATAGCAAATATACCATACTATAGTCCATCTTTTGATGATGTGTAAAAGTTTAGACTGGGCTGACCAATTAAATTCATGTTGCAATACCTGGGTGAATAGGTATTGTGGACCTCCCTGTATGCTTTTCTTAAAACAAAAGCAAAATTAGCAAATGAGGTTCTGTCTCGAGCAAATTTTGCTTAAGCCAGCGATCAGCTTGAAAATGCTTTAACCACAAGTCAACATCCTCAGGATTCTGTAGAAAGGATCTACCACTGCTAAATATTCTGAAACTAAAGGGTACTTGTTTGTACTGTTTTCCAGTCTGATGTAGTTTTATTCAATTGATATATGTAAGCTTTTATGAGTTGTGTCGTGATGAGAGTAGGTTAGACTGTGGTCTCAGGTATTCATGGCGTGTCGTTACACTTGCTACTGTGGTGAGCATCTTCAGAGGCAATTCTCCTGGAGCGAAGAGTTCATCTTGCTGGCTGGCTGGTCCTGTGTTACCTCGGTATTTATACTCTGAGCATGGATTGCCACATGTTTTTCCAAGCAGTATGCCTTTCTATTTCTAGGATACAGTTGCACTGGAACTTTTTGTAATAAAAAACCATAGCTTATTGATCTTCAAAGCCTCTTCTTTTTCATTAAGTTATTTTTGTGTATATTACACTGGATTACACAGCAATGTTTACTTTGTTTTGATCTTTAAACACCAAAATAACCAGTCAAAAAAGAGAGGTTTTGAAGACCAACAAACTGTGGTTTCCGATATTACAAGAAGTTATGTTCAACTGAACGATGGATCGCTTGGAAAACCATGCACCAATCCATGTTCAGGCTTTAAATATTGGGACAACATGGGACCAGACCTTAGTCTGTGGACAGCCAGCAAGATGGCACTTTGCTTCAGAAGAATTACAGTTGTAAGTGAAATATCAGTCCATGAAAACCTGAGACCCACCCCTAACAGCCCTATTACAGGCCATGGAGGCCCAGAGGGTTCCAGGAGGTTGAGGCTCCCAGAGTTTTTGACAGTCGGCACTTGAAGGTGGTAAGGTTGTTAGCCTTATGCACCGGCCGCCTTTACCCCCAGGATTGCTCCTGGTACTCATTTCTGTTGGAGGTTGAGTCGACCCCAGGGCCATAGTGCCACCACAAGGATTAGGACAATTGAAAACTCCAATGACCTCATCGGGGATCGAACTCGTGACCTTCCGGTTTGTAGCGCAGCGCCTCAACCACTACATTACAGCATACATCTATTCTCATAGCTCAAGTTAATTACTTACCCGCAACAGCTTTGTTATTCTAATGCTAGACATTATTTCTTAATTCATTAAGCAGCTCAACCAGATGAATAATGTTAAGTCCTCGAGATTTTGCTGTGGTGATTCACAAGTGTATTAACTTTTGCATTGTCATTGTTTCTCAATGAAGTATGATGTATTTAAGTGTTATTATGGAATCTAACACTGCAGTCAGGAACAGATTTAGATTTGGAACAATGTTTACAGCACGGTGATTCCTTCCACCCTTATAATATTTCAGAAATTATTCTGAATACCTATATGTATTCCTCTTATCTATGTGTATGTCTCTGTGGATATGTTGTACCTTTGCAAATATTCTACCCTAGTTTTGATTTAATTTTTTTTTAAATTATTTCAAATAAATAGATAACATGAATAAGAGTAGACTTTCACACCCAGAGTCTATGTTAAAATTAAAAGATTTTTCCAGGTTGATTTCCAGTGTCACCCAGCTGTTTTGTCCACTGCTGTTGTAAACACCCTCAGTGGCATGGTAGAAGTCTTCTGGTTGAAGGTTCTACTACATCTGATGTGCTAGCCAGTGTTGTTGCCCTAGTTATACTAACCAGAGCCTTCCTTGATTGGCTGAATGCTGGCCACACCTGAATAGGAGGTGGGGGTAATCTCAATTCCACGTTGCTGGAATCTTCTGGTTGGTTCTCCTCCTTGTTCCCATGTCTGGATCTTAGACCTTTAACAACATGGAACAACGAGGATAACCAACAAAATTGACATCACCCCTACCTCCTATTCAGCCACTGCCAACCCCTAAGCAATCAGGGAAGACCCCGGCTACTATAAATAAAGCAGTGACATTGTCTAGCACAGCAGATGCAGTGGAACCTTCAGCGAGAAGACTTGGACCATGCCACTGAGGATGTTCACTGCAGCAGTGGAAAACACATCCAGAAGACCATGGTCGATCACCCTGGGAAAATATTTTAATAAGTGGATAACAGATTTTAAAGGAATATTGTACAAAATTAATGGGAAGTTAATCTTAAAAATCTAAAGCAAAAGAATTTTAATTTTTCCATTGCATTTTAAATAAATCACATAAAAGGTTCTCGTTTACAACTTGATTGCTTAGTGAGGACAGTGAAAACACAGTTTGTTGTGGATTTGGCTTAATCCAGGACCCGAAGATAAGAGATCGTGGGGGTGCACTGTTCAGTATTGCTTAAGATTTCACAAGGTTTATCATGGCATTTTCTTTTTCTGTAGTGTTGTACCAATGGAAATGGAAAATGTACCAGCTAGTAATGTCTCTAGTTTACAATAATGTTAAAAAGAAACACATAACCAATAGGATCTGTGTACCTAGGGCTGCCTTTAGTACTCTACTGCTCTGGATTGTTACACAATTTTACATTGTGTTGTTGGAAAAATTCCTTGATTGTTCTTTGTTTTTTTTCAAAATTAGTTATTAAAGGTAAATTAACGTGATTGGAATCTTGAGTTTCTGTCATTTTCGTGATAATTTAGAGGCGTTTTCAAAATTTTCAGCACTGTTTTTTTTTTTTAATAATTTTTTTATTTCTTTCTGAAATATGGTAGCCCTATCCTACCAGTTAATGCTTAATGGAGATATAATATTATTTCAGTTTGTGTCAGATCAACATTTATTGGTAGATCTGTAGCAGTATGTTTTCCATTTTGTTCGTTCACTCTCCTCTTAGCTCGGCTGTCCTGGTTCCATACTTTTTCCCAACATTCTCGCTAGCAAAGCTTTCTGATCTTCTCTAACAAACAAGCTGTACTTTTCTATTAGATTTTATTTTAGGTTAGATGGCTGTGTTGTACTTGCAGTTTTCATTACAAAATTTCAAGCTTAGAAGTTCTGGGTAATGGTTGATACTGAATTGAAGTGAATCCCTCTTTTTATTTTACTGAACTATTTCTAGATATGCTTTAATGTTATTCTGGAACAGGAAATCTTTTTGTTTTTGTTGTATTCCTCGTTGGTGTACTAGTGAGAAAATTCAGATGTTGGTTTGTTTCTAGCCCCCTTTTTCAATATATCTGAGGTAGCAAAATCTGGAAGGAAAGGCATTTCACCTCTTAAGAACAGATTAGGAGGAATGCAGTTTAGATGTGGGGAATGTGAGTTGGGAAAACTGGCATTATACTGACCCCAGTCGTGATTTCTTAGCGGCTAAGTCAGAGATAAAATGGTGTAAAGATTGTACTATACACCATATCTCTGCAATATCAGTGGGTTTGGTTTTATCATATTTTTATAATAATTCATTATTCTTTTTTTTTTTTTGAACGCACACTTCTAAAGATAATATGTTGTGAAAAAATAGCCATTTCAGCTGTAAAACCAGCAGGAATATTGAATATCCTGTCTTTTAAATAACATTGTGCTTCTATGAGCGTCTTAAAAAAATCATAGTGGTGGTTAATTTGAATGGTTTCAGTTGAAACTATTGTACACTATCATTCTAGAGTTTTGTACTTATATTCAAGAATTATTGACTGACATTTCTTTGAAAAATGTGTTTAACAGTAATTCATTAATAACATATGTCCTATTTCAAATTAATATAGATTTGTCACTTATTCTTCCTTCTGTCGATACTTATTATGAAAATTCTTAGTTAATTTAAGACAAAAATAATTATTCTTACATGCTTTAATTTGACAAATTTTGTTGTTCCAACAAGAGTTAATATTAATATTAATATTATTATTAAAATTAAATTTATATTCTTTCAATTTGTCCCTTGCCCCTAAAGTTTTGTTACTGGTATCGTAAAAATATATGTATGGTATACCTTAAGACTTAAGACTGATCAGCAATTGGATAAATTTTAATTGGAAGAGTAACACTGTTAGTTCCAAATAATTTTAAATAAATACTAAATGCCGTGATAGTGTGTTTATAACCATAAAAATGCAAGCAATTGTGATACATTACGTATAAATAGAGATGACACTGGTGTAAGTGATAATACCATAGACATCTTTTGACCAATGACCACTTAAGCCAGTTAGTTGTGTTAAAACACAGCGTAATCTCAAAGTTACTGATTTAGTCCTTTAATAAAATAATAATAACAGCAATAATGCTATGATATGCAAATGGGACACTAATGATAATTATAAAGAAGTATTGCTAGCAGTTACTGAAGTGGTCTTATTTGACAGATATTTCCCCACATTAATTCCAAACACTTTTCATTAATTTATATTTTAAAGAGTATTCCATGTAGGACCTATGTGTTCCGTATATTTATAAGTTATTATTCTTTCTTCCTGTAACAACTACAGACTGTCAATACGAAGAGTAAGCTACTATTATCACAACATAATGGATACAAAATTTGGTGATAAATTAAATTGGTCGTAAAACTTATTTCTTATATATGGGAAGTGGATTTAAACACATAAACAAAACAAAAGAAAACAGAAGTTAGAAAACTTGGCTTTAAACATTACCATTGATCTTTTAGAAGTTGTGAGTGCAGTTTTGTCCGGAACATGTTTATGGAGGCCAACTTTTTCCAAACATGGGCAATATAATTATGAGTTGAGACACTCATTTTCAGTGAAAATGTTTGTCTTATTTTTATTTAATTTAGTCAACAATATCACTATGTTCTTGTAGGCTTCCATTTCTAAATGAACAATAATAATAATAATAACATTGACTGTTCGGGTGGCACCGTGTCATCATGTCTAAAACCGATGTTTCAACCCTCATGTTGTGGCCTTCTTCTGGGTTTATCGAACTCCTTGCACCCAAACATTAACTGATAGAAAACAGATTAATATATATATATATGATGTCACTGATTCACTGATGAATTAGTATTTTAGTAAATTCTTTATGACTGTAGAATGGAAGTAAACAGAAGCACAAGACCATAACAATGCTCCCTGAGCAAGACAAGACTTTAGTACATAGTGAAATCATGATGTTGAACTTTAAATAAGGGCTCAAGATCTCTACCAAGGTCTGCAGGCAACTGTGAATTTGTTTGTTCTCATTTATGATGTTTTTTGTTTGGTTAAATTTTGTTGTTGCATAAGACAAATAATGAAAGTTGCATTAGTGCTGGTAGTCCTTGTCCAATACAAATAAAATAAAAAACATTTTATAAATACATGTGATACAGTATTTATAACATAATTTGTTTCTATTACCATATTTATGTGGGATTATACTGCATAGTACAGTTATGAGAAGGACTTTTATTTATTTATTTCTCACTTGAAATCTGTAAATGGAGCATTCCACATTATGGTAAAGTGTAAGCAGTTTTGAACATGTTATTGAGAGAGATTTATCATTGTAAAGTTTTAAACAAGGTCTATTTGATTCATTACTGTCTGAATAATAGGTTTTTTTTTTTTTTTTTGTGTGGTAGCAGTGTAAAAAATGGGTTCTTTGGAACAGCTCTGGAGTTAGTGGAAAGGACTAAAGCACGAAAGTTTAAGTGTTTATCTGGGCTGTAACACAATTTTAAGAGTTTTTTGTTATTATTTATAGAAAGGTAAAAGCATTTAAATAATTTTCTTAAGTACTAATATCTAAAACCTCTAGAAACGAAGTTATTTCATTTTTTAAGGATGTTGGGTTATTATATCTCCCATGCAATTGCAAGAAGGTACTAAGAAAATCCTGTCATTGATGAGTATTTCACAGTGAAAGATAAACAAATATTGGGCTCCCAAATATTGTTATTCCTCTAAATTTGATATTTAAATCTAATTTTTATATTGATCTTGCAAAAGCAAATGTGATGTGCACAAGGGTCCCAATGAAAGTAAACTGTTTTAAGTAAGTGCAGAAATAGACTAGAGATGTAAATGCACTGAGACTGCTGAAGTGACCTTGTAAATCCCAATTAAACCAGAATTTTTTGCAACTATTTTACTGGTCGACAAATATTTGGGGATTGTCAGGCACTCTGCTTTCTTTGCTAATTTTTTTTCCCCCAACTCGAAAAATGGCCAAAATTCATGTTATTTTATTCTTCCGAACTTTCAGAATCCACATATAAGTACATTTTTCTTTTAACAGTGTTCGGGGATAGTTTTCCACTGTACTGGATTGGTTAATATTTTTTCTACACACGAGAAACTGCCAAATTTCATGTAATATTATTCTCCAGAAGTTTTAGAATCCATATATAAGCACATTTTGTTTCTAAGAATATTTGAAATATAGGTAAAATCGGTAAGAAATTCACAGAAAACTAACCTAAAATGGAGCTCGGAAAGAAAGTCACACACCAGAATCGGCTGCTCGAGACAGCACAGGTGCATGCTGGGAAGAAGCCGATGGATCACGTGGTGCTGGAATCAGGGCTGCCAACATGATAAGGGTCTGACAAACCTCCGGAAGATATAATATGCCACATTTTCGAAACCTACAAACAGTGTAGGCTATCATACATTATTTGAAAATGCAAAAGCGCTTAGCTACAGCTGCCGCCTCCGCTTCGCACACTTATCTATGTGGTTAGTGTTATGCATTATTTAGCTATATGTAGAGGTTGGCAGCCAGTGGGAGTGTTGGTCTGCAAGCCAGAGCCCGCATACTAATGCGTACCAATGAACATTGCGTGTGGAAATCCAGTACAGTGGGAAACTAAACCGTAATGTTCTAAATACAGGGTGCGGCAGAAAGAACGCCCCGATTACAGAAGGCAAATATATCCAAACCCAATAAGATATTAAAAAAACTTATGTAATTCTTTGAAAGTACACATAATGCCATTTACATGAACGTGTTTTAAAGAGAGCATCATTCAAGTGGCGGCTTCCATTGTTTATACACTGATTGAGCCTCTCTCGGTAATTATCCATGACTCTCATTGTCATTTCGGGTGGAATAGCAAATTCCTGTTAAGAGCTTCCAAATTTTGGAGACAATGTTGGTACACCTTGGCTTTCAGATGTCCCGTCTTTGGAGCCTGAAATGTACGCGAAAGGCATGCTGCTTTCTTGTGCTGAGTTGCTGTCGGCGATTCGCCATTTTGAATAAACTGCACTACGGCATAAGCGCGATGCACTCCTGACCAAGTCACTAAAACGGCACTTAAGTTGCTGTTCGGCAATGTTCACCCCACCCCCACCCACCACGTAGATATCTATCTCCTAAATCGGGACGTTCTTTCTGCCGCACCTTGTATAAGCAAAATTGCTATAAAGTTCATTGAAAACTAACCTAAAATGGCACACTATAATGCTGCATCCTGATATGTCTGCTACTGTGAGTGTTCAGCTGCGGTGGTAGATGGGAGTTGATAGGTCACGTGGTGCGAGAGTAGGGCTGCCAAAATCTGTGATCAGTCTCTGTTGTCTGGATAACCACCGGGGTACATCATCTTCAACAAGGCAAAGAAATGGGTCACTGTTAAGGTATTAGGTGTCCTTCCTCACAAGATAATCCCCAATTAAATAATCTCTGGAGGGAATACCATCTTGAGGTAGACCCTGCCTTAGCAGACGCCATACACCCTCGATGGTATTCGTACATGCTCCAGTGTTGGGGGTCGACAAACCTCCTTATTTAAACTTAATTTTTTTCTTGGGGCTCTGCCCCCAAACCCCTCTCATTTGGATTTAATTGTTTTTCTTGGGGCTCTGCCCTCAAACTCCCTTCGCATTTAAACCTAATTTTTTTTTCCTTCAGGGCTCTGCCCCCAAACTCCCTTTCATTTGGACTTTACCATTTTTCTTGGGGGCTCTGCTTCCAAACCCCCCTCTCATTTAAACCTAATTCTTTTTCTAGGGGGAACCACTCCTAACCCCCCTTCTCATTTAAAACTAATTCTTTTTCTTGCGGGCTCCACCCCAACCCCTGTCTCATTTAAACTTAATTCCTTTTCCCCATTTAAACTAAATTCATTCTTGAGGGTGTAGCCCCCTTCTCATTTAAACTTAATTACTTCTTGGGGCACCGGAAATTGGAAAGAGTGTCATGGATCCATTCGAAAAGCATGCCAAATAAAATGTTGGCAGCACTGTGCGGGTAGGACCAATCGCATGGAAGTTCGTGAGCAGCCAATGGAAACATTGGTGCCCAAGCCAGGGCCTATATACCAGGTGGAAACACCTTATGTGGAAGGAAGCAGAGTTGCCAACCAGACCCAAATATTTCGAAATAAAACTTTGAGCAAGTGTCCCATATATGATAGTGGAATGCCACAGGGTAGTCTTTGTATGTAATACTGTGTCTCACAATTTTACTTAGATTTAGAATCTTCTTACATATATAAGGTACATATGAATGGAATCTCTAGGTTCTAAAGAATAATATAACATCAAAATTGGTTGTTTTCTATGCTTTTAAAACCAAAATATCACATCTAATATTTTAAATCTATGGATTTGAAATATACTCAATCTTTTATAATATGCATACTTCATGTGGACTACATATTTCACAATAATTATTGATCGTTTCTTTCTTTTTACTATGCATTCATTAATGCTTGATTGATAAAGCCCTTTCTGAACCAAGCCTTTAAATTGTAGTTTCTTCTGTTTGCTTCTGCTCTGTAGACATCACACACATGGTCCTACACAAAATTTAAATACATGTGACTATTTTCATACTTGACCTTATGTGTACATTCAAAATGTCCTGTGTTTTGGCAATAATTTTCAGCGATTTACCTGCTAGTATGTCAAATTTGGTATCGGTAACTGTTGGCACTTCTAATGATTATTTTTTTCCTGATCCTAAAACTTCTCCTTTTCTGAAAACAGTACTGACTTGAGAGTAATTGACAGATTAATAACAAATCTTTTAAATTCATTTTTTTAACTGATGTAGATCCCTTTGTGGGACCAAGAAGTGCTTTGATTGTATCATGTTGATTAATTGAGTATGATACATGTGATGATGTGCTATTTTTATAATAATTTTTTAATACATAACTTACAGTGTAGTGAATTCTGTAACATTCTTTTTGGAGCTCCAAATATGAAGCCTCTTTTAAATTGTTGCAATTTTTTAAGTGTCTTTATGCAGTTGTTGAATTGATCCGCAGGTATGGGAACCATAGTATGGCGTTAACTTTTTCACTGTTCCTGAAGTATAATGACTTCAGGCTTTATCGTTATTGAGAATGGATTGTAGTTCCCAACCAGGGAGTAGGAGGATTGGTTCCAAGCTACCAAATGATCAGAATCTGTCCTCCTGCTTACCTTGGAAGCCAGAGAACCCATCCAAGCCTGATATGTCTTTGTAAAGTATTGTTTCCTCTTATGAAGATTCAATAATACTTACTAAAATTTTGTTTTCCGCTATTATCTTGAAAACAACTACTGTAACAATTCTATTGTAATTTTGTATACCATTTGCAATATTTCTTTCAGAATGAATAGCTCCAAAATAATTGAACATGTAAATGCTATTTTATACAGCTTTTTAATTTTTTTAAAATTGCATTGCTCCAACAAGAATATGGGGTTTGATTGAATTATTTTAATAAGGCGTAGAATTAATTATAAAGACCATGGCATTAAGAGGCGGCTTGACACGGCTGGTAACCCGAGAGGCCTAATAAGTAATTAGCCCCATGAAAGTTTAAAATCTTGTATCAGCTTTATAGTCTGAAAATATGTTACGCTGACCATTTTGACTACTTTTACTGTTTAGCTGAATACTGTACAGCAGTGGCATGCAGTTTAATTTTAGGTGAGAGAAGAAGTAATATAAATTTTTACAATAGTAAAAAAAATAATAAGAAAAAAATTATTCAAATTTATTTGAAGCCTAAATTAATTCTCTTGTCCCTGGAAATAATCACATGGATAACTTAGATCATGGGTGCGCAACTGGTGCACATCGGGTCACTGTGCAGTAGGGGAATTTCTCCCACTACCGTCGCTCTTGACGTTAGCATAAAGCAGTTTCGACGTGACACTGAACATGAAGAACAGGTTTCTTATGTCACAGAATAGATGGGGGACTAAAACGTTTCCCCTCAGTTGCTCACCTATGACTTAGATAGTGCTCAGTGCTACCAATATTCTATAGTAATTTCTTGTCTAAAAAGAATAATGATAACATGGATATTCTGAGAGTATCTTCCCTAGTCTGTAACCTTGCTAATAACGAAGCAATTCCCCTCGTTCCAACACCTCTACTCATTTTGCCAACATGATAGCAAGAGTGCTGAGCTACGCACAGCCACAGATTTGTTGGTTGCTTCCCATCAGAAGCACCTTAACAAGATACGTTGGTTAAATATTATTTTGTGGTAAACCAGCAGCATTAACAGAATGATTGTTTTTCAACATAGTAATAATGTGTACATCACAAAATATTTTTAATGACTTTTAAAAATAAATAGCTTTCCAATACATCCAAGAAGTGAGCATGCTAAGTGAGCATCCCGGCTGTCTGCAAATTCAAAATCTCTGGCCTTCTTTCGAAGGTTTTGCAGAAATACACGAGGTAACTTGCCCACGCCTAGTCCCCTGTGTCGTAGCTAACCCTAGTGTGAGAATTTTGTTCTTGTGTAGGGAACTTTTATGATTATAGAACGATTAAAATTTACTTTCTGTAATAAATTTCTTGTTTTTATATTATGAACTAGGGGAAGCATTGCTTCCCTTGCTTCCCTTGTTGCACAGCCTGCTATGGTTCTTAACTCCTGTCCCTAAACTGGTTAAAACTGTCGACTGTCTGTGATGGCGAAAGGTTCTAATATTATTAATCTTTTTCAGCAAATATAATAATTTTCACTGCCAAATGTAAACGACAATTAAAAGATAGGAAACTATTGTTAAAAATGATATTCCATTCCTGTAACTAAATCTGTTCCTGGTTGTAATATTGTGCAATACATGTTAATAGTATAACAAAAATATGTTTCATGCATCGATAAAGAAGAGACTGTTGTTGAATAATATGCAGAGATAAGAAAGGCAGTTGTTGTGTGTGTGAGAAATGTATTCATAACACTTTGATACCGAATGGAGATTTTTTATATCAGAGATATAATGTATTTTAGAATGATATTGTGGGGTGATATATAATTTGTAGGGTTTGGTTTTTACACTACTGTACTGAAACTTTTATGAGAGAGGGTTGGTCGCTTCGATGTGCCGTACCAAGTAAAATAGATGCTTCCAAATGTGAGCTCTGACTTGCCAGCCAGCTAGTAAGAAAACTCTCAACGCTGAACAAGCGCTTATCCAATTCAGACTGTTCTTCCACAATAGAGCATCATAGTTATAGGCTTCCATATAATAGCACTTCCCTTTTTTTGGTACATGTTCTTTTTTATGTACTAGGCATGGACTCTCGATTGTTCTAAGGTACTACATCTCTTTGTTGTCAAATTAATGTAACATATACTATACATTTGTGGTTTGTATGTCATAACTTATTGCTAGCTTCCTTAAAGCCAGTTTTTCTAAAGTGACGATTTCATTCCATAATAATGTTAGTGTATTAAAAATAGTAATAACAACTAATCACTAGACTGTTTTCTTGTCATTTATTACACAAATGGATTATTAAAAATAAAATCATAAACACTTTAAACAATTCTTGAGAAAAACAATACACTATTGGCCTTGCATCTAAATAAAGTTTCGACTAACTTGCTTTTTCTGCATTCATTTAAAGAATGCTGGAAAAATGTGATTTTACAAGCCCACGGTTCCTTAATATTATGTACTTGAAGAACCTCAGTTATTTTGTTTACTTACCATTTTTAATTTGCATTATTGTCTCTACAACTTAATTTGTATCATAAATCATTTAGCAGAAAAAAAAAGCATATTTTTTCAAAACTTCTGAAAAATTAATTTGATAAAAGTTATTTTTTTTCTTTTTACAAGTCTTCTGTCCTTCGAAAGTACAACACACTATTATAGTCATAGACTTCATTTCCTTGTACTTTTGTAGGAAGTTCGGGTTGAAGAACAGCCTTATACATAACACTCCTTCACTACAATTAGAGGTTCGTTTTTCATCTTAAACCTTTACCACTTATGACCAAAATAACCATATGTTTTAAACCGCATATTTAAATTTCGAAGACAGTGCGACCTAAATGCATCTCTTCAAGAAAATAAGATATTAATAAAACAAAGAAAGCTAAACATATAATTCCTTTTGCACTTTCATTCTGAGATACTGGTATCCATAAATTTATTTGTACTCCCCCCTAATTTTGTATTTCCGCATTTTGCTTCTGGTCGTATTCCAGAAAGCAGCCTGTCCTGCAGAGTGGGTGGATCACATTGCTTACATTTGGACAGTTATTTAAATTGTGGAGAATGAAACTGTTTACAATACACATGTTAACTCAAACACAAATAACTTGCATCTGCATGGACGAAGACTGAGTTTATTATTATCTACACAATAAGGAAATGCTTGTGTTGGATTGTTTGATGCATAAGCTGAACACCGTCTGAGGTCCTGGTGATAGTCTTGTATGTATTTCAAGCATTGAGTAAGAGCTCTCATTGCAAGAGCGTGTTAGTGCATTTATCAGGGCACCATGGATTTAAATCTCGAGGGTTCTAAAGCATTAGGGATGCCAAAGGGTTAAAGAACCAGTTGTGTGCCATAAACTTCAGTGCATTGCAGATATTCGTTTTCAATAATGCCAATTCTATATTCCCTTCATATTGAGTTTTATGTGAAGTTAATATTTATATATTTTTTCTTTCTTAATAATAATGTTTGTAACATTATGCTTTGTTTTTTGTGGCCTGTTAAGGAAAGCTGAAAGAAAATTTTCATAAAAATAAATATTCTATAAAATACACAGATTGCACCTTATAATGCAAAAGAAATTTAAAGTAGTAGAAGGATTTACAAAGATTTTAAAATTAAATTTTACATGCAGATCCTGCCATTAATTAATTTTGTATTTGCATGAGTCCTTCTTGTACATAAAAATCCACTTTTATGAACTGTACAAAACTAATAACTCTGATTCAAATAATATAATAGGAGTTAATTTTACATCAAAACTTTGACTCCATATCAAAGATAGCATGTAATTCTATGTTTTATTAATGTTGTTTTTATTACAAGTGGTTTTCAAAAATATACAATCGCTCATAAAGCACTGTTCTAAATTTGAATGCTCATTTCTACAATTGCTGGATATCGAAATAAAATAAAGAAATGTTTCCCTTTGTTTCATACTGATACTTGGGAATCAAACATGTGACAGAAACTACAGTTATCAATAGAAAACATTTTTGAAAATCACTGCAGAAAATGAAATTTACTTCTTCAGAATTGTACATTTTAAAACAACTGTCCAATACATGTTATGTATTTTGATATAGATAATGGTGTTAATAATATTAATGCTTGTTCAGTTGCTGAGAGTTTTTTTTCTGTGAGGTCAAGTGGACAAAAACTTGTAATTTTAGATGCAAAACTGTTGTGATAACCATCTGTTCTATTTCCTTGCGTAGTTGTTTCTAGACGAAACATAAAAATAATAATAAAAAGCTAGATAATAATATGACACATTTGAAAACACAGTTGCCAATTATTAACTAATGTTAACATTTCCGTGTGGTCTTTTTCATGTGATGTTTCTTGTTTTACTCATATTAGCAAATTAAGAATTTCCAGCAAGAAAGTAATGACTGAAGCTTTACTTTTTGCATGTGAATTTAGCACAAGAGTTTCAATTTCCTGCAGTGTTTTTGTATTTGACATTTTACTTTGTTTTCTTGCTATGACAAATGGCATGTTGCCATGAAGTACATTTTACTATTCCCATAGTTATAATTAAAATTGCATCAACACTTAATATTGTCTCGGAATGATCTGTGTATTTACTATTGATTAAAATCTCCTTCAGATGAGTTAGTTTGCAGTTATCGGTATGATTTCCTGACTTATCATTTGTGTTCTTGTATGTGAAATCAGTTTAACATTATAACATTCTGACATTCTAAAACATCTGCAGCTTGTTTTCATATAATAGGTTATTCGCAAAGGTTTCACAATAAAAGACAATTCTAAAAACTCGTCATTCTGAGACTTTCAAAGAGTCTTGATTGCTGGACATCTTCCAGGCTGTAGGTGAAGGGCACATGTTTAGCCAGATGCTATGTTCCTCACTGTGAGAAGCTTCTTCAATGGTTGCTTTGTCTCTCTGTTTATCTTCTTGCATTAAATGCCAAGACTTTGAAGTGAGAAGACTTGCAATCTTGAAGTTTTGAAATTGATTGTAACGTCAACTGTCAATTTTTATTGGCACAGTTCACCCTTGATGATTGAATTGCAATTGGCACCATCAAATTGCTATCAATTCTTCACATAAGTTAGTCAACTATTTTGCAATGCTGCTGGAAGTTGTATAATATCTGCATTTTTAGTCTAATTTATTATTTCTAGTGACAAAATTTTCCACTTTGTGAAAAACAGGTGCCTCTTTAACATTACCGGTACTGATGATTCTTTCCCCCCCCCCCCCCCCATCTTCTTTTAAATCTGTATGATATCACTGCCCTACTTTCTTTCATGAGATTATTTTTAAAATGTGAAACTATGATAAATCACTTGAAATACTCGGTAACTCCTTTGTATTACAGAAAATCACAATATTTACATGATCTTGAATGATAACGTCAGCAGTAAATCTTCAGTTATTACTTTTGTGCTACATTGGGTTTTAATTATTAGTATACGAAGAAAACATATTTCTGGTCTTTTACAGTAGAAATAGATCTGAAATTTATTTTCACAAAATACTGGTAGCAGATTTCAGTAGTAATGCTTTCCCTTCATGTGGAATTATTTCATGTAGTTTTTTGGAGGAAAAAAGAAGAAAATTACATTACACTTTTAAAAAGTACTAATTCTTAATTAACAGATTTCAAAATGTTTTTGAGAAGAATTTCATGTTTCTGGTGTTACTTGGTTTTTTTCTTCTAGTTAGGAAACAAATTAACTGTATTGGCTAACTATCTAGCAAATGAGCACATGGGCATAATTGGTCTCATGTGAGGCAATGTGGAACATAGATACATTACACGACATGAGACAATCATGTTTTCAATGCCATCCAAATATTACCATTAGGCAAATCCTGAGTGTTGGTAAAATATCTAGCTACATGTGATAATTGTCTCCCAGTAGAACTTTAGTAAATCGCAATGTCAAATCCTGCCATTAAAAAAGAAAATCACTTTTAATCTTAACATAAGAGATTTTTTATATGTGTGTTTCCCAACTGGCAAGCACGTACAAGCATCCATCTATGCTAGAAACATTTCAGATATTTTCAGAGTAAAGAAATGGCTGGTTAGATATCATGTAATATACTCAAGATTGAAGACACTGAGTTATTATGTTTCAATTCCTTGTTGCACAATATTATTGAAAATGAAATAACAGAGAAATAGGATAGAATTTTCAAGCATTTTTATAGTTTTTGTGCAATAAAATACATAGGTCTACTTCATAAGATTGCAGATCATTGAAAATCTCTCCGAATTTTATGCTCTAGAAATGTTTTATTTTTCATAATGCATATAAAGTTAAAATTTTGACCCATATGCTTAATGGGAGAACATTATATGTAGGTATCTTCAGATGATGTGCTACTAGAAATGTTCTGTTAAACAGAACTATCACAGAATATGACCAATACAATATCTAGAAACACTGTCATCTAAAATAATAATATATTGACTATTCCACTCATCCACCGCATGTTTGATATTGACCAATAACGTTTAAATTCCTCAGATATAGACCAATTGTGGCCGTTTATCTTACAATATTCTTGTAGGAATCGCAAGGATGGTATTTTATTGAGTAAAATGTTCTGCTCGTTACTGGACGTGAAAGCATCAGTGTGCAGTGATTAATACGTCACTGGTTGCCATTAACAGCACGGAAACAGATTATTTTATACAACATAACTTGTTTAGAAATTGAAATAACATAAATGTACATTGATTAAAAACACAAGTTCGATTCGGTGCAAGCCAGTTTGTGTGCTTTTATTCTCTTCTGCTGTTAGCTTACCTGAATGAAGTTAACTATGTCTTATATGCACAATTGGTAGCACTAGTCACAACATGGACATGGTAACTCAAATCGTAGCACTGGTCACAATAAGGACATGGTAACTCAAATCGATTCATGGAGTTGACGATTTACATCAGATAAACACGTCAGCTCTCATGGGGTTACCTATGATAAATTAATTTAATAATTGATTTTGTTTAGTTTCTGTAGGAGGTGAAAAAGAAAGGACTGCTTGCATTGTCTAGTGGTTAGCGTAGCTTACTACAGATCCTTTGTACCTCCTCAGGTATTTTTGAGGTAGGGAGGTTTGGAACGGGGTGCATTCACCCTCCTGACACATACTGAGGAGCTACTTGATAAAGAAGTAGCAGTTTTGGTTCAGTAACTCATCAATAATGGCCATGGGATTCAGCATGCTGTCTACATGCCCTCCATTCCTGCCGTCTGTCTATGGTGAATGATGCAGCAGTCAAAAGGCATGCCTAGTCCCTCAACGGGATGAGCATCATGGAGTTAGTCTAGTTCAGTTAGGAGGTGAAAAAATGTAATTCAAGTACAGAACAGAAATATAAAGAATTTAGAAACATCTGAACTATACCTTTAATTGATTAATAAAGAACTTAAAAACATATGAAGTAGGCCTAAAACAGATTAAAAACATCAAAGTTTTATTAAAAGTAAAGTTGAAAATATTATTTTTGTTAGTAACTTTTTAAATTTTGTTTATTTATTTATTACCGTGACTAGTTCAATACAATTAAGATTTTTCAGCTATTGGTGTCCTTGTAAGTATTTATTTACAACTTGGTAAAGATCTGACTGAAGTTGAAAATTCTATCCTGTTTCCTGTGCCAAGCTCATGTTCTGTTCTTGCTGCAGTTGGATGTATAACCTCTTTCTAATGTCAATATTTTTTGTTTTAAATTAGGTTAACTGCTTTTGATGTCTATAGATGGTCAGGACTGACGGAAGTGCATTTGAGAATATCTTTGGTATGTAAAGTGATAAATACTATCGTATATATTTTATTTCAAAATGGTGTAGCTTGAAATATTGTCTTGTTTTATATACCGGTAATTTTGTGTGTCCTATATTGTATGATTAATTGTATTCAGTTCTTGTAATTAGTTTTTTTTTTGTGCAGTAGCTGCCTCTTCATGGCTTAGGTTGGTGAGGGTGAAAGGTTTAGAACTTGTAAATTGTGGACATTTATTAGTGATTCAATTATACTGGAAAGTAGAAACTAATTTAAACTGAAGTAATCACACGATATACTCTCACTTCACTGGCTTTTTTCCAGTTTCCATGAACATCTAAGGATTGGAGAAAAGCTCTCTGAAATGTGTTGAAGATTTAGTGAAATGTTGAGACTGTGCTGTGATTATTTTAGTTAATTTGTCATCCTCAGAATCGAGATAGCTTAGTTGAAGAAGGGTACAAGCCACAAACTGAATATTATCCTACACATGGCTTGAATTCAATGCCTTAATATTTAATTCTGCAAAGGCCAGGTAGTATAAAAATGAACCAGTTCTACCTGATGGAAAGTGTTTTCTCACAGAAATCATTATACAAGGGTTGGACATTTATAAAATAACGGTGAACCAGCACTATGAATACTTTCACAGTAACCAGAAGAAATTGAGCTGGCTCCATCAGCAGGTCTAAAATGAACATTGAATCTGAAAGAAAGCGAATTGATTACCAAGCAAGGCGGGTGAGGTAGTACCGTCTTGGGCTCACATTTGGGAAATCTTGGGTTCAAACCCTGTTGCTGGCCAATTTGTCTTGGTTTTATTCACAGTTTCCTCAGTCATAAAGTAAATGCCAAATTGGTTCATCACTATTTCATCCTGTATCATATTAATTAAAATTGAATATCAGTTGAAATTATCAAGCCATAACACATTAACAGTAGCAAACAGATGGGAAATTGGTAGTTGCATGACCTCTTCTGGTATACTTACAGAACCTTACTTGTGATATGATCTTCATGTTGAAATGAGTATAAACAAAGCTGAATTAAAAAAATCATTAAATCAAAACATTTTGATACCTTAAAATTATTCTTAATTCACAATAATCTGCCAATGACATAATAAACAGTTTCAAGATTAGTTAAAAAATTTTACTTGTAGTAATGAAAGCTTGAATTTCACACATGATTGAACCTCTGCCAGAAGGAAGTAAAGAATAAGTAACACACTTTGACCCATCTTGCTTCTTTTCGGTATAGAAATAAAAATTCCTCGAAAGTCTCTGTAAGTCAAGAATATTTCTCTCAGTAATGAATTGTTATCAATATCTCAGTTTAGACCAACACATGGGCCCACCTTATGGTTAATGTGGTGGAATTTGTAGTGACATTAGGCTCAAATTTGTTTTGAAGTATGCTGGATATCCAACCAACATCTGACAAAAGCGTTTTGAGCTTCCTGTAATTCACCGTGAATTTTATAGATGTCTTGCCACTATTAAAATTCCAGCCCTTGTGTATAGCAGAAATATCATGATTGATATTGTTTTCCTATGAAGATGCAGATGGCTTGTACCCTTTTCAATCTGAGTCACTCTGTTTAGTAGAATTTAATTTTCTGTAGCTACTAACTACCAGATAGTCATCTCATGGTACAATTTTATAGTTACTAGCCAGTTTTGTTGTGGATTATACTTTAAATGGATTAAGTACTGCTACCTCATTATTTTATTTTCAGCCTGTACATGTGTTAATACTGTACACCATATTTGTCAAATAATCTATAAATGCCGTTTATTCATTAACTTAACAAAGGTTTGCTTAAAGTACCCAACTGACTAGAGAAGTGCTGTGAAGTAAATGTTATTATTCGGTGATTCAAAAAGAGTCTGAAGGTTCGTTACAAATGAATTATTGATCATTTCTTTTAGAAGTATGCTTTTTTTTTTGTTTTTTTTTTATGTATCAACTTCCGAGTCAGTTATTTACATTGCTAAAAAAAAAAGAAACACGTCTAACACCTTTACTAATCTAGAAAACTACTTTTGCAATCTGGGAACTATCATATTTAGAGTGTGGATTTACTAGCAAAATAAAATAATAAAATAACCAAGCAAATAAGCAAGAAAAATGTAAGAAATAAGCATTAAAATGAGCAAAAACATATTACACAAGAATCAAATAGATTATTAGTTCTGCAAAAATCTTATCTTCTTCACGGCTGTTAACAGTATATTTAAGGAAGATCATCCATAGATTTCCCAGTGTGAAACTCTTGCATCTGTCAGTGAAAAAGTTCAAAGTGAAAATATTCTTTCAACATCACAGGAGCAAGTGAAAAACAACACCATTCTTCAATTAATTCCTCTTGAATATCTGTTTTTTCATTGGATAGCTTTTTAAAATTGTGATATATTCTTCTATAACGTTGATTTTTCAGTAATTATACTAGCCAACCAAAAGAAAACTGATGGTATTTACATCTAGGAGTGAAATAAGCACTTTTAATATGACAGTTCTGACTTAAATATGCTATTCTAATCCAAAATCATAAAATAACCAAGAAAAATAGTTTTTCTGTCAGAATAAACAAAATAAGCACTATGTAAAAGTTCTTCACGGGCTAACAGCCAAGTCAAGGTTTTAAAAAACTCCGAGCTTTCGGACTCCATCTCTGAGTCCTTCTTCTGGGAAACTGGTAGAGAGAAGGCGGAAATCCTTATTTATAAAATAAGCACTATCAGATAAACTTAAAATTGCTTGTCAAGGAATTTCTTGCAAGCTATATAATTTCTGCTTATGTTTAGGAGTCTGAAAATTAATTTTGCTTAGAAATCCGAGCTCTAATCATATTCTTTCCAGAGGATCAATTGCAACATTTTATCGTACCATTGAAACTGAGAAAAATAAGGAAAGACTACATCAATACAGAATAATATAAGAATATAAGTTTTGTTAGTATTCATGTTTTCCAGTACTAGGTTGTAACATCTTGAAAATTTAAGTACGGTAGTCTTCTGGTGCAACATTTTAGCAAAATGTTTCTCTTGGCATAAAGTAAATTTTACGAATCCATTTTTGTTAAGTTAGCATACATCTGAGTGTTCTAATATTTTAAGTTCTTGTAGTTTCTTAACCATTACGGGCTAATTGAACTATGCACATATAACTGTATGTTTTCTAATGCATTGTTAAATTTACATGTCAGATTCTGGCAGTAACGAAATATTTATGTTGTTAGATTAAAAGTTTTCATCTATTCGTAGCTTGAATCTTTTCAGAATTGCTGTATTACATTATTTCAGTTCTGATTTTAATTACAGTGAAACCTCGTGAAGATGCTCCTCAAGGGGCTGCATAAAAATAGCATATTACATGGGATCGTTTATTACCGAGAGTGGGTCATTTTTAGATTCTAAAAGTTTTAACACAAAGATATGAAACAGAATAAACATTGTTAAAGCAAATTAAGGATTAATACTGATTCATAATAGTGTTTTCATCATGTTTACAGAGAATTTGTAATTTCTCCGATATTGACAAAGCTTTCCGTTTCTCTCCTTTACACATGTTGGCACTAACAAATCACTTCATACTTCTTCTCAAGATCAAGTCTTCACTGACAATGCATTTTAAAACTGGCAGCAAGGAGGACCGTGGAGGACTGAATCCATGCTCTGAATAGTCTTTCAGGTACTTAAGATTTGCATTCCATTCTATTGTATCCACCAATCAAAGACTTTTAAAAGTCCTTAAACATGCACACGCTAACGGTAAATGTAGAAGCCCGAAAATTGTTTTCTCAGTATCCTTAAAAGCACAATATTTTAGAATTTTCGGCAGACAAAAGAGTGTATTAAACAGGAAGAGGAGCGTATTGAGAAGTGGATTTTATATACTTTTATATAGTGATGTCAAGCAACCAGATGAAAGGAGCATATAACACAGGATAGCATAACAAGCGAGCGTGTATTATCGGGGTTTCACTGTACATAATTTACTGCACTGGTGAAAAATTCTGAATGCTAGAAAAGGGGAGTTTATTTATTGACAAGTATTTTAAATTCGTCCTCCGAATCACACAAGAACCTTTTTCTAATGGAATTGTTTAACTATCGATTACCAAAAAAAATTTAATAGGCCTACTTCCCTCTTAGTGTTTTCATACTTGAAAAATATTGTTTATTGCCACTCATTAGTTCCATTTCTTTATAATGTAATTTTCTTAATCCAAGAAAACTTGTTAAGCGTGCACCTTAATTATATCACTGATAGGTTACCATATACATAACACGTTTGGTGTGTAGGACACAACTTCTCTTACAAATGTTAACAATAATTGTTGTTACTGATGTGATTGAAGTGCACAATTTCTGACAGGAATAAATGGGAATATTTAAATAGTAACAGTTAACAGAAATGACCAACAAATTAAAGTTTTCTGGAATATTTTGGTTTTAAAGTTAATTTATTTATGCATGAAATGCCTTGAGAAAATATTTTGGTTACTTTTTACCAGTATTAGCATTTTTCAAGAAAGGTTCAGTTAGCATGCGCTGTTACAATGAAATTTTAAATGTCATGATAATTTAGAAATTATTAGAAATTAACAGTTGAGAAGTCAACATAACATAAAGTGAAATGAAAGAGGCTGTTTAAAGTTTTCTCGGGGTCAAACTGTAATTGAAATATTACTATTCAAGAGAAAGAAGTATACACATACGTTCAGTAGGAGGTACAAAGAATTTTATTTGGTGATAATAGGATGCAGTTACTTGCCAGTTGCAATTTCTGATTACAGATCTGAAATTATATCATTGCTGGATATGGCTTTATAAAAAGAAGGGGGAAACTTGCAATATTTTGATTATTGGGTACTATAATGATATGGCACTCAATGCTGCTTACTTTGTCTGTCATACCTGTATGGCAAATTGTTATGCCTTTATTTTGCAAAGTTATTAATGTTAGGTTTCTGTTTTACAGCAGTGGCATGATCACTCAGGTTCTTGTTTTGATTACACATAATTTAACTCTCATACTGCAAATACTCTGTTGCTGCAGTTGTGGACCCCTAATCCTTCTCAGAAGTATTAATGCATCTATTCTATTTCTGTACATCTTAATATTGCAATGTATTATGTTGGTTATGTTCTTCTCGGGTTTGCTGTCAATCTGATTGAACAATTCTAAAGGGACTGCAAGAACTGTAGTGTCCTTGAAGTATGTCTTGTGGCCTGGTCCTGAATAGAACAGCTGTTCGCTGACTGGTCAACTCCGCCCAATGCAGTTGTATATACTGGGTGTATCAAAATTAACAGCATAATCCAAAATGATTGAAAGTATACCATAACAGAAGCAAGAACTTTCCAGCAAACATGGGTCTCCAAACAAGCCAAGTCCAAGATTTATTATTGCAAATGTGTGGTTATGTGGTTATGAGCCGCCACTGACTTCATTAAGAAACATCGTCCTAATTAGTACAAATGAATTTGAAAAGTAGACTTTTTGTGTAATTGCCATTCTAAGTTGCCTCACAATTCTCTCATAGCTTAACTTAACAAGGAATACAATTTTACTTGAGTATGTTACATGTTATTAATAGTATACACTCTTCTTGTTAAAGGAAGTGTTCCAAGGTTGTCCTTGCACCCGGATGCAATACTCCACTCGTCTCTGCAGTGAGTTTCGAATTCTTTCAAACACCCCCGGATCATCTCGAAATTATTGATAAGCACATACAATTCTTTGCTTCAACGTCTGTGGCAGCTCATAACCACACATTTGCAATAATAAATCTCGCACATGGTTTGTTTGGGGATCCCTGTTTGCTGGAACTTTTTTGCTTCTGTTATTGTATACTTGCAACTGTTTCAATTTGCGCTATTAGTTATGATATACCTTGTATATATCCCCATGATGTGAATTGCTGAGGATGGATGCAGCTTGACCCTCTGAAACTAAAAATACCAATCCTCTTACCTGGCTGCGAACCCAAGAAGAATATATTCACAGGGTTCACTAGGAAAATTCTTTATCATACATCAATATATTATATTATTTATTTTCAAATATTCAAGTAACAGAATTGCTTTCCTGTACCTCATTTATGATGTAGGCCTATAACATCTCAATACATACATAACAGTTCTCAGTTTTAAAATAATTTGTTAAAACTTACCATCACTAATAAAAACAGACTGATTTTCCTGAATACATTTGCTTGATAAGTATATGGGTACTGAATTTTGTTCAATTAGACCAAAAATAGATTCATTCTGTCAGTTTCAATGTATACATATTTCTTTAGCAAGTTTTAATAATTCAAAACATACACTTTACCATCTTATGCGATAAGTAATCTTTGCTCTTGTGAATATAATAACACTGTACATTAACTAGTGCATTAATGAACAATCTATTCCAGTTTTTAAAACACCATAAAATAATGGAACTTTTATGTTAATTAAATGAGATGGTTGACATTTAAACACATTAGACTTCACTTTTACTTACATTTTTGTAGAATGTACATTTCATGGGCTTTGCCCACATTTTTAGCCAAATTATTGAAGTCTGTAAATAAACTTAATCTGGAAGTTTGGGAAAAGATTTATATAAAAAAAAGTTTGAAGATACATTAATGAAATTTGAAATACCACAAGAAGAAAATTTGACCAAGAGGTTCATAAAAACTACACCAGAGGACGCTATTCTCCAAGCAAGGATTTGATAGTTGACTAAAACTAAAACTAAAACTAAACTCCGTGGCGCTACATCCCTGGAGGGACTTGGCCTATCACCCGACCGCTGCATCATCTCCCGTAGGCAGATGGCAGGATTGGGGGGCATGTGGTCAGCATACCGACACCCACGGCCGTTAATGGTGGTTTTCTTGACCGGAGCCGCTACTTCTCTATCAAGTAGCTCCTCAATTTTGAATCACGAGGCTGAGTGCACCCCTACCAGACCTCCCTACCTCAGAAAAATCCGAATAGGTACCGGGAATCGAACCCGGGCCGACGGATCTGTAGTCAGCGACGCTAACCACAAGACCACGCCGGCAGACTGATAGTTGACTATCAGTTGAAAATGTGGGCAAAGCCCATAAAACGTACGTTCTGCAAAAATGTAAGTAAAAGTGAAGTCTAAAGCCTTTAAATGTCAACCATCTCACTTAATTGACAATCTATTCCAGCTTGTTAAATTATAGGTTTAGGTACAGTATGTACTGGAAATTTTAAATCAGAACCGATTAGAGGTCCACAATAAATGCTGTCATTTCAAATAGGATGTGCCAAAATACTCTGTTTGTGATTACAGTCATACGCTACCCGTAATGCCAAGGTGTTTTGTTGTAGATGGAGCAGAGGATCTCAGGTTGAACCAGTTAAACGGTTATTTTTATTACTCCATAATACTGATATTGAAGCCTTATTAGTTTGTTAATAATATTTTTGTAGTGTACATTGTAGAACCTCTCTCTGGGTATGGTATTAGAATTGCAAAGAGAGGATTGAGGATTGTAGTGTGGCACGGTGTGTTTATATGTATATGTATGTAAGTTCGGACAAGGCTGGGGTGAAGGGTATACTTAAATGTCTCTTTTTAATTACTAGTGTATTTCCTGTCCTTGTGTCTTTATATTTTATTTTTTAGTTTGAAGTTTTATTTATTTTTTTGATTAAAAAAGAAGGGAATGGTGGTGATTATTTTTAAGGAATGTGGACCAATTGTTCAGGCTGTTTAAAAAAATAGTAACTGAATTTGTATTTGTTGTTGAAAGGTAAGATAAAGTTACTTTCAAAACATAGTAGACATTGACTGAGCTAGTATGTCACAGTAATCATCCAGGAACATGGATATTATTTCTGACATTATGAGATGGGATGGTGGATTGAGCATTGCATTTCAGTTACCTTTATTTTGAAACAACCTGTATTATATAATATACATTGTGATTTTATGTTGTCACAAAATTGAAAGAAGGCATTAACCAGTGATGTAGCTGTACAAAAATGTTACTTAAAGAAAAGAATACACTCAATTCTATTCTACTTAATCAAAGGTGCCTCACCTCAGAAATGGCCTGCTTTACCATACTAATATAAAATTAATGGGAACTTCAAAAAAAAAAAAACTCCTGTTTTCTTTAATGAATATTACTTCAATATTCTGAGTATTAATTTAAAGAACTTGGTGTTACATATCCTTTATTTTTTGTTTCAATTGTAAGTAAATTGATTCGTTATAAAGTCTTTCAGGAATACACCATGGTGCAGCTGCTTTAAGCTGGAATTCTTCAGTTGACCTAGCCCAACAGGTGGCACTATGGCCCTGAGGTCGACTCAGCCTCTAACAGAAATAAATACCAGGAGCAATCCTGGGGGTAAAGAGGACTGGTAACTAAGGCTGACAATCTTACCATTTTCATGTGCCTAATGCCTAAAAATCAGAGAGCCTCAACCTCCTGGAACCCTAAGGGCCTTCACAGCTCATATAAGGACCACTTTACCTTTTATAAACATAAATATCAGTGATAAGCTGAAACTAACGGATTCTTCCCATTTGCACTTAGTTTTGGCCATATTAACACTTCCAAAGCACAAAAAATAATGGCTCTTAACCTTGTGACAGCCCTAAATAAATAGGAAGAAACAAAAAAAGGTAAAAAAATAGCCTTACCTTAAAATCCAGCAAAGAAAATCACCATCATGTACTTTAAATTTTACATTAAGATGGCCAAATTAACAAAAACCACATACCCTCACATGATCAAATCAGATCCCTGTTGTACCGGTGAAAGTAGATCCCAGTGAGTAATTTTAAATTTCATAATATTTTGGTAAAACAAATTCCTCTGACACTGGGATTTGAACCTATGACCTTTGGCTTTCAGTGTAGATGCTCTATCAATTGAGCTCGCCAAAGTTGACTCGCAGCACCAGATGGAATCTTTCTCTTAAGGTTATCCTTCATTGTTGACTCCACTGTAAGGCATATACATCAGGGGTGGCCAACTTCTTTACTTAACGAGGGCCAATATGTATGTGTTGACATGGTGGGCCGAACATTTTTTAATGCAGTAAAATTATTATTTATTAAAATTCAGAACACATTAATGAACATGATTTAACCATACGCAATATGGGATGCTCATGGGAAATTGCTGTTGGCCTACCTTTAACCCACTAATTTACAAAATGTATAAAGGTTACTTTTACATAAAGAGTATGTTCTGTGTAAGGTAGTTTAGATTTTATGTTTAACTGTTATTCTTTATCCAAAGAAGTAGTTTGGAATATAGAAGCATCAGGATATCCATGGCTAAAACTATCCATAATATAAAATTTCACCTAGGTCAATAAAACTATATATATTTTTAATTTTATTAACTGCCTTTGTCATGGGCCGCACAGAATGAGATTGGGGCTGCATTATACAGTACCATATGTGATGTTCATAGATCCACAGAATAATGTTTGTGTTGAACATTGCATGAGAAAATTATGGGTTCGAATTTCGCAGAAAGTTTATTCTGTAACTCCAGGCCTACCACCCGACCGCTGCATCATCTACCATAGGCAGATGTGTCAGCATGCCGACACCCAAGGCCATTAATGGTGGTTTCCAACAAATAGCTACAATTTCAGTTATGTTCTGACAGAAGAAATGGACATAAGCCGGTGAAACATACTTCATCACATAACATTATATGCATGCACTTTTAGATGCATCAAGTAGCATGTTTGTACAGTTACCACACTAAAAACTGGTAAAATGCTCAGTTAATAAAAAGATTTAATACTCCACAGTATAATAGATATCAGCACAGCAGTCTTATTTATTTATATATAAATAGAATGCAATGCATTCATATATATATATATAGAGAGAGAGAGAGAAGAAAATATTTAAAATATTCATATTTCTTTTATTATCTAGGTTATAATTATTTTTTCACCAGTGAATGAACCCAGTATCCTCCTTATTTGAGAGCTGTAGTTGTTATTATTTTTATCATACTGTCACTTTTGATTTAGCAAATTTGATTTGTGTATGTAGTGTTAAGTCTTCTTTTTATTTTTTTTTCTATGAGGGTGTACCAAAAAAACCTGGTTCACTTCAAAAATGGATTCCTTCTGTGTAAAGGAGAAAAATAGATTATATGAACGTGGATCCAGAAAGATTAGTACTTTTGATCTTAATGTACAGTGACGGCACAAAGCGAGCATAACCCCTTTTATTTTCAACACTACAATAGTTGATTGATGGATATGGACACCTAGCTGATAGTTTAATGATCAGAGATATCATTATGGAGATCGCCATTTTCATAATTCTTCTCCTTGTACTAGCAGATGTTTTGCGTTCATAATCTGGAGTCAAGTGACATCGTGTTATAGTGTTGATTTGCACTTTTTCTCTTATGTATCCCCAGAGAGCATATCAGCTAGGTGTCGACATCATTCAGTCAATGATAACCATCGTAGTGTACTGTAATCATGTTTATTTGCTGATGGAACGTTTCTTCAGTTACAAGTTATGAGTCTTCTAGCCATAAGTTTATTATCGATGTATATTTGAAAGTCTGTGAATTTAGGACTTGAAGCCCATATTCAGCAAGAAGTAGACATTTTAAATACAGTCAAACCTCTTTATAACGAAGATCTATATAACACATTTATCAATATTTTTATTTGGTCCTGGAAAATTTCCTATCTTAAAATGTTAAATTTCACTCAATACTCAATATTCTGATGTTAAATTGCTATTGCAAATCATTATTTTAGCTCTGTGAATGGGACCTGGTATCAGATTAGGGTCCATCCCAGCCATCAAGATTTCTTTTTTAGGAGCCTGATAACGGTAAGGCCTACATTCATTAGAAATTCCAGAAGAGAAAGGTTGAGTAGTTGGCAGAAAATAGAGTCATTGAGGGTAAAATCATCCCTTACATGTGCAGAAACATATATCGTAGATGAGTTCGGTTGCTACTTCAACATGCACATGGATTTAGTTTTGCCTTACTTGTTAGCTATATGGTGAATTTGCTTTTCTTCCCTTTTCCATCCTGTAAGAGTTTCAAATTTCTGGCTAAGGCCTATGCGGTCTTTAAGATTTGGACTTGTTAATAATTATTGCTTGATTCTTTATACGTCTCTTCTTTGAATTATCCAATAGAATATAAAGTATTATGCTTATAGTCTTCCTTATAATATGGGGTATATAACAGCCCCTCAATATAACAATAACTAAAATATAACATTACAATCTGCAAAGTCCCATAAATATCACTAAATGGAGGTTTGACTGTATTTTATTTCAGAAAAATTCAACAGAGTGCATCTTAATTCCTGAATTATATCTTGTTGACATTTACTAAAATAATTTGTTTTATAACTGAGTAATTAATTCTTTACCCCTGTCTATATAGCCTATTTTCTCTTTCCTATATATAAGAAGGCCATTCCTGAAGTTTTGTCACATATTTTTATTAGGGGTACATCCTCTGTTTTCAGATTTTTTATGTTGGATTTGTACAGATTTGTATAGTGCTGGGAATGTATAGTTAACTATTTTCTTCCTCTTGTTGTATGTCAGAAGTATGGGAGAAACTGGACATCAAAACTCAGATCCTGTTCTGTATTACTGTTGCTTTCGTTTCGTTTCGTTTTTTTTTTTTTTTTTTTTTTTTTTTTTCATTCATTTAATTTAATTTAATTTCTTTATTTTTTTGTGGAGTGCAGATAAATCCCAGTCTAAGCGGAGAGCTTTATATATCTTTGTGTTCGAATTTTCTGCCAGCCATTCAGAAAGCAAGCTTCAAATGCAAATGTTAATTTGTAATGTAATCCAGTTTTGCCCCTTCCGATGAAAACAGCTTGTAGCCCCCAGCCCGTGTTGTATACATAAACATGTTTAGTGTTAACTAACAATAAAAATTCAAATTAAATCCAAATATTTTTGTGTTTTATTCTAAAGAATGTGGCAGAGAAAATTCACTACCGAGAGCTCAGCAAAGGAAATTACTTTGGCTTCTCAAATGCATGTAAAACATATGTCAGGGTGGCAGATAGATAAGTGACTAAAATCCTTCTTCTTAAGAAAATTATATTTATAAAAAGCTAACATACAATACACCATCAGTTGAGTGATAAAAATAATGGGTTACTAATGTTGATAATAATATACTCATCTTCTGAATAAATGCATGCATACATAGATATTTGAATTTAATTTTTCTTCATAATGCTTTTGTTTAATTAGGAAGGCATAAATATCTTTCTGAAAACAGTGTGATTAAGCTGAAGGCAAATGAAGATCATGTGTAATAATTTCTCGGGCTACCAACCAGGTGAGTAGAAGGATTGATTCTGAGCTTTCAGCAGCTTTCTCTACTGCCATCTTGTGGGAGAAGTGAACTGATCATGGGAAAATATGTGTTATATAGGAAGAGAGGATATGCTAGGTGTTAATCAGAGCTCTCCATCTAATTGTTCCACTTTTAAATTTCTTTATTGGCCCCCACCCCACGTAGCATTTCCTGTCTCTCGTATATAGGAGCAACTAAAGTCTGTGGTGCTGCATCCCTGGAGGCCTACATCCGACTGCTGCATCATGTCTCGTATATAACTCACAATTGCCCAAGAACAGCTCACTTCTTCTAGAAGATGACAGCAGAGGAAGCTACTGAAAGCTTGGAATCAATAATTCTTTTACTCACCTGGTTGGAAGCCCGAAAAACCATTATGCATTCTCATCATCCGTCACATATAAATGAAGATAAAGTTATTGCCTAGTAGTGATATTTTGAACTTCATAATACTTGGTAAAATTTCTTTGATAGTTCACATAGAAAGTCGGAGATGAAATATATTTGTGAGAGAGTTATATAAAGGTTTTGCTAAAATCTCTTGTATATGAACCAGGCATTATTCGAATTGTAAGTTGTTCAAATTTACCCTAAATATTATTCCATATTTCGTTATTGAATATGCAAAGTAAACTAATTTTGTTGCATTAATTCCACAAAGATTTATCCCTAGATCTTATCGCATAAGATGCGGAGCTCAGTTTGAGTGAGTGTTATATTCAAGAGTAGGATAGAGAAAGTAATAGCACAAGAAAAAACATAACCTGAAATACAAAAATTCTCATCTCTGCCACATGCTTTCTCAAGTATCCCTCAGCAATTATCTAACCATTATGTTCCTTTCCTTCCTCTGATTCTTTTTTATCTAATTTTTAATTCTGCTTTGAATTTCTCTAGGTACATCCAAAAGGTAAGCTGTATTGTGTCTACTGAATGTTTCTGCATTGAAGAGAATATGTTGGCTATATTTGATCAATAAGATGTTATTGGTGAGAAATTTAACTTCAGCAGCTGTCAATTCCAGGTAATCTACCAGACAATAAAAACATTAAGTGTCTATGTGTAGAAATTGACTTTAAGTAGAATGTTAACACATTGGTGATGGGCTCAAAGATCTTATCTGAAATTATCTTACATGACCAGCCATGGAAATTTCTCATGTGTTTACTTTTATAGTCAGGGCTTTAGTTGGGCCAGCACTCAGTGCCCATAGTTAAATAATTGTTCGAAGAGATTACCAAAAGTTCTGAAACGTGCAATAAGCACCGGCACTTACAAGACTTGCGCTGTTCTATTTGTTTGTTTGGATAAAATTCTAGTAATTTACTGAACAGAAAATAACCTCAAAATACCAAACGACAGCGAGACAGCAGTATTAAAGAAAGAGATTTGCTTTTGCACACTATAAAAGAATCAAAAGAAAAATAATTTCAACATTGAGTTAGTTTTAACCCGTTTGACATTAATGATTAAAAGGACCAAGTTACACGTTAAATGTTCTGTTGGTAGTAGAGACATGTCCAAATGAATCTGCTGTGATATGCGCTGAATGTCTAGGGGGAGGAGCGATGCAGCGAAAGGTTATCAACCGATTTCTGTCTAGTACACACATTCAACGGGTGAGGTTTCTTGTCAGCTGATTATCGTGCACTGAATTTACTTATCACAGGGGGCATTTTGAATAATGCAAGGTGCTCTCAAAGGAACTGTCAATGATATAAGATGTAACATTCAGTACGAACACTCATTCACCAATGCCAACAAAAGAATTGAACCAAACACCTACACCCATAAGGGTGCTATCTTATAAAAATACTGTACAAACAGACTAAAACTTTTAACAGCGGTGGATAACTCAAACACTCACAAGCAGCACAACGTTTCAACTAGATCCTTCTAGTTTTCCTCAGGTACTGGTTGGTAGATCAGCTGGGTTGAGTGTTGTAACCCCCTCTACGTCACCATCATCATCGGTAAGGAGTGGGTGGGTAAATTCACAAAGTGGACGCTCAGATGCATGAAGAAACATGGTGTTACGTTGGAATCTCTTAATCCATTCAGTAGGAATTGCAAAGTCAGATTCGGGGCTATCTTGTAGAGAGAGAGAGAGAGGCTACACCATGATTCCCCATTGGAACACCTGATAGTAAAAAGTGGGGAGGGATGGAGAAGAAGGATGATGTGTTTGGATGGAGGCGTGACTTCACAATGTTAATGTAAATCGGCACAATCTTTCTGTTTTGCTGCAGAATTATATAGATGCAGCTTGTACAATGTTGTACTGGTTAGCATAGAAATAAAACGGGTTTTAATTTTCGGTTTATAGTTAACCAGGCTCCTTGTATGTAGAATTTAAAAACTAAATTTACAAAGTAAAATTAAACTCTTATATCAGTATACTATTTAACAAGTTTATACAATGAAGTAATAATTATATAAAAATAATATTGAGATGGAATGTGACATACTAACTTTACTAAAATTGACTCTAACCTGGACTGCAGTTTCGAAGGGTATCCCCATTCATCCTCAGCTAGACTCCATCTGTTAGTTAATCGGCATCAGCATCCTCTCATGTGCAACCAATAAAATTCTTAATGAGGCCAACACCATTCAGTTTTGGTGTATGCGTATTTTTTCCAAAAATTGTCAGTTTGTGTCCCTGTGTACATTTCTTTAATTTTGGTCCCAAAATTTCTCAAGAAAGCTAAAGCTGGAATCAGTCTGTTGATGTGCTATGAAGTTTCAATTTATGCTTTAATTTGGCTTTAAGTATTTATTTCTTGGCATAGTTTCAAGTAAGGTAATTAGGGAAATTAAAGATAACCTGGTGATTCACTTTACTCTAGACTTGAATGAATAGGTAGTTCAGAAATTGTACAAAAAGTAAAATAACATAAGCTTACCATCTGAGGGGGTAGCGAAGGCCCAGCTAAATTTTTGGTGAGGGAAAGATTTTAATGCAACTAAACAAGCACTGGGCGAAGCAATAGGGACACATCAGCTCAGACTTCGGTACACAGCTAGGCTGTAATTTTAGTATGAATTCTGTTTCCCTTCTTTGGTGTATATACTTAACTTATTCAATGGCAATAGACAATTCCTAAGCAAGCTGAAGGAATATTATCAATTTTATGGAACCCAAAGGTTCATTGCCACGCTTACCTGAGCCTGCCATTGAACTCTATTCTGTGCTATCTCTATCCAACCATCCCTCTGAAATATTACTTCTCTTAAGTCTATCCTAATATTGTCCCCCACCTACGTCTAGGTCTTCCACGTGGTCTTTTCCCTTCGGGTCTCCCAGTCAGTAATTTTGATATATCTTTCCTCCCCCATGCATGCAACATGTCCAGCCCATTTCATCCTCTGTGATTTAATTACCCTTTGTATACCCGGTGACGTGTACATGTTATGAAGCTTATTGTTAGCAGTTTTCTCCAGTCCCCATTTTCATCTCTCTTAGGCCCAAATATTTTCCTAAGCAGCCTGTTATCAAATATTCTCAGATTATATTCTTCCCGAAGAGTAAGCGACCATGTCTCACATCCATATAATACAACCTGCAGGATAGTTGTCTTATACACTTTTATTTTTAGATTTCTGACTGAAGACGAGAAATAAGAGTTTCTGAACTGCATAAAAGCAGGCATTTCCTGATTTGAGCCTACACTTAACTTCTGCCCTAATATTATTTGTGTCTGTAATTATTGCTCCCAGATATTTGAATTTCTCCACTTGTTCGAATGATTTACCAGCTATTCTATTATTTTGTGGAGCATTATTGTGATGTTCATGACCATATACTTAGTTTTTTTCTGTATTAATTTCTAATCCAACATTCCTGCAGGCATCGAAAAGACTTTCTGCATTTCTCTCGATTGTGATTTTGTCATTGCCCAGCAAGCAAACGACAAAGGTGTATATGGTGTATATAATATATAATTATTGCAATCCCACCACTGAGTAGCTAGTATACAGACTATTCAGCTCCTAATTATAGTTTGTTTGGACAGTATCAGCATGACTGAGCAGATGAAAAAATGCTTATATATCACCAGTCCTTGTGCTATGATGAAATACTGTAAGTCGATAATTTTGCAGAAGTTCTTAGTAACAGTAAATATAATAAATATATGAAGGGTGTTGATAGAGCAGAGCATTCTATAAATTAAAAAAATTTAAAAAAAACCACCAGGGAGCAAAAACTTGTGTTATGTCTGTTAAGTTCTTCTCTATAAGTGCGTTCATAAAGTAAAGTAATCTGTACAGGCCATGAAGCCCCTTACGGTTCTGGGAGGTTGAGGCATTTGGCACATGAAGATGGTAACTGGTATGGTTGTCATGTGGTTGCTTTTACCCTCAGGATTGCTCCTGGTATTCATTTATGATAATGGCTGAGTCGACCTCATGGCCACAACCAGAACCAGAAAGATTAGACCAATGGAGTATTCCTAATGACCTCATCGGGGCTCAAACCCATGACCTTGTTTGTAGTGCTGTACCTCAACCAACTGCACCACAGTGTACCTTATTGAAGGCATTTAGGATCTGTAAATTTTATAACCTCATACCGGACTGTCTTACAAAACTCTTTGCTATATTGGTAAATTATGCAATGGGCCTGTAATGGCATTTATTAAGTGCCAGAATGATACTTTATGAGATTCTGTGATGGACAGGAAATGTCTGTACGCATGATAACTTGAATATGTTTTATCGGATTTTCATGAAACATGGTATACGCATTTATAACGTGCATGTCTGTCCATCCATGGGTCTGTACGCATGATAACTTGAATATGTTTTATCGGATTTCCATGAAACGTGGTATATGCATTTATAACGTGCATGGGAAGAAGCCTATTGATTTTGGATCATATTGGTTGACCGGTACCGGAGTAATGCCTATTTTATGTTAATATATTTGAAAGAATTTATCAAATACAGATCAGTTCTCTTGGCAACATATTATTTTATAGTGTTACAAATGATTTTGGAAGTTTCTATACAGTTAGCTTTGCTAAATAACACTACCCAAATATTCCCTCACATATAGGCTACTTATCAAACTACACCTTTATTCTTCCATAAGCCCTGCTTAATGAATCGATCTGGAGCTTAACTCGGAAATTGATTAAAAAATAACTTATTTTCTGCATATCGTAACTGCAATCAGAGGCGTAACGAGGGGGGTTTTGGGGGTTTGAACCCCCCCATTGATTAAAAAAAGGAAAATTGTACCATTTTTTTAAGTCTGCTTATAAATTACTTAATACGAGTATAAAGCATGGGAAGCTTAAAACTCGTTAATGTGCATCTTAATTTTTAAAATTTTCCCGGGGAGGACCCCCGATCCCCCCGGATGTTATAACCCCCCCCCCCCATATGGTCGGCCTGGTTACGCCTATGATTGCAATTATCACTGATTAAACAAATCCGTCCTGGCACTTTATTATATCAGTTTACCTAATTTTATTATGTTTATGAAATGATTATAGCCAGTTTGTAGACATGAAGAAATAGAGAGGGGAAACCATCGAGAAATGATGTTAAGTGTGGTAGCTCCTTAGAGAACATCCTATTAGTTAATTAGTTTGGAGTGAGGAAAAATGTAGGTAATCTGTTGTTTCGAACAAGCGCCCATCACTTTTCAGGATTACATGCATCCACATTTGTTGGTGTAGGAATACTCAAATAATGGAAAGTCTTGTTTTTAACATATGTATTAGTCCACTTTATTTTTATAAAAAATGTTGCCATGTTAAAGTTGGTCTATTGGTATTTTTACATTACAAGAATTATATAACATATGGCTTTTAGACATTACATTCTCTATATGGCATTGTGAGAAATACATTACTTACACTATTTAACTCATACACCATTCTTTTGATTTTTGTGGTCAATATCATGTAAGATTGAGCCAATCACAGACTGTTTCACTCAATCTCCTATAAACATAATAAAGACGTGACCTCAATAGCATGAATGAAATAAGCTACACTTGTGTACAATATCTTTAAAAATATATGCATAGGTAGGAACTATAATATTAGTATAATTTTATGGTTTGTTAAAATTTATTCTGTAAATGAAGTTAATTATGCTTACATCTGTTCACAAATCAGCATTATAATGATATTTTATGCCAGATATCTTTAACAATACTTATGATCGTGTTTTACTTACAGATAACAGGCACATTGATTATATCTCCTGAATACTTTTTAATATTATTTCCCAGACTAAAATGGTATTTAAATAATTTAATTACCATATGTTCACTAATAAATGTTTTAATTCATACGTTATTAATTGTAGCCATTGTAAATGCTACCCATGACTTTGAACTGCCCTAGATAAATTTCCTAGTGTCTACATTGCTTCTAAATTTGTCGGTGATATTAAATTCACTTGTGGTATTGTCTATGATTAGGCAAGAATTTTCAGTTCAGACTGAATTAAAGCCTTATTGCTATTAGCTACAATTATTTTGGAAGAAAAAATTCACACCAGTTCCAGTTAAGTGATAAAAATGTTGATGGATGATTTATAATTTAGCTAATTTAATATAAATTAGCTCGCTTTTATACTGTCTTTGCTAGGTAAACCAGATTCTTCATTCTGTATTTTTAAGAATGCATAATGAATGCAAAAGTGCTGAGTATTTTTGTATATCCTTATTCTATAAGAGAAAAAGGACATAGATACGGATCACACTTCTGCATGTTCAGTTTGGCTGTAGATGTAGCAACCACCAGTACAACTTTGGATGTATTAAATGACCACAGTTACATACTCCAGTTGATGCTACTTGTGTTCCTAAGAAAACTAAAACCCAAATCTAACGAAGAATGTGGAAATAATATAGTAATATTTCTCACGATGCCATACATGGTTTCACATATGAAGTAGTTGCAGTATGATACAGTTCGTTTTTACAATAATTGGCTTATGGGAATCAACATTTATATAACAGTTCATACAATCTTATGCAAGCATTAAAATTACAGACATCTTGTTTACAGTTAAACTCAGAAACACACAATCACACGTTCACGCTGAAAAACACACACACACACGCACGTACAGTGGAAGCCTGTTATATCTTGGTTCAACATACCATGCAGTGGCGGACGCAGGGGGGGGATAGGGGGGTTACATCCCCCCCCCCCCCCGAAATTTGAAAAAATGTACTCTAAGGGGCCAGTTTTATAAACTAATTGTATATGTAAGTTGATTAATTTTTTTTAGTATTCTTTCTACCTATTCAAATCCCCCCCCGAAAAAAATTTCTGCGTCCGCCACTGATACCATGTAATTGGATACATCACGATCTATTGATTTATTGCAATGTCTTATTCACACAGTCTAGTCCAACCTCTTGCATTCTACGAATTCAGACTGGGGCGTAACCGGGGAGATTATGCAGATTACAACCCCCATTTTTCAGGAAAATTAATAATAATAAATTTCATATTACAAAAATAGGTAAATTTTTCACTTAGCTGACTGACTACATCTAACTTTCCTCACTTATCAATCCTAGTTATGCCAGTGGTTACGGAGGTAACAGTAAATGGGTCAAGTCCGGTATTTTTTTTACCTCTTCCCTATACAAGCTATAGAGACCAATATGGTTCCAGGAGGATAAGGCACCTTGATATTTAGATGTTTGGCACATGAAGGTGCCTTATGCACCAGTTCCCTTTACCCCCAGGATCACTCCTAGTACTCGTTTGAGGCTGAGTTTACCCTAGAGCCATAGTACCCTCAGAAGGATTTTACCAATTGAAAAATCGCAACAACCTCATCAGGATTAAACCCGATGCCTTCCAGATTCTAGTGCAGTGCCCCAATCACCTGCCCCTCGGCAAACCTAAATTGTATTTAAACATACAACTTTGTAAACTAAAGCGAACATTTACTAAAAAGATAAAACAAGATTATTAACAGAACTAAACAAGACTTTGAATTGTCAACAATACTATCTGTAACCGTTATTACAACTGGTAATTTATGAAAAATATCCAGCAGAAAAATGGCCAGAGTGGGCATGTTGATCGCCATTGTAATAATCAATTTTCATTTTGGGTGAACAGCTGGATCAAAAATGCACTTGTATGCACAACCACAAATAATTCTACAGAAATGATACTTGAACAACTTTTTGAACTGAAAAATTGGATAGCTGGACATTGACTTAATGCATCTTTTTTAAAATGTAGGTGATGTCACTCATAACCCATGATTTAACTGGCTTCCAGTGCATTTAATTATTACTAACTAAATTAAATATTAAAAAGAATATCTACAAGACATCGTAGAAGATGCTTGTACAAATAAAAACTCGATGTATCAAAATATCTTTTCTTATGAAGATGATTAATAAAGGCAAATAGTTACGTTTATAGTCACTGCCTATTCCAAAACTTTTCTGGAGTTTCCATGTAGACCGACTGCGAAGACAGAGTTTTCACTGCACCCAACTGAACACTGTTAATGCCAAATTTAATGGTCCACACAGGTCCTTAATTAATAAAACTCTATTTTAGCAATCAGTCTTGTTGTAGACTTGTACATAGAATATCCACATATTTTCCAGTATCTTAAAATAAGTCGCTTGAGCATTTGCTGACCAGAATACAGATCCTTGTCATATTTTCATTGGTTCCCATAGATCTCACTGGCCTTCACTGTCACTATCACTTTTATCTGAAATCAGAAAACAAAGAAAATTGCATAATTTTCATTTCTGTAGGCTTGGTATTAGTTAAGGAAAGTGGATTACGACAGTAGAAATAATGTGTGTGAGATCACTAAAATTATACAGAGTGTTAATAAATAACACCGAAATATTTTACCTGTATATAGAGGGGACTTACACAAACAACTTTTATTAGGAGATTTTTGCTCTATGACATAAAATGTGTATGCTACAGGGCATTACAGTCATTATAATTAGGTGCTCATAAATCAATAATTACGTGAAATAGGGTTAAAATGTTCATTACATTGACTTCATGCCTTCCTAGTGATCGGTAAAAACCTGACTCTTAATCATTCGTCAATAGCTATATCATAATTTAGTGTTTCCATAATCTGCAAAATTTACAGTCTAATTACATGACTGGTCGCCACTGCATTGGTCTTTTTTTTTATTTTTTATTTATTCATAACTACTGACTACAGTGTTAACAGCGAAGTTTCTTTGTTCTGAATCTTTTTCTAATGTTAGAAGTCAGTGGCGGCCATGCTCTGGGAGATTTTATGCTGTAACAGGAAAAATTGAATCCATAGAGCAAAAATATCCTAATAAAAGTTGCTTGTCTATGTCCCCTCCATACACAGGTAAAATATTTCGGTGTTATTCATTAACACCCTGTATACAGGAGAATATTCAAATATTTTATTTAATTACCTTTTTTGCCTGGGTAAGCATGACGCTTTAGTCTATCATAGAGATCCTCCTTATTTCCATAGATACTAGCATTGGAACGTGCTAGACTGTTCATTTTCCCACCGTTGTGAAGGCTCTCTGAAATTAATAAAAAATATATCTTAAATGTATTGAAACTAGTATAAAAAGTAGGCAGAGGGTTTTAATAAGTATACCATCAAGTTAGGAATACACGGAGGGAATAAACAAGAAAATAGGAAGTTCAAACAGTTAATTCTTACCCAGCATAATGTACTAGTACATTAGTGACATCTAATAGTTGATATGGGAACTTCTAGTAGAGAGGGGAAAAATGAAGATACTGAAATTTGGTAGCTGGGTCAGCAGCATTAAGAAGGAGGCATCTTAAAACATAGACTGTATGTAACATCCGGAATGTAAAAATTAAAATATGAAATTAAAGAGAAAAAGAACTGTTTATCTAACACTATCGTTAAAAAAAATGCAATTTTTATATTTTTTGTTTGTTTGTTTGTTTGTTTGATTTTTTTTGTCTTTTGTTTCTTGGGTGTACACATATCTTAATGTGCTTTACACAGGTTTAATAATGGCCCTTGTAATAGAAGTCAACAAAAATTGCAATTTGTTTGTCATTCCACTTTTTTTTCTGCCTCATAGTAACCCAATCTTATAAAATATTCACACTCAGTACCATGATCACTATTAAACATATATCTTGTACATTAAGAACCCTTGAGTAACCACTTTGAGTAACCATTACTTACTTAATCCAAATTAAATATTTACAAACATTTACTTATTATTTCTACTCGTTTACAAAATAAATTAGTAATGGTTATGTTCATGCCTAGAGCTCAAAGAAGAAAGAAAGTGAAGAGCATAGTTCATTATCCATGCAGTGTATTATTATTCCATTTGGTCCTCTGAGAAATCTCAAGGTCGCATTTAGCATACAGTGTCAAGTCTCCATGTCATGAAAAACTGTAATAAGTCAATGCGTCAGTGCGGTGCCAGATGATCCCCTTGTGAAAGTATAAGAAAGTGTGTACAGTGCAAGTCTTTGCCTTGTGATAAAGAAGTAGTAAGAGCGTACATGTTTACTTGCTTGTCTTGTAGTTAATTGCTAGATGGTAGGCTGTGGAATGTATTATTGTTATTTAATCGTCGAATGTCTATCTCCTCATCTGTCAAGAAAATGTCCACAATATAACACCTTAGATTAAAAACACAGAGTAGAGATATTAACACCACATGGTCTCTGATATTCACTACCTATTCTTGTTGCATATATATTGTAAAAACGACATCCAATAATGGTGTCACTTAAGATTTTATAGATGGAAAGGTTGAAAAATAAAAATGCAAAAAGCTATCACAGACATCAGCAACTTGACAAGAAAAGATGAAAGTTGTCAAATCAGAATGTACACAATATTATAATCCTGAAATTTATAGGAAGTTTATATAGTGAAATTAATAAATGTATATTAATACTTAAATCAAGAACTAATCTGAACATGTTTTGAGTGTGCATCATCCTCAGCTATACTCCAAAAAATCAGTTTGAAAAGTTTCTGGTTCAGTGTTCTTTATGTTCTAGAAATGTACATGAAAATTTGTTTGTGCATGTTGATTTTTTATCTTGCAATGGAGATAAACCATTAAGAAATATTCTTAAGTTTCCATGACTAAGGGCCTGTTTTACCACCTGCCAACAATTCCTCCCAATACGCAACTTCCAGATAGCTTAACTGGAAGATGTCTTGTAATACCACCACTGAACTACTATTCGCAAGAACGCAGTAAAATTTTGTAAAATGATCCATAGCTCGTTGAGCAAAGAGGTGTGTTTGTTATAGTTCAGTAGGTCTCCGCTAGGTGCAGCCGCTCGGATTTGTATTTGCACAATTAAATTACATAACATGTTTTAAGTGCATTAATCGATTTTTGCAATTCTATTTCATTCAGATATGAGCCTAAAATGACATTCTGAAATTCAGGTGGCCAGGAAGCTTCGGAGTGCTGCCATCTTGTTTCAACCAAGCTTCCCTAACTAGCAGTTGGTAGTTTGTCAACCACTCATCCTCCTGCTAGCTTATCTGGAAGTTGTCTTGCTAGACAGATTTTGTCAGGAGATCATAATATGCAATTCTTGGCCAAACTTCCAGATAGGTTCTCTATCCGGCAAATAACTGATATCAGGTGGTCGTCGTATAGGCCCTTACCCTAAGAAGCTATTTTGTATGATAATATTGTTCAATATGCAGTTAAAATAGCTATTGACTTATCAGATACCATGTAGTTAAACTGATTAATGTGTTGACAGTAATAATAAGAAAGTATATTCCAGGAAAGTATTAGTGGATAACAATAACAGTGGAAATAATATTACCAATATCATTACTAATACCTACTGCTGATGTAAGAAGGAAATTAATATAATAAGCTGACATATAAGTAGAGCTCGGAAGTTCAGGCATTTATTTTGATTAAAATAGGCAGGCAAAGAGGCACTTAAGATACCAAAAATAGGCAGTGATATAATTAAAATAGGTATTTATTAAAAGTCAAATCAGAGAGTAATCCTACTCTTTATTAATTAAAATAGCTATTGAGGATACTTACGGGACCTGACCTTTTTCCCTCTTCCTTTCTCGCTTATGATATTCCTTATACTGTAGTCAGTGTGCCCTGCATTCCTTTCATAGTCAGCTATTTAAAGAGCTTAATTGTATCGTTTCAGGAGTTAAGTTTTTGACTGCTTGAAAACAAATACAGTGAATGCCGCTTACTGTAATAGTGGATAATGTTATCACTTTTATGAAGTCCCAAATGGATTAATACTGATATATTGAAAAAATGCTGTTTATTGTGATCAAAGATTCGGTTTATGTTATCACATTTACCTTTTTGTGCCTTTATTTCCAAGTACTGCACATCATTCAAAATTTCGTTTTAAGGGTTTTGTTTCTAGCTCAACTGCATTGTGTTGTATTGGAGGTAGCAATTCTGTTCTCAGCTCACAGGATAACCAGCTCGAGGGGGTGGTATTATCTAACTTTCTCTTTTAAGCAATAAAACATGTTTCACCTCTCAGTTAAGCTGCAGCTTTCGATTTATGAAGATAACAGTGTTGACATGCAGTGATGGCTAGGGTAAAATGAAAATACTTAAACCGACAGGCATTAGATGTTTTGCTTCGTTGTGTACAGATGAGTACAGACTTCCAAAAATACTCATAACTTACAACTGAGTATGGAGTATTGGTTGAAGCCGTCTATTACTGTTTAAGCCTATAAGTGGTTCAATGATTCACAGTTATGTGTTATTTTATTAATAAATATTTGTAATTATGTTTTTAGTGTATTATCTTACATATGAATAAATAACCTTCATTTAATTCAATCGACTACTGTTATCAATCAGTTAATATTATCAGATTAACTGCAATCCGAAGTGATCACAGTAAGCAGCGTGCGCTGTAAATGCATTTATAGGGAACAAGACCCTCAATAAATATTATTGTGACGTGAATTTATCATTTCATTATTTCTGTAACATTTTTTTCACTTTCATACATTGATTTTTTTAATGTATAAATAATCACAAAAAACCTATTGATCCAAAAAAGGCTTTAAACCGTAAAATAGGCAAAATAAAAACTGTCCCTACCGTCCCTAAATGTACGGGAACATGTTTACCTCTATTTAACTCTTTAATATATCCACCCACATAGAAAAGGCATTTTGCCTAACTTCCAGGCCCTACATATAAGATAATTTATATTATTACTAATATTCATACAGTATAATCAATCATTCAATACACTAACAACATTACTAGCACCAGTATTAAAGTAATATTTATCTAACAGTAAAAGAAGTTTGTAGAAATACTGAATCAGTAAAGCTACAATCTGTAATATAAACGTTTGCCTACCATATTTTTTGGACTACAAGAAAGTTAGAAATTAGAGCTGTCCTGTGGTCCAGTGTAAAAAAAGAAAAATTGAAACTTAGTGGCCTAAAAAGTTTACTAAATTTGGAAAAAAATTTACCAAAAATAGGTGCCTCAACCAATAAGCAATTTAGTATTGTCACTGACCATACAGCTGTACACTAGCCAATGTCTAGCTCAAGTTCAATACATTGTGAAAAAAGAAGGAATGTTTATATATTACTATATTACTCCCTTTAAAAATTCTGCTGAAACTTAGGTTTACATATTTTACTTAAAATTTCCCTTCTAGAATCAAGTTATGTCTTATGCTCCAGAGCATCTTATAGTCCGAAAATTATAGTATCTATAATGAGACAGTAAAAGAAGAAAATGAAATTAGTACTGACTTAAAAGTAATGAACATTTTACTATAATAATAGCTCTAGAAGAGAAATAGCAACACAAATACTGGAAATAATTGGAAACCAGTATTAGTTCTAATAGCAAACTGTAGATGAAACATTAGTAATAAATAGCATCAGTGTAGTGTTATGCAGTAATAACATAGGTGTCGACTACATAGAGGCAAGAGGGCATATGCCCTCAAGGAACTCTAGGGGGCGTTGGTCGTGAAGTAAATTTATTTAGATGTAGTACTCAAAGTACCTTATGTATGAAGAATGATTATATCAGACAATCATTTCATATTGTAGTGGTTCAATTCAGTATGTTACAGCATTATTGATGGATGACACTTTCAAACAAGTAGCTCCTCAGTTTGTATCACGAGGCTGATTGAACCCCGTTCCAGACCACTCTACCTCAGGAAAATCCTAAGAGGTACCAGGGATTGAACCTGATCCTGCGGATCCATAGCCAACAATGCTCACCTTGAGACCACGCAGGTGGTCCAGGAGTTCTGGTACCATCCAGAAAATTAATATTGGTGGCCTCGAGGGAATTTAGAAAACGCAACACCTATGAATAATAATGCAAAACAATACACTGTAAGTAACATAAGATATACTTCTGTAATAATTTCCTACTATACCGAAACTCACTTAGAGAGTGAGGCTATGTTCGTAGGCACATACCTTTCATATAAGTTTCGTTGTAAAAGTTTGGCATTTCCCATCCATCTTCTTCATCGTCATAATAATGAGCGTATGTTGAGTGATGAGATGGTGCAATGGACTCAGCGTATGGCGTGGGTGCACCATAGTAGAAATTGACTTGAGATCCGTTTTGTTCTTGTGCTGCAGTGAGTATCTTCTTGGGTTCTTTTCTTCGTGTTGACCTGTATGGATAGCAGAAGCAAAGTGCATAATATTTCTCTGATATTTTCTGAGCTACCATGTTGGGATATTTTAGGTCAGTAGTATAATATTGATTTTCATGGTGTTAAAGAACAACACTGCAATATTTTCCCTGCGTATAGAGGGGTCCTAGGCTATACTTTAATTAGGAAACCTTTGCAGTGGACCCCCAGCAAACATAATTTCCCCCCCCCCTCCAATTACTTTTTTAATGCACACAGCTAAACATTTTTATCCAATACATGCTCCCAAAAGTAGGTTATTTTTAAAGACTAATAAATTATGTAATTATATTTAATCCTGCCAATCACTGTACTTATAATTTTGCTTTAACTCATAGCCAAGATTTACAACTCAACAAAATTAAAATTAATTTACAGGTATTTCTTGTCAGAAAAATTACAAACAGGAATCTTTCATTACTTTTACTAAGGCTTTTATTCCCATTTTCAGGTTGGGATTCACTACTTGGCAAAAATAACATATTTGTTTTGGTTAGTTTACAAACTGCTTTCCCAGATTATATTTTTCGTTTCACTGTATCTCTCATAAATTACACTTTATTCATTTTTATGAACTTAAAGGCTTCATTTTCAGTCGTAACACCAATACAATATTCAAGGGAAGCTACAAATTACCATCTTTACTTTTAAACCACCTTTAAAAAAAATTAGTTTCTCACATTTTTAACTATTCTTACAATACACCATTTAAGTCGTCTTAAAAATTATTATAAGCATGCTGGCCACACATCACTAACATTGCACAATTGAATCTTTCCCTCCTAAAAATCACATGTTAATTTCTAGTTTAGGCCCCCCTGCATTATTGGAATATAAGTTATGCCACTGTTAGGGCATTAAAGTCATTACAATTTAGTGCTCATGAATCAATAATGAAGTGAAATAGAGTTAACAATTTTCATTAAATTGACTAAAGGTCTTCTTAGTGATTAACAAAAGCTTATTCTTGATCATTCATCCAACAGCTTTATCATACCTTACAGTTTTCATAATCTGCAATATCCACAGAGCATGGATCTTCTAATTAAAGCTACTTATCTATGTCCTTTCTATATACAGGGAAAATATTGCTGTGTTACTCATTAACATTCTGTATTTAGGAAATAACTAAGGTTGTTCAACTAACCTAACACAGATCATCCAGACAAGAAGAACTATGATAATGATGAAGATGACAGCTCCAGCAATACCACCGGCTATATATGCGAATTCAGATTTCTCTTGACAGTGCTTGCCAGTGAAGCTGCCGATGCACCTGCAAGATGGCTGTCCTCTTGTGTCTTTCACGCATGTTCCCTCATTGTCACAGTATCCAGTACATACGTCTGTAATAAATAAATAATTTATATTATATAATTTGCAAGTCCGACTAAAACTTAGATTGAGGAATCCACCCCTGAACAGGAGAATTTCTCATTCAGGGAACTTGGTAGAATTTCAGTTTTATTGTATTATTCTGTACATATTTTGCTTATGATAAACCATAATAGGAGTCTGTTAACAAACCTGGCAATCTCCATTTTGATAAATGTTAGCAGTGCTAATTTCTAATGAGAGTTTAAAGCATTTCGTGGAACATATTTTGTGAGTATGTTGTAAATCTGAGTTGCTCCCTTATGTGGGAAGTCAGATATGCAACACATACACTAAATTTGTAGCAGGAAATTTATTAAAAAAGATTCATTAGAAGTAAGCATTTCTATCTATTCTTAAAATGGAGATTGTCAGGTTTCCTAATAGACTCGTTATATTTAAACTAAAAAATTAAGATATTGAAATATTATATTTATGCTTCCACAGACTATTGTTTTTGTTAACATTACTTAAGAATATTAAGAAGAAAAATTCCTCTGACATGAGGACTCAAACCAAGGTACCTTCAGCTTACTGAACTGAAGCTGTACAACCTGAACTAGGCAGAGTTTGATACAGATTGACAAAAGGAATCTTTCTCCTATTTCTCATATTCCCTTAAAGAATGTAAACACAGAATTAAATCTACAAAACACAACTTACAGTGATATTTAAGTAAGCTATTGGATATTTATGTATGTAAAACTCAAATTTATATCTAAGAAATGGCCAAAAATCTTAAGTACACAATAACTACAGAGATCGCCTGGAATCTGAAAGCATTAAAATTCGAACATGCCGTTGGCAGTGTGCATGCGTGGAGTGCTAAAGTTCACAGTGAAAATACAGTCCACGGCTCCATGCGCTTTAGTTAACCAAGTGGATACTAGCGTGATACCGTCAATGTTTTCAACTCAGCATGTTTCACTTGCATTCGAATTCCCACCGCCTCTGTCTGTGACGTGGTTCATACTTTCAGTTTGAGGGCAAGCTCAGTACTTGGTACGTTCAAAACCCATTCCTTTAAGACTGAGTGTTGGCAGAAATCTTAAGGTATATAAAGAAATTAATTTTGTTCTGCTGGAAATACAGAAGACCACTCAGGTCCAGAATATTGAAATGATTTTCATTTTATTAGTAGAACTGAATTACATACTTGTAATAAACAATTCGTGGGTGCGCGGGCAAAGAGAGTTAAGTACACCATCCTCAAGAACAATAGAGTTATAGATAAAAATGTTCGCTACAATTGTATTATGTCCAGTAAGTCATATTCAAAATTGTACGGTAGTTATGGATGTGTGCCTCATGGGTTTATCCATCTCTAATGCGATGTTGGGAGGGTAAAGCGTATTAAGTCACTCTAATTCTCAGTAACTAGAAAGTGGACTTAACTCTTTGCCTGCACATCCACGAATTAACATTAAAATTCAGTCATTAATGTCATTCAGAAGTTCCTTATTCACTTCTACTGAAATTGTCAATGTTGTGCAGTAGTTTGTATTAGTACAGCATTTTTTTTTTTCTTTACAGCTTACCAGTACAGACTGTTCCGGTTCCATTGTAACCTGGTTTACATTCGCAATTGAAGTTGTTGGTCTCTTGATTGAGCAGACAGTATGCGTTGGGATCGCAGTACATGCCAGGACCATTCACCTCACATGGGTTAGTACACTCAGATTTGCTTGTCTGTAATGAAAATTAATTACATGACTATTCCATTTGTATAATGCACATTTGTTATTGACCAATAAGATTTAGCAATCCCTCAGATATCAACCAATCAAGGTTGTTTGTCTTAAAATAAGCTTGCTGGGAACACAAGGATACAATTTTATCTCATAACCAGGGCCCCGATTTTAATGGCCTAAAAATACTTTAAAAATGAGCTATAAAATTACTGCAAAAATACAAAAAATGACCAAAAAACTAAAATAGAAATGACCCAAAAATTTGTGTGAAAATGCTAGTTTATTCATCAGATTTATGTCTATTTTAGGCTTGTAATTATTTAATTGGTACATACGGTTAAATGCAAACAAAAAAAAAACATCTTTCTGTATCTAAATTATAATTATAACAAGATTTATTTATTTATGCTTATTTAGATTCCGATAATATTCAATGCAAGTAAATGCACAAAAGCTTTAACCAATGCTAGAAACAACACAAAATGAAAAAATAATTACTTTTTATACTTAAAAAATTTCCAAAAAATATGAAATGTGGAAAAACAGACCGCAAAATGGCCAAATAATAACATAAAATTCTGAAAAAAGAATTAAAAATAAAAAATGGGAGAAAATGACAAAAAAAATTTCCATTTTCATATTCTAGGAGTCATGATCAGAATATCTGCACTTATGGGCAACTTTCATGATGTACATGTTAAAAGAGTCATGTCATCAAAATCCGGGGCCTGGCTAAAATACTTGTAGTAACATTATTTTCACTCAGTCCTTTTTAGAAGAAACTAAATTATTTTGTTATGAAAGTAATAATGATAGAATTGTATAAATCAAGAACATAAAACTTACTGCAGCATTGTCTTTGGTGCTGGTGTTTGGTGGGCAAACAATGCAGGAAGTCTGCTGAGGATCAGGCTGATAAGTTCCCTTCTTGCAAGGAATACAGCTGTTCTGTGTGCCATTCAGGAACGTTCCTGGCTGGCAGACAGGCAGTGTGCACTCCTCAACTGTTGCTGCACCTGGTCTGTGTGTGGTGCGACCAGTTGGACATGCCTGACAAGCTGCTTGCACTCCCATGGTTCTGTAGGTTCCCCGTGGGCATGGTTCACACTTTCCTTCCACTCCCAGCTGTCTTCCAGAACCACATTCATCGCGACATTCCTGGAAGCATAAACACATTTTCAGTATAGTTAATCTTGAAGTTGATGCGCTGGTGAATAGTTGTTGTCATTGAGGATTTTTGAACATAAGTTTAAAATCATATTATGTTACCTCAGGTGATACAGCCTCTGTTGTTCTTGTAGTCTTGCCCAGTCCGCACAGCAGACAGCTAAAACTGCCTTCGTTAGGTTGATAGAAACCATGACCACAGCTTCTGCACAAGCCAGCTTCGTCATCAAAGTACTTGCCTGCTGGGCAACGCTCTGAAAAAAAGTTTACATTTCATTTCTTCCTTATTCCTCAAGTAATATAATATATATTAATATATATTTTAATTTATTCTGCCTTAACTTGGTTGCCTTGTTAGACATATCTAACAATTATAGATATCATAAGACTTGAGGCTTTCTCAACACTGATTATTAATAAAAATAACATTAACATAAGCCAAGTAAAGGAAAATACAACATCCACACTTTTGGTCGCTGACATCTCTGCGGCCTTCTTCAGGGAAATGAGTGTGGAGTTAGGGATGAGAGAACTTATATATAGGCTAATTTTGAGTAATCAATCTGGAGCTTATCTCAGAAATTGAAGTATTACTTATTTTCTTCATATCATAATTGCATTTATAACTGATTAAACAAAAGCATTCAGGCACTTTGTTACATCAGTTTATCTGATTTTGTTATATATATGTATGTATTATATAAAGAAAATAAATAAAACAATATTTGCTTTTACAAAAGTCAATACGATTACATAGAATCTTAATGTAAGATTAATCCATATGTTCGGGTTGTTTTTAATAGCTATATTAGAAAAAAAAACATATGTTAGATAAAGTCTACATATCTTAGATAAAGTCTAACACTTGAGCCATGGCATGACAGCCATGTAAGCGAGCAATGCGGGTTAAGTGGATGATTTAATTATAATTTGTAAAGTTCATCTTTGAATAGTGGCTGTAATGTTCTTTGATTTATGTACAGTGTATCTTATGCAGTTTGCTCTATACATTTTCAGGTTCAGCAGTGTCTTCTGCAATTTTCCATTAAAAAGTTCCTTATATACAATCACCATGGATGAAATAATAATCATTTTGAATTTTACCTTTTTCAGATAAAAGGAATAGACAATGCATACCTTTACAGTCATTGGCACTTCTTGCACCGGGGGCAATGGTTACTCCTTGTCGGCCTGCGATGATGGGACACACTGAGCACTGCAGCTGTCCAGATTCACTCTGGTAAGTTCCAAGCGGACAAGGCTCACAAGTTTTAGTATCTTCTTTGTAGAATGTTCCCACAGCACATGGCACTGCAAAACGCACCAGAAAGGATGGTTACAACTTACAAACATACTCATAACTTATATTCAGTTTAGGTTTGGAATTAAAGCCCTGGGCATAGAAAGTTATGTTAAATTGATAATTTCAGATGTCTAGAAATGGCATCATTATGTGAAATGCATTATAAGCCAAATTAAAAGGGAATTAGTGGATTAAGTGCATTGACATGAATGAGAATTGATAGAACGAGAGCAACATCCCTCAAAACAGTAGAACCTGCTAGTCTGACTGCAACGGGACTGGGAGCATGATCAGAACACACAAAAAATTGGATTATCAACCACTGTATGAATTTCTAATCACTGAATCACTGAATTTTTCCTCCAGTCTTTAATGGTCATTTTGTCAACGCCTATTTCACTGTCAACTTTTTGAAGAGACTCACCTTTATCTAACTTCTCAAGCACTTTTAACCTTACTGCTTGGGTTACCAGATGTCCTTATTTAGCAGGACATGACCTAATTTTTTAAGGATTTCTTAGTGTCCTTATTTATTTTTCAAAACCTGCAATATGTCCTTAATTTGTACAAGCAATGATTTTTAAACAATTGAAAATGGATGCTTTTATTTCCAGAGTTTACCAAATGATGTCTCTGAGCATTGTATCACAATTTAAATTCCACTTATTCGTAATCTTTTTGTGCACATTTCACTTTTATTACCAGTGTTAACCCTTTTTGTTATAACTTCTAATTTAGATGCTGCTGTTGGTAATAATGACCAGATTGTTACGGAATATTAAGTACCGTTTTATGCAGTGAGTTTCATTTTATGCGTTCAGTTCATAAATGGGGAAAAGAAAACGCCAGTTTATTGCTGAGTTGGAGATGGGGTACAAATGCTTTAAAAAGGGCCATTTTGATGAGGAAGCCAATTGTTTATTTGGCAAAGTTTAGACATACGTCCTATGTTGCTAACCATGGATAAATGTGCATCTCAAGCTAGCAGTATGTATGGGCTCAGATGGATATAAATGTAGACTGCCGGATAAATGTAGGCCTCCAAAATAGAGCCGTTCAATAATTTTAATGTGTGTTGTCTTTTTAGTCTCATATGTCCTTCTTTCCCACTATAACCATCTGGTAACCCTACTTTCTGCCAAAGATAGGATAACATGGTTATGTTTTCTTTTTATCATATATTGCACACACTGTGTTATGTGTATTGTAAACAGCACTGAAGCAATTTTCAAAATACAAAGAGATCGACTCACAGTCATAAATTGTTTGTATACATGTTCATGGTGTTGATTGTACCAAGGTCAGACTAAGCAGGTAGACCATCAGAAGTCAGACTAATGTACTGCAGCATAAGTAATACTTAAAGGGGCACTGAACCAAATTTTTTACTTTATCTTAAAATAAAATATGATTCTCGCTAAGTGCAGAGTCGAAAACCATTTCTTTTTACGTTCACTCATTCTCATTCTGTGAGCAATTTAAGTTATAATGTTGCAAGGCTGTGACGTCACGCGGCTACCACGCCGCGCCGTCAGCAGTTTCACTTTGGCTTGCTCTGTATTGTGTAAAAGGTGCCGGTCCTGTATTTCCTAGTATTGTTTATTGTGTAGTGTAAGTGAAGATGCCTGCGTGCAGTGCTTATGGTTGTTCAAATAATTCTGGTGTCCATAGGAATGTTGGTTACTATGTATTCCCTGATAGAAACAAGAACAGACGTTTGTACAACAAATGGGTTTCTTGCATGAAGCGTAAAAATTTTGTTCCAACAAAAAATTCTAGAGTATGTGGAAAGCATTTTAAAGAAGATGATTTTAATGAATCGGATATTTTAAAAATCAGAATATTGAAGGATGAAAAATTCAGGTGCCCTAGACTAAAAGACAGTGCGGTACCATCAAAGTTTTTAGTAGGAAGTAAAGAAATTCCTTCTCCCAAGAAAAGGAAGTCTAATTACTTTAAAAAGAGGGAAGTGTTGGAATTAATTGATAATTCAATAACTGATACTAAACAAGAAAGAGAAGCTACACAAGTTTATGAATGTATGCATGTAGAGTTGAAGACTGACGCAGAAATACAGTGTGAGTTAGGCACAGAAATTTATAGAGCTGCAAATTCTGTCTATTTGAACTACGTTGATGAACATGACACCTCGGATGAAAAGGATGAAGATTACGTCCCCGATGAAATCACTAGCGAAGGAGAAGATGACATAGAAAATATCAACTTGTCGGAAAAATATTCTTTTGTGTTTGTCTGTATAAGTGCCCTTCTTACACTGTTCAGTATATGCCATACATGTGGCGCTCCAGTTAATGAACGTAAAGTTGAAACAAGAGGAATAATGTTACGAATAAAAACTCATTGTGTGAATGGGCATACATACGAGTGGTCTTCTGGAAGCTTAGGTGGAAGTTTAAAAAGTAATGTGTTCATAGCTCAGGAATGCGGATTAACATTTAATTATTTATCAGCTTTCTCAAATTCTATTAAGCTATTATTTTTTTTTAATCATACTTCTATAGGCTTGTAAAGAAATTTGTATTTCCTTCCGCACACAAAACGTGGTTAAAAGAAAAAGAAGCTAACTATGTAGATGCTATGAGTGATTTAAATTTACGTTTATTTGGAGATGGACAATATGACTCGCCTGGTTTTTCTGCCAAGTATGTGACGTATTCCATTATGAATTTAGCAATGAATAAAATACTAGATTTTGTAATTGTACAAAGAGGAACTGTAGCTGGTGACATTGAAAAGGTTGCTTGTGAAAAAATAATAAGCACAATGAATGAGAAACTCCCTATTAAATTGTTCCTAATGGACAGACACACAGGTGTTAGAGCTTTAATGAAAAACAAATTTTCACACATACACCATGAATTTGATGTTTGGCACCTTGCTAAATCTCTAATGAAAAAGATTAACAATTTGCCGAAAACCTCCGTCATTCATGAATGGAAACAATCAATTTATAATCATTTATGGTGGGCATCGTCTACGTGTGAGAATGACAGTATACTGCTAAAGGAGAAATTTACCTCAATTCTCAATCACATTGTTAACATTCATAGCTGGGAGGGTAATGAGAAATACCATTCATGTGCTCACGACGTGCTAAGTGCTGATAAAATTAAAAATACTAAATGGCTCAGTAAGCATTCGAAAGACTACCATGACCTATATAACATCATTATGAATACCAGATTTTTAAATGATATTATGCATCTCAATCATTTTTGTCACACAGGAAGTCTTGAATCCTATCATAGCGAACGTCTTAAATATGTACCAAAAAGAACCCATTTTTCGTTTTTCGTTTCGTGGGCGGTTCAGTGGAATTTTCTAAATCATGTGGGGATTGGGTTTATAAGAGGAAGTACGACAAGAAAACATTTGAGTGGAGGCAAAATCTTGTAAAGAAAACTGTCAATGAAGTTAATGAACACACATCTCTGAAGTGTCCATATGTAATACCAGATGTTACCGATCGGAATGACATACCATGCAATATGGGTTCACTCCACAAAACCAAACCTTCAAAAGCGGAAATGAGAGAGAGGTACTTTTCTCGGATGGGATTAACTTTGTGAATGAAGAATGCAAACAAAGAAATTAATATGATAAGTTGAAGTGAGTTACGGTAGGAGAGAAGTGTAATTACAACAATGGATACTCAACAGTAAAGAGTGCAAAAATAAAACTAATATTATGTTGTATTGGGGCTGTTCCGTGTGTAATGCTCCCGGTCAGACCCGAGCTAGCCGGGTGACGTCACGACACGCTGCTATAGATCGCTACAACTCGGAAACGGTAAGTTGGATCGAGTTTTTATTTTCGCCATAGTAATGCAGAATCAGAGCTCTTACTCATTTGTAAATAAAATATTCATGTAATTTTTTAGTTCAGTTCCCCTTTAACATAAATTCACTAAATATATATGTAAATAGAGAATGGTGGGAAGTAATGAAAATAACTCACCACAGTCAGGAGCCATGACAACTTGACCCAAGGGACAGGCGTAGTCAGATTTCAGCTGGAGTGATGCAGGATCTGGCATGGTGTTGGGTAGAATGTCATGTACATCAAATTGATCCTCTTCCAAAATAAGTTTCTCCAGCAGACGTTGCACATTGGATCGCTCATTCGAATTGGAGTTAATTACAGGGTCACTGCAAGGTTGTGATAATACATTATAAGCCAGTAATACTCTTTACATAGAGAGAATAACCCGAAGGATAGTTATCCTTAGTCAAGGATTACCTTAAAAGTACAGCCTACCAATCTGTCCAAAAGAATAATAATTAATCAACAGGAAAAATGCAGTAGTTACCAGAAAAATTTGATTGGTGTAATAGCTGCTGATTAAGAACAGTCCTTGGGAATCTTTATTGATACTGTGATATAGTATACAGGAGATGATGTGCAGTGATCAAAGAGTCTCAGAAAACATTTAAAACTAGAGACTGTAAAAGAGAACCGTTAATTCAAAATTTCCTGAAAACATTAACAGTAAATTAAAAAGATATTAAAAAAATAAATTTAAGAAAAAAAATCTTCTGCAGTAATGAAGAACAAACGAATCATTTCCCAATTCTGTATTCCATATTTCTTTTGTGTGCACCTTACACATGGTTCATAGTGAACTTCTTCTCTATATCAATATCTTTGGTTTGATTTATACTCTGCTTAAACCAATAAGCAGATCTAAAATATATGCCTTGCAGTTCATACTCCCCATTGATCCAAAATTTCGGATAATCCGAACAAACATTTTATTGAAAAATGAAGGAAATTTACAATTACGAATCAGAAACAAAGTTAATGTTTATTCCTAACTTAAAGAAACTTTGAATTGGTATTTGCGGTTCCATTATAAGGAGCGAATCACTGCTAACTCTTCCACAGAGCATCCAAAATCTATTGCATTTGGTATATTAAGAATATGTTTCCTAATTTCGCAGATAATCTGAATTTACCAGAATTCGAACATGGTCAGCCCCAGTTAGTTCGGATTCCTGAGGTTCCACTGTATATCAATCGTTTCATCATCGGCTATGGTCGTGCTGCAGGCAGTTATTACTAACTCTTTTCATCAGCTGTTTTATTTTCTAGATTAAATTCTTGCTACTATAAATAGTAGCCTTTCATTAAGATCGTCGTTATTATTATGTGAGATTTAAAATGCTTCACCATACATAAAATAAATTAAACATTATTTTCATATCTGTTCTTGCTCATATGCATCTTATATACCCAATTTCCGTGTTAGTGATTATTTGCTTTTGGACTGAAAAGCTATGAAGACATTTCAATGTTCAGTCTTATGAATTGAAAGTGATAAAAATATAACAAAATTATGACGATAGACACTTGTGATTGATTGAAATTCTCACTTATTCTTATAGTGGATTGGTCATTGTTTTTTTTCTTAACTAAATAGTCACAATAATACATGTCATTTAATATTATTAATAATAATAATAATAATAATAATAATAATAATAACAATAACAACATTAATATCAAAACAACATATATAATAGCCAAAATAATAAAATTAATAGAAAACAAACTACAGTTGCAGCAGGCAATATAAAGAATCAACATTCACTAAAATGCATTTTCTACTGTCTAACTACTTATGCAAAGTTAAAATAAGTAAGAAGTGAGAGCTTACTTGACAGCAGGGAAGGAGATTTCTACGCTGTAAGTGTCGCTGGCCTGGCGAACTTGTCTACCCGGCCTAGAGAAAGGAAAAGTCACACATGCAGTGCTTCATAACACAAACTACAAAACAAATTGTATAATCAAGGTGCATAGGAGTGCAATCAAAATGTCTACATTGATAAAAATTCAGATGCATGCTTGTAATTTTATCTCCCAAAAGTCTCATTTTATTATTTCAAACTCTCAAAATGCATTTTTTAAAAATTCAATCAAATGATAAATGTTATTGATCAGTTTATTACAAAGTAAATTTTTAAAAAATTACAGTAGAGTCTTGGTATTTTGAGTCTTGATAGTTGAACTATATTCCCTTAAATCCAACCTGAAAATGTGAATTAAATAGTGCTTTATACAAGGCTAGGCACTGATGACAGGGTGTGATATTGTATCTCCAAATTAAGCTGCTTTTAGGTGAAATGTTCAGAAAAGCAGCTCTACGTTTCTGGATAAGCCTCGTATGCAAACAGTGATCGATATTTGCCCCATAATCGATTGTAGTGTAAGCTTGGAAGTTGAAAATTAATTATCAAATGAAGTAATGAAGTAATGATTATTGTGAGATTATGTAACCTACATAATAAATTTTTTCCCTCTTCTTGAATAATTGTAATTTTGCTAGTGCTATTTCCAAGAACAGCCCAAGGCGACCCCCAAAGGACAACTTGCTGTTTAGACAGTGGCATGACATTGCTGCTTGGAAATGGTGCAGTTCGTTAAAACAGAAGGCACTTGACAATTTTTTTTTTAAATGTAATATAAATGTGTTTTTATTTACATCACTACTAAAATAGGCCCTACATTGGTTAGCTTAATAACTTTTATTTTAAAAAGACACTTGACAAATTAATTTATTTTAAGGCAGTCTGTATGTTTGTTATAATATTTAACGTAAGTAATTTTTTTGTTTTCACAGGTTTTTAAAATTTTTTCATTTTCTAAGTCCGTGTTTTTTTTTTTTTTTTTTTCATGTAGTGGAACGTTGATGATTCGAACCCCATTAATCCGAAATTTTGGATAAACCAAACAAATATGCTTTATTAAAATATGAAGGAAAAATAACTATTAAGAAGTGGAAACATAACTAATGTTTACTCCCCCAAAAAATTGAATGTGTATTTATGGCTCCACTGTAGCCTGTGAATTGCCGCTAGCGGTTTCCATACTCTTTCACAGAGCATCCAAAGTAATATTCTACTGCATTTGGTATATCAAGAATATTTTATAAAATTTCCCAGATAATCCATTTACTGGAATCTGAACAGAGTTCAGCCACATTTAGTTCCAATTCTCGAGGTTCCACTGTAGTTCGAGGTAGTATTGGTCCCAAATTACCGAGACTCTACTGTATTGCACTTTTCTATGACTGATAAGATAGGGATGTCATGTTACCTCAAACTCCAATTATTCATGGTTGTTTTATCCAGTTTAATATTATAGGAGAAAAATTCCTCTGATACTGGGATTTGAGCCCAGGACCTTTGGCTATCCATGCCAATCCTCTACCAACTGAGCTAAGTCAGTTCACTTCACAGCACCAGATGGAACCTCTCTCCTATGTCTGATTGCCCTTAATGGTCTACCTCACTGACAGACAAGTTATGTCATATGTCATAGGAGAGAGGTTCCATCTGGCGCTGTGAAGTGAACTCAGTTGGTAGAGCAGTGGTACAGATAGCCAAAGGTCCTAGGTTCAAATTCCAGTGTCAGAGGAATTTTTCTCCTATAATATTATCATGTAATGTCCAACAGAGACAATAATCTGTGGTTCATGAATGCATATGCATATATTTATCCAGTTTACTAATTATCCGTGCAAGGTTCTTCCTCCTTTTTAACCCTTTGCGAGTGCAATACTAATATAACCAGATGCAAGAATTTGAATTTCCCAAACTTAATTTTGAATTTCTCATATTTTATTTTTCATATTGTGCATTCAGAAAGTTCTTTGGAAGCCATGTAACATTTTCCCATACACACTATGGTGACATAAAGGGCAGGGAATTTGAAATTAAACTCTCTTGGGACACTGGGACGGTATGCTCAGAACTGGGACGTTCGGTCACCCTGTTCCTGTTTATGGAAACAGAAGTGTTTGGTTCCACTTAAACTACAGATAACAAAATAAGTATTTTAGTCAATTTAAAAACTCCATGGTGCTACATCCCATTGAGGGTCCAGGCCTGCCACCTGGCCTGCATCATCTACCATAGGCAGGTGGCAGGATTGGGAGGCATGTGGTCAGCATGCCAACACCCACAGCCGTTATTGATGCCTTACTGAACCAGAGCTGTTACTTCTTTATCAGGTAGCTCCTCGGTCTGTGTCACGGGACTTAGTGTTCCCCATTCCAGATCTCTCTACCTCAGAAAAATCCGAAGAGGTACTAGGAATCAAACCCTGACCTGCAGATCCGTAGTCAGCAACGCTAACCACTAGACCAGGCAGGAGGTCGTTAGTTAATTTAATTTCTCATATTTTTCCCTTCAATTATAATATGTGATATAACACTTTAGTTTTACATTTCAGTCTGCTTTTTTAATTAATTAATTAATTTATTTATTTATTTTGTATTGCTTTAGTAATCAGTCTACATTTTGACATCCCTATCATGCATGTAGTAGAAATTTTTCTCCACCATGCTACAGTAGGCATCACAACTTAGTTGGTCTAAGAAACATTCTAAAGAAGACTACTGTGATTAAAGAAATAATTATTCATTCAAATATAAGAAAATACAGTTTAAAGTTCTCAAACAAACAAATAAACTTTTTAAAATGGTACTTACTTTTCTGCAAGGAAGCTAGCATTGAGTACATATGTTCCTTCAGGCTCGCCAGTACCAGTATGCCTTGTAGATCGAGATCTATGGTCACATTTCACATCAATATTCAAATCCTTGCACTCCCTTGTACCTGAAAAATAATGATCTGAATTAATATTCTATACAGAATATAGATATACTTAAAATAATAAAGGATAATAAAGATAAATAGTAAAGGGAACTATTCAAAGTGCTTGAGCATAAAGTCTTGTTGTTTACATTCTGCCATCATCAATTAGCTGTTCTCTTTTTGAGCTTCCATCTATAGTTAATTAATTCAGACTGTATTTCACCTTGCATTGTAATACACCATGCACTGCTATGTTGTGTTGTTATGGGGGCTTCCCCAGGGTTGAGTAAAATGGCCTCTACATAAAGAAATCCATGCCATGATCTTCTTCCGGAATAAATCGACAATTATTTGCTTATTATTTGCCCATTTGCGATTACAAAATAAATTTGTAAATTAATACAACACCATCAAAACTCACAGTGAAGTAATTTATTACTAGTTAAAAAGTAATTTTGAAAAAGCAACATCGAATTAGGGGCCCTTCACAGCTCATTCCACCTATAGTACCTATGGTAAAGGTTTGCATACCAATAAATTAAAATCTCTGAACTCGATAAAAATTATAAAAACACTTTATGCTCCACTTACGTCAATGTGTAAAGCAGGACTAGTTTCGAGAGTCCTCTCCCATCCTCGGCTGTTGGTCAACTGGCGTTTGGTGATCATGTCTGGTGGTGTTTATAGTCTGTCCTCTCTCTTCCTGACTGTAAGTTTGATGACATTGTCTACTGGCGGTATTTCAAAGTTCATTACACTGCTGCTGTTCTTGGTTATGAAATCTTCTCCCAAGTATTCAGTTCTACCGGTGTCTTGACATGTTTTAATTGCTTGGTGTCTTTTTTGATGTGGTTGTTTTGGACACATCTACATCATGAAGAATTTGCTGCCCTTTTTACTCTTATGCTACAACTTTTTTTAAAATTCCGATGTCATGGAAATTTTAGTCTTTTTTTTCATTAATCTAAATGTTTCTGCCCCTAAATGTTTTTAAAAATTTCCTGCCCTAGACAGCTGCCTAGTTCACGTATATGGACGAGCTGCCCCTACTGCAAGTGTTATAAGGTATTTCAATGCTTGGTGAAATACATCACCTGAATTATTTAGCTACAGATGGCAAGGCAGAGAACAGGGAACTGATGGTTTCAGGAATTAGACAACAGATGACACTATATGCTGACATACACTGAGTTGCTCTCATGGCAAATTTCTTTCATCTATAGGCATACAAAGTGGTGCATCGTGTCTATACATCAATAGCATGGCCAGCAGTGATGCATGCTGATGCATAAATATGGTTTTTATGTAAATGTAGGAAGCTTTCAAAATTACAATAAAAAACTTACCTTCAACAGAATATGAACAGAAGTTCCAGTCCCTGTTGAGGGAATTGACTGCATTGCGCACTTTCTGTCGCAGCACTCCTTGTCCTGCGCTGTTGCAAAGAACTGAGCTAGGGAACAGCATGTTGATCTTGAAGACTCTTTGTGCAGGCTTAGAGGATGTACATGCTGGATAAACCATTGGCATGGATGGGTTGTTGGTTGGTCGCCAGAAACCTTCTGCTCCACAAGTGTAGAATTTTGGCACATTCTGTGAAAATCTGAGTCCATTGTTGCATGAAATCTCGCATACCTTGAACTGGCCTCCTGAACCCCAGTCCTTACACATCTGTGTTCCTCCGATGGGGTCAGCAAGTTCAGGACAGAATTCAGCTGCAAAAAGAAATAATTTAACACTCATTAATTCAAGTAAGAATCAGCTAGAAAAATTTTATGTCATAACCGGGATTTGAACACGGATCTCCAGCTTAACGCGCTGATGCTCTACCATTGAGCTATGATGACAACATGCCAGTACAACATCAAATTCCTCAACTGATTCAGAATACAAGGCAGACCAGACATGGATTTAATGTCTATTTTCCTTTCCCTCCACTTACTCATTAATTGTTTCGAAGTTGGTAATATTAAGTACCGATGGACAAAATTGAATAATTTTAAAAGTCGAGTAATCTGTTCTTGAGTAACATAAAGAACTAAATGATCATTCAAATGAAAAAGTTCTCGGATGAAAGCAGGATCATAGTACTCGTGATGTAAGATGTGAGAACTTGAGTCTGTAGCCAAGAAGTGAGAAAAACTAAAAAAATGCCCCAATTGATAACTCAAATCAGCTCACCCATTCAAACCAATAGAAGTTAGTTTCACCCAGCACTGCCAGATATTGTGTTAATCTCATTGTACTACTAGCGTTCACAGAGTAAAGATCCATAAGATAAGTACACTATCCCATCTGCCCTGGGATCTTCTGTTAAGAATTGGCAGTACTGCCTTTAAACATTGAATTGCCCTGTGCACGTGATAGCTGTGGGTTCATATTATATAAGCCTTTCTTGCCTGCAAAACTTATGAGTTAATGAACTTAACCGAAGTGATACAAATGTGCGATTACTCGAGAAATCGAGCTCACTTCATGCTTCATGCTTCATCATCATCATCATCATCATCTTCTTCTTCTTCTTCTTCTTCTTCTTCTTCTTCTTCTTCTTCTTCTTCTTCTTCTTCTTTAGCACTAAATCGGGCTTTGGCTTCTCTCAATCGTTGCCTCTACCCTTCTCTGTTTGTTGCATCCCTTTCTAGGCTTCTACTATTCAGCAAGTTTCTTCATCTTCTCTGACTTCATCTGACCACCTCTTCCTTGGTGTGCCAACTGGTCTATTTCCATACATTTTTCCTTTTAATGATTTTAAGGGTATACTCTGATCATTCATCCTTTTTGACCTGTCCATTTATCATATCCCACTTCATGTTTCACCTAGCATTAAATCATTCAAAACATCATTTGAATATTAAATCTTATTTTTATATGATTCTTGATATCTTGAGAACTTTCAAGAATAGAATAATTCTTATTTTTTCATTTGAGAACTCCCATCATTAATATTAAGGATATGACCATATTTTTAGGTAGATTTTCGAAGAAAAATCTACCTATTGCAATGGATACCACTTTATGATTTTCGAAAAATTCTTTCATATCTTTACGTTTCATGCTCCCCTAAGTACGAAACCACCGCCCGTTAAAAAAAAAAAATTGTGATATTTATATATATCTTTACACGATAGCGGCCGTAATTTTGAAGATATTTGAACCAAATTTTAATATGTTATTTCTAGGCCCAATAGTTCGGACAAGTTCGTTAATGAGCAAAATTGGCCCAAGGGGGTGGTCGGGGGAGGGGGTTGAAATTTTTAAAAATGTATATCTCGGCCCCTATGAAGTATAGAGGGAAACTTTGTTTGAATAAATTAGAGTACTCCCTATGGAGTTCACAGTGACACCAACGATTCGGGGGTTCGAGTGAGGGTGGGGGTGGGGGTGGGGGATGAAAATTCGAAACTTTTGAAACCACGTCTTGTGGGGTATCGTTGAAAAGCTCTTGATGAGTACTCTACAAATCAATAAATAGTTTCTTGATAGCTCTCATATGACGCGAGATTTTAATGTTTGAAAATAATAACACTTGAAAGAATTATTATAATATCATAATTTTGTCTTGTTTAGCGGCTTTGCTAATTTTATTCATTGCTGATCTTGCGCACGGCCTCCCAGAATATTATATCCTATTATTGTTGTCAAAACAATTGATTGTAGGCTCTTCCTCTTTACTGCAGGTTTGCCATGCCAAGGCTAAAGAAGAAGAGTGCTATGCAGCGACAATAAATTAAACCAAAAGCACTTCGAAATCTACCTCCGCCTGTAGGCCTGCCTAAAGGGATTTTTTAATTTCATGAATAAATTTCAAATGAAGGTGCAATGTGAAAGTGAGACTCTATCAAACTTAACTTAACTTAGCTTCAAAAAACAAAACTCACCAAGCAAGTAGACCTTGAAAGAGCAAGTAGCAGAGTTGCCAGCTTCATCGTATGCCACGTAAGCGATGGTGTATGTTCCCCACATGAGAGTCTGGCCAGGGTAATGATTGTCCTTCCTCTCCACACGAACAACTCCAACGTTATCCTTGAACACCGGTTCATCCCATCTCACTATCGCTGAGCCATTCTTAGCAATGACCCACAAATCTCCAGGGCAGTATTCAACTAAAGGTGCAACCTGAAAAAAAAATAATAGGTTAGATAACTTTTAAGATACATTTGAACATGTACAATAGGGTGCATGGAAACTTTCCGATATAATGGAAGTGGTTTGTGTTGGTAAGGGAATTCTGCCATGCCCACATCACACCCTGGTGCATCTTTTTTTTCCCCCCCGCAATGGTGTATACAATTAAAAGCCTCTAGATTCATTGTGAGTACATAAACCCTTCAGTATTAATCTTCAACCTTGCTTGATAAGGGAAATAAATTTTGATTTGTTGTACATGTACTTTGTTCGCTTCAAGTGACTGATGTATAATATAGACGACACTATTTACAAAGCAATTTCATCCAATTCTCCACTTAATGTGTGTCTTATTCCCCCAATCCTTCACTCCTGAACCTGAAACCAACCTGTGTTCATAGGTTAATGTTTGAGTGCCAGACTTTTGACATCAAACCAATACAAGTCTGCCTCATTCAGGAGCTGGTCTAGACATTTGTTGTGATGCATGCTGTCCATCCACTCAAATGAAAGGTTGTTATTCTCTACCCTATTTCATCGCTCATCTAGGTCTGTGTGTTGTTCATAGACTAACACATGTAGTCGTACTTGAATTCAAACCAATAAGAGATTGACTCACCAGGGCTGGTGTGGAATACAAATGATAAAGTGATTCATTGCCAACTTTAAATGAAAAACATTAGAATAAAACAAAGTTCCTGTACACTTTACTTTACATGTAATGGGATGCCTCAAAACAATTGAGGACTGTTTTGACAAAACTCAACATCTCCATTTTTTCCCAAATTCGTTTTTTAATGGTTTTAGGTGTTTTGAAATGAGATCTTTAAGATGGTAAAAAAAAGAGCATAAGAAAAATCAACATAACCAATTCATTTTGAAGCCTCAATATGCAAGGTTTTTATCTTCTATTTGTTAATAAAAACTAAAGAAATATTTTCCTGAACAATTTAAGTTATGGCACATGTTGAGTTTTGTCAAAACGGTCCTCAATTAGGCCTACAAATGAAAGTATATAATATTACATCTTTAAGTTTCAAGTTGAATTTTAAAACAAAATGAAAATTCAAAATTTACAGCATAAATATGAATATTTTAAATTGTGTACAGTTATTAATGAATGATACTTAATAATATTTGTTTACCTTGTCAACTTGCAGCTGTTCACAGTGAGCTCCACCATATCCTGCAGGGCAAACTCTCTGTCCACAGTGTGAAGGCACCACTCTCTCTACACCACCCACTGTGTCTTCGTATCCAGCCCAGGTCAGTGTGAGCCCTCTGTAGAGCACAGGCTCTGTACGACAGTCTCTCACCTGGTAAGTTTATTAAACAAATAATTTATATCATTGACCAAATTCTTAATTTAAATATTAGATGGAAATTTACAGTGAAGTGTTCAAATCTGTAGCAAGATTGAGATCGGAAATATACACACAAAACTTCACTAAAAAGGTATATTTACCCAGAATGATCATTTCAACGGGTCGGAATCAGCTGATGATGGCGGGAAGACCCGATGAAATGATCATTCTGGGTAAATATACCTTTTTAGTGAAGTTTTGTGTGTATATTTCCGATCTCAATCTTGCTACAAATTCTTAATTGTTCGAGTAAGTTAGCAGTAAATTCTGTTGGGAGTTGTACCTGTTTCTGAATATCGTTGGTGACATCAAGAGCTCTTCCCCAGATCTGTACTTTAGTGAGATGTCCTTGGAATCCTGCTTGAGTGTAAGCTTTTGGATTGTCGCTGCTTGGTTTTCCAAGTGTCACCCATCCACTGCAAAGAAAACAATGCATTATGAAACCATAGTCTAATGAATTTTATGATTCGTAGTGATAAATGGAAGAAAAAATAAATGAAGAGATTAGTACCATATATACCCGAATACTACTCGCCCCTGAATGATACCCACACCCAAATTTTTGGAGAGGAAATTTGAAAAAAAAACTATACATAAAATTATTTTAAGTTAAGAATGAAATTAAATTGTTTCGATGGATCACGTGTTTTTCTTCAATCTTCACGACTTTTTGGTCTTATCCTTCAGACCTTCCTCAGGTAATTGTTTATATCATGCCGAGAGTCAAATTGCCAAAATGGTAACGTCTTGGACTCGTATTCTGGAGGTCCATGGTTCAAATCCCGGAGCCGGCCAATTTGTTAGTTTTATTCTTAACTAAACAGTTATAATTAACATTACATATCATAAAAGAATTAAATGTGGTAGGCTAAATTGTAATTATAAAAATAATGTGCATGGTAACAGTCACCAGAAATTTCGTCATCTTATACACCCAGCCTAACACTTTCAACTACAGTTACAACACTCTCTATTCATGAATCCATCTGTGCAATGGGAATCCACACATGATAACATTCATCCAATCCAAGGTCAAAGTTGTGCAGAAATTCATCGAACTTTACTGAACTTTTCCTGAATTAGTGCTTCTGCTTCTACTGCACTGTTACTTGCTGGCATCTCTACACATAAAGCTTTGTTTCACCACCAGTCATGACAGACCACGTGGATTAGAAGGCATCTTCTTTGTCACATTTTCCTTTCATTACAGCTTCACTACTGTTATACTATACTGTGATGCTAATATAAATCATCGTGATATATTGAGCAGATATAATAGAAAATGTTGAAATTCAGATGAGAGAAGTCCAGTATTCAAATAATACCCGCATCCCAGTTTTTCGTTCACGATTTTTGAAAAGAAATACGCGGGTAGTATTTAAGTATATACAGTATTTGACGGGTGTACAGAATTCTAAACATCTAGGCACTGAAGTGACAGAGGGGAGGATGAATAACATAGAGTATAGAGATTGAAAATTGTATCAACTGAAAAAAATATAGATTTTGCAAAATATAACTAAATTCAAGAAAACAATCTAGAAAAACATTTGAGACTATTGTATTTATTACAGAGATTAGAAATCCAGTTTATAACAAGTGGGAGATAAAAGTAGAATACACAGCATTTTTCATATAAATTATAAACAGAATTTGACTGCGACATCATGAGGTACAAGTTTTGCCTGAGGTATACTTCCCTCATATGTAAAGAAAAAGAAGTAATTTGGTGGAGTAGACTTGAAAAGGAATGGAAGGAAAAAAAGACTACCTGGAAAGGTATTAGAGGTGAAAATTATGAAGAAGAGATTGCAAGGAAAGCTGAAAAGCTCATGAATTATTATCAATGTGGAAGCAGGAGAGGAATAAAACTCAGGTAGAGGAAATGTGGTATGCAACAGATTGGTGAAGATTGTAATCTGATTTAAATGAGAAAAACATAACAAACATATTTAACTGAGAGTATTCTTATTATGGCACAGTTTCTGCTCAAGAATGTAAAACAGTGATAAACTTACTGCTCTGGAAGTTTTCTTCCACCACCATAGCTCTCAACTTTGCTGGCAATGAGACCCTCAGTGATAAGTGTAAGTTCTCCGCCCTTCTCTCCATCCCACACAACTGCTATGTGATGCCATTGACCATCATTGATCGTGGCATATTCTCGGAAGCTTAGGAATACATCTTGCAGATCAGAAAACAGTGACACCTGGACACCATTGCTTTGTGCCTGAACCATAACTCTGCGCTCAGTAGCAATGTGCGCAGAACTGGAACAAAACAAGGTTTGTTAGAATTTTTTAAAAATTAACTATCATGCTAGTGGATTAAATTGTTTTTAAACACAAAATTAAAATGTGTAAATAAGGGGGCAGTTACAGCTATCCATCTTTATTGCTAGAAATAGTAATTGATTTTTCAAACTTTCAAACTGGTAACAACATTTATGTTCTGTGGTCACTACACCATAAAACTTTACATTTGTGAAAGTTAAAACTGTGTTTTTGCAAAATGAAGGTTCAAGAAACTTAAAATTCAGATTGATGCAACTTCTACAATACTTAGAATTCTTAAAACAAATAAAAACCACTTTCTGTGGACTATTCTCCTCTGTAAGACAGAATTAATAACATAGTTTACTCAAAGTAGAAGGTGTGTTTTGTTTTCCCATGCGAATCGTTATATAGCTCCCAAATTAATATATATCCATGGTTAGAGCGCATATTTATGTCATTAGTGTGGGCATAACTCAGCTGAGTAGGCCACTTTTAAAAACCTCTTGTAGATGGCATGAACACTACCAGATTGTAGAGAATGTGTACATGGGAGAGAAAGTGCATGTGCACAGGACATTTATACCTTTGGAGAGCTATAGGAGGTATATAGCTGTGAAGCAGATATACTAATTTTTTGTGTGCTGTGGGTCCTTTTGTACTTACGAGACACTGTAAAGTGAGAAGAAGATCCCTCCTTCATCCTTCTGGGTGAACTGAACCCACATGGCGATAGTGAGACTAGATTTTGAACCAAGGAAGAATGGTACAACCAGAGAAGCACTGCTCCTTGTTGGGTCACTGAAGTATAGGTCATAGTCCACTTGAATTGCTGAAATACATATATCAAATATAAATTAAATTCCTGGAGCTGGCTGAAACTTTCAGGATTAGGAATGGTGTATGGGAATCAGTTTTTTTTTTTTTTTGTGGGGTGTGTAAATACAGAAGAGTCTCAGTAATTCGAGGTGGATGGGACCAAGACTACCTTGAATCATAACAAAACTCAAACTTAGGAAAGTTTTGTAAAGTTCTTGTACAAACTGACTTATGAGGCATGTTTTTAAAGTAAGTACTGATAATTTTTAAAAAATAACATAACATTATTTTCCGAATACTTTTATCATTCATTACCTTCTCTTTACACTACTTCTCCACATAGTCACCTCCATTATTCAGGCATTTGTCGTAATGGGAAACCTTCGTCAAAGAATGATACCACCTGTGATAAAAGCAAAGACCTTCTTGTTTCACATCATCATCGTCGTTGAAATGTTTTCCTCCAAGGAATTTCTTCAGATAAAGAAACAGATTTTTTCTTCCACAGCTTGCACCAAATCATCCGTGATTACAGATGGTTGGCCACTCCACGGCTCATCATGCACATTTTCATGACCTTCATTAAACTGTCTAACCCACTTCCTCACCATTCCATCACTCATTATTGTTTCCCCATAAACCTCACCTAATTGGCGATGAATTAAAATGAGTCAATGAATAAAAACACTTATTGCTCCAAGTGTTTTTATTCTTTGACTCATTTTAATTATTATCATGCTCTACCGTATAAAAAGCTTCATATTGCTTATTGGCAATGAATGTTTGCTGGCGTAACATTCCACACATTCAAAAAACACCAACATCCTAAACGAACAGTTACAATTCAAATCGCACGCACTGTACGATACAGTTATCCAGAAATGTCTTCCCAACAACAACAACAACAACAACACCACGGAAGTCAGTTGCTGAAGATGGCCGCTCCATGCGGTTGAAAGCGCTCCAACAGGTAACAAAATACCGCAATTTAGTAGTGAGTACCAGTGATAAAGCTCTACGCTATATATAAATCATTAAGATTATCGCTACAGAATGGACAAAACTCAAGAATTCAAAAAACGAATCACTGATCTGACTTCACAGTTGGCAGGTCGACAATTGTTTTGAATATTTCAAAAATCTCTCTAACAATAGGAAAACACAAAGTGACGATCACTCACAACTGCCTTCCTAATGAATGGAGGAAGTGATCATGCATGCTCAAAATCGCTACTGGAATACTGCAAAATATTTAAAAGGTACTTACTTTAAAAACATGCCTTGTACAAGACTTTTAGTAGACACCAACAATATGTCATTGCTTTACAATATACACTGAATTCGATGGGGGATGATGATGAACTTACTTTTTCTGCAGTCGTCTCCTGTGAGGTTAAATGGACACTGACAGTAGAACTTGCCAGTGAGGTCAATGCATGTTGCTGACGGAGGACAGGAGTTCTCCTTGCAGTCTATAATGTCTTCATCACAGTTTCTACCAGTATAGCCATGAGGACAGATGCAGGTATAGCCAGATCCGTTATCAATACACGTGGCTCCATTCTTGCAGGCTCCTTCAGCACAGGCATCGAACTCGTATTGGCAGCCAACTCCTGTGTAGTCTTCAGGGCATGTGCAATTGAGTCCTGAGCCAAAGTCTTGGCAGCGACCTCCATGCATGCAGGGGTTGCCAATGCAGCGCTCTGGTGCTGTCTCACAGTGCTTCCCATCTGTGCCAGATGGACAGCTGAAAAGCAATATCAGGTGTGTGATTCAACATTGAAACCTTATAATTATTTTCTATTATGATTTTGATGAGCTAACTTATATGCTAGATAGAGAATCTTTTTGGATTCATATAATTTACTGTTATGAGGGTTAGATCATTATTAATCATTATTATTATAAAGTCTTTTATTAGGTATTTTAGCAAGCAAATAATTTTATCGTAGCTTATAAATCTTCTGAAGCTAGAATAGTAATAAAGCTAACATTCGGATTATCCATGTTTTCGATTACTTGTGCATGTTATGGTACCAATTAATATGGATAATGGAGGATTTGCTATGACCTCAAGGAGTACAAAATTCTAATTTTTAAAATATAAAATACAGTAGAGTCTCGATTATCTGACCTTCGGTCATGCCATGTCATCAGTCTCTATGCATAGTACGGGGTAACCACAATTTTTTGCTGCACTTTTGGAGGGACTGAAAATTGGTACACTATAGTATCCTGCATTGTTTAGCCTTAAAACTGTTCTGCTTTTCTTTTTGCACATGTGATAGTGTGGCAAGGTGGGGTATGCGAACTGAAAATGTCAGTCATCGATGTAAAAGGATCAGCATTTTGAATTATTTTCCAACACTGATATTGTAAATATAGTAAAGGTCGTGAAAGTGATGAAGAAGTAAGCACTGGAATTGAGAAAAAGCTAATAAGATGACACACAATGAAGGAATAAGTGATGTACTTACACACAGAAAAAGTCCTGGAATAGGTCAATACAGTTAGCATCATTCTGGCAAGGCCCGTTTGTGCAAGTGCCGATGTCAGATTCACAGCGGGAACCGGTCCATCCAGGTGGGCAGTCGCAACGGAATCCTCCAACTTCATCCTTGCAAGTAGCTCCATTCAGGCAAGGTTCTGTTGCACAGTCATCAATATTTACCTGCAACATTATTTTCAACATATCATTTATGTTTGTTATTGTAAAAGTTCTTCAAAAACAGTATTAATTTCTACGACAAGTTGAAATGTAATACCCAGATCAGAATCCTGCTACCATCTGCATTTGCTCAGTCTTGTATAAGGTGGCCTTCTTTAGGGAGAGAGAAAAGAAAAGCTTTTTGATTCAGCAGCAAATAAAGTACCGTACTTCTAGTGGGGGGGGGCAGTGCCTATGGGCTCATGATGTCACCCACCCTTTTATTTTTATTAATTGATTTGTATATTATCAATATACCATACATAGCCTTAGATGCAATTAGTCTTAAATATCCTAGTGTACTTCGAAATGGTTATAACCTGAGTTTCCCTAATTTTTTTTTTTTAGCCTTTTACAGTAATTCCTCTGGATAAGAGAGTGAATGAACAGTTAAATCATATAATTATTTCTTTAATAATAACTTGGGTTATATGTAAGATGATAGAAGAGAACTTACCTCACAGAATTTTCCTGAGTATCCTTCATGGCAGTGGCACAAGAATCGGTTGTCCAAATCAATACATTGCTTCGTTCCTTCAGGATTGCAGGGATCACTAAGGCATTCATCAATTTCCGCCTCACATTGCAAACCTGTAAAAACAAGACCAGTTAAAATATGTGGTTATTTAGAAATATGTTTTCTCATAGTTTTAAGCTTCATCCCTTTTTCCACCAAAATCATCTTCGTCCTCTTATTTTTGGGTTTAAAATCTTCTCTGAATAAATTAATTAATGGATTCAATTTTAGTATTTGTATTTGTGTGGGGTATGCCGTGAGTAGTGATTGAGGCACTGCGCTACAACTCGGATGGTCATGGGTTCAATTCCCGATGAAATCGTTGAGACTTTTCAATTGGCCTAATCCTTCTAGTGGCACTATGGCCCTGGGGTCAACTCAGCTTCTAACAGAAATGATTACCAGGAGCAATTCTGGGGGTAAAGGTGGCCGGTGTGTAAGACTGACAACCTTACTACCTACACATGCTGAATGTCTAAAATCTTGGAGACTCATCCTCCTGGAACCCTTAAGGCCTCTATGGCCTGTATAAGCTACATTTTACTTTTATTTGTATTTGTGTAGTTAGTTTATTTGCTTACAGAGTATAGTCTTTTTCATTGTACGTATAATTATAAACATTTCTTAAAATTTAATACATTAAATTTACTAAATCACTCTTCAAATACAAAATATGTAATGTACATTTAATATCACAAATTTTGAACATAGTACGTTTTTACAAACAAATGCCTTATTAACACTATACATTTGAATATTTTAAATTCACATTTTTACTGTACATAAAAAATTATATCAGTCAATAAACATAACTTATTATTGCTAATATAAGATTCAATTGTAATGATAAATTTAATGAAGAAATATACAAATGTACAAACTTCAAAGGTTGTTTATATTATAGAAGCGGTTTTTCCAAAAGAAAGTATTTTCCTAAATTAAATTTATGATTTTTACGCATAAATATTTATAATATTTTAGAATATAAGTACTATGGGGACAATTCAAAAAGATGTTTCGACAGTGCTATGCTGTTTTCATATTTCATGTTGTAAGAATGGTAGTCAGAATTGATTTTGAAAAGGTATCAATGAGAATAAGCAAAAAAGAGTGCCTTCAAAAATAATGATACAAGAGAGTGGGAGTTTTTGTGATAAAAACCTATCTCTGAATTTCTCATGATTTCATTGATGTTATTAATGCCAAGTGTGAAAGAAAATATAATCTGTTACTCACCTACAAATCCCGGTCTGCAAGCGCAGTGGAATCCATCCAGTAGATCTTTACAGCTTGCTCCGTTCTGACAAGGTTCAGAGGCACAATCATCTATTGTATGTTGGCATCTCTTGCCAGTGAAGCCAGGCTCACATGCGCAGCGGAATCCGTCAATACTGTCCTCACATTGTCCGTCATTCTCACAAGGAGCACTGGCGCACTCATTTATGTTGACATCACAAGCTGGGCCTAGAAATTCAAGTTCCCTTATTATTCAGAGAATTCTTAGGAATTGAAGATCAGTTAACGAATTACCGTATTTTAAGGACCACAAGACATATTTTTTACTTTGAAAGCAGAGCCTTGAAAGTTGGGTGCGTCTAATGGTCCGAAGTACAATTTAAAAAAATTAAAATTAAGGTATACATTGCCAGAATACCATATTATAAACAAGGTGTTGTAAATGATAAAATAGTTACAAATTTTGCCACCTGTGCAGAAGAGATTTTTGTACTATGCAGGTTTTATGTTAGAAGTGATTTACACTGATTCCATTGTACAAGGTTTATAGTTTGTTTATGTAATGAAGTATATTATTCCCTTTAAAATTTTAAATTCAAATCACATTAAATTTCTTTTCCTTTAAATTTCCATCCAAAAATCAAGGTGCATTTTATGGCCCAGAGTGTCTTATAGTTCATAACATACGGTATTAGACATTTAAGTAAAATGGAGTGTTTTGACTATTGATCCTGAATAGTAACCACAAGATGGATAACAACATACCATCTGCAATTTAGTCTTCACTAAGTACTTCTAATATGTTTTCTTATTTCAGTATTTTTAACGTAATGTGATGACAGAGACTTTAACATACCTGTCCAGCCAGGGTTACAAATACATTGATGGATGAAGAGTTTGTCTACACATATTCCATTTTTGCATGGGTTGTTGCTGCATAGGTCTATCTTATCATGACAGCGCTTGCCAGTGAATCCAGGAGGACAGGCGCAAGTAAAATCTGCCACCAGGTCTGTGCAGTTAGCACCCAGCAAGCAGGGACGTTCAGCACAGTCATCTAGAAGAGTAAGTGGTAACATTATAATATAGTTACACATTTTTATTTAAGAAGTTCTTTTAGCTTAGGATTAGTTGTTAAGCAGATATTAATAAATATAGGAATTTATCTCATTTGAGCCTCTTTGATAAGTGAGCAAATGCATTTAGAAAGTGGCAGTCATTAACAAAATTTTATTAACAAACATAAATTTGGAATCTTTGAATTCTTGCTACAGCATAATTCCACAAAGGAATCTTAAAAAAAAATTGTCTCAGAATATCAAAATGTGTTAACTTGGAGGGTGATGGCTAAAATTTAAGTTTAAAAGATAACTGCATACATGGTTTGGGAAAAATCCATTTTACTCTCTAGAAGAATTTGTAAAACCAAATAGAAATAATATTATTCTATAATTGCATTACTTTATAATTGTATCTGATAAGTTATAATTTTCCTTCATAAACTAATGTATGTTAATGCTTGACAAATATCCCACAACATGTATTTGCTCTGAGGATTAAACAGTAAAAACGATCAGTCACATATTGTTATTTCTTCAGAATTTAAATTTTGTCTTTCAAGTTGTTAACCTAATGTGAAAATATTGGGAGGAAAATATTTAACTAGTAAACTTAGCTTTCTTGGCCAAATTTGAATTCTGTCTGTACTAAGCTACAAATTGGAGCTCGTACTCACTGCAAACCAAACGTGGACTTGGATCGTTTTTAGCCATCACCCTTCCATGATGAAACTGGCTCTATAAAGTTTCAAAACCTAAATAACGTGTTTGAGTAACAAACTTTACCTGTGTTGACTTCACAGTATTGTCCCTCCCATCCAGGCAAACACTCGCACTTGAAGCGACCTTGTTGCAGTGCTACACATGTAGCTCCATTAGCACAAGGGTTGCCATTTGCTGTGCAGGGGTTGATCTGTAGCAGAAAGTAATACCGGTATAATATAACATTAAAGATATTTAAAACATTGCATATGAAACTATTATTTAGTACATGCTCTGTAAAGCGGCTGCTTCTTGCACTGCTAACACGCCGTAAAGTATCACTTTATTGGCCTAGGCCAGTAAGGGGTAGGTGCAAGAACGTAAAGTTTGCATTACTGCACCATAGCTTACTCCCCTAGACTATGAGTACTAGTTGAAAGAACGACTTCAGATGAGTCTCTTATATGATTACTTCTTTTAACAAGGCATAATAAGTTTCGTTGCAGAAAAAATTATAAAAATGACACGTAATTTCAATTGATGTAAATATATTTATTTAAACTTTAAAGTAGTTTAATTAATCGACATTATTATCTTAACAATGTCTTTAAATATTTTTTTAGGGAAAGGAAACAATCCACAGGAAACAAAGTTTATAAACAAGCACTACTGATACAATCGCCATTATCTTTGCTTTCTTTATGCAGAATCATTGAAAAACTGAGCTCATTAATAGTAAAATTAGAGAAAAACTATTATATGCACCACATACCGGTAGGCAAAAACTTTACCAGATTCATCTAGTATTTTGATCTCAGCTTACACCTTGGCCATAATACTAGATTCATCTGTTAAAGCCTTATTTTGAATACATGATATGTAAATAGCTATTATAGGAATGGTAAAATAGTGTATTTCACATAAACTTCCATTTTGCAGGACTTTTTGTAGGATATCTTTTTAAGAAGCATATTTATGAGATTTTCAAGCATATTTATGGGCCTCAGGATAAGATGTTAAAAAAAAAGAGAATTATATTAAAGTAAAAGAAATAAAAGAAGCATTTCTGCTATTGATGCCATACCGTTACATCACAATCTAGTCCGGTGTACCCAGAGCGACAGAGGCATGTGTAGTTGTTGATGCCTGGCTCGTCCTTGCACATTGCTCTCTCTGGACATGTGTCATTTCTACAGTCTGATTTCTCCACTTGACAGTTGACCCCACTGTAACCTGGAGCACACTGACATCTGTATCCTTGAGGCAGGTCCACGCAGGTGGCACCATTGTAGCAAGGCTGAGAGGAACATTCATCTATGTCCATCTCACAGCGACGACCAGAGAATCCAGCTGGGCAGAAACACTGAATGCCATGGCCTGGAAATAAACACTAGGATTAAAGATTTTATGTTATTTTTTATTATAAACATTATTTAACAGAACTCTCTCCATCCATTTTACGGGGTGAGCCCGTTAAGAGTAAAGAGTAATATCTCTCTCTCTCTCGAATCCCGTGCCCTCATGTTGGGGCGAAGGGCCTCCAAGTGGAGGTTTCTGTACCTATGTGAATTTTGTTACGCTTATTTTCCTAGAGAGGGCAGAGGGACAGGTGGTAAGCCCATCGCCCCTTAACCCCCCTCCGAAAACTAAAGTATTACTTGGACGTGAAAGGGCCAAGAAATTTTCTCCAGAGGCTCTAATTTAGGCTTGGAGTTCTTTTACGTGCTGTAAATCTATGACATGGGACGTTATTTGACTTTTCTATAATTTCAAGAGAGATATACATTTCTTTACAAATAGGTCAACCTTTAACACAAATGTTTTTGCAATGTCCACCTGTTTCAAAAGAGACTTAATTTTGCTACAGATTGTTAAAAAAAAAGATTGCTATTCTAAGCACAACCGAACTGAAATTATTTTCATTTTAACATTTATGATTCAAAAGAATATAAAACATTGTATGATGTTTGACCTTTATAAGAACTTAAAGAGGCTCACACGAATAATAATACTCACTAGCACTTGTTTTGTTAACTTTATGCTTGCCTGTTAAATTCTATAAAATAGCATTACATCGTAAATAACTATAATAATTCTTCTTGATGTAAAGGATGTTTTAAGCTAGCAATTATTAGATTATGTCATAACCCAGATTTTGCTCTGGGGTAAATAACTTTATTTAGAGCATTTATCTCTAAATTGCTTTATAGAAACACACGATGTAGGTTAAATCAATAAATGACATTATAGGAGAATAAATTACTGTAAGAAGAATTAATTTGTTTTGTTACCCATTGGTACGCAGAGTCCTCCATGCTGACAGGCATTGTCAGTGCACTGAATGGGCTCACACTCCTCACGACCCACAGCACTGGCTCCACTGGTGCGCATGTTGGTAGGACACTCAAAGCAAGTTGTCTGACCTGACTGCGGCTGGTAAAAGTTGCGAGGACAAGGAGCACATGGTGCCAGTCCTGTGTCTGAGTACTGACCTGGCGAGCACTTAGCTGTAACACAAGGTTAAACTCCTTGTTTAGTTTTGTATATTGGCATGGCAAATTATAGCATCCTTGACATAAGAGTCAGATGTGCACCAAACCTGGATTCTAAAGCAATTGCAAGGAAAATTTACAGTAGAAGCCCAATTGTGTTTAATGCTTAGAAAAGTAAAAATGTCACATACAAGAGTTTAGGTTTTCAAGAATAGAAGAAAAGTAATGATATCATATCTATGTCAGAAATGCTTATTTTTATCATAGGTAATCCCATGAGAACTAACAAGTTTGTCAATATACTCGCAAGTACGAACTAATGATGCCAACTGTGGGAATAAGTTAATAACCTAATTAAGATAAGCTAAAATCAGAACAGAATTAAACATATGAACTGAGGACATTTAAATTGTTTCAATTCATAAGTTATGTTATATAAAATGTGTTTTTACCCTGTTCATTCACAGCAATACAGATATGTGACAAATTAATCACTGTGTATTGATGCCTTGATGTTTCCAGTAATGAGCTGAGGTTTTATCAGATAAAATTGCATATTTATGATCCTTGGAACCATATTATAGGTTAAATGACCGTGAATGGTCGACATCCAAGGCATTGCTAATGTTATTGGTCAATATCAAATACATGTTGTATGAACGGAATAGTCCGCCAAATTGTTTGGTAAAGATGGTCTTTGAATACTTTGGTGTTATGCTTTACTTGTGCTAACTACTTGTTGAGTGGAGAATTACTTAATTGGCTAAATACATAATGGAAACAAATCTTAGTTACCTCTACAACGTTCCTTTCCAGCGGCTGCAGGCTGGTACGTGAAGGTGTTGGCAGGACATGCCTGGCAGTCTTTAAACCCGTCAGTAGGGGGTTCTCCTGTGTAGCTGTTACGAGGACACTCAAGACATGGCACCAGGCCTGTGGGTGAGTAAGTGCCATATCCACATACAGGAATGCAGTCTGCTATACTCTTGGAACCTAGAACAAGTAAATATAATGTTAGTAGCCTATGACAGATTTTGCAAGCTATAAATAAGACAATTATAACCATAAATACTGTATTTTAGTATTCAAAACTACAATATGGGAACAGTTTTTACCGAGAATATGTACTGTACATATTTATGAGCAGGGCCCGGATTTTGATGACATGTCATCTTGTAACTGGAACATCATGGACATTGCCCACTAGCGCAAATATTCTAATCATGACTCCTAGGTTATAAAAATGGTAATTCTCAGAGTCATTTTTTTGGTTATTTTTCCATTTTTTATTTTCAGGTAATTTAAATATTATTTGGTCATTTTACAGTCTTTTTTTGTACATTTCATATTGTTAGGTAATAACTCAAGTCATTATTTTCTTATTTTGTGTTATTTCTTGCATTATATAGTTTTTGTGCATTTACTTACATTGAATATTATCGGAACTCTAAACAAGCATAAATAAATAAATCTTGTTGTAAATATAATTTGGATACAGAAAGATGGTGTTTGCTGTTTGCATTTAACTGTAATTAGTAATTCTGTATCTGTATCTGGTACCCTATGATCCCCAGGTGGGGCGAAGGGGCCTCCAAGCGGAGGTTTCATTACCTATACTAATTTTGATATGCTTATTTTCCGAGAGAGGGTAGAGGGACAGGTGGTAAGCCCATCGCCTCGCAACCCCCCTCTGGAAACTAAGTATTTCTTGGACGTGAAAGGGCCGAGAAATTTTGTCCAGAGGCTCTAATTTAGGCTTGGAGTAAAGCTATGACACGGGACCCCCAGCTTAAAGTCCCTCCCGGAGGACTCCGTGCCCAGGATTTTTACGTCCTGAAAAATCCATCGACCGCGGCCGGGTTTGATCCCACGCCCTGCGGATCTAGAGGCAGGCACGCTACCTCTAGACCACCGCGGCCGACTAATTAGTAATTACAAGCCTATAATTTGGTCAGCAACATAAATGTATAATAGACACAAATCTGATGAATAAACTAGTATTTTCATACAATTTTTTTTTTTTGTAATTTTTTTGTATTTATGCAGTCATTTTGTAGCTAATTTTAAAAGTGTATTTAGGTTATAAAAAAATGCGGGCCCTATTTATGAGGAAGTGAAAAGTAATCAGACACTTTCGTTTGTCTCTTTGAATAATTTGCAGATAGTACCAAATCACTGATAACCTTGCTACAGGAGAGGTGATTATGTTCTTTATACACTTACCTTCTTCACGGGTGTAGGTTCCCATTGGGCAGCGTACACAAGAGCCTTGTCGATCTCTATTTTGATAGAAACCTCTAGGACAATTTGTACAATGCTGCTGTTTTTCTCCAGCAAAGGTACCAGCTGGGCAGTGCACTGTAATACAAATCATATACTTTATAAATTCTGAAATTCCTCAATGTAATGCATTACAGTATATTTCAAGCTTCAAAATGCCATCGAAATCAGCTTCATATCTTAATTTATAGAGGAATTGTGATGTTTCAAATGATTGAATACCAAGCGACTTACTTCTTAAGAAAAATTCAAGAAAGCAAGACTTGTATCGAAACACGTAGACAATACATGAAGTGATAAACAAGAAAACAGGAAGTTCAAATAGTTTGTTCTTACCACAGCATATGGCTCCACTTACTTCCTGGTGTATTAGTGACATCGAATAATACTGAACAACAAATTTGAACTTTTTTCTGTACTTTATATGAAACTATGTGATTCTGTGTAGACAAAAGGTTCTTGATTCATATATCAAAATCAAAATGGTCCATCATGTACCATTTTTGTAGGAGACACACTTCTCATATTTACGTAGACACACTTCTCATATTTATGTAAAAAGCAAAAATGTGGATTTTTGGGAAAATGTTGCATGGTAAACAAAACATAATTACTGATTCGTTATTTTCAACCAAAAATATACAAGAAACACATATTTTCATCTAAAGGACATTTTTCATGTTGTACAGTGTAACTGATATGGGAACTTCTAGCAGAGAGAGAGAGAGAGAGGAGGAAAAAAAACTGAAATTTGGGTGCATGGCAAAATGTAGCTTTTTAAAAAAGGGCTCTATCTTAGGAACTAGTAGTCAGATTTAAAAAAAATTATAGATGAATTAATTAAAAAGAAAATATCTATGTAATTTTCAAAAAATTATTTTTTCAGAAACCTTAACTATGAGCACAGTTGTTATTTTGTATAGGGGGCCACAACTTAAAATTATTTGGTCTTTGGACATAGTTACTTCATACTGGATAAATCAACATTAATACTGTGAGTCATAAAGGTAATTGTTAATACTCACAGCAGCGAGGTACATCATTGGTGTCCATATTGAGAACTTCTCCTACATTACAGTCAAAGCCTCGAGAAACGTTTGATTTGAGAGCTCGGATGGGTGGACACAGGTTGCCAATAGCTGAGACATTGAGAAGAGGCTCGATAACAGCACTGGCATATGGCACTGACAAGTCCAGGATCAGATTCAGTGTAGAGCCGCATAGGTCGTATAGCTGAGGTTGTCTCACAGCAGGCACTATGACTAGAATGAAGTCCATCTGCATAGACAAAACAAAGTAGCAATTAGCACTGTAGTGTACATCACATCAGTGTGCATACTATGTATGTGTAATTACTAGGGCCTGGATTTTTAGGTTTTAAAATAATTTGTTCCTTGCTAGTTAACTGTGATATTTTAACATAATTATCCGTTTCATTGTCATTGGCAGTCAATAGTCCAATCTTATAAAACCTAAAAATGGCTAAATAAGATGTTAAGAACTAAAAATGGCTAAAATGCTTTTTAAGTAAAATATGTCAAAATAACAATTCTAATTATTATTGTTCTACTAAAAAATTATTTTTTAAATGTCTGCCTATATTCTGCATTTTGCTCATTGTTTCCAGTATATTATTTTGTAAGATAAAATATTGCATTAGGTTTTGCAATTTTGCCATTTTTTACCCCATTGTTTTGGTAAAGGAAATCTTAAGTGCAACAAAATCCCTGGTTTCGTTAGAAGCAAATTAAAGGCAATCTTACGAAACTTATACTTGCAGTTCATTCACAGTGTTTGTTCTAGCAAGACGCTGAGAGTGAGGTATTCTGAAAGTTGACTGATTAATTGAAAAACATTCTTGTTGAGTTTGTGGTGGAATTGAAGTATTCCTAAAGTTGGTGGTGAAGTATTCCTAAAGTTTTATGGTTCAGAGCTATGGAAATTTAAAATGAATTAATATATTTTTTCAATGTGTTTATTATACTTATTAAAGTGAAACTTAAAAAGATTGTCTGAAAATGGTAAAAAACTAAAATAAAACTATTTTAATGTGTTTAAAAAACTAAAACAGGGTGTATAAAAACCTAGATACTGGGCACCTAGATTCTCCTAGAATCTGGGAGTGAATTATGGGCTCAAAAAATGCTTAAAATAGGCAGGTAAATAGGCATTTAAAACATGGGATTTAGGCATTCGAATAGGCTCTTAAGGAAAAATACAGTTGCAGAATAAGCAATATAAAATTCATTTTATTCTTTTATCTACAGCCTACAGTCAACTTTCATTGCAGTTAATCACTAAGTAAATTTGAAAACATTCACTACTAAAATTGGTTGTGTAGTCAGAATTTAAAAAAAAAATAATTTGAGAAGCTTTAACCTACTTAACTTAACATATTATTATTATGTTGAGATCACTTCATCCTCTCTTTCTCCTATGATTACCTTAATAGAGAGAAATAAAGATTCTAGCTGGCACCATGAATTGAACCCTGGCTAGCTCAGTTGATAGAGCATCGACATGGAAGGCCGAAGGTTATTAATTTGAATCCTTGTGTCAAGGATATTTTTCTTCTAATACATTCTGATGTAACATTCAACAGAAATGGTATTCCACATCATATATGATACTCTATATTAACAATAACAATATTTCTAAATTTTTGTGCCTCACAATACTATATTTGATGTAAATGACTTTTAGTGAAGTTGACCATTAAGGATAATCATAGGAAAGAGAGTCGAACTCTATCTTGGAATTTTTCTCCTAAAATATACTCATGTTTTTTCTCAGATTATTTACCTGAACTACATTATCTTCAATGAGTCGAGGCTTGGAGTCTACAAATGTGACACTCATGTTGACATTGACAGCTGAACATCTCTGAGTGAGCACTGTGTTGAGACTGGAGTAGTACTGCGCCAGGAGGTCTGAATATTGTGCCAAGCAGGGAGAAGCCACTGCTCCATTCGCCCTGTACGTGATGGATGCTACTACATGGTAATCAGCTTGCTGGGTATCTAGAACAAATAGATTACAAGTAGATTAATGCATTGCTGTATTGCTGATATTTTTAAAACTGCCACTATATACTTGAAGTGTTCATACTATACATTCATTATCATAATAGCCTACTAATTTGCAATAATCATACAGGAAGAGTGTTTTACCAGAATCAAGAAAAGTTAAAACATATGAGATGAAATAGTTTATCCTGTCATAGAAAACTCATGTGAAATAATAATTAAATGTAAACATCTGTTCAAGAATCTATGCTCCAAGTGTGCCATCTTTGACATGTTATCTTCTTATGTAATACAAGTAAGAATCAGTTTGAAAAATTTTATGTCAAACTGATTCTTACTTGTATTAATATCCCAGACATGGATTTAATGTCTATTTCCTTTCGCTCCACTTTCTTATGTAATGTTTGTATAAAAACTGGACATTTAATTTTTTTTTACAATTAAGGAAAAAAGGGGACAAAAATTTAATTCACAAAATTTAGAGAATATTTACAATTTACCTTTGTCTCATGTATCAAATTATCCCAAATGACTTCTTCAATTTCCTCTACAGACTGGTATAGATAATTTATTCCACAGAAATAGATGCCTCATTGTCGTTGTACATTTCACTTTTATGTATTCTATCAAGAAGTGCATTTATTTGTATAATTTATCATAAAGTCAGCACATGTTACTCCGACAATGAGCAAGACCTTCACTGTTCTAACTTTATTAATGTAGCGTGAAACACACTGGCCAATCACAATCACAAAAAAGCAGGACTTTTGAGTGTCCCCAATAAAACTTTTGGGACAGCAGGATATTTTATAAAAAACAGGACTCTCCCGGGAAAAATGGGACAAATGGACACCTTATGTTATCTTAGTACACTGCTTTCTTGATCTCGTCAAGGTAGCGATTGATTTTTTTTTCCCTTGGTAGTTCTCAAAGTTGGTAGGTTACGCTTATATATTAATACTTGAGATGGAGATTTAACATACATAACTTCACTTACTTCAAGACCTAACCTGAACATGTTTCGAGCCTGCATCATGACTCATCCTCAGCTATACTCCATCTCCTCCTTCACTATATATACTTCCTATAACATTTTAGGAGGCTTTGCTTAGTTTACTCTGCCGGCGTGATCTTGTGGTTAGCGTCGCTGACTCCAGATCTGTCGGTCCGGGTTCGATCCCCGGTACCTCCTCGGATTTTTCTGAGGTAGGGAGGTCTGGTAGCAGTGCACTCAGCCTCGTGTTCAAATTGAGGAGCTACTTGATAGAAAAGTGGTCATGAAAACCACCATTAACGGCCGTGGGTGTCGGCATGCTGACCACATGCCCCCCAATCCTGCCATCTGCCTATGGTAGATGACGCAGCGGTCGGGTGGTAGGCCAAGTCCCTCCAGGGATGTAGCGCCACGGAGAGTTTGCTTAGTTTAAATACTATAATTACCTTCTGATACGCAGTCTGGAACAACTGCTGTTGGTGTCCATGGGGACTTTTCCTCACAGCTAAATGTCTTCACTGGTTCACCGTCTGTAAACCTGTAATTACAGAAATTTTTTGTTAAATATTCTGATTACTATTTGAGAGAAGCCTTCATTTGAGTTGTTTCAGTTGTTGATCTAAACTACATAATGTACAAGTAAAAATCTTTCTGAATGAAACTCAGATGGCTGAATTTTTTTTTTCTTCAGTTGGGATTTTCCTTAAGAAGGGTTTTGCCTCAAATAAAAAATGCACAATTGTAGAAATGTACATGTAATTTACAATGCCATAACGCATTGTTATATTATAGCACAAGTCAACAACTCTTCTTTAACACAGGGCATTGATGAAAATATCAAACAAAATTTTAGAAATTGAAACAGAGGTTAAGTTAATTAGGCTATATTACTGTACTAAGAGTCGATGCTATTGTAGATAAATTTATCTATTCTATATATATCAATAAAGTGCACTGAGGCACTAGTATTTGAAGTCAGTAGATGCATGCAAAAATTGGCTTTACAATACTATCAAGACTTTTTCATGAGATCTAAAATTTAATATTCACTAGTATGGGGTAAATATTTGTAATTCTTCAGAATATTCATTCCTTAAAAGTGGGATCTACTTCACAGTCTGTCTGTCTGTCTGTCTGGAACTCTATAGTCCCCATGTTGGGGCGAAGGGGCCTCCAAGTGGAGGTTTCTGTTACCTATATGAATTTTGTTATGCTTATTTTCCGAGAGAGGGCAGAGGGACAGGTGGTAAGCCCATTGCCTCTCAACCCCTCTCAGGAAACTAAGGTATTACTTGGACGTGAAAGGGCCGAGAAATTTTGTCCAGAGGCTCTAATTTAGACTTGGAGTTCTTACACATGCTATAATCTACGACACGGGCACCCTAGCTTAAAGTCCCTCCTGGAGGACTCCGTGCCCAGGATTTTTACGTTTCTTCACAGTAGGATTACTTAAAAGCAGGAATTAAATATATTGCTCTTCTGGTAATATTATGGGAAGATTCAAACATTATTACTTTGTATTCTGTGTTACAGTACCTGAATCCTGGGCTACAGGTGGCAATGCACTGTAGGCCTTTCTCTCCAGGCAGACAGTTGAGAGCTCCGTTTGCTGGTGGATGGAGTTCCCAGTCCACACATGGGGTAGCTTGAACTGCGACCTGTAACAGAATAAGGTTGGTTAACATCTTAACTTTAACTCATATTTGAAACTAGCAGGTGCTGCAGCTTCACCCACGAGAATTAATTAGAAATGAAAGAAAAATAATTGAAACATTATATTTAACACTTACATGTGAATCATTCATAAATTAAATGATTAATAATTATAATGAAAGAGTTAAAAATCCGGCTTCAAGGTGCATTCGGAAACCCTTCAGTCCATCTATGTTTAAAATTTCAGATCTCTGCCTGCAGTAGATTTTGCTGGGCATATTACCATAAATTCTACTGTTGTAAAGCAGGATGGGAATTTTGTAAAGTAAAGGAAAAAGTCAGGGAAATGTTTAAAAATATATGGAATAGTCGGGGAAAATAACTAGCTTCGGGCAAAATGTGAGAGACACGTGTAAGCAATTTTCTTTTCAGTACTTAAGCTAATAATTTCTTATTTATACCATGGGAATGGAGAAGGCTGGATTTTTTCGTTTCATTTACAAAGAACCTTGAAAACATTGACACATATTTAATTAATGAAGGAAGTTTACACAGTGAACTTAAGAAATATGAAAGATATGAGTGGAGAAATAATACATTACTTCACTAGATGTTCAGATTAACCTGGACTAGTTTTGGGATTATGCCTTTATCCCATTTTCAACATGCTCCAACTAGTCCAGGTTAGTCTGAAAATCTAGTGAAGTAGTGTTTTATTTCTCCACTCATATCTTTCATATTGACACATATTTTGAATTTGTGGAATGTAATAATCTTAGCTTATCTTAGCTTATTATACAAAGAGATCTTGAACATCTAGAATTAACTATGCCTAATACAGAAAACTAATTCGGTAAGACTGGTGCAATAATATGAAAAAAAAAGTTGTGTAAAACTATTAGGCAATACTAAGATGATAAATAGTGTGCTGTTTGAAAATAGAGGAATTGTTTATCTGAATTGTACAAGAAATAATCTATAAAATGCTAGAAGTGGGGAAGAGACTTACCTGGAAGTGACAGGTAGCTTGATTGCCGGATCTGTCTGTTGCCACTACTGTAACATTTTCAAATCCTCCAATGGGAATAGTAGCCCTCTCAGGAACAAATTGAATCCTCACATCTCCAGATGCATCTGATGCATTCACCCGTCTTCGCGTGTCATTAAAGTTGACCACATAGCTATCTTGTTTGTCTACTAATTCAATGACATAGCTCTGAGGACAGCTTAGCAATGGTGGAGTGTCATCTGGAAATAATAATAATAATAATTATTATTTATTTAAAATAAATTATTATAATAATTATTATAAAATATGTTTTGTTTAGAACAAACTTACCAGGTACGGTGATGTTGATTTCACAGATGGCGACATTTCCATCATAGTCGAATGCCACATATTTGACAACCATATCCTGGAAGACTTGGATGGGAGTGCGGAAACTCTGTGGCTTTACTTCCAGACGAGCAATGCTGCCACTGTTGTCTACTGCAATAGGCTCTGTAAAGTTGACTGGCTCCAAGCCATTTGGTCCCTTCTGCACAATGATTGGCTGCTGTGGACAGTTCTGGAATACGGGTGGTTCGTTGTCTAAAGAAAGAAAGAACATAAGGTAATTCATTCAGTGCTGTAAAGATTTCCTGTTACATTCTAAAAACCTAGAGCTGTGATTACCAACCGGTGGCCCGCAAAAAAGTTGGTTTGGGGAAAATAATAATAATAATAAATAATAATAGTAGTAATAATAATAATAATAATAATAATAATAATAATAATAATAATAATAATAATAATAATAACAACTTTGTATGTGTGGTTCCAACTTTGATCAGAGATGACAAGTCTTGATCAGTCAGCCTTGATCTCTGAAAGGTTTTTGTTGATTTAAAAATAGTTCCATTAGGTTGCAAGCGACCCCTGGTGATCTCTTAAAGGGATATTCTAAGCAGATTTGTTTCCAGGGTGTGCCAGTCCCCTACCTAACATTTAAACCTAAAGAAGACAACAACAACACCCAATCCTGAACCTGGGAAAGGGATTTCCCACTACTGAAAAATCCCCAGTCTGGCTGGGAATCAAACCCGGACATCCAGAGTAGATGGCAGTCACACTACCGACTCACCCACAAGAAAATAATAATAATAATAATAGTTGCCAATGTAGATGAGGATGATCACAATGGTGATTGAAACTACATAGTCCTAAGGTAATAACCATAAAAGTGAAGTTTAAGTGTGTTTAACACCATAATATATATGTTATGACTTCACTGTGTTCTTCCCAATATCAGTATCTATATGTAGTGGTTTACAAAATACCAGTACACTTACCTACACAAGGAGAGTATCCATAATCATATCCTAGTAGAGGCTCTACCGCAGGTTCCTCACAGCCCATCAACTCAAATTTCAGGCAAGCATTATCCATGTAGCTCACAATACCTGTAAGCAAATTCATTTTCATTATAGCATTATACCTGACTGAATATACTAGTTCCGTTACAAATGCAGATACAGTGTAACCTCTTATGGGCACCCCCAAGGTACGGACACTCTTCATATATGGACAGATTTTCATGTCCTAGCTGAAATAATATAGAAATAATATAATTCAACTCTTGTTTACAGACACTCTCAGGTACGGACACAGACAGCTGTTTGGCAGTCCTAACCCTTGCTTTACCTCTCTACTTCAGACAGAATTCGGATTTCTAAGACATAAGGTGTTAACAATAATTGGAAAATTTAGTTTTGAGATTGTACAGAAATGAATACTACACAAATTCCTGGACTAGGAGCTGAAAACGGGTGGAGACACCAAGTCAAAAAACGTCGCCTGTCTGATGGGTTCAAAATTTCCGTGACCACGAAATTTTATCCAGCACACAATAGGGTAGTAGGTTAAGGTATATTTTTCTCTTCACTTCACTCAGTTGTTCTGTCTCAGAGACTGGCATCAAAACTTAAGATTTGACAAAATTACAATCCGCAAAAAAGTCGAAGTTATCGAATGTGTGGAAAAAAAATCTAAAAGCAGTGTTGGTGCAGATAAATTGCAGGTAAATTCTGTGAAAGGAAAGACACCGAAAAGTACCATTCTGGAACAGAAAGGCCACTTATTAAAGCACATTGTTCATATGTTGAAAACTGTAAATTGGGTATTGTACATTTAGAATTTTACTTTCTTGGTCTTAACTTGTTCAAAGTTGAAGGAATTTACTGTAGTGTATTTATTATGAAAGTGTGAAGGTATACAAAATACATGTTATACGTTTACTGCTAGATTGGGCAGACTCCTCCCAGATGCAGACAGATTGTTACGTCCCTTCGATATCTGTATACTTCAAATGTTTACTACAAAATGGCTCACTCTGTTGCAATAATTTGATTTTGTGACCAAAAAGAGTTAACTCTTAAGTTGTAGAGTACAATGCCTGAACCCTTACACGTTCACTTACCTAAAATGACAAATCTAGCCTGAACGTATTTTGGCAGTGTAATCATAGCAAGTTCTCCATAGTTTCCTGGGTCGCGCATTGTCAGATTAAAGTTGGGGAAGTACACAACATAGTTTTCACTTTCTGCTTGCTTATAGAAGAATCGGATCTCTGTTGGTCTTCCTACAATGTCATTTGTGACCACTCCTTTCACGAGAATAGCCTTCACTCTATAAACTTGTCCCAAGTCAACACTGACATATGTGAAGGCTTCTTGCTTGCCACACCATCCAGTTACTGAATTCAGGCGAACATTGCGAGCTTCGTAGTTTGGCCTAGAATAGAAAATTGAAATTAAAGTTAAGAAATATCACCATTTTAACAGTTCACATAAAAGCTTTTCACTAACTTTGAGAAACAGTAACATACAACATATATACATTCATGAACCACAGATTAATGTCTCTGTTGGACATTACATGAGAATACTAAAAACTAAACTAAACTCCGTGGCGCTACATCCCTGGAGGGACTTGGCCTACCACCTACCACCCGACCGCTGCATCATCTCCCGTAGGCAGATGGCAGGATTGGGGGGCATGTGGTCAGCATGCCGACACCCACGGCCGTTAATGGTGGTTTACTGGACCGGAGCCGCTACTTCTCTATCAAGTAGCTCCTCAATTTGGAATCACGAGGCTGAGTGCACCCCTACCAGACCTCCCTACCTCAGAAAAATCCGAGGAGGTACCGGGAATCGAACCCGGGCCGACGGATCTGTAGTCAGCGACGCTAACCACAAGACCACGCCGGCGGACACATGAGAATACTATAGGAGAAAAATTCCTCTGACACTGGGATTTGAACCCAGGACAATCAGTCATAGGAGAGAGGTTCTGCCTGGCGTTGTGAAGTGAACTCCAGCTTAGCTCAGTTGGTAGAGCATTGGCACGGAAAGCCATAGGTCCTGGGTTCAAATCCCAGTGTCAGAGGAATTTTTTCTCCTATAATATTTTATAGCAACATACTAGTCTAACATAAATTATAAGAAATAACTCACACTGCCCTGTTCTACAGCTTATCTAATGTACTGCATATTTCCGCAGATAAGATGATAATTGAATCATAAAAAAGGCCTTCAAAATCCGGGGTCATCTTTTAGGACAGATACCATAAAAAAAAAAGCACTGAAATTTGTACCTCATCTTATCATCATAAGGTCATCTTAACTGCGGAAATATACGGTGGCTTATTGTATAGGTGGAACATTCTATAGAGAAGCAAATTAAGGTGTGAGTTTGTTTAAAAGAACACTGGTGTTGTTTACTACAGGTAAAATAGTAAAGTTATTTGTATTTGACTCACCTTTCAGATGTAGCATTAATAGCAGAGTCAGGGATAGCTCCAGATGCAAGACCCAAAGGCTTCACCACCTTACATTCAGGCTCTCTGATACAAGTGATGGGTCGAGGATTGATGAGGATATAGCCAGGTCTGTTGCAGCCAAACTCCACCTCAGAACTTTGCTCGTAGCTGCGAGCCACTTGGAAACCATCTGTTGGGCGACCAGGGTCAGCGCAAACTGGACCCTCGCATCGGAGGTCACCGAAGTCCCAGACACCATTTGCCTGACATCTGTTAAGAAGGTAACAGTGTAATAAGTAAAAGATGTAAAGATAGTTGACCTGAATATCTACTTTGAAATCAGGAAGGAAAACCGAAGTAATTAAAAAAAAAAATTTATCAGCCAACAGTATTGTACTTCATGAAATTTTATCATAAGTAGAGCCTAATGTAACGAGAGGTCTTGATTCTGTTCATAAATTCACAGGCAAGACATAATAAATTTACAAACATCTGACTCAAGGCCCTCAGTATTCAATATCAAAACCGGAATAAGGTTACTGAGGCCATGGTTTCTACATTCATTTGTCTAGACTTGACACGGCAGTGATGATTTGCTATTTCTAAACTGTTAATTGGCTGTTACTCCAGTACTGGTCAACCGATTTGGTCCAAAATCAATAGCATTTGTCCTATGGACATTGTAAGTTTCATGAAAATCTGGTCATGCATATTTGAGTTATCGCACATACAGACACATGTATGGATATGCATTTTCCAGTTCACTATATAATCTTAGAAAGTACCATTCTAGCACTTAATAAATGGAGAATCGTTTAGGTTAAATATTTTTCAAAGATTCATAACTAACCTAACAACATTATCATGATGATTCGTCTGGCCAGCCAGTTTGAAAGTATCTTGACAGCCAAAGAAGAAAGATGACTGGTATTTGGTGTCTGGAAGTTTTCCATATTCAGCTCCAGGAGTGGGCTGAGGTTTACCACAGTCGACTCGAGGGCATGCGGGAGGCAATCCTGATAACCAGTAATCTGGAAGACCCTGAAAATAAGCCAAACAATACTTTAACTTTGTGCAGTTATATTAATAAGCAATACAGTAGAATCCCGATAATTCGAGCTAATTGGGGCTGAGGCTACCTCGAATTACAAAAAACTCGGATTATACGGAAATATCACTAAATCAATGGGTAAATCATAAATAAATGTTTAATGTGCACAATAATGGTTTAAAAAATACATAAGCAAACAATATAATAGGCCTACATAGGCCAACCTGTGTTAGCCTGTATGTATATTGGCAAACATTTAAAGTAATTTCTGTGCATTATGAACGAAACCCTAAGTGGGACAGTTTTACCTGCATTTTTGTACACGGAAAAATTGAAAGAAAGCTCAAAATGTAACACATTCGGAAGTGCGTAAAGCTTACATGCGGACACCGTATAAAAACGGGATTTTAATCTAGTTTTATCGAAAATTTTAATTTTCTTAAGACCAGCTTGAATTACACGGAACCTCGAAATACCGGGGCTCGAATTACCGAGGCTCTACTGTACTGTCTAATACATTATATTCTAAATTTGAAATGTATACTTTTGGATACTTGTGATTTAAATGATCGAGAAGTGCTTTAGCTTTACTTAACAAGTTAAATGCCATGGTGGTCCTTTACATTTATATTGTCAAAGACTAGCATAAAATCTGTGTAATTTATTTAATTAAGGACTGAAACAATTTGTTTTTCTCTCTCATAAAGTGGTTTGTTTCTCACCCTGATTTCACTGACCAGAAAAAAAGTGTTTGGAGAGAAAATACCAAGAATAATATTAGCAAAACACAAACAAAATGATGCTGCTTGCTTCATTACAATTTGCCATAAAACAGCTTACCCGAGTATAATGCAATAATTCTTATGTCCCACAGGGCTCCATATTGGGACCACTTTTATTCTTAATATATATAAATGATTTAGATAAAACTATAGAAAATTGTAATGATATCAAATTAACAATGTTTGCTGATGATACAAATCTTTTAATTTCAGGAAGGGATATAAATGAAGTAAATCTAAATTTAGAGAAATTAAAAGAGAGATTCATACCCTGGTTTCATGAAAATGGTCTTATTATAAATATCGATAAAACAGTTTCAATTGGTTTCCATCATAAACTAAACAAAAGTTTAATTTTCCCTGATTTTATTTTAACTGATACGAAGATTTCTTACAAACAACACACAAAATTTTTAGGTGTATGGATTGATGAAAATTTAAATTGGAAAGTCCATGTAGATAACTTGACGAAACAACTTAGTAAACTTTGCTTTGCCTTTAAAACGTTAAAGAATTCGGTTCATATGAATATTATTAGAACAGCGTATTTTGCTTATTTTCATTGCCTATTAAAACAGGGTATAATGTTTTGGGGGGGAATGAAGATTTCCAATAGAGTTTTCAGGGTACAAAAAAGGGTAGTACGAATAATCTGTAATATTCCAAGATTCGAAAGCTGTAAACAATATTTCAAAAAGTTAAGCATTATGACGTTACCATGTATGTACATGTTCTATGTTATTTTGCACGTAAAATCGTTCATTAATAAATTCACAACAAATTCAGCAATACATTCTCATAATACAAGAGGAAAATCGAATTTAGCCTTAATCAGTCACAATACAAAATTATTTGAAAATTCCCTCACACATAATGGAATACAACTTTTCAATAAATTACCTACCAAAATTAAAGAAATTGAAAATTTTACCAAATTCAAGATTCAATTATCTGCTTTCCTATGTAATGAATCGTACTATTCTGTAGATGAATATTTGTGTTATTAGATGGGTAAATTGTATAGTATTTATTATATTCATTAAGTTAAATTTTTCTATGATTATTATTATTGTATTATTGTATTATTATTGTATGACGTGTCCCATATCATGTAATGATATATTGGACGAATAAAACAATTCAATTCAATTCAACAAGTATTATAAAAACTATTAGTAAACGAGGTGGCCAAGATGGTAACGATGTAAAGATTTGACATGTGTTTTTCCATGGTTTCCCCAGTCGTAAAGGCAAATGCTGAATTGGATATTTACATACCATGAATCATCCTCACCATTTCATCTTGTATCATATCCGTTTAAATTAATATCAGTTGAAATTTATTCCATAGAATACACTAACAATTGAAAAAAAATTGACAGGCAATAGTTCCTTGGCCTACCTTACTGTATAGACACAGATCTCGAACTCCTGATATGCCCTCGTAGCTAAAATTACTATAAATACAGCAGGAATAATTTAAAAAAAAATTACATTATTAAAATTTAATAAAATACAACATTGTAACTTCCAGTTTATCGTCTGCATTGTTTGCATATAATGTGTTGGTGAATGATTGTCACCAATATTGCTCTCTATGATAATATGCCACCATAGTTTTTAAATTGATTTAAAAGAATTATAGTATACTTTCCCTTGATTCTGAATGTTTTTCTCAGCACAGTGAAATTATTTATTTATATTTGTTGGGAACATCCATTCTTTGATTGTAAGTTTTTTGCTAGAATGCCCTTAATTGCCCACTAGAAATCTATATTTCTAGTTTACATCTTCTAGAGTTTCTTTATAATGGGGGAATCCTGTCAGGATAGCTGCCTTAAATTAAGGGTGCCAATAGGACACAGTCAAATCAAAACAATTCTAAAAACTGTATATTTTTTAAGATGGCAATTTTCCTAATTTTCAGTATTCATATATTTTATATAGATTTTTTAAGCAGCTATCAATAAAGATTATTTATTAAATAATTCTGAATACAAATGGTTATGAACAATATGGAGTGAGTCTTGACGTATGTTTAAGGCAAAATCCTGTAATATGGTTGAAGACAGTAAGCCAAAATGGAAAAAATTGACATAAAATTTCTAAATTGTCCCTCTCGCCCCAAAATAGCAATCCAACCACTTCCCAATTGCTTATCTCAGACTTCTCCTTCAAGTACTAGCAGCATGGATGATATTGAAGTTTCTTTTCCGTATTTACCTCCTTTGCATGGTCTCCGTCCCTCTCAAAGCGCACTGTCGGATCAATACAACAATAAGTCTGTTCCTAAAGTAAGGCATGTACTGCCAAGTACCATAATGCCTGCCCACATTGTAAGTGTGCTGAAAAATGACTTTGTGTGAATATGTTGCATAGCGAAACTGACAATGTGTGCATACTTCGTGGTACCTGACAGTACATGAATTGACTTTGGGAACAATCCTAATATTATCAAATCCAAATCTATTTTCATAACTATACTTACAGGCTTTGGATCGTACACGCATTGTCGGAAACCAGATGTTGCAGTTTTCCTGAGAATGCGACCAGTGTTACTGCAGGTTAGAGTAACATTCTCCCTGAATGGAATCAGAACATTGGCTGTATCTGGACGAATGACTGACAAACCGTCTGACTTCTCATCTGGGAGAGACACACACTTGGCATCTGTAGAGAAACACGCCAGTAAAATCAAGTTCATGAATGTAACAAGGTAACGATAATCTTAAATGTTACCATGCATTTATTTCATTTGTTGCATTTTTTAAATATTTACTGCATTTACCCACATAATAGACGCACTTTTTCCCAGATTTTTGTAACAAAATACTACATGATGAAAAAACTACATGCATGAAAGATGCTCCAGGTAACGATTGATAGTGCGCATATTGATGTAGTGGCTGTGACTAATTTATATATCGATTGTGTTGCACATTAATGTTAATTAATAACACCGAAATATTTTACCTGTGTATAGAGGGAACATAGACAAGCAATTTTTATTAGGAAATTTTTGCTCTATGGATTTAATTTTTCCTGTTACTGCATAAAATCTCCCAGGGCATAGCCGCCACCGCTTCTAACATTTGAAAAAAATGCAAAACAAAGGAACTTCGTTGTTAACACTGGAGTAATGATTAAATAAACTAATGCAGTGGTTGTCAGTTATGTGATTAGTCTGTAAATTTTTTAGTCTGTAAATTTTTAGTCTGTAAATTATGATATAGCTGTTGATGAATTGTTAAGAATCAGGTTTTTATCGTTCACTAAGAAGGCATGAAGTCAATTTAATGAACATTTTAACCCTATTTCGCTTTGGTATTGACTTATGAGCGCCAAGTTGTAATGAATTTAATACCCTGTAGCATACACATTTTATGTCATAGAGGAAAAATCTAATAAAAGTTGCTTGTCAATGCCTTCTGTATACACAGGTAAAATATTTCGGTGTTATTCATTAACACCCTGTATGACTATTGATAGTTACAGTTGCATAAACAACCGAGTAACAGTACGGATATTGCACTCAGACACTGCAAACTCTCGTCCAGAGGCTCTGTTACCATATTCGTCCACAAGTTTGATAACTTTCAGCCTAAAACTCACTGTATAACTTTTCTTATCCATTGTCCAAACACATATCAACACAACTGTCTACTGCAGGTGTGCTAAGAGCACTGTGATATTAATCAACAGCTGTGCATTAATAAGAATCAATCACAATTACTGTTTCCTTGCATTGTTGTTTAAAAATTTTAATTGAAAGTTAAGCAGGTCATCTAATCTTGACTTCAAATATTATTAAAACATTTTTTTTTGTTAAAAATGAGATAGTAGGCTACTATTATACAGGGATTTTTTAAAATTATTTTTTAATGTGAAAAGTTGGAGTGCATCCATTATGCGAGTAAATAAGGTATTTTTAGATGTTGTTTAAGTGTTCAGACTTACAGTTGCATTCTGGGATGGATCCATTCCAAGCTCCAGCTGAAGTACAGAGCAGAGATTGAGATCCTGTCATTACATATCCGAATTTACACTGGAAGCTCACTAGGTCCCCGAAGTGGTACATGTCCTTTAAAAATACATAAGCAAATAAATAAATAAAGTAATTGAATAAATAAATAATAACAGTAACAATGGATAGAGTGAATAAAAGACAGTAAATACTGTTACTGCAAAATTTTAAGTAAATACTAGCATTTTAGTAACTAAAATTTTTCATTAAATACTGTTGCTTATTAGTAGGGTTTGGACTTTTATGTCCTAAAAAAGTGAAAAATATGACTGCAAATATACCTTTAAAAAAGACTAAATATGACCCAAAATCCTAAATATGACCTAATAAAGAATTTTTCTTACAGTTTTACTTGTACTGAACTTCTATGTTTAAAGATTTTGCTCCTGTTTGCTCGCTTCATCAGTTCCAAATACTCGTAATATTTTGCAGATCTTGCATGTCGCTACAAAATGTGAACAATTGCATTAATTTTAAAATTCAAGTTACTTATTAATTCTAAGTTACTTATTAATTTAATTTAATTAATGGAATAAATTTAAAATTTAACTCAACCATGTAGTACATATACTATATGTAATTGTACTCCTTTACCGATTTATTTAAAAAATATGACATTAAATTACAAATATCGCTAAACTGTGACCAAGACCACAAAATTACAAAAATATGACTATATGCAAATTAAAAACAGTCCGATTAAGATAAGAAGCGTGCAATTCGTGTTTAATTTGTGTTTGCGGGGAGAACTGAGTTCAGGATAAAAATATTACATGTCATAAACATCCGTTTAAGTTTAAATGAAGTTTGTGGCTCAGAATTTATCTCATTATTATGTTTGCAAAAGAATTATGTAGTTCTTACCCAAGTAATGTATCTACAGAAATAACACTTTATGCAGCTCTTTGTATTTTAAAGAAGAGATCTTTACCTTAGTGGACAAGATGAGTCCATTTTCAGGAGCTTGCAAGGAGGGACACATGATGGGCACACAAGTCTTGTTTCTTTGGAAAATATCTCCATCCCTCTCTCCACTTTCTGAGGGGGCTACGGAGAAACCAGCTGTGCCATTTGACACAAACAGTTCATATCCCACATTGCAGACGCAGGAGTAGTTTCCAGGGCTGAAAATACAGATATTTTACTGTTAAGAGCATTGTGATGTTGAATGCAATATTGCAATACCTGCACAATGGATATATTACTTGTAAATTTAATAAGTATAATATGACTTTCTGTGGGAAATACGAGTAGGTTGAATTACAGTAATTGCTATGAAGATTATTATTATTATTATTATTATTATTATTATTAATATTATTAATATTATTGTTGTGTGTTTTTTTATATTTTTTATTTATTTTATAAACCTTTGATGGAGCATAAACTGAAGAAAAGTGTGAATCACAAAATGGTTTCATTACCAGGAATCAAGTACAGTCACAGTTACTTTTCCACATAATCATCGAAGATTAAGACATTTGTCATATCGGTGGATGAGCTTCCAACACTCTCTTGATAGAAGTTTGCCTCCAGCTTACTGAGAAAGGTCTTCACGGCATTTTGAAGTGTTTTGAAGTTTTTCGTTGGTGTGGAAGCATTGTCCTCCAAGGTTTTTCTTCAGTTGCCGAAAGAGATGAAAGTCACTCAGTATGGGGACGAGTTTTTGAAATCCATCATGACAGGGGATGACATGTGGATTCGTTAAGACAACCCAGAATCAAAAGAACAATCCAAACAAAGGATGCACACAAATTTCCCAAACAAACCCAAGATCTGGGAGGACAGCGCTTCCACACAAACGAAGAACTTCAAAATGGTGTGGAGATCTATCTCAATTCGCTGGTGACAACCTTCTAGGAAGAGAATATTGGGAAACTTGTACCCTGATGTGACAAATGTCTTAATCTTCACGGTGCCTATGTGGAAAAATAATGGTGATTGTACTTGACTCCTGGTAATAAAATAATTTTGTGATTCACATTTGTCTTTGTTTTATGCCCCATTGGAGGTTAAAAAAAAAAAAAAATCTTGTAGTATGAGCAAGGAGTCCGATGTTGTAACACTTTACATATATTAAAGTTTAGAACTAGTTTTACTTTCTCGCATATACGTAGTATAGAGAAAATATTGTGATCGTGACAAAAAATCGAAGTCGAGATAACACCGGGAGAGCACGTTTCATGAAGCCTAGAAACAGAAAAAAATATTTTTGGAATGACGTCTGTCCGTCTGTCTGTCCGTGGACAAGCACAGCGGGTAAACGGTTCATTGTATTTACTTCATTTTTTGAATTAAGGACTTTTTCGAAATTTTGTCGAACCGCCCAGAAATTTAGTTTTACAACTGAAATATTAAGGGGACTTTTCATGAAAACTTTTTAAAAAAAATTGTTTTTTTTTTTTAAATTGGCTCTAACGATTTTAATAAAAATTTAAAATTGTAAAGTCTTATCTGTGACTAATAAAATGGCTATATCCGTATTTCCGCAAAAATGACTTAAGGGGCATTTTACTCGTATCCATTTTCAATTTTTCTAGATTATATCCATTACAGTAGGCGATACATGAAAACCTATCACAGTAAAGTTGTAGAAAGATTTAAAATGAACATTTTTTGTTTAACACATTTCTTTGTACATTTAATAGATATCAAGATAAAAACGAAATAAGGACAGTTTAAATGCGAATTTCAGAACATAAATGTAAATTAAAATATGAATGACATTTTGTTGCCCCTAGTAACAAGAAAACTATAGGCCTAATGTACTTATTGTTGTGAAATGCAATCAGTTTAGCTCAGTCGCAATGAATACACTAAAACCAATTACAGCGAGGTGGTAGGCCTATGGGCTAACAGGGAAGAGGTCCTGAGTTCAAATCAAACCTCGTGGCCGCCCAAATTGACTTGGGTTTTTCATGGTTCCGTCGTTCTTTAATTTAATTTTTTCTGTGCTAGCCTTTACATGTATATGCGAGAAAGTTTGTGCAACGTACTTTTGCACCATTTATTTTATATGTTTCCCCCCATCGTCAGCTGATGAACTGTTCCTGTTGCTGCACTGATGCCATCTGGTTTATGCAGGATGATTTGCTTAAGTCATTCGAGGGTGGAAATTCAAAATTTATAATTTTCTTTTGCCTTTTAAGGACAAAAATTTCCTCCCAATTCCTTAATTCTGTGAGGTGTCTTCCTGTTTTTAATAATTTTGCTTGTGTCAAATGATGTGGTTCTTGGTAAAAAAAAAAAAAAAAATGAGCTGCAATCTTCTGATTTATCTATGTCATGGTTCTTTATGTTCCAGAAATACTCTTGAACTGCAAGAAGCAACACAGAACTAAAGTATTAGAGGAAAAAATCTTCTAAAAACCAAGAGAAAGTTATGAATTTTGAATTACCATCCTCCACTGACTTTATTAAAAAATTCATCCTGCATAAACCAGATGCACCAGAGCAGCAACAGGAAGAGGAAACTGCAGTTATCCATTAGCTGAAGATGGGGAAAACAATGTAAGTGTTACAATATATGATTCCCTATTCATATTATTGTTAATATATCTTCACTTCAATTTTCTGTGTAAATTAATATGTAAGTATTGAATTGACTCACCTATTGAAACATTTCTGGTCACATCCTCCATTGTTAACTGCACATTCGTTAATGTCAGCACACTCCAGACGAGTGCATCCCATAATCTCTAACCTCAGACAAGGTGCACCAATGTAATCCTGTGAAAATCGAATCACTTTAATTATATTCAATCGTACGCTTTGGTAGCTAGGGTTTGCATTAAAATCATGCTTAAGCAATAGGCTAATTTAATTTTTCAGTTGAAAAGCTGTGACTGTAAGCTTTGACCATTGAACCCAGTGCTGGTATTTCATACCATCTCACTTCCCTCACAGCCCCTAAAAGCCTTAATTTTTGTGATTACCATGTCATCGTGTATTATATACAAAGCACAATTTCCACTACAGTATTTAATTTAATTGTGAATTACCTGAATTTTAAAGCGGATAAACTGTGCTTCTATTGGTACAGGCAGATTCAGTACAGAAAGACTGGGCTCAAGGATGCGGAACTCCACTGGAGTGCCATCAGGATTTGTGTAGTCACGGAACAGATCTGTCAGGTCATCCGTATACTGAAAAAAACATTAAGATTGAAATTACTTACTGGATTGCAATAACTGCACTCAACTGCAATGTTTTTACATTTTATATTCTGCCAAATAAATAATATTTCTTACCTGAATTCTGACTGCTGATGTGAATGCTAAGTTGCCGTCTGGTCGCAAAACACTCTGGGTTCTGAAACCCCTCACAATTGTTGGTGCTTTCAGGTCAATTAGTACCCAGTTACTACCTCCTTCTTTGCTGGTTCCACACCATCCACTGCCACTGTTCAACCGGACCATCTGTGGCAATATATTACAGTAAATAATATTTTAATTCAGTTTTTATTTAATTTTAAGCATTATAAAACCTTAAAAGTATAAACTTAGTGTGTTTGACCAGATTTGAGTAAAAAATTTAGCTCGTTTGTCATAAAATAGAGAATTTATTACTCATAAACTCTGCATACTGAATTATGCAAATAAAAAATAAAATGTTCCCTATACAGGCCATAGAGGCCCAGAAGGTTCCAGGAGGCTGAAGCTCCCACATTTTAGATTTTAGGCACGTGAAGGTTGTCAGCCTTATGCACTAGCTGCCTTTACTCTCAGGATTGCTCCTGGTACTCATTTCTGTTAGGGGCTGAGTCGACCCCAGGGCCATAGTGCCACCAGAAGGATTAGGTCAATTGAAAAATTTAATGACCTCATCATGGATCGAACCTGCGACCTTCCGGTTTGTAGCCCAGTGCCTCAACCACTACACTACAGCATACCCCAGAATTATAAAAATGCTAATGCATAAAACTTACAAATAAAATTATTTTTATTACTTTTTCAGAATTTATATATATATATATTTGGATTGTGTTTAGTCCAATAATTGATTGAGCTGTTCTTGCCCAACAATTAGGAGTAAAGAATGCTTCATTACAATAGATGGTATAGAATTGACATAGGTCCATGGACCACAGGTTGAGCATTGCTGTTCTAAATTATGTTGAGGTCAGTTTTCTGTTCCTAGTGAAGTTGTATACATATTTTTTAAACTCTTTTAATCATTACAGTGTTTAAATTTCACTGTATTTTTTTTTCTACCACAATAAATTATGTTATTATTTGTAATTTAAAAAAAAAAGTCTTACCGTTTTGTCATAATCAGGTTCTTCATCAGACACAGTGATGGCATCATCAGGTATACCTCCAGTGGTGAGACCCAGATCTCCAACAGGCCGACACTCCAAGTTAGGAGCAAATCCAGCTCTGCATTTACAGTGGAAAGATCCAGCTGTGTTGATGCACTCACTCGAGGCGAGATCGCATTGACTGTTTGCACACTCGTTCACATCTACAAAGAGAAAGGTAATATTAACATTATCTTATTTTATTTCATATGAGAAGTGTTTTAGGAAATAATTTAATAGAGATGGAAATGCGAGAGAACCAAAACAAAACGGACAATCCAGTCTCAGTAACTTGTTATTGCTGGTTACATCTTTATTCCAGGGAAGTCTTCAGTTGTGAAAGAAATGTAATTTGTCAGTCGTGTGTAATCTGTATAATGAGAGGAAGTGTTTGTGTCTATGCGCCTCGAAGCCTGATTTTAATTTTCTCTTTCGTTTGCAAGTTATGAGCTAAAAACTGGGAGAAAACTTGAATTTTTGCATTATTGAAGCAACAGTTTTTGCTATTATATTTCAGTATTGTGAAATTAGTTGCAGGTAGCCTTGCTTCTGTTGCCATAGGAATCGAGGAAAGATAGAGCATCGCTGAAGATTTTATGAACATAATGAATGGAATTGTCATCACTGTGATTTTGTTAGCCTTCTCTGCTTGATTTATTTGTTTATAAACATTACGGCATGGAAGAGATCTGAATTCTTTTTACGTAGATGGGTAGATGGGGGATCGTGAATGTAGGCCAAAATGGGAAAACATTGGTCAACTCACTATGTAGGGGTTTTTTGGCAAAAGAACTCTAATCTCAAGTCTTTTTTCCCCCAGGCTGTGGTTTCTAATTGTGAAATGCACCTTGAAGCCAGATTTTTAGTTTTTACATTGTTAATCATTTTAATTGGTAATGAATAATTTACATGTAAGCGTTAATGAATACAATTTTGATTGAATTAATAAATGCAGGTAAAGAAGTGGGCACCTGTCAGTTACAGTAATAAAGGAAAAGACTGTAATTAAATACACTCCTCAATATTTTGGAGTCATGGGACTGATGTATTATGTATTTGAAAATTTGCTTACCTTCACATTTTGGAGGATTCATGAATTCTTGTCCGATTCCACACTTGATAATGTTTGTACCAGTCAGTTTGTATCCCTTGTAGCATTGAACTCTAGCTTCATCTCCAAAGTAGTATTCTCGTGCAGTGTCAGTCACAAAGCCATTCTTAATTACTGGGAATTTGGGGCAGCGTGCTCCTGTAATACAAGAAATTCAGTTTGTTGCATTTGATTGTGAAATCAGTACAAGTGAGTGGATTCGTTTGTATGTACGTTTGATCTCTATACATGCTTTAACTAATTTGTACGAAATTTTGCACATGTACCTCTTCTACTAGGGGGAAAAAATAACATGGGCAACATTAAAATTCAGATAGCCTTTTGCTGAAACATTACAGTAACATTAAGAGAGAGTGTATTTCTGGTGCAGGGAAGCCTTGATTTTCTAATTAGAACTTACTTGAGCAGGTGGGAACATTTCCTGACCAGGTTCCATTGCTCATACACAGGATCACTGGATGTCCACTGCGAACATAACCTGGTTCACACTCGTATCTCACAATTGTTCCATAGCTACGTCCTCCTCCATTCAGTATTGTCACATTCGCATGTGGGGAGTCAGGTAGAGGTGAGCATTGCGAAGCTGAAATTGAAAGGTTCCCATTAAAAATATTTTTCTGTCAAAACAGCTATTTTAATTTCTCAAGCCGGACATTTAAATGCTGAGAAGCCTCCTGTGGGTTTATCCTAAGCTTACTTTTAACATATTCACTGCTCAAACTGGAAGGGCTGAATTAATTTGCAAATTTCTTTTTTATTCATAAATGGGCACACAGTTGCAAATAATTTGTAAATTTCCTCAAAAACAAGAGCACAGCAAGTATTTTTTGAAACTTAGACTGATTTACGCAACCCCAGGGTTGCCTGCAGGTTGTCAAACACAGCAGAGTTACAATGGGTGGTGCAATACATCGCCTAGAACAATAGCTACAGATGGCAGACCAAAACAGAGAACAGGGAACTATGGTATCCGGATTTAGACAACAGATGACACTATACACTGACTCAGTTTAAATCACTCTCACAGAAAATTTCTATTATCTATTAGCATGCTAATTGGTAAGTCATATACATGCACCACTAGCACGGCCAGCAGTGTTGCACGCTGATTTTGTAAGGGTATAAATAAGGCTGTAGCAGTGAAAGGGTTAAAATAAACTGTTGGTTTATAAGTTACAAAACTTACAACAAATAATTTAAATATGTTTCTGCATGTCATGAGATTTTATAGTATAACATTTTCTTTTATTCTTTTGTCAAACTATGCATTGGTTCTGTGGTTCTGAATATTTTTCATTCAGCAATATTTTTGCTTTGAAGTGTGTATCTGTAAGACAAGACAAATAAGGGAGAATTTTTGGAAGGTCAGCCTTATTTGTGAAAGTTCACTGCTCTTCCATGTCTATTGAAAAGGGAAGTTTTAGTCAGAGGGAACAAGTGGTTTGTGGAGACCGAGATTTTTTCGCCACTTGAACTCTTTCCTTCTCCTCAAATATACAATTAGCAGAATGAAACATATTTCCACTAGTGGACTGAGGATCAAGCTTCATCCTTGTGAAAACAGTTCAAAAATTTGTCAATAGTTAAGAGACTGCCTTGCTCAGTGAGTTCCTGCATGCTTAGCCCGTAAAACTGACTCTCTAAGAGCTAATGAATTATAAACCTATTTCTCACTGAAGAGTACTGAGTTTTGTGAAGTTACTTACCCAGACAAGTTGGAAGTCTTTCCCATCTGCCATCAGCAAGGCAAGACACTCTTTCTATTGGCAATCCAGATGGGAAAGCAAAACCAGCATAACACTGGTACATAGCTTGTCCTCGGTATGTCACATTACTGGAACCGATTGAGAATCCATTGTCGATTTGAGGTACAGGGCCACAGTACACCTCTGAAAAAGCCAAAATTATTATTTACACACTCTCCTTCAAAATAATATAAAGATTTGCTCTACTTATACAATGCTGTACCTTGGCATGGAGGAATGTAAGTGACAGACCAGTTGCCTCCCAGCATGCACTCTGTTGTGATACGAGGTTTGCCTGTAGCGAATTCCTGTCCCACTGGACAGCTGAAGGTCACGATTGTTCCAAATGCAGTGTCTCGACTTGATGCAAGAGCTCCCAATCCAGGCTGTAGTGGGGGACAGTCTGTGAATGTGGAAAGAGTGAAAGCAGATTGTACAACAGAAACTCAATCAAATACCACTTTTTTCACAGAATATTGTAACAAAAAAAGCTAAGGCGTGTCCTTTGTGCAAGGGAAATAATTTAGTGAAAAAGAAAACACATATTAAAAGATGCATCAGCTAATGATCGATAGTGTACATGTCAAGATTGTGGCCATGACTAATTTTCATATCGATTGTGTTGCGCAAATGACGATCGAAAGTTAACAGTTACATAAATTAATGAGAAACACGCACATTACACTCAGACAATGAATTCTCATCTGGCAGCTCTGTTATCGTGTTCTTATGCTAATTTGATAAGTTTCATCTTAAAACTCGCTGTGTAACTTTAATATTTCGGTTGGTTCTTATCCATTGTCCAAACACAAGTTTATCATACAGCTGTCTACTTCAGATGTCCTAAGAATTCTGCGATATTAATCAATAATCGTTGAGTATATTTTGTGTGTTACTAAGAACCATTCACAATTACAGACATCGTATTATATCTCTGCCAGTCTGTCACGTGACTATTTCTTGGTAGCAGAAGAGAGAGAGGCTCGATTCTACTAGTGTGCACAGAAACATTTCTTAAATTTACAATGGGCAGCAGTTGTGAACAGATTTGAGCTCGAACAAGCACTGACTAGAAAGGGAACTGGATGTCTTTTGCATTGGAATACACGGACTACCTGCTCCTGCACAAGCACTTGTAACAAAATTCCAACGGTCAGCGAGAGGCACAGATATAAAACGACAACTGTACTGTTTCCATGCATTGTTTTTTAAAAACTAGTCTTTAAGCATAAGCAGACCATCCAGTCGACTTGAGATGTTATTAAAACAATTTTTTGTTAAAAATGAGATATGATTATTACGAGAGGAATTTTTTTTAACGTGAAACATTGCAGTACATCCTTATGCGAGGGCATTCATTATTATGCGGGACCATCCATTATGCAAGTAAATACAGTATAAAAGTAAAGTGTTCCCTATTACAGGCCATGGAGGCCCAGAGGATTCCAGGAGGTTGAGGCTCCCAGATTTTTAGACATCGGCACATGATGGTGGTAAGGTTGTCAGCCTTACGCACCGGCCGCCTTTACCCCCAGGATTGCTCCTGGTACTCATTTCTGTTAGAGGCTGAGTCGACCCCAGGGCCATAGTGCCACCAGAAGGATTAGGCCAGTTGAAAAACTCCAACGACCTCATCGGGGATCGAACCCGCGACCTTCCGGTTTGTAGCGCAACGCCTCAACCACTACGCTACGGCGTACCCCAAAAATACAGTATAAAGTACACAAAAATTTACAAAATATTGAATAATTTAGAGGCAGCACGAAATGAATGGTAGTCAATAAATTACCTGCAGAGAAGGTAGCTTTCCAGCCTTTGCTGTTGTGTAGAGCATCTGTGAGGAACCTCACTAGCATTTCACCGCTGGAAGCTGTCAGTGTGATTCTAGGAGATGTGCTGGCAGTGAAGCCATTGTTCGGGTGAAGACGTAAACCACTAGTGCTAGCTCCATCGTATACCTGAACAACAGAATTATTATTGGGAATAAACTCTTGATTGGATGAATTTTTTTTCAAATAAAATTGTATAGTTATTAGTTTAGCCTAAAACTAGATTTTATATGTATTTTATTGGAATAATTACTGTTGCCTTACTTGACTGTTCCTTTTTCAAAGTTATTTATGTTATTGAGAAGATTACAGTTATCATAAGATTGCATAACTACCTCAGAAATTACTCCCAACTGAAAACTCAAAATGGAAGTGAGTTGTAGCACAGTAAGAAGATATAATTCATAGCAAAATCAGATACTTCAATTGAAACTTAGAAATACTTGCAAAATACATGTTAAAGTGGAACTGGTTGTTTTGCTTTACAACTTACACAAAAAATTCCAAAGAAAACTACAAATATTAATAAAATTAATTGTTTTTGAAGATATTTTTGTGAAGGGAGGTAAAAATGAACAATGAAAGATAAAGATAAAGGCAGATGAAATAACAATTTGCAAAACCTTAAATGCTGATTGTTTTAATAAAGAAAAAGAAAACATCACTTAAGGAAAAATGACAGATTGTTATAAAGTTTTAGAGTGAAATTTTTTAAACAGTGAAGTTTTACTAATTATTCAAAAGTAGTCAAACGTTTAAAACACTTTTAGCTCACTTTACATACCATTACTAGGACATGTTTCAAGAGGTTAGTTCCCTCCCATCGTCGGCTAGCGACTTTTGAATAACAGATTGTTATGTCTAAAAATACAGGTATCTGAGGACATAGTTCAATGAACACATGGTTAAAAAAGCCTGGAAAGACAAAAGAAATGAAGCCTTGTAGAGAAGATGTGTAAGAGGATGATGATAGTGACTTACCTGTACAAAGTCAGATTGGTGAACATCAAAGTCTTCAAATTTGAGTGACAGCGCTCCACCGCCAGGCTTCTTGATCTTGTAGAGACATTCCTGGTTACTGGGATAGTCACTGAGTCCAAATGCAGGTGAAGTAAATGTGCCATTCATGGAAGCGATCGTTGCTTTGCATCCTGTTGTATTAAGTAAACAATCAAGGATTTTAATAATTATATATAGTTGAAGTATACAGTGGCGTACCAAGGCTACTTGGTGCCCAGGGCTAATTTGATGGTAGTCGCCCCCAACACTAAAAGGTTCAAGGTGCAATGAGTTTAATTTAAACACAGTCTACTGTTCACAATTATTTATTTTTAATAAGTAGTATTTTACTTTAACACATTATAAAGAGAAAAATATGAATGTAATAAAACTGTAAGTATTATAAGGTTAGTTTGTTTGAAAAAAAATAGATAAAATTGCTAAATTACTCCGTATCTTTTCCTGTGTGCTCGGCGCCCACGACCTATTTCGTATTGTCTATAAATAGTTTAAAACGAAACGTTTATTTCATTTCTAAATAACATTACTGCAGTATTTAATAAAGTAATAAAGAAAATTTGACCAATAAAACCTTATATTTTTCCTGAAAAATTATTTTTTCTTAAACTAAAAAAATATGTTTTTAAATTTTGGCACCCCTTCTTTATGGCGCCCTGTGCGGCCGCCCCGTTCGCACCCCCTTTGGTACGCCACTGGAAGTATAGCTGTTGACAATGGTACCAAAGGCGCCAAAACTAATACAGGTAAACTATACCAAAAGTGAAGTTTTTGTTTAAAAATTCAACTCTTATATAATTATTATGTTATATAACTTCACTGTGTTAACTTCCAATACAATTTAATATTAAACCAAGGAGTTTTTAGAATTTTCTGAGATACATATAAGCAAATATTGAATTTAGCAACAAAAATGTTAAAGAGTTCTTGAACCTATTTAGAAAATGTTAATGGCCTATCCTTTTTTTAATTTGCTTTCAATGTAGTATTATATATACAGTATATAGCTTGCATGAGCAACGTCAGGTTAGAAAGGTATTTAAAAGTTAGTAATCTTAAATATTTAAATATTACGTAATTGGAAAACCAGATTAATTTATGAATTTCTGTGATTTTGTGATCTTCTCCATTTAAAATTTATCTATAATTTACATCGGCTTATACCAAATATAATATAGCCTATCCTGAATTAAAATTGGTGGTCTTGCAGGAATAATAAACTAAAACAAACCTTGCAGATACTTGATCTTGAAACCACGTTGAGAATCTCCTAGACTGGTCTTAAAATACAGATAGAGTTGGTTTCCTGTTGACATGATGAGTGGAGTGTTGTCTTCTTTGACTCCAGTGAGACGTGCTATAGGCTGGCTATGGGGATTGTCTCCATTTCGTACCAGGATGTAGTCTCTGTTGGTTTCCAAGTCTAGATCTTCTATTTCCAGGGTGACAATGCGGCCAATTTGAGCTGTTATAATGTATAAGCATTCGAGGCCTCCTGGATAGTCTTGAGGGTAGCCGGGGGATGACAGGGTTTGAGGCTGAGGTGTGGCTCGCAATACACCACCACATATCTGCGGTTCAGTTTTCCAAGATGCTCTAAAAATTGAGATTAATTTACCAAACTTAGTGGGTCGCTTCCTAAAACTTAGGTTCCATCCACAGCCATTTTATTTTTTACATGCACATAAGATATGTCACTGGGAAGCTTGCTTACCTGAATCCTTTCCTCTCGACTGAAGCGTCGGTGCTGAATTTAATGATCATGAAATTTGAAGCAGAAACGTATAACTTGTTGCTGAGATCTTGTTTTCCAGACAGTGTTGCCAAGTTGACTGACTTGTCTTCAGTGCGTCCACCAACCAAGATTTGAACTGTGTCGAAAGACTTCTCTGTCTCAAATTCTTGAAACTGTGAAAATACAAAGGAAATATTATAAACATTATGATATGTTGATTTAATAGTTATTTCTGTAACAATTAGCCTTAGATATTAGGATCTGATATTATTCAAGCTCTAATTGTAAATTGAGAATAAATTAATATAATCATATACGAGGGATGAAGCATAAGTCAGGGTAACTATTTTTTTCTCTCAAAGTAAGTCGATGTACCATGAAGTGTTGTATGTCATGGGAGAGTGTGGTATCTTTTGTAAATGGAAACATCTTTTGGTAACATTGTGATTTATGGTTATATGAATAGAGACAATGGTAATTCAGTTGTAAGTCATCTGCTGTGCAGAATGGATATGAGAAGTTGTGAACAGCCTTCTTCGTATGTCAAAGTAGTCACTATGTTAGGGAAAAATGTGAGAGAATACCACAAAGGAACTGATGGAAGCTTTGGGGAATAATGCCCATCCGTACTGAACTGTAAGGGATTATGAAGTGGGTATGTGTACTTTCCAACTACCGCAATACATTAGAGTGGCACAATGCAGTCGTGTATGGATGTTAATAATTGTCTGTTTCCTACACTACCCTACATCTAGTATCGGTACCCATATATATGTTTTTTTCTTCAAAATTCTAATATGATCCCCGTTTTCAAAAAAAAAAAAATAGTTGCCACTACTTATGCTGCATTTCTTGTATATTTAATATATTTTCTCATTGAATATATTTTTGTAAGAAGTATTATTTTTCTTTGCATTATTGCATTGTATTATTTTCTTCAAAGACGAAAATTGAAGTATGGTGAAGTCAGGAAAAAATTAATACAAAAAAGGGTTAATGGAAGTAACCAAATACTTCAAACCCGGTATCATAAAAACTATTACTCTTATGGCTCTAAAAAAATTAATAATTCATAGACCCAATTAGAATGAAAATGAAAATGAAAAAAGTGTGGTCATGAGAGTTTTTTATGTACTGTTTGCATGCAATAATCCAATAATGTTTGGTTTATAAGCTGGATGATATTCTAGACTTAACATTTCAAGAAGCAAAACTGGTGAAACTACTAGCTCTAACTTCATAAATATTTCTGAATTTCTATGACTTCTGGTTAATAGTGTGCTGTATTTTAATTTGTGTTTCAGAAACAGCACTACTATGGCTGAGAGATAAAGTGAATACCTGAATCTGTGACTGCATTTAGCTTCAGTTCTTACCTGCAAGAGAATATTGTGGCCCTGAGGACCCTCAAGAGTCCACTTGCAGTCAGCGAGAGGCAGGTACTTGTGAGGGTAGTTGGGACTCTCCACAACATCTCCACTGCTAGCCATATAATAGTGACAGTTGTTCGGACAGTCCAGCTCATCCGACCAGTCTCCACAGTCATCTTGGTTATCACATCGGAACTCTGAGTTTATGCAGCGACCATTGGAGCAGTGGTACGATCCTGCACAAAATTAATCCAGTAAGTACTCATGTTACTTTACGTACTTTGCATGTTCTATATAGCTACAATATGTGATTATCTTTGTGTAAGTTAATGGTTTAAAAAAATTCGCTAAAGTCGAGAATACCTTGATAGCTATGTCAGACAGGCTGGAGCAATTTGTACAAAGTGTTTACAATGTTTCCTACATCTGACTACATGAAGACTGAACTTAGCAGATGGCAGAGTAGTCTACGGATTATAAACAAAATGCCAGTGGGTTATTTCACATGTGATAATAAGATGGTATATACAAGATGATAAATAAAATCAATGTGTGTAGGAGTTACCTTAGGAAATTAATTGAAACAAAGTCATTGGGGGAAATTTCATTACTCAGATAATCGCTCTTCTTTCGCATTGTTCCCTGGCGTTGTTGAGCTGTTCCGAAAATTTTAGTTCTTTTCTTTTCTAAATACAAAATTTAAATATATAGATACCATTGGTACTCTCTCTTGATTCTAATTCAGTTACCTTTTGTATCTAAATTAATACTGTTTAGCTGTATTAAATTTTGAGTTGAAGAAAAACAAACACTTTTTTAATTATATGAAAGTTAAATAAGTTACTGATTTTTTTATTTCTTCTTTCTTTTTGCAGACTAATAGATCTCATGGTCATTTGATTTCAGTACTTCTGGTCTGTGATCTGTAGATATTACTCCCATATTTTCTCCTTTCTTCCATCCATGGTTATCGGATTCAGGATCTAATCTTTACTTAAAAACTCTTAATATTCATAATTCTAGACTTCTAGGCTTTTCTGTAATTTATACATTTCATTCTTATTGAGGATTACATTATGCACAAATTTTGGTTTCTGCCTTTAATATATTTCTCTTAACGTTACCCTGGAATAGTAAGTTTATTTTCATTATGGTGCTATTTATGATATATAATCTTTTTCAAAGTTAAAACCTTCGCGATGTATTGTCAAATCATGTAAAATAACTTATTTCTTCAAGAATATACGCATTAAAATATGAAAATACTACATAAAAATTAACCTAAAAGAATGTGTGATGAGTGAAATGTAATTTATTCCTGTGTTGCACTTTTATACACCACTGGATGCACTTCATGCATACAGCTTACATTTACTACTTGCATTTGTTGTCGTTTTCGGAATTATATCGTACTTGCCTTATCCATACATTGTTTTAAATGAGACTATGGCGTAGAAAATATTGCTCATATGGCTTGATTTTGTATTTTTTATTTAATTATTTATTTAATGGAAGAGCTAGGAATCAAATGTATCCAGTGAGAAGCATCCCATGTTTGTTACCATAATATTGACTATAATGGGACTAGAACTTAAATTTTAGAAAAAAAAATTTCTCTGCTTAAATGTACATCTATTAATGAAGTATTATTAGGTTGTGTAGATGTCTACTGGGAAAGTGATAGGCTTCTTGTGTATTTTTCCTTGGTACAATATACATACATAATTATTAATTAATAATATAGCCATTAGAATGTTACCTGTGGGACAGGCATTTGCTCTGCAGAGGAAGGGCAGTAATGACTCGCATGTGGTGAGTTCCCATGACTGGTAACTGTCCATCAATGTCACGTCCACACATTCTCCTGCTCGGGGGTCGGGTTGAGTCTGCGCCCAGAAACCTAAAACATAAATTTAAAATCCATACTTTAATTATTAGAAATACAATGCTTAAAAAATGGTGTATGTTATGCATGAACAAAATTTAATTGCAACCTGATGGTAAACCAATTAAATCATTTTTTGTGTTTCTGATTAACCTATTATTGTTCAAGGTGGCTAGCAAATGTTCTGACTGGGTCATATCAAATGTAAAATTAGGGCCAGGTGTAGATCTGTAATCTTATGAAATCTTGTCAGTTGGACTTGAGCTTGCATCAAATTAATTTCAATTTTAGGTTGATGAATGAAAATTTGGATTTACTATAGCTGGTACTGTGGTTTCTGTGGGAGCTGCTCTGTGTGGTTATGCGGTTTGTGGGTTGTTTACCAACACTCCCATTGGCAACCTATGATCTGTCATCTCATATCCGAGTTCATCCACTTTATAGTCTTGCACAAACAGGTTCAAAAGCTAAGCAAGTTTTAAATTACAGACAAATGTGAAAGGTTAGATTAGATAAGGTTATGTCCGCCTCGAGTAATAATGAAGTTTAAGGGCAGCAGCGATAGTGAATGACTTCCTGAGATCAGTGCTATCACCATCAGGTTACCACCAATGTTTTATTGGCACATGACTCAGCTCACCTTTCCTCGCTTGCAGCGCACTAGTGACCACCACACAAATTACATGAGTTAGCACCTTGCTTACATCGCCTGTTAGGCTTGTTTTATGTCAATTCCCTCTTGATTTTCGTTATATTTAGAATTGTCTACATAAAAGGTGCATATACAGATTTTTCAGGTATTGAAGAGTTTAACATCATATTTGGCCATTTTTTATGGAAGAAATATATGAAGAAGACCAAAATACCAGCTTTATAATTCCCGAAACATATTATACTAAGTTTTCTGGAAAATTCACACTGTTTTGGGTGGAATTTTTTCAAGATTTGACAATTACTTTTTCAGCTAGGAATTTCCAGTTAAAAACAATTTATAAACAGTCCACCTTATTTTATTTTTAAAATGACAGATATCTCTTACACTCACGAAAACAGAACTGAGCAATGTTACCAACCGGCATATTGTGAGACTAGAAGTCCGGCAGCAGACTCAAGTGTGTTGGTGCGCAAATCATCCAACGATGCCAGTCCGAGCCAGTAGTGCTGTCCATTCCTTTCCGCTGGACCTGTGTTTCTCGTTGCCAGACCAGCGGTGAAATTGTTTTCAGCAAAAGATTCTACTAATACCAGATCACTACCATACCTGTAACAAGAAAATATATAGCTTATTCATTATGTAAGTAACCATAATTAATATTTATTCCATGTTTCTTATGTGGAAATAATAATTATACAGCTCTTCTTCTTATTTAGCTCTACAACCCTTGGTGGGTTTTGGCCACTCGGACAATAGCTCTCTATCTTGATCTATCAGTCATTAGTTCCATCCAACCTCTTACTTTCATAATTTCCAGGTCCTTAATAACTCCATACAGCCACCTACTTTTAGGGAACCTGTTTTCTGGCATTCTATATAGATGTCCAAGCAATCTCAGTCTTTGGGATTTTACAAATCTAACTATGTTTTGTCCTTCAATTATGTTGTCTAGCTCTCTATTATTACGCATTCACCATCCATCTTGTTCTCTAACAAGTCCATATATTCTTCTTAGGATTTATCTCTCAGAAGATCTTAGAAGCTTCTCTACTGTGCTTGCCAAGGGACATGTCTCTGATCCATACGTTTCTACTATTCTAATCATAGTATTATACATTTTAATTTTCTTTGCCCTAGTGATTTGCCTATTTGTTAACATCTTAATGTTTGCAAAATATGCTCTGATCCCTGCCAGCATCTTACACTTGCTATCAATTATAGCACCCAGATACCTAAATTGATAACTCTCTCAAATCTCATATCATCCATAATTATATGATGGGGAGTCTCTTTGGAGGTAGACATTAAAATATATTTAGTTTTTGCTTCTTTTATTATTAGTCTCATCCTTTTGGCTGCCTGAGTCAAATTGACTATACATTCTTTAAGTGCTTTAAGATATTCCTTGAAATTATGGTGTTATCATCTGCATGGGTGCATATTTGAGTGGATTTATTAAAGATTTTGCCTTTTTGATTGATGTCTTCAATTTCTTGATGTATTGCAAAGTTGAATAGTATTCAGTACCACATTGGAACTGAAATTAATTCTACAACAAATCTATTATAAATTGTAAAATCAATTTATTTTATGTTTTTCCCAAACAAATCAGTCTGTACGTTATTAAATCATTTTAAAATGCATTATGTTATTGAAGATGGAATGAACAGGTCAATGGTAGATGTTTTCTATCACAAATTCCCTTGTAAGTTGGTTGAGATTTCCACAGTGGAAGGTGAGCATATTAGTCATGAATTAGACATCATCGAAAAATGTTTATATTCATTTAACACTTTTTTGGAAAGCGAAAAGTAATTAAAAACTATTCGAATGCTGAGAGGAATATTTTTCTCCTTCATTTACAGCTGTATCATTAGTTTATCAGTTTTCTAATAGAGTGGGGGATTGTTAGGCTTATGTATCAGTTACAAACCAGATTTTTTTCCCAATGCGAAGAGTTTTAGGTGTGATGTAAAATGCTGTGTTTTTTTGTTGTTGTAAGCAATATCGATAAAAGTCTATATAGATTGAGAAAAATGCCATCGTGAGTGTGTTCCATACAAGGTAAATGCTAAGAGTAGAGGAAATATTGTTTTCGATCCTGAAATCCAAGTGAGATTCTTAATTCCAAAGACCCGAAACCCTGATTTGATACTCTTTTATTTAAGCAAAGAATACGCCATACGCCAATTTATTGATAAGCAGGATAATTATTTAACATGTTGCCACTTAAATGGATTATTTTTTAAAATGAAATTCATTATTTATTTTTTAAATACTGCTTCGTTTCGTACATTATCAAGGCCGTAATTTCCAGGGGCTGATTATAAAATTGTTTTAAAGATTTCTGTTTGCGAATTATGGGCTTGGATGTAGTTAAATTTTCATCATAGTGTGTAGTAGCAAGTTCTGTCACGAGATGGCTCTCAATGTGCTCCATGGAAAGCTGGGAACAGCTGGTTTGTAGGCGCGAAAAAAGTGTAGCAGACGATGAATTAAGTGAAATAATCAGAATGCAGGAAAGATTAAAACATCCAGAGAGTGAAATTGTGAGCTGGGGGATAAGATTGGTGTGTTTGAAGGTATGTGTCGAGAAATTCGTAAGCTTAATTAAATAATTAATGAGTTAAAATTATTTTTTTTACATGGTGACATTACTGGTACTTGTGCACTGTTCAAATTGTTTGAACGCAGTAAAAGAGGTATAAATGGAAAAGATTGTACCTTTCTAATGGTCTATAATTTAATAAGTTAAAACCTATTAAATATATAGGAGTTTTTTTTAAATATCACGAGAATTGTCAAGTTCTTAGAACAGGTAGGCGTCGCCAGGAATTTTATTAAGGTTGGTGCAAACTCAACGTAATTCCAAACAAATTGAGTCTCGTTTATTAGGTTAAATTATACAGCAATCTATAATAAGAAGAATATCGTGAAAATTTTGTGGTATTACGACAATAATTGAAATAAGTGTACAGTGAGCTAATTCCTAATTGAAGTTAATCCACATACAAGTGATACGAATGATATTTTATTATGATGGACTGAAAATCAATTTCAGACCTCAATTTCAAATGATTAGGATAAATACATTAATATTCACATAGTTTCCCGAGCCCCCGCTGAATTCCACGAGGCTGCAAAGGTTTAAATTAACGTAATTTATTTTGCCTTGTTGACGGATTATTACAAAACATTATTATAAAACACACGAGGCAGATATAATTATAGTAAATTAATACCATAACTTACTTCCTAAACTCTTATAAAATATTTATATTTTTTATTCTTCATGCAGCAACTGTAGGTTGGCAAAGAGTACAAAAACATAAATGAATCCATAAGGCATTCCAGAGGGGGCAGTTTCCTTCCCCCCCACCCCATGCCGACGCCCATGCTTGTAGCTGAAAGTGTTAAATTGTACTTTTTAATTTTCGTGTATATTTTCTCTCAGAGCAAATGCCCACAAAAGACAGTCGAAAATTTCTCACCCTTAGGTGAAAATCACTGGTCACTATGTATTGCTATCTTTTAAAATACAATGTCCTTACATGTGATGTAGAATATTATGACGGGCTATTTTCGTAGAAATGCTGCTTATGTTATTTTACCCTCTCTCCTCAGACTTGCCAATCAATGAACAGCAACTTAATTAGTTGTAAGCAGACATCCTAACTGCTTTAGTTCTGGGAAACATTTGTCCTATGCAGCTACAGTACAAAGAAGCTGTATACATAGCTGTATATATTTAGTCGTCGTGTAGGCCCTACGGCTACGCCAATCCCAGCTGTGTAGTGATAGGATTGACCATAGTAAATACTTCAATACGCAAATAAGAGAAATAGCCAAACTCTAGCCGAAAATGGGGACTGGAGAAAACTGCATAATGACGGGCTTCGTAACCTGTAGTCGTCACCGTATATAGTAAGGGTAATTAAATCACGGAGGATGAAATGGGGTGGTCATGATGCGCGCATGGAGGAGGAAAGACATATCTAAAAAATACTGACTGAGAGACCCGAAGGAAAAAGACCACTTGGAAGACCTAGACGTAGGTGGGAGGGAAATATTAGGATAGATTTAAGAGAAGTAGGATTTGCGAGGGATGGTTGGATGGACTTAGCACAGAATAGAGTTGAATGGCGGGCTCAGGTAAGCGCGGCAATGAATCTTAGGGTTCCATAAAATAGATAATATTCCTTTAGCTTGCTTAGGAATTGTATATTGCCATTGAGTAAGCCGCACTATTAGGAGACCTCAAAGAGGCTACACAAAAGCCTGCTCATTTATATAGATTTTCGGATTAAAGAAGTGCCATCATATTCTTTTGTAGAAAAACAATGGTATGGGAAGAAGTCCTAACGTGGAATCCACTTTAGTCTTCAAGATAGTCCCCATTGAATGACAATATTTCGATAATAGACTCGCCCAGGATATGGGGCGTCCATTTGAGCAGTGTCAGGTCTTTGAAAAATCGGTAAAAAAAGACCTTGATAGTATGGGAGGAAAGACCGTCAAAACTATTATGTGATGTCATAAGACGTGATGTTCACAAGATAATATTCCTAGGCAAGTCAGCGTGACCTGTTAGATGTGCCAGCCAATTTGCAGATTATCTGATTATGTCATTCCTTTGTCATCTTCTGTAATAGCCAATTTCAGACTGCATGGTACTCTACTGTAGGATACGTTATGCATTTAAGGGTTAAAACGGATATGAATTTTTGCCTAAATAGGCCATCCTCAGTCATACGTCCATATAATTTTATCTATCCTAGCCCAGATTCGTACTATAAGAGAACTATTTGCGCAAATTGAATACAGAAAATAGGCTCTTATGCTTATCATGTAAGGGTATCTTGAAGAAAATACTGAGGATATAAGGCTGAAAGAAATAGTCCACTTGTAAAGTAAAGTAAAGTGATCCCTATACAGGCCATGGAGGCCCAGAGGGTTCCAGGAGGTTGAGGCTCCCAGAGTTTGAAACATTCGGCACGTGAAGGTGGTAATGTTGCTTCTGGTACTCATTTCTGTTGGAGGCTGAGTCGACCCAGGGCCATAGTGCCACCAGAAGGATTAGGCAGTTTACTTGTACAAGATTATTACATTTCATTGTTAGAATTTAAAGTAATTTAAAAAATATTGCGCACAAAGATAAATTACCTATTCTTTTATTCTTAAACATAGAGCATATTTATTTTTCACATTACCAATATTCCTAACCTAACTGCAATAAACCTGGCTCTACATGTCACTAACACTAACATCACTAATTCTAACCTGCCATTTACCTAGAACCAGAAGTTGGTACATAGTACGGGGCGAAAGTGCGAAGTGCGTAATGAAGGAAACTAAACCCTAATAATATACCGGTATAGCCTACAACTGTAATGTCTAATCAGTATAGATTTTTGGATTAGGGAACAATGCTATATAAAAAAGGATGGTATGGGAAAAAATCGTATTGACTTGTAATTCACTATAAGTTTGGACACGATTATGCTGGAAGTAGGTCAATCTGCTACCTGCAGAGGTTGAAGATTGTAAATGGAGAGGTGAGTTTGTGGGATCGAGTGGTTCACGTCTTAAGAGGAATGTTGTTTAGTCACGTGGACTCATCTCGAGGAACCTGATTCTTCTGCCCGAAATTTTACAGCTTCTTCTTTGCATTCAACCATCTCGGGCAGTTTTAAATCTACCAGGTACAGTGGATTCCACGTTAAGACGACTTCTTCCCATTCCATCGTTTTCATCTCTCTTAGGCTCAAATATTTTCCTAAAGCATCCTGTTTTCGAACGCTCTCAGATCATGTTCTTCCCGAAGAGTAAGGGACCATCTCATTTAGGCCTACGAGAGATGAAAATGGGGACTGGAGAAAACTGCATAACGACGAGCTTCATAACCTGTACTCGTCACCGGATATAATAAGGGTAATTAAATTACGGAGGATGAAATTGACTGGACATGTTGCGCGCATGGTGGAGGAAAGACATATCTAAAAAATATTGACTGGGAGACCCGAAGGGAAAAGACCACTTGGAAGACTTAGACGTAGGTGGGATGATAATATTAGGAAAGATTTAAGGTAAGTTGGATTTACGAGGGATGATTGGATGGAGTTAGCACAGAATAGGGTTGAATGGCGGGCTCAGTTAAGCGCGGCAATGAACCTTCGGGTTCCATAAAATAGATAATATTCCTTTAGCTTCCTTAGGAATTGTCTGTTGCCATTGAGTAAGTAAGTAAGGGACCATGTCTCACATCCATATATCACAACCGGCAGGATAATTATTGTCTTATACAGAATTAATGCGAATCTAATGGACATCTGCAGGATGTCCTTTTATGCACATATTCTTCATAGTATTAAGAAATAGTATAAAAGTTGCTTTTTAGTGTTTGAAACAAGAAGCTGTATCATGCTCTAGTGGCGAAGATGAAGTTCACTGCCTTAACTTAATTATAATATAGTAGCTCATGTATGAAACGGAAACGATCTTTTTTTGGTAACTTGCCTGGCCTATACCACACTCAGCTGAATTCTCGAGTTAGCTGGTGAATGACCTGTGTTTGATACCTGCTGATTTTCTACTGCTTACGTAACGACATATTGAGAGGTTCCTGAGACCACTGCAAGGCATACCTATAAGTCAATGTGAAAATTTATAGATTTCCTCTATATTGCGCCAGATAACCTATCTCCGAATTTCTCTGCCTTCTTTGTCGGTAACATGTAATTTGTTCTTTTGTACTTTGATCGATTTCTCTGATATACAAGTGGATTGATTTAACTGGCAATTAATTTATCGGTGAGCTGCTTTATCGAAAAGCAAGACAAGTAGTACAACTAGAGATAACCATCCCTGTTAGAAATTACATAAAAATTGAGAAACCTCCGCCAGTAATATATTGCGATATAAGAGCTTATTAAAGTTTATTTTAAAAAAGGTATAGATACAAATACAATACAAATTATAATATGTACAAGTTGACATACATAATTTACACCCGAAAGAGCAAAATGCTCGGGATCGGGTGCTTTCACTTCCCAAAAATTTCAGTTTTATATACTGTAAAGAAGTACTGCTTTATTGAGAAGCAAGGCAAGTAGTGGAGATACTGGAGATAACTATTCCTGATAGAAATTACATAAAAATTTTGAAACCTCCGCCAGTAATATACTGCGATATAAGGGCTTATTAAAGTTTATTTTTAATAAAGCACAAATACAAATACAGTACAAATTATAATATTTAGCCTACAAGTTAAAAATGATTTACACCGAAAGAGCAAAATGCTCCTGCGCAGTTCACTTCCAAAAAAATTACATTTTATAAAAAGAAGTACATCTATATTAATAAAAGGAAGTGTCTGTCCTCCGTCTGTCTGTCTGTCTGTCCTCCGTCTGTCCTTCTGTCTGTCCGCGATGCCCAGCGAAATCTACTCAACGCAGAGATCTGAAATTTTATACATAGGCGGACTAAAGGGTCGGAATGTGCACCTCGAAGCCGGAATTTTAATTTTCGCTTTCCTTCGTGAGTTATGAGTGAAAAACTGGCAGAAAACGTGCATTTTTTTGCGTTTTAGAAGCATCAGTTTCAGTAATACAAATCAATTACACTAGGCTTTGGCTATTTTTGTCATTCCTTCGACATAAAAGCATCGCGATCTCTTGAATGTTGTAGCTCACGCTAGACGATTCATTTGTTTTTAATGTCAAGGCACGCAAACATAATATGAAATTTTCAACCTACACCGAATAGGATTATTATTATTATTATTATTATAGGGATAATCAATATTAGCCTAAATATGGCCAATCGTTGTTCGATTTGAACGAAACTCACTATACAGGGGTTTTCTGGGCCAAGGAACTCGAATCTGAGGTCGCTTTTACCAGGTGACGCTATTTAATCGTGATATGTAGTCCACATGATTTAGTTGTTAATATAATGATTTAACTATTATGCTCTTAATGTTTTATTTTTGAAATAATTATCGCGGGCGAAGCCGCGGGCACATGCTATCTTAAAATAATAACAGGACGTGTTTGTCTGTCTGTCCACGATGCCCATCGAAATCTACTGAACGCAGAGATCTGAAATTTTGATGGGCTGAAAGGTGGGCGAATGAGCATCGGAGCCGGATTTTTAATTTTAGCTTTCGTTTGCGAGTTATGAGTGAAAAACTGGCAGAAAACGTGATTTTAGCGCTGTCGAAGCATCAGATTTCAGTAATACATTTCAATGTCAAATCAATTGCAGTTGGCTTTGGCTATTTTTGTCATACCGTGGAAATAAAAGCATCGCGATCGCTTGAATGTTGTAAGCCCACGCTGGTCGATTCATTTGTTTAGAATGCCAAGGCCCATAGCCATATGAAATTTTCAACCTACACGGAAAAGGGATAATCAACATAGACCTAAATATTTTTAAACATCGTTCGATTTGGACGAAACTCACTATACAGGGATTTTCTGGGCCAAGGAACTCGAATCTGAGATCGCTTTTACCAGGCGACGCTATCTAATCGTGGTATGTAATTCACGTGATTTAGGTGTTAATAAATATAATGATTTAACTATTATGCTCTTAATTTTTAATTCTTGAAATAATTATCGCGGGCGATCCTGGACGATTCATTTGTTTAGAATATCAAGGCCCGAAGACATATGAAATTTTCAACCTAGACGGAAGAGGGATAATCAATATAGGCCTAAATATGGTCAAACATTGTTCGATTTGGACGAAACTCACTATACAGGGGTTTTCTGGACCAAGGAACTCGAATCTGAGGTCGCTTTTACCAGGCGACGCTATCTAATCGTGGTATGTAGTCCACGTTATTTAGGTTTTAATAAATATAATGATTTAACTATTATGTTCTTAATTTTTAATTTTTGAAATAATTATCGCGGGCGAAGCCGCGGGCACATGCTAGTAATCTATATTAATAAAAGGAAGTGTCTGTCCTCCGTCTGTCTGTCTGTCTGTCCTCCGTCTGTCCTTCTGTCTGTCCGCGATGCCCAGCGAAATCTACTCAACGCAGAGATCTGAAATTTTATACATAGGCGGACTAAAGGGTCGGAATGTGCACCTCGAAGCCGGAATTTTATTTTTCGCTTTCCTTCGTGAGTTATGAGTGAAAAACTGGCAGAAAACGTGCATTTTTTTGCGTTTTAGAAGCATCAGTTTCAGTAATACAAATCAATTACACTAGGCTTTGGCTATTTTTGTCATTCCTTCGACATAAAAGCATCGCGATCTCTTGAATGTTGTAGCTCACGCTAGACGATTCATTTGTTTTTAATGTCAAGGCACGCAAACATAATATGAAATTTTCAACCTACACCGAATAGGATTATTATTATTATTATTATTATTATTATAGGGATAATCAATATTAGCCTAAATATGGCCAATCGTTGTTCGATTTGAACGAAACTCACTATACAGGGGTTTTCTGGGCCAAGGAACTCGAATCTGAGGTCGCTTTTACCAGGTGACGCTATTTAATCGTGATATGTAGTCCACATGATTTAGTTGTTAATATAATGATTTAACTATTATGCTCTTAATGTTTTATTTTTGAAATAATTATCGCGGGCGAAGCCGCGGGCACATGCTATCTTAAAATAATAACAGGACGTGTTTGTCTGTCTGTCCACGATGCCCATCGAAATCTACTGAACGCAGAGATCTGAAATTTTGATGGGCTGAAAGGTGGGCGAATGAGCATCGGAGCCGGATTTTTAATTTTAGCTTTCGTTTGCGAGTTATGAGTGAAAAACTGGCAGAAAACGTGATTTTAGCGCTGTCGAAGCATCAGATTTCAGTAATACATTTCAATGTCAAATCAATTGCAGTTGGCTTTGGCTATTTTTGTCATACCGTGGAAATAAAAGCATCGCGATCCCTTGAATGTTGTAAGCCCACGCTGGTCGATTCATTTGTTTAGAATGCCAAGGCCCATAGCCATATGAAATTTTCAACCTACACGGAAAAGGGATAATCAACATAGACCTAAATATTTTTAAACATCGTTCGATTTGGACGAAACTCACTATACAGGGATTTTCTGGGCCAAGGAACTCGAATCTGAGATCGCTTTTACCAGGCGACGCTATCTAATCGTGGTATGTAATTCACGTGATTTAGGTGTTAATAAATATAATGATTTAACTATTATGCTCTTAATTTTTAATTCTTGAAATAATTATCGCGGGCGATCCTGGACGATTCATTTGTTTAGAATATCAAGGCCCGAAGACATATGAAATTTTCAACCTACACGGAAGAGGGATAATCAATATAGGCCTAAATATGGTCAAACATTGTTCGATTTGGACGAAACTCACTATACAGGGGTTTTCTGGACCAAGGAACTCGAATCTGAGGTCGCTTTTACCAGGCGACGCTATCTAATCGTGGTATGTAGTCCACGTTATTTAGGTTTTAATAAATATAATGATTTAACTATTATGTTCTTAATTTTTAATTTTTGAAATAATTATCGCGGGCGAAGCCGCGGGCACATGCTAGTAATCTATATTAATAAAAGGAAGTGTCTGTCCTCCGTCTGTCTGTCTGTCTGTCCTCCGTCTGTCCTTCTGTCTGTCCGCGATGCCCAGCGAAATCTACTCAACGCAGAGATCTGAAATTTTATACATAGGCGGACTAAAGGGTCGGAATGTGCACCTCGAAGCCGGAATTTTATTTTTCGCTTTCCTTCGTGAGTTATGAGTGAAAAACTGGCAGAAAACGTGCATTTTTTTGCGTTTTAGAAGCATCAGTTTCAGTAATACAAATCAATTACACTAGGCTTTGGCTATTTTTGTCATTCCTTCGACATAAAAGCATCGCGATCTCTTGAATGTTGTAGCTCACGCTAGACGATTCATTTGTTTTTAATGTCAAGGCACGCAAACATAATATGAAATTTTCAACCTACACCGAATAGGATTATTATTATTATTATTATTATTATTATAGGGATAATCAATATTAGCCTAAATATGGCCAATCGTTGTTCGATTTGAACGAAACTCACTATACAGGGGTTTTCTGGGCCAAGGAACTCGAATCTGAGGTCGCTTTTACCAGGTGACGCTATTTAATCGTGATATGTAGTCCACATGATTTAGTTGTTAATATAATGATTTAACTATTATGCTCTTAATGTTTTATTTTTGAAATAATTATCGCGGGCGAAGCCGCGGGCACATGCTATCTTAAAATAATAACAGGACGTGTTTGTCTGTCTGTCCACGATGCCCATCGAAATCTACTGAACGCAGAGATCTGAAATTTTGATGGGCTGAAAGGTGGGCGAATGAGCATCGGAGCCGGATTTTTAATTTTAGCTTTCGTTTGCGAGTTATGAGTGAAAAACTGGCAGAAAACGTGATTTTAGCGCTGTCGAAGCATCAGATTTCAGTAATACATTTCAATGTCAAATCAATTGCAGTTGGCTTTGGCTATTTTTGTCATACCGTGGAAATAAAAGCATCGCGATCGCTTGAATGTTGTAAGCCCACGCTGGTCGATTCATTTGTTTAGAATGCCAAGGCCCATAGCCATATGAAATTTTCAACCTACACGGAAAAGGGATAATCAACATAGACCTAAATATTTTTAAACATCGTTCGATTTGGACGAAACTCACTATACAGGGATTTTCTGGGCCAAGGAACTCGAATCTGAGATCGCTTTTACCAGGCGACGCTATCTAATCGTGGTATGTAATTCACGTGATTTAGGTGTTAATAAATATAATGATTTAACTATTATGCTCTTAATTTTTAATTCTTGAAATAATTATCGCGGGCGATCCTGGACGATTCATTTGTTTAGAATATCAAGGCCCGAAGACATATGAAATTTTCAACCTACACGGAAGAGGGATAATCAATATAGGCCTAAATATGGTCAAACATTGTTCGATTTGGACGAAACTCACTATACAGGGGTTTTCTGGACCAAGGAACTCGAATCTGAGGTCGCTTTTACCAGGCGACGCTATCTAATCGTGGTATGTAGTCCACGTTATTTAGGTTTTAATAAATATAATGATTTAACTATTATGTTCTTAATTTTTAATTTTTGAAATAATTATCGCGGGCGAAGCCGCGGGCACATGCTAGTAATCTATATTAATAAAAGGAAGTGTCTGTCCTCCGTCTGTCTGTCTGTCTGTCCTCCGTCTGTCCTTCTGTCTGTCCGCGATGCCCAGCGAAATCTACTCAACGCAGAGATCTGAAATTTTATACATAGGCGGACTAAAGGGTCGGAATGTGCACCTCGAAGCCGGAATTTTATTTTTCGCTTTCCTTCGTGAGTTATGAGTGAAAAACTGGCAGAAAACGTGCATTTTTTTGCGTTTTAGAAGCATCTGTTTCAGTAATACAAATCAATTACACTAGGCTTTGGCTATTTTTGTCATTCCTTCGACATAAAAGCATCGCGATCTCTTGAATGTTGTAGCTCACGCTGGTCGATTCATTTGTTTTTAATGTCAAGGCAAGCAAACATAATGTGAAATTTTCAACCTACACCGAAGAGGTTTATTATTATTATTATTATTATTATTATTATTATTATTATTATTATTATTATTATTATTATTATTATTATTATAGGGATAATCAATATTAGCCTAAATATGGTCAAACGTTGTTCGATTTGGACGAAACTCACTATACAGGGGTTTTCCGGGCCAAGGAACTCGAATCTGAGGTCGCTTTTATCAGGAGACGCTATCTAATCGTGATATGTAGTCCACATGATTTAGGTGTTAATATAATGATTTAACTATTATGCTATTGATTTTTAATTTTTGAAATAATTATCGCGGGCGAAGCCGCGGGCACATGCTATCTTAAAATAATAAAATGACGCGTTTGTCTGTCTGTCCACGATGCCCAGCGAAATCTACTGAACGCAGAGATCTGAAATTTTAAACATAGATGGGCTGAAAGGTGGGCGAATGCGCATCGAAGCCGGATTTTTAATTTTAGCTTTCGTTCGCGAGTTGTGAGCGAAAAACTGGCAGAAAACGTGATTTTAGCGCTGTCGAAGCATCAGATTTCAGTAATACATTTCAATGTCAAATCAATTGCAGTTGGCTTTAGCTATTTTTGTCATACCGTGGTAATAAAAGCATCACGATCGCTAGAATGTTGTAAGCCCACGCTGGTCGATTCATTTGTTTAGAATGTCAAGGCCCGTAGACATATGAAATTTTCAACCTACACGGAAGAGGGGTACTCAACATAGACCTAAATATGGTCAAACATTGTTCGATTTGGACGAAACTGACTGTACAGGGGTATTCTGGGCTAAGGAACTCGAATCTGAGGTCGCTTTTACCAGGGGACGCTACCTAATTGTGGAATGCACTCCACGTGATTTAGGTGTTAATAATTATAATGATTTAACTATGCTCTTAATTTTTAGTTTTTAATTTTTGAAATAATTATCGCGGGGGAAGCCGCGGGCACATGCGGGCACATACTGTTTGTCTACTGAACGCAGAGATCTGAAATTTTAAAGATAGATGGACTGAAAGGTGGGCGAATGCACCTCGAAGCCGAATTTTTAATTTTAGCTTTCGTTCGCGAGTTATGAGTGAAAAACTGGCAGAAAACGTGATTCGCGCTGTCGAAGCATCAGATTTCAGTAATACATTTCAATGTCAAATCAATTGCAGTTGCCTTTGGCTATTTTTGTCATACCGTGGAAATAAAAGCATCGCGATCGCTTGAATGTTGTAAGCCCACGCTGGTCGATTCATTTGTTTAGAATGTTAAGGCCCGTAGACATATTAAATTTTCAACCAACACGGAAGAGGGATAATCAATATAGGCCTAAATACTGTATGGTCAAACATTGTTTGATTTGAACGAAACTATACAAGGGTTTTCTGAGCCAAGCAACTCGAATCTGAGGTCGCTTTTACCAGGCGACGCTATCTAATCGTGGTGTGTAGACCACGTGATTTAGGTGTTAATAAATTTAATGATTTAACTATTATGCTCTTAATTTTTAATTTTTGAAATAATTATCGCGGGCGAAGCCGCGGGCACATGCTATCTTAAAATAATAAAAGGACGTGTTTGTTTGTCTGTCCGCGATGCCCAGCGAAATCTACTGAACGCAGAGATCTGAAATTTTAAACATAGATGGACTAAAGGGTCGGAATGTGCACCTCGAAGCCGGAATTTTAATTTTCGCTTTCGTCCGTGAGTTATGAGTGAAAAATAAGCAAAAAACGTGCATTTTATGCGTTTGGAAGCATCAGTTTCAGTAATAAATTTCAATATCAAATCACTTACAGATGGCTTTGGCTATTTTTGTCATCATACCTCATAACTTGGAAATAAAAGCAACGCGATCGCTTGATTTTGTTAGTCCATCCTAGACGATTCATTTGTTTAGAGTGTCAAGGCCCACAGACATATGAAATTTTCAACATACACGGAAGAAGGATAATCAACCCTAAATATGGTCAAACATTGTTCGATTTGAACGAAACTCACTATACAGGGGTTTTCTGGGCCAAGGAACTCGAATCTGAGGTCGCTTTTACCAGGGGAAGCTATCTAATCGTGGAATGCACTCCACGTGATTTAGGTGTTAATAATTATAATGATTTACTACGCTCTTAATTTTTGAGATAATTATCGCGGGGAAGCCGCGGGCAGATGCGGGCACATGCTGTTTGTCTGTCTGTCCACGATGCCCATCGAAATCTACTGAACGCAGAGATCTGAAATTTTAAAGATAGATGGACTGAAAGGTGGGCGAATGCACCTCGAAGCCGAATTTGTAATTTTAGCTTTCGTTCGCGAGTTATGAGTGAAAAACTGGCAGAAAAAGTGATTTTAGCGCTGTCGAAGCATCAGATTTCAGTAATACATTTCAATGTCAAATCAATTGCATTTGGCTTTGGCTATTTTTGTCATACCGTGGAAATAAAAGCATCGCGATCGCTTGAATGTTGTAAGCCCACGCTGGTCGATTCATTTGTTTAGAATGTCAAGGCCCGTAGACATATGAAATTTTCAACCTACACGGAAGAGGGATAATCAACATAGACCTAAATATGGTTAAACATCGTTCGATTTGGACGAAACTCACTATACAGGGATTTTCTGGGCCAAGGAACTCGAATCTGAGATCGCTTTTACCAGGCGACTCTATCTAATCGTGGTATGTAATTCACGTGATTTAGGTGTTAATAAATATAAGGATTTAACTATTATGCTCTTAATTTTTAATTTTTGAAATAATTATCGCGGGCGAAGCCGCGGGCACATGCTAGTGCAAAATATGTAAGAGTTAAAATCACTGCCTTCTAAACTGTATTAATCGTGTTAAAATACACACACACAAAATAACAAAAACAAAAGAAAGAACAACAAAAATACAAGTAAAATAAATACACCTGACTGTTGGTGTTTAGCTATAAATATATTCCAAGAAAATGAAGAAAAATTATTTTAGAATAACTATTTTATAATGTATCTTATTCTATTCATAAATCTGTGTTGTTGGAGGAGTTTAAATATATTTATAGTCTTACTCCAACCTATAAAAAATAGTTGCGCTACTGTTTTTAGCTTGAATCCGCAAGCGCGAAATGCACTGGCAACAATGAGTTACTACGCAGTTTCGGCTGATTCCAACTTTTCGCGGAACTATAGTAGTAATTTTGAGATTATACGCGTATTTAGCTTATTGGCGTTTTGTAAGATGATGTGAGGAAGTGATAAAATTGTAAAATGCTTGGATTCGTACGCGTTTCGAACGTGTGTGTATGTGTGTGGGATTTCAACAATTTGAACTTCAGAAATAAGGTGAAACTTGCGGTTGCACTTGAATTAGTTTTGAAGAAAATGAGTGTTAATAGTTTCACGAAGTCACTTTCATGAAAATAATTATGAAGCCTAGTGTACCATAAATATGCATAATCACTTTAATTGTTTTATTCGCAGTTCACTTAGGGTTTTTAAAGTGGATGAGGAACTGAATCTCCGGCAACTTTACAACTTTGTCTTGAAGCGGTTATTTTTTCCTCTAAAATTTAAAATAATTATTAAGTTTCATTTAGATTTCATTTCGGCACAACATTTATGTAGATATGACTTGTTGAAATGTACCTAGTATGTCTAATGCATGTTAATTTGCTATACTTTTCAATGCCTTTCACATTCCCTTATTTATTTTCCATTTACACCAGCTGCAGACAAAGCAAACATGTGGTCTACATAAAGCTTACCTGTTGGAAACCAACTCTGATGTATGTTCTGAAAGCGAGTTAATGGAGCAGAACGCCAGACTCTTGATCTTTCAACTGTCATCTCGGAATTGAAAGTGCAAATCTATAGGGCCTCGTGTGAAAGTTCACATTTATATAAAAATCCGATGTGATACGCTCACATAATTTTCTCTACCCGAAAGCATGGGTAGGCCTAATGCAAAAGTTCAATAAGAGGCCGTACCGAACGAGGTGTTACGTCTTGGACATGCATTCGGATAGTCCCATGTTCAAACCCCTTGTCGACCAATTTGATATTTTTTTCATAGTTTCCCCAGACGTAAAGGCAAATGTCAAATTGTATATTTATTTACCATGAATTATTCCCGCTATTTCATTCTGTATCATACTCATTAAAATTAATATCCTTTGAAATTTACTCAATAAAATACCCTAACAATAGAAAACAGTTGCACATTAATAATTGCGTGGCCTACTGTTATAGGCCTACACATTGAACCTGAACTCCTGATACGACTTCGATGTTCAAAGGAGTATAAAAGAAAATTTATGTATTCTATGCTATTAAATGGGAGTAATTATTCATCAGTGTTGTAAAACGGATTTTAGGTTAGCTATATATATTTCAATTCTTTCAAGGGCAGTTCCAGTATAGTACGAGGTAATTTGATATATTTTTTTTTGTCTTAAGTATTGAAAACATGTCATACTTTAAGGAAGTCTCTCGAAGTTTGTCTATCAGGTACTTAAAACGATTACGATCTCTGTTGTTGTAAGTTAGGTTTTTCCGTTCAATCTGATACAAAAATATATTGTTCGCCATGCAAGACATTAATTAGCCTTGGTTGAATTATAACTACCCTTCATAGAATCTTTACTAAAATGGCTTAAAATGCAAGTTTTAGCCCTAAGTATAAGGACCTCTTCTGCGACATTTTTTAACAAATGTTTCGAAAAATGGAATTTTCTTCATGTAAAGGTAGGCCTCTCTAACTGAAATATAAAAGTTTGTTTTATGACTTCTCGTTATCGACACACAGATGGAGTTTTGGATTCAGGGAACCTCAAAACGTGTATAAATGCATAGGCTATATCTCGACACACAATTTTGGTGCCGAGCACAGTAGGTACTTTTTCTTCTGATATGGAAGACTAGCCACTGGAAGCGTCTGCCCTTGTGACATTGTAATTGTAATTTTAATTGAAAAAGAAACTTTAAGTGGAAACTTGAGTCGCTTGAAGGTATTATAGAAATTCTTGGGATAAAGTTCTAGGCCTATCTTCTAGTGAATGTTCCAAAATAAAATACAATTTTTAGGCTCTTCTTACCAGTAAGCTGTGAAATATTAGTATGCATTTGTTCGTTTATTTTGTCAGGTCTTGTGTTAATTTTAACTGATATTGAATTTTAATGATTTTGATATTAGGTTACATAGCGAAGGTGACCCAACTACTATAGTCCTATAACTTTTCCGGGTTTAAAAACTATTTTAATGCAGAATTTCAGCTCTATCAGGTTTGTGGTTTTTGCGACAAATCGGAACAGACAGATAAGAACCATTACATGTTCATATAAACAATACATGATCATTTTTAGAACTATTTTCTGTCTTATAAACACTTTCTGTACGTCAGTGGAACTGTCCCAAATATATATACATTAAAGCTTGCCGGCTGTGACCCTGCAATATCCAACGTCACCTATTAAAATGATTGTATTTAATTTTAATGTGAATTAATTGAAGATTGCCTTGCTCTGTTGCTATCTTGATTCATTTGTTTCCGATTCACAGAGATTATTTTTATATTATATATGGGTGGACAGAAGGGGATCATGAAAGCACGCCTAAATGGGAAAATATTGAATTATTTGGACGAAACTCACTCTGCGGGGAATTTTTGGGCTTGGAAACTCGTATCAGAAATAGTTTTTTTTTCCGGGCGGCGAAATCATTTTTTTTTTTTTTTTTTTTTTTTTCTCCGAGTGGCGCACATTAATCGTGAAATTCACCTTGATTTTTTTAATAGATTTTTAATTATCAATCGTTTTAATTGTTATACCATGAACTGGTTAAAATCATGAATCTGTGGTACGTTTTGATAGTTTCATTTCGAATCTATATGGTCATATGTCAAATCATAGTTTAGTTTTAAGTTTCAAATCATAGTTCAGTGTCAAGTTTAAAGTCAAAATTTCAGTTTAGCGTCGAGCATAACACAGTGACTTTAATAGGTAAATTTATGTCACATTGAAGCCACATTAAATCCACTTGCATCCACTAGATGCTATAACTGAATGTGAGTAAACTGTTAAAATCAACAAACAATGTTTATTTTACCATCTGATAGCAAAGCAAGCTCTATTTAATTTATGGCGTACCTGATCAATCTGGTGTTACTAACTTAAATTTCAATCTAGAAAAAGACCCAAGAATTCAGTAGTTACCAACGATAGATCTTATGTATTCACGTGGTCTTAACCATATTGGTAGAGAGATCTGCACTCTAGGTATTCCCCAGTCACCCAGAGCGCCTCTGAAGGCTCTTGACCCCGCGATGGCCCGCAGCCAGCAGTACCATTCCTGCATGTGTACACATGTGACGGGGGGCAATGCCACAGCAAAGAGAAGTGCCTCACGTAGGACCATACTACGCTTCTTCACCACTTATCCCAATTAAAGCAGCGGTCAAACACCCAAACAATGAAAACAGGATCTCTGTACGTGCGAAATGACGCGGCGTTTATGGAAATGCTTGTAACAGTACTTCTATACGACTACCAATTTTATAACAATAGTGCGTGCTGAAATATGGCAACGGCACGAAGGCATTCTTAACCCCTTAATGCTCAGACACAATATAAAAATCCATGCAGGACTGTAAAGAAAACAGTTAACACAGTGATTCGGCCCTCAGTTTATTTCTTGTACGGTACTTTTTAGGTAGATTTCGAAGAAAAATCTACCTATTGCAATGGATACCATATCATGATTTTCGAACAATTCTTTCATATCTTTACGTTTCATGCTCCCCTAAGTACGAAACCACCGCCCGTTCAAAAAAAAAAAAAAAAAAAAAATGTGATATTTATATATATATTTTTATGTCTTTAAACGATAGCGGCCGTAATTTTGAAGATATTTGAACCAAATTTTAAATGTTATTTCTAGGCCCAATAGTTCAGACAAGTTCGTTAATGAGCAAAATTGGCCCAAGGGGGTGGTCGGGGGAGGGGGTTGAAATTTTAAAACATTTTTATCTCGGCCCCTATGAAGTATAGAGGGAAACTTTGTTTGAATAAATTAGAGTACTCCCTATGGAGATCACAGTGACACCAACGATTCGGGGGTTTTGGGGGTACGAGTGGGGGTGGGGGGATGGAAATTCGAAATTTTTGAAACCACGTCTTGTGGGGTATCATTGAAAAGCTCTTGATGAGTACTCTACAAATCAATAACTAGTTTCTCGATAGCTCTCATTTAAGGCGAGATTTGAGTGTTTGAAAAAGTGCTCTTTCCTCTTTTTTTGCAATTATTATTGCGGGTTTGTCATGCCAAGGCTAAAGAAGAAGAGTGCTACGCAGCGACAGTAAATTAAACCGAAAGCACTTTGAAATCTACCTCAGCCTGTAGGCTTGCCTAAAGGGATTTTTTTTACCTCCTCTGTCCATACCATTGGAACTATGTAAGTATCCTGTTCGATCACGTAATTCGACGTTGAGTTTTTAACATAGGCCTACTGTAATTACATATTTTGAGGTCACATGAATAAAAAATTCTATTTTCAGAATCATATCCGTCTATATGTGTATGTGAACAATTTAGTTCCAGATCGGAAAATCGTATGAAAACAAAAAACTTTCATTTTACTTACGTAAGGTATCTTCTGAGAATGCGACACGAAGATTGGGAACGACTTTCTTTTACTTTTAATGCTACTTGAATAAAATTTCGTGATTTTCTCTAACTCTTTTGTTTAAATTCTGTACATTTGCTGCTAATACTACTATACCTTTAATAGCAAATAGGGATGGCGCGTAGGTCCAGGTAGGTTCCTACACCAGCAAGCACCCTCAAGCGCAGGGGATTAGTACCGACCGTAATTTCCGCCCCATGAGTCACCTAGTATACTTCAATCAATCAATCTTAGATTTTTTTAATATGTCATTTTATCTTAAAATGTTTGTTATATATCAATTCTACACATAATTACAAGAAAAATGACACCAAACAATGTATAATTTACTTTAATAGAAACATTTCTAACAAATACACAGATAAAAGTTACGAGAAAACTGAGAAATTTAACATTTAAAAAGTACAGAGAGTTTTAACATTTTAAATATATATATAGGAAGGGGCTAGTTCCATAAGGGCGTAAGGCACATCTTGAATTTTGAGCTTTTAACATTTATGCCTTCTCCTCATATCTCTTAAATACTCAGTGAACAATTTATACTTGAGCCTTAAACCTCTGTTCAGTCACCTGTGCTTGTAAGTGGTAACATTGTTTAAAAACATAAAGATTTCTCAAAACTATGCTCTTGTGCCTTACGCCCTTATGGAACTAGCCCCTTCATATATATATATATATATATCAAACTGAGCCTATTTAATAATTAAACGCAATTATTCTTAACTCAAGAGTATTTCCCATGCGAGTTAAGCCATAGGTCGTACCAGTTGGAGTGGCATAAAGATTTTATAGCACTAGTGCTATAAATTGCAACTGTTTCTTCATGTGGCTTGTGTTAGAATTTTACTTTCAGATCAAGATGTCCAATAAATATGTTTTAGTTATTTTGCCGTTAAACAAAATTATTTGAAAAGCATATACCGGTTTAATTAAACGCAGGTGACGTTCGCGGGTTTCTGCTGCTGTGCCATCAAATTTATTCACACTGTAAAGTGTTAAATTCGCATAGCTCGGTAATTCAGTTACGTATAACAGGTTCTGAAGTTCTTGATTAATCACTGTACATTACTTGTAAAACTCTTTTATACATGAAAACCAAGCGACATTCCTGTGCATGGAGTATGATATCCGAGGTTACTTTAGAGGAAAACGCGTTTACTTCCGTGTAGGCAGTGCATAACTTGCAATGTCATTTTAAACTATTAGCGCAAAGGACATTGATATATGATGCATAAACATTAAGGTCTGAATTCATGCCAACGCAGAAACAATTTGTGCCTGCTCTCTTTTTCTACCGAATGTAACACCATTCGACACACAAAGATTCACAGCTTTTTAAAAATATATTATGCAACGAGCCTACAAATAATATAAGATTATTATCCGGCTGGTTGTATTATATGGATGTGAGACATGGCAGCATTACTCTTCGAGAATGAGAGAATGAGGGGGTTCGAAAACAGGGTGCTTAGGAAAATATTTGGGCCTAAGAGAGATGAAAATGGGGGCTGGAGAAAACTGCATAACGACGAGCTTCATAACCTGTACTCGTCACCGTATTTATTAAGGGTAATTAAATCACGGAGGATGAAATGGACTGGACATGTTGCGCGCATAGGGGAGGAAAGAAATATCTAAAAAATATTGACTGGGAGACCCGAAGGGAAAATACCACTTGGCAGACCTAGATGTAGGTGGGAGGACAGACTTAAGGGAAGTAATTTGCGAGAGGTGATTGGATGGAGTTAGCACAGAATAGGGTTGAATGGCGGGCTCAGGTGACCGCCGCAATGAACCTTCGGATTCCATAAAATAGATAATATTCCTTGATTATAATATTAGGTGAAATAGCGAACGCTATAAAAACTATGTTTATGCAGAATTTTAGCCTTAAAAGTTTAGTAACTTTTGCGACAAATCGGAACAGAGTTTAACCATTACATTTTTATTATATGATTAGTAGGCCTACATATGCTAACGGAACGTATGAACAAGATTTCATATCTGAAACTTGAAAATGCGGAAAATATAAATCTCACTCTGATTTATGGGGTAAATATTGTCGCAGGTTGACCCCTAAAATGAGCTTATTGTCCCACAATCATTCTAGAGCATCTTCTAAATCTGCGCTTAATATTGCAAAGCCGCAAGCTGTAATCATTTGACCAGCCCAAGCGTTACGGTAAGAGTATACTCCTGGGACAATCATCTCTATTGCTTACATAAAAATTACATTCACCTAGCAAACCGCTTCAAGGTTAACACTGGTCTGTCAATGAAGGGTGGGGCACCGCTTGGACCTCATAGGTAACTAAAGTACATACAAATCTTAGTTCTACCCATAAGCAAGAACATATAGATCAAATAAAACTACTGTATCTTTTTAAGGCTGAAAGATGCTCAATTTCTAACACCATTCTAAAATGTTAATCACTTGCCAAGTTTATTGTCTTATCACTATTTCCAAATTTCCGTTCAAACAATCAGGCAGAGAAACAGGTAGAGATAGACAGAGACAAACAAAAAAACTCAAACGCTTATTTTTCTAAAAATGTTTCTGGTCTTGGGGATTAATAAAAAAAGTGTTTTTTTTTATGTTGAAAATTTGAAACCGAATTTAAGATATGAGAAACGCCACCTGAAAAAGTCTAAATCATCGGAATTACGGTTGGAGCGATAGGTATAGCTACAACATTCAAGAGATTAGGGTTCCCTCATCTAACATAGTCGGAAATTTTGTCACCCTCAGTAAGAGAAGCTAATTAGTCAATCCTCTGAGGATCCGTTGCTATATTGAAAAACCATTTTTTTTTTAAATCTACATTTTATAATGGTTATTCATTTATTGTTTCCTTCAGTACTCTTTGCCTTTGAAGGCAGCCCATATTTATGGGATGATAAAATAAATAATATTTATCTACAAAACAACCACGTCTTAGGACATGGCCAAAATGTGTAATATTAGAAAAGTAAGCTAAATACCCCATTTAAATTTTTTAAATACCCCATTTAATTGTTTTTAAAATTAAAATTCAAGTCTATCTCTTCCGAGAGAAATTAAAATATGAATCTGAGTTTTGTATGTGAGATTTTTTGACGGTTGCTTTACAGATTTACTGGTTTTTTATGTAAGTTACAGTATATACTTTTTGATTGTAAAAATATTTTACCCTAAAAATTGAAAAGTTTAAAAACTGACTTATGACTACTGTACATGAAGTAAAAAACAACTAAGGCGTATGCATGACACTAAAATAAAGCAAACGTATCTTTTTTTTTTATCTAAATGCCTAAATTAACACCTCTGTCTTCCTTGAAGTACCGTAGTTCAATTGATTAGAATGATTAATGTCTACTAAATGGAAAGACTGAAATCCCCTTGGTGTGCTTTTTGCAGTAATATACCACATAGTGAAATTCTATGAGTATAAAAGCAATCATTAAGTGAAATTATCGGTGGGCTCTTAGGTTTTAAACCAATGAAAAAAATAATTAACGATTTACGTGGATAAAAATCCTCATATTTTACAAACTCAATACTCTATTGCCAGTTACATCTATATAACTTACAGTTTAAAGAATTATTAGAATTTACGTATTTATATTTCATTAGAGAATAATATCGAATTTTCATTTTTAGTGCGAAATGGTGAAATATACCCAAATCTTGGTAACGAATTGTTTTTACTCGCCGGAAAACAGGATCCCTATACATCAACCATTAGTTTTTAATTTAAAAACTCTTCAGAAGAAGTCTGAGGGATCGCTTAGTTGGATGCAGAAAAAGAATTGGTGTAATGAAGGCAATCAAGTTGAAACAGTTTGGAGGTCTTCTCATAATGTGTGGGCGGTACGAACTGTCTAGACTCCTCGTCTGCAGTCATAAACAACAGCCCTGGAATTATTAATTGCATTCCAGCACTCCTCATATTTTCCTTTTCAGGATATGCAATGCCGTTGCGGCATCTATTACTTGATTCATCATACATTGCAATCACTTTTGATGAGTCATTACGCTCTTAAGAGATGACCAAAGTGTTTAGATGTTTTTTTTTCTTCTTCTTTCTTTCTTTCTTTTTGTACATATCCTAGAATCTTGGATGAAGTCTCCAGTCTCTTTCTTACCGGGAGCTTGTGGTGCTATGCTTGCATTTCTCGCTAAATGTTGGAAATAGATTTGAACTCCAATTATCTGGATTAATTCTGAGCAGGCCCGACCCAGATAGTCAAGTACCCGGATAATTGAATAAATCATGAAAAAAGTCATTTCTTTAAAGAAGATTGTATAGTACAGTACTTCGTAAAGTGTCAAATCTTGAACATATCAGTAGAGTCATTTGGTTAGCTGACAAACTGTCAATTTGATCGGCTAAAAGTTTCCCTTTTTTGAAAATAATCGGTCCTGAAAGAGGGTTTTCCAAATGCTCGCTGCTGCAAAAACCACCTGAACACAATCTCAAAGTGATCCGGATAATTGGCGATCCGGATAGTTGGAGTTCGGATAATTGAAGTTGTACTCTACTTTGAGAGGTACGCCCTAGCGTAGTGTTTGAGGCGCTGCGCTACAAACCAGAAGGTCGCGGGTTCCCGATGAGGTCGTTGGAGTTTTTCAATTGGCCTAATCCTTCTGGTGGCACTATGGCCCTGGGGTCGACTCAGCCTCTAACAGAAATGAGTACCACGAGCAATCCTGGGGGTAAAGGCGGTCGGTGCGTAAGGCTGACAACCTTACCACCTTCACGTGCCGAATGTCCAAAATCTGGGATCCTCATACCTCATGCAACCCTCTGGGCCTCCAAGGCCTGTATAGGGATCACTTTACTTTACTGTACTTTGAATTTGTCTAAATATAGCATTGACAAAATTGCCAGGGTGTTTCTTAATACTAAATTCCCACCTAAATAGATATTAGCAATAATCTTTAAATATCAATAATATATAGGCTAGGCCTATATATTGATGGTCATGATATCTCAAAAACAGATTAGTTTAATGTACATGTTTTATCTTCCATTCGATTTACTTCCTCTGCCCGTGCTACAGGTACTGTAGGCAAAGGAAGTATCGTGTTCGACCTCGAAGTTCGAAGTTGAGAGGTCCCCTGAGTCCAAAAATACTGTTTTCAGAAACGTGTCTGTGCGTCTGTGAGTAGCCTTCTCAAGAACGAAAAATCGTACTAAAACAACATTTTGTATTTGGGTTAGGTATTTTCTGAGTATGTGACACGAAGATTGTCGACGACTTTCTCTTATTTTTAATGTCACTTTATACTTTTAAAAATCCGTTTTTCGCGATTTTCTAATAAAAAGCTCTATCGGTTTTGTTTAATTTTTGTACATGAGGTGTCTATACCAATCGCTAAAACTTTGGTTTAAAACTTTTTTCGCAAACATTTTCTGAAGGGTAGTTATAAGCCACCCACTATTTGCAGAAACTCAGTCTTGGCTAGTGAATAACAAAGCTTTACACCGTGTTAAACAACTGAATACGCACACTTCGCAATACGACCTTCACTTCAGAATGTGAAGTAAGAAAGATATATTGGTCATGCTTAGGGTAAAGAAAGTTTTACAAGAGAGCATTAATCAGATTTTATGTTGGTTGGTTCCATCCTTCGGGGATGCGATAAGATGTGGTAATTACATTTTATTTATTTTTAAAACCAGTTTACATGAAGAGAATGCCATACATAATATATTATAGGCTACTAAGAGGTGAAACTTTTATTTGGGCAGAGGAAGTTGTGTGTTTCACATAAGATTTTGGGCAGAGCAAGTTGTGTGTTTCACATAAGATGTTTATTTCTGCGGTATATAATTATGGTTTTCTGATTCGATCAATAAATAATCCTGAATAGACCTAAATGCCGGGGTGCGCGGGCAAAGAGAGTTAAGTCCACTTTCTTGTTACTGAGAATTAGAGTGACTTAACACACTATTCCAGCCCAACATAGCTTTAGAGATGGATAAACCTATGAAGCACACATCCATAACTACCGTACAATTTTGAATATGACTTACTGGACTTAACACAAATGTAGAGAACATTTTATCTATAACTGTATGGACATATCTCAATTTTTTAGGATAGTGGACTTAACTCTCTTTGCCCGCGCACCCCGGAATTAGTTTTTTGTATATATAGATTAAAGTGAATTCCTTTTTTATGCTCAGTACGGATGACGTTAAACACTTAATTCAATTCTAGATTAAATTAATTTTAGCCATTATTATTTTGTAAATAATGTTTTTCTCCTTTTTATAAATTTCCTAGTATTGAATCTTTTGTTTTCTTGGAACTGCGCAGTTCCTTATTTACACTATTACCCAGTGCCCTTAATTCGAGTCGTGTTTATTTTAAAATGTTTCACATAAAAGCCAGTCACTTAAGACTCGTTATGACATTAATTGTTTTTGCAATGGCGTTGCTCAGTTGTAATTACTGTACTGTTCAGGTAGAAAATGACGTTACTCACCTCCTGCATAGCTCTGCTGCTTTTTCCCACGAATGTCGTATACTGAAGAATTTGTAACAATGCAGGCCTTTAAGTTCCCAACCTGAAAAAATAGAAATAAAGTTTAGTCAATTGAATACAGTTTATATTTTCATGCACATATTTATTTTTGCCAAAATTTGTTGCGTTCCAAGTAAATAAAATAAGAGATAAATGTATTTATTAAGCGCCAGAATGGAACTTTATGACATTGTGTGGGGGACGGGAAATGTCTGCCCATCTACCGATAGGCCTATCTACATTATATTTTACATTTTAACGTGAGTATTTTTCAGTTTAAATGCTCCTGTGCAAGCAATAGACCTAATATAATTCCTGACAGATTGATTTCAGATTGAATTTAATCCATTCATAAGTCATAACCTATCACCATATCAGTGTATAAGAGTATCAAGAATCAAACTTTGGATCTTTGTTCTTCCGTAAGCCCTTCTTAATGAATCGATCTGGAGCTTAACTCGGGAAATCGATTAAAAAAATAACTCATTTTCTGCGTATTATAATTGCAAATATCACTGATTAAACAAAAGCATTCTGGTATTTTGTTACATCAGTTTATCTGATTTTTTATTTGTTATAAATTTGGCTTAAAACAAGTACAAGTACAAGTCGTATTTATGACCCCAGTGGTGCTCTGTGTAACAAAGATAACCTGAAGAAAGTTAAATGTCTAAAAGTGGCTTTGTTATGTAGTGCAAGTTCTGTACAGTTTGGCAGATTTATCAATACATATTCCAAGAGATGCTTCTATATGGTGCTATTAGCGCGATAAGAAGCTTTTAGAAAGTTCATCAGTGTTAATCTCGATCCTCTTACTTTCGCCGGGGGCACGGGAGCTGATGGAAGCAGTTCGTCTTCTGTTAAGGGGGTCACTTTGCTGGTCTGCAGACTCCCCGCATGATATACTATATCCCTTAAATGCACTTTCAAGTCTCATGATGACGGCAAGAAAAAGTAGGCCCTTGTTTTTATCCGATTACGAGCTTTCCATTTTGCGGTTAACGTAAAGAACCTGTTTCGTTGTTCTTTTGTTTTGTTTTTTAATCGCTGACAAACTACAAGAGAACTGGATTTTGTTTTTACTACGGCCTAGTGAAAACACCTTTAAAAACTTCCAACACTTCTACTCTGTCTATTAAAATGCAAATGCATGTTACAGTCTTCTTCTTCTTCTCCTTCTTCTTTTTTTTCTCTACTCATCCGAAGTGACTGGCGTGTTAGCATTAAACATGACGAATGGATGTTGTTGAAGCCTCCTTCTGAAAGAGGGTGTGTAAAACTATAAAGTATAAACTATAAAATTGTGTTCTTATTCCTTTCCATACTAATTTTTCATGTTTATTCATGTTTTTATACTGTACTATACCCTTAGCAAGCAGGGATGGCGGTTGAGGCCAGGTAGGTTCCTTCACCCGCAAGCACCCTCACATTTACAAGCCAGGAGATTAGGACCAACCATAATTTCCTCCCCATGAGTCACCTAGTTTACTGCAATCAGTAAATCTTATATTTTTTTAATATGTTGTTTTATCTTAAAATGTTTGTTATAAATCAATTCTACACATAATTATAAGAAAATTGATACCAAACAATGTGTAACTTACTTTAATAGGAACATTTATAACAAATACATGAATAAAAGTTACGAGAAAACTGCTTTCAAGTCCTATGTCGTATGTTGGGGGTGTTGTTAAGCTGTAACGTTGTGAGTGCATCGGCCATTCCTGTTTCGGAACCTCAGTTTTGTCTAATTATTTACTTAATGAGTTTATTTGTGTGTAGAGCTCTGTGTTGTGCCATGGTAAATTTATTTTACCAACCCTTGTAACGGGCTGAATGATTTAGTGTTGTTCTAGTAGACTAAACGTCTTATATAAACATTACTATATAACAAATATTATTACCTCCTCTGATATTAAGAATAAATCTAGGATAAGTCAAGGTCAACACGGAAAGAAGTTGATTATCTAGGTGTAAAAAAAAGTCATATTACTAAGGAAAGAATTAGTTTGTTTCAAAGTTTTTTTTCTTCTATTTTCATAGTTTAAAACTAATTTTTTCATTTATTAATGTAACGTTTTTGACAACTTAAGTTTGCCCGATAATCAACATTTCATTTTCGTGTTGTCCTTAGCCCATCTTAGGTTGAGAGTATCCTATAAGCCTTAAAACTTCTGCCTGCAATATATGCAACATTCATAACTTACGAAATTATAAAGTATAATGTAACAAAAATGTTATTGTGTCATAAGGCCACCCCAAAAGTTGTGTAAGATTAATAAATTAAATTAATAATTTTCAATCCATATTAATTATTATATTTTCTGCCTGTCCTAGGAGGCGGATGCTGCAAGCATCAAATCAAGTATTCGTGAAAAAGTTCGCAAACCATAAAGAATTCGTGAAAAAGTTCTCAGTTAACTTTGTGAAGTAAAGTGAAAATATAATCAAGAGGAGAAGATCAACGAAGAAGATAATTATCGCCTTCGTCATCGCCATCGTCATCTCATCATTAGGTGAGTCTCAGAAATTTCTGAATGCCTTTGTAGTAGCTTATATTTTTAGATATAGATGTTCAGAGTTATTCGCAAGAAGATGTAATTTTTGCTGTTAGGAACCGATCCTTAGAATATTTGATTGGGCTTTGGCATTTTAAAAAAATGTTAAGTTGCAGAGTAAAGAATTTATATCTCGTAGGCTACTTCGAGACTAGACTTAGTTCATGGATTTTTAAGTTAGGAAGAGTTCACTTTTGTTAGTCATTTCAAATTCACAAAGAACAAGAGATTTGACATAATTATACTTCGAGACGTTGTGTACTTATATTTTCGGGGGAATTCGACTTTGTCTTGTCATAATGAATTTACAAAGAGGAAAACAAATCGAAATATTTTTCGAGACTTATTTATTTGATTGAAAAGCTCGTAAAAATTATGTTTCTCTTGTCTCTTTGCAGATTTTATAAAGAGTAAAGAAATTGAGATACACTTCGAGATTTAGTTACTAATTGATTTCAAAGCACAGTCCCTAGTTATTACAAATTCGAATTTCCTAAACACTGATTTTATTTTAATTATTGCTAATTTGTTTAATCTATTGCCATATTTTCGTAAAGTTGTATTTTTTCCTGCTATTTGAGGGAAGAAGTACGAGGTAATGATGTAATGGATGGAAGCACGTAATGTGGAACACGCATTTATATGAGAGATACAAACCGGTCCAGACAAGCATCTAGGTCTATGATGGATCTCAGCTACTTGAGAGCTCTCCAGGGCTTCCCAAACTCCATTACACTTCTTATCGTAGTCTATTTTGGCAAGCAGAAAGCCTTATGTCCCATGATCAAATTTTCTGTTAAAAAGTTGTATCAAGCAGCGTTTCTATACAGTTATTTCTGGCTGTGCACACGAGAGTGCTTTTTGGTCCACTATACTATCAGCTTTTATCCCGAAACGAAAATCGATAACTACAATCACTAAAGATGGATCTACTGAGACAGCGTTATATTATTTTAATACCTGTATTTACAAATTACTTGACATAGGAATCATGTGTCTGGATTGTTCTTTCACCTCACCAAAGCATTCGACACGTTAGATATTTAATTTGCCTGTTCAAAATTTGAAGCATTAGGTTTTAGAGGATTGAATAATTCAAAACTTTTAGCTTCATATTTAACCAGACGTAGCATGGATGCGTGTCGAAGTTTTTAATAGTTTTTCTAATAATTATGAGATCAATATGGGTGTGCCTCAGGGTTCTATCTTGGGGCAACATATTTTTCTTTTATATATTAACGACTTTCCAAACTTTATCAACGGCGGAGAAGTTTCATTATATGCAGATGATACTGCTACACATTGGTGAAATTTTCTGCCGAATCATAATTTCTAAAGCATCTCAACGTTTATGCTGGTTTACATAGTGTTATAGTTAGTATCGTAAATTCAAAGTTTGCCTTAGCGTCTGTTAATCTTCTTGACTTTATTTTTATCTTCTTGCTTAATGTTCGCTGGCAGCGCAGAGAATCAGCTGTTCGTAATAAGCTTCTTCGTCTTATGGGGAGGGGATGACTTTCATTAGTTGATTTCCTTTTCTAGTAGAAATTTAGAAAAATTCCTATTCCATTGCGTGCAACACAATTGGATGGAAAATATAGAATGACTTTTGTACAATGGCAGTCGTCTATTTCACACTATCCAATTTGACGGTTTGTGGAAATTTGGATAAAAAACTGGATCTTGTGATTTTTCATGCTAAATTCTTAAGTGATAAATTCCTAGCAGTATGGTGTTGGCGTCTTGTAATTAATCCGGCTCTCGAACTCCATTCTGCAACAACATGGGAGCAGTTACCGAGCGAGGTGGCCGAGATGGTAACGTCTTGGACTCGCATTCGAGAGGTTGAAATCCCGTGGACGGGCAATTTTACATGGGTTTTTTCATGGTTTCCTTAGTCGTAAAGGCAAATGCCGAATTGGATATTTACATAACATGAATCATCCTCACCATTTCATCCTGTATCATATCCATTTAAATTAATAGAATCTACTCTATAAATACTCTAAAATTTGCTCCATAAATACACTAACACAGCCATTTCATAAAATATGGGAATTTTTCCCTCAAAGAGAGAAGTTATAAAATTATTGTAATTGGGTGGTCAAAAATAAGTTTAAAACCTCAAATTCTCTGAATTTTAAGGACTTAGGTGTATTTGAAGTGGTTTCATGTGTAAAATCTGTCGATTTACTTATTTATTGGGATGAGTTACTTTTTTGCCATTCTTAGCATGATTGTAACACTCTTTAAAACAAAGTAGTCAAGAGTAATCAGCTACGTCCATTTTCTTTTGAGAAAATATACATCTTAAGATACAATTTGGTATAAGATTAACTTCAAAAAATATGTGTGGTTAATTACTATGTAAAATAACAAACAAGGGAATTTTTGTCCCACCCGTAACAGTGATAGTTTAGTTAAATTATTATTGATGAGTTAAATAAATTTTCTGACAACCTGGAAACAGTTTATAATTTGTATTAAATCCCTCATACCTTCATTAATAACAACATTAAGACCCTAACAGTAATAGCAGAACAGAAAATGAGCTTTTGTTTTGCATCATTAAAATCAGTGTCCAAATCATGTCCCACCCGTAACAGATTTTGAAAAACAAATTTAAAATATTTAAAATAAATTTTAAATAATGCTTTGCATGCAGTGTGGAGGAGAAGGCATTGTAAATTTTACAGAATGTGAAGAACCAATTCTAGTTTATTATTTATAATATGTAATAAACAAAAATAGTTTTTATAATTTGCTAGAATGTCCCACCCGTAATTATGAAATGGCTGAACAATAGAAAATAATTGACAATCAATAGCTCCATGACCTACCCTACTGTATAGACACAGATCCCGAACTCCTGATATGGCCTCGTAGCTAAAAGGAGTATAAATACAGCTGAATTAAAAGAAGCCTGAAATGTACCAGGCCCTTGAAATTTATCTGTTGAAACTGTTCACCTCTTGGACACTTAAGACGAACATAGTAGAATCTTCACTACATGTCCTGAGCGCTTGAACTTTAAGGTCGAGACTTGCTGTTAGCTAGAAATTTTACGACACAACACATGCATAAATCACGGAGTACTGTACATGTTTTACGGTCAAGTTTAAAATATAACATTATCTTTTTCTTTTGATGGTCCTGCTAGATTGCTTCGGCATCATACATCTACAGTTTTCATATAAACCACGTCCTATTGCTTGGATTCGTCATTTACTAAATACACTTCATTCCTTCCATATGGCCCTGACAAATTGTACTCAGATTCAATAAAAACACGTCAGATTGTAATAGCTTATAGGCCTACATTTGTAAACCTGTTGCTTGCTCGTGAAATCATCCGGAAGAGGTGTAGAGAAATGGGCTAATATACTCTTCTTACTTATTTACTCAATGGCAATAGACGATTCCTAAGCATGCTAAAGGATTATTATCTATTTTATGGAACCCGAAGATTCATTGCTACGCTTACATGAGCCCGTCATTCAACCCTATTCTGTGCTAACTCCATCCAATCATCCATCTGAAATCCTACTTCTTAAATCTATCCTAAAATTTTCTCCCATCTACGTCTTCCTAGTGGTCTTTTCCCTTTGGGTCTTCCAGTCAATACTTTTGAGATATGTCTCTCCTCCCCCATGCGCACATCATGTCCAGCCCATTTCATCCTCCGTGATGTAATTACCCTTAGCCTACTATTTCCGGCGAAGAGTAGGCCTACAAGTTATGAAGCTCGTCATTAAGTTTATGCAGTTTTTCTCCAGTGCTCATTTTCATCTCTCATAGGCCCAGATATTTTCTAAGCCCCCTGTTTTCAAATACTCTCAGATTATGTTCTTCCCGAAGAGTAAGCGACCATGTCTCACATCCATATAATACAACTGGCAGGATAATAGTCTTATAAATCTTAATTTTTAGATTTCTGGACAGAAGACGAGAAGATAATCATTTCTGAATTGCATGAAAGCAGACATTTCCTGGTTGGAGTTTATACTTAACTTCTGCCTTAAGATTATTTGTGTCTGTAATTATTGTTCCCAGATATTTGAATTTGTCCTCTTGTTCGAACGATTTACCTGCTATTCTAATATTTTGTAGCGCATTATTTTGACGTTTCATGACCATTCACATTTCTTGTGCATTAATTTCTAATCCAACATTCTAATGTACTCTTCTATCAACATGAATTTGAAAACTGGGCAAGTTTTAAACATGTCGGCACGCTGATAAAAAATTATAAAGGCAGTTAACTAGTCATTTTAAATGCAACTCGAGACTTGCAACTTCGACTTGCACTTTGTCGCTCGTGAATATATCTTCAATTTCCAAGACACTCGTGGTGTTGCCTATGACTATATGGATTTTGAGTGAATGGAATGAAGGTCTAGGCTGGGTTTCAGCAATTAAATTGCAAGGCGCATCTGACCTACCCTTCTGTGACTGTCCTCGATCGTTTTTACCTGAAGGTTCCTGGAAGAGCTCGCAACCTGCAGAGCCAGTTTGATGCCCGCTCGTAGCAAGTTCGGATCATCATAGAGAAATTATCAATTAAAGCGCTCTTCTTGTTGCCAAACACCAATGGTAGTAATTTATGAAAGAAATTATTTATTTTTGTGAATGGACAAAATGATAACTTCAACTAATTAAGGTAAATGGGCATAGACTCTCTCTCTCTCTCTCTCTCTCTCTCTCTCTCTCTCTCTCTCTCTCTCTCTCTCTCTCTCTCTCTCTCTCTCTCTCTCTGTATGTGGAATAGTTAAGTTCATGAGCAATAATATTATAAGTGATAGTTAAACGATTTTATATATGCCCTGCTTCTTATATTAATATAATGCAAAATATATGTAAAATTCTCCAGATTCATGTTTACACATAAGATACTGTAAAATACTTATTCGAGGGATGGGACATACGTCATGAAAACTATTTTTTTTTTTTTTGGAAAATGTGGGATCATTTAAAAAGTATTGTGAAATATACAAAATACGAAAGACAGGTTATGGAATATATGTGTAAAGCAGATTATGGGTAGGCCTACTAGATATAGGAGAGTGAAGGAAACAGGCACCCATAAATATCCATAGGCTACTGCATCGTGCCACTCTAATGTATTGCGGTAGTTTGAAAGCACGAAATCACACATAAAGTTCGGTTCGGATGGGCATTATTCCCCAAAGCTTCCATCAACTCCATTGGTATTCTGTGGCATTTCTCTCTCTTGACAGTGACTATCTTCTCGTAAGAATGCTGTTCAAATCTTGCCATATCATTCTGACTCACAACTAAATTACCATCGCTTCTATTCATATAACCGTACATCACAATGCTATCAAATTGATAGCTATCCATATGATAGAGATGTCACACTCTTCCTTCACATGAAACAACGCATGGCACCATCTCCTTACATTGAGAAAAAGACAGTAGTTGCTGCGACTTACGCTTCATCCCTCCTAAATAAAAAAAAACTGTGATAATAGTCAATTAAATAAAGGTTTACACCTATATCTGTGATTTTTGTTTAGCATTGCCTTCAGGGCCTTTCTGTGGAGAAGTAAAATATAATTTATTTCCTTAGACCTTACAGCTTGTATGCTTTAGTTTGGTGGTGAGAGAGAGAGAGACAGAAAAGTAAGAGAGACATAAATTATAAGTAGGGTTCGGATGTTTATGACATGTCATATTTTTATCCTGGCCTCCGTTCTCGCCGCAAACACAAATTTGACATGAATTGCACGCTTGTTATCCTAATCGAACCGTTTTTATTTTGCATGTAAAGTCCTATTTTGGTCATTTTTTATAGTCTTGGTCATATTTTGGCCGTATTTGTAATTTAACGTCATATTTAAGACTTAAGTCATAAGTACGGCAAAGGAGAACAATTATGCAGTGTATGTACTACATGGTCGAGTTAAATTTGAAATTTATTTCATTAATTTAATGTTTATGCTAAATGAATAGCATAAATAGCATAACGCAATTGTTCATATTTTTTAGGGGCACGCAAGGTCTACAAAATATTAGGAATATTTGGAGCTGATGAAGCGAGCAAACAGGAGAAAATTCTTTAAAAATAGAAGTTCATTACAATTAAAACAGTAAATCACCTGTAAAATTGTTAAAAAGTAATTATCTGATTGAATTCATGTGATATAATAATTTAGTGCAAGCTTATTTAATTGTTTTAAATTAGTACATTTATTTTTTAAATTATTTAATTAGGTCATATTTAGGGTTTTTGGGTCATATTTAGTCATTTTAAGGGCATATTTGCATTCATAGTTTCTACTGTTTTAGGTCATAAACATCCGAACCCTAATTATAAGAATGTGTGATATGGACTTGTAGTTTGAACTAAAAGGTCGAACGCCAAAGTGCTTAATTTCAGAATGTTCCACTTGATTATGCCACTCGATTATTATAAATCGATTCAGGTCAAGTATGCGCCCTCACAGTTATTGTTAGCAACAAAGCCGTTACCATATGATACCGGTACCGTTTAATTCAAGAGGTGCGATCACGCGACCGCTAGGGCCCATAACGAATGTGTGTCACACAACGGCTATCTGCATCTCGCATCATCTATGAAAGTTAAATATTAATCTTGTATCATCGTCATTTAAGTTTAAGTGTATATTTACGAAGTATACTCGTAAATTGCGTGGGATAGCAAGTTTCCATTTATATTTAATGAATGTTGCGACCTATGGAGGTCATCAGTATAAAATACCTTATATTCTATTTGGCAGGAATAGTTACGTCTATATGACATTATCTTTTATGACGTACCTCGCAATTTTTTTCCACTCACAACCTTTTACCCTCTACAAATATTACTTTGCATGAATAAGATGTTCGAATAATCTTCCTTCTGCCTTAGCCTACATGGTAAGTTAGGCTAAAACCTTTACATTATATTGCACATAGTTTTTGTGCAGTATACAGTCAGTAGTTGAAATATTATGTGTTTAGAATACAAAGTCAAGATATTAAGTTATGGCGTCAAAAACATAAACATACAATTTATTTATATATATATATATTTATATATTTATATTATAGGCTATATAACTTATATGTAATTTTTGCAGTCATTTTACAGCTCATATTTTAAGTATTTTAGGCCATCAAAATTCGGGCCCTGATAATATTTATAATATAATAAATTTTTTAATACAAATGGAGGCTTTAGTTTGTTTTCAAACAAATGCTTGGGTATTCATTATGAATCAATCTGCACAGAATTCCTGAAATACTGAAGTGAATTCGAAATGGTTCGGTAAGGAACAATTGTGTTTGCACTGCTGAAAATACACTTAATGCCAAGGACACAATGTGATTGCTGTGTTTCGTAAACGTTGTATTGTTCTTGACTATACCTGACAGTTATGTAGCAAGCCAGGCGTGGAATAGAAGTTTGCGGCATGTTTTACATAACGTTTTACACTCCTTTCTGAAAATAGCGCTACACATTACGTTCATGTTAAAACTAAAACTCATTGTTTAACTACACGATTATTTTGGAGTTTTTATAATTGTACTGAAGATTTCTTAGTTAAATAATAAAATTGAAGTTTGGAGTTTCAAAGCTGTCTCTCACAGTCAAAGCACGGAGCTACAGGATACAATAAGTATCAATGTTCTAATTCTGGTACAAGTACAACATGCTGTTACACTGATTCTGTTATTATACACCAGTCTTTACAACACAAATATTATTTTTAAAATACTTAAACTAATACAACTAAAAAAATACATACAATATTAAAATTTCACAATGAAGGGAACAGATCAAAACAAAAGTAATGTAGGCTAATAGTTTTGGAGAAAACAAAATACTTAAATAAATAAAATGGCATGGAGCATATTTTAACCATCACTTTTTATACTATTTTAAAGTTATCAAATTTTTATCACAGATATTTTAAACCGCTTATTGTTAGTATTAAATATATCTATATTGCCCATTACAATTGCATAAACCCCCTGCATGGTGAGTTAAATAAATATTTTCCCATTTAGGCCTATATTCATTATCCCTCTTCCGTCTATGTTGAAAATTTCAGATATCTGCGTGCCTTGACATTATAAACACTGAATTGAAGCGATCGATAAATCCATGAAAAAATTGCGATGCTTTTGATTTCTAAGTTATGACAAAAAATGGCAAAGCCGTCTGAAGTTGATTTGACAATTTAAATGAATTACGCATAGTGTGATTTTAATATTAATAAAATATTGTTTCATACAGAAATGAACACTATTGAAATCTGTTCATTAATATTATTAGTTCATTAGATTGATTTGGAGGATAAATCTGAATTGTTTGTGTTTTGTTTCACATGGCAAATGTAGTTTAAAAAAAAATCGACATTGAATCAGAGGAATACATTTTTCACGATTTCTGTTTCACATGGATTTTTAGAATTACTTAATAGTCAAAATACTCTCATAGAAAAAACCTAATAATATGAGTAAATCTTATTACCTTCGCAGTTTACGGTTAACATTAATATCACGATTAACATTAATATCACTTACTAATAATTTAGGGGCATGAACTCATACCTAATAATATTAGCTAAAAATCTTATGAAACAGAAAACAAATAATATTGACTAATATTGGTATGTATTTACTAATAATATCAGTGTAAAAATTCTATGAAACAGGTCCCATATTTGATACATGCAAAGTTATCGGCCCTTTGATTTACATAGAGTCACTGCTCTACATTTTAAATGTTTTTAGAATTATAGAATGGATTGTATGACCATGACTCTACACAATTTGTGTAAAGCGACTTATAATTATGATAAAGTAAGTGGTAGTGTTTTATTTTGCTCACACTATGAAGTGTTTTTTCTCCTGAGTGTTGGGTCAGCTGTGATGCAATTACGAAGTAGCGGATTTAGAGCAGAAAGCTGCATTAGCAGTTCACGTCAAATGCGTAATCTTCATGATAATTGTTCTATGCTTTGATGAGCAACACAAAAATATGTATGGTCGAAATTCAGAAACTGAGTATGCATTTATTCCGATGGACAAATTCGTTTACCCTCCAGTGCGAATATTACTTTGGTCACTGATACATGAGCTAAAAGTCTCGCTATAATGTGTCACATTGAAGGCTAATAACTATAAGTATATTGAGATGTATGATAGAATTAATGATCATACTCGGTCGGAATTTGGAACTTTTCTGCGAGTCATGCCCCATGTGGAGCTAATGGATAGATGCCATCACTGATTTCGTTATGAAATGATAAAAGAAATTTGGGTCAGTGAAGAAAAAAAAAAGAAAGAAGAATCCATGGCCAACTGAATTATTCTATTTTAAAGAAACTCTCAATAAGTATTGAGCGTGTTTGCCATTAGTCTCCCATTGTTTGTCGTTTGTAAGCTCAAAGACTTATTCTGTCAATTAAATTGTCGATCGTATATGCGTAGACTACACAACGAAATTATTAAGTGCCAGAATGGTACTTTATAAGATTGTGTGGGGGACGGGAAAATGTCTGTCCGTCCGTTTGTCTGTACGCGCGATAACTCAAATACGCTTTATCGGATTTTCATGAGACTTGGTATACGCATTTATAACGTCCATGACATTTACGTCTATTGATTTTGGACCTGATTGATTGATCGGTACCGGAGTAATGGTCAATTTAGTGCCTATTTTATGGTAATATATTAGAAAGAATATATGAAATGCAAATCAGTTCTCATGACAACATATTGTTTTACACTGTTCGTATAGGCCTACGGCTTTGAAAGTTGCAATACAGCTAGCTATGACATATTCCTTCACATATGATTATCAAACTAGTCAGATGTTTGTTTATTTCGTTGGTAAAGTTGAATTGAGTACGGTACTGTACTTTTATAAACAGAAGGTACATTACTGTGAAATGGTTAGGCCTGCGTACATTAAGCGGAGTTCTTTGCCAGTGTCTCTTGTGAAATGTTCACATATTTTAATAATTTCTTATATCAGTGTATTAAGGTTGAATTAAGGTTAAGTATCGCACTTTAGACCTTTGTTCTAACGTAAGTCCTGCTTAAAGAAACGATCTAAAGCTTAACTCGGAGATAGATTAGAAAAATGACTTATTTTCTGCATATCATAATTAAAAGCACTGATTAAACAAAAGCATTTTGGTACTTTGTTACATCAGTTTACCTGATTTTATTATTATTGTATTTTGTGTGAGCTAAATGAAGTGAAAATAGGCCTACCTTTAATGGGAACCACAGTGCTTAAGCTAAATACCCTCAATTGCTAAAATAATTGCCAAAATAATACACGTTTTCAGAGTCTTGAGAGTAATGTCTCTTTCTAGTTAAATTCCTTATTTGGATCCCCCTGATGTTTTATTCATAGTCTACTCTTTACAGTGTTTGAGGACAGGAGGTGTGTGGTAACACATTTTCGTGTCGCGCATTTGCGGTCTTCGATCGTGACTGTCGGCGCTTTAGGAAATTCCAAAATAGGAACAAGAGAATAAATTCAATCTCTCCTGGGATTCTCTAATCTTGATTTGCATCCATCCAGGTTGCTTTCGGCAGTGGCGGTCAATCCTCTTTTTCATTCAAACTACCATTGCAATTTCCATTTCGTATCTTCTGTTGGTAAATTTTATCCGGACAAGTATAGTTTGCCCTATTTAAGGGAACAAGGTACTCTGGGATGGTCAAAATATCAAATCTTTTGTTTTTGCTAAAAAAAATTGACCGAATTTTTATAGTGTTTTGCTTTTATTTATTTATTTCTTTAATTTTTATATTTTATTATGTTAAGAATATAACAAGCTCATGTCTAATTACAATATTCTCTTAAACTGATACACCGGTTTTACAATACCAATATCATATATTTAAAGTAACACAAGAATATTTCAACTAATAGGCCTACTAAAAATAAAAATAATAATAAAAACAAGAAACACTCAAAATATATCTTCCTTATACATCTCAGAATGTATTAGAGCTAGAGTGCTGAAATGTTCCACGCTCCTGATAGGGAAGAACTGGTAGCAGATTTAGTTTGATGTCATATTTATCATAAATAAGGTATTAGGATATTTTTTTGTGTGACGGATTATGTAGGCTACATGTTATAATTTTTAACAGATCCAATGAATATAGATTCAGCATTCTAAGTTTTATGAACATCCAAAAAAGCGTATTTGAGTTATCGCGCCTACAGACACATAGATAGACAGACGGACAGACATTTTCCCGTCCCCCACACAATCTCATAAAGTACCATTCTGGCACAATAGGCTATATAATATTGAACCGAGTACCCATGAACCTTTTCAGAGGTGTCCTCATCGTGGACTGTCCAAGTATCACGTTCATATCAGTAAAGTAAACAATCGAGAATAAAATAGTTACTAATAATCCCTGTGAATGTATTTAACTCATTATTGGCTTTCTAAACGGCCTCACAAGCTTGTTGAAATTGTGAGTATAGAGCAATTATATATTAAGCCATAAGGTGTTTCAGCGAAACCCCATTTTTCATATCTGCTATTTAAACTCTAGCACAAATTAGGTTTTATCCATGAACCGCCACTGGCTCGAGCATCTTCCCAGCGCTTCAGATAGCACAGGTGAAAGCATATTGGCTTGACCTTTCTGAAGCTTCTTAGTGACGGTGACCCCCTCTCAGCCTTGCATTCCAAAGGAAATGCCTTAGGGGGGCCGCTCCGTTGTGACTCCTCCTAAATAAATTTTCCACAGCTTTTAGAAGCTTTTTAGCTTGTGAGATAAGTTGTTGGCACTCTACCAAAGTGTGAATCATTTATCGAATACAATTTATAGAAATGAGAGTTGGAGCTTTCCCGACGTTGGTTTTGCAAACACGGCTTCTCGGGATTCCAATCGATAGGTTAGCAAAATATTCATAAATTTCAAATCAAACTTAAGTGAATTAAAATTTGGATTTTGTGCAATCCTCCCTTCAGTTAATTTCAATGTTTCTTATATGTATGATTACTTTGCTTTATCTTTAAGGGAATTTCGTGATCCGCGAAAAAGTTAAGAATTATTTAAATGGTTGAATTCACATCCTTTTTATAAGTCAGATTCATGTCTTCTAGTTTTCGCGAGTTACAGATTCACGAATGTTGGTTATTACCATTGATAAAGTCCCCCCCCCCCAAACGCTTCTAGGCCAAAATATTGTGGTTTTACATACGTGGAAAAGCAGGGCATTTTCTGTATTTGCGAAATTTTCATGTTTAGTGTATTTTTTAAAACGAAATTCTATGTTTGAAGGGAATCTTGAGTTTTTAGAATGACGTTTTCCAGAAAACTCAAATGATACGTGTATCGAAATTAGCATAACTATAATATGTGGACATTATTAAAGCAAATATTCAATTAACTAAGTATATTTTGAGTTGGCGGTTATGTCAGTGGTATAAGTGTAAATATATATTAATTGACTACCCGTACTTATTTTTTTTAATTAGAACTAAAATAATCCGATGTATAGAGATGTGAATGTAAATTTATTTTTGTCAGAACACAGGCCTATTTGAATTTAGAAAAAAAATATTTAAATATTATATTTCAACTTACAAATAACTGGATTTTAGTTTCAGTGCACCCCCGATGTATGTAGGCCAAAGAGATTCTATTATATTAATTTATTTACACTGGAAGGCAAGTGTTAATAGTCAACTGATAGAATTGTTAAAATCTACAAAACGGAGGATCTAAAAATAATGTCTGATATTATTTTGCAGAAATATGCAACCATATGATCCGTAAATCTATTTGACTTTTATGCAAGCTTTTAAGGGAAATAAAACCAAAATTAACGTAACATTTGTCCCGAAATTTAACATTTTTATTTGCTGTGTAGTAGGATTCTTAATAATAAGATTTTCGTACGCCCCTCTTAATTCTCTGTCATGGTAAAGAAGTTCACATCCATAGCAACTGCTGGAAACAGGAAGCTTTACTAGAGAAGTGTCAAAAATAAACTAGATCTATTTCTAGATATCAAGTACATGACAAACTGGAATTGAAGAGGCAAGCTGTGATGGAATGCTTGTACCTATTGCTTGCTCTAATAATTATATAATCTCTGGGAACTGGTATTGTACTTACTCAAGTAGTTAAGCATTGTAATGCAGGATGACAAACCGTAGCGAATTGTGCAAATAAGAGACCGCTTCTCACAATTATTAGTAGTAAATGAGAATATTGTGGTATTCAATGCAACAGCTGGATAGCGCGGGTGTGAAGGATTCTTACCATACATGTACACCATAAGGGCATGTCCCAACAACAAACACTAATATAAAAAAGGACTCAGTGTGTTGTAGGGAGTTTTTATCCAAGCGTTTGCTGATCTTAAGGGGATAGTGGTTGAAACTTATATTTTCTTAAAGCTATATAGGCCTCTTTGATTTTAGTTCTCATACTCGTGGTATAATAGATACTGTTGTGAATATGTTTATTTCTGCCAGTTTATTAGTTTTTGAGTTATTCAAAAATCAATTTTGAAAAAAATTCCATATTTCAAAATGAAACTTGATCACAGAAATTTTCAGTGAAATGTCGAATTTTTTTTAGTAGGACCAGTGATACATTTAGAAAAATGCCACGCATTAGTTTTCCTGTATCGTAACTATAAACTGAAAAAATATCAACGCATGTCTCAAATTTAAGAACAAATTCGTGGACGCCACACATTTTACTTCTATTGTAAAAACTATTAACATAATAAAAAAAACACGCTCTATTTTTTGATCCTACTCTGTAAAACCAATAACAACGCGCTTTTTTTATCCTACTCTGTAAAACTTACAGTAAATCCTTGCGTTAAATCTGAAATCCCATTTAATTCTGAATATGTACAGATGGAGAAAAAAAAAGCGGACTGACTCTTGTAGCTGAATATAATATAGTTTGTGTTAGTATTTTATAATAATATTAATATTAATATATTCAGTTATAAAACAATACGATTAGAAACCATATTCTGGGTTTCGAAATGTCAACAGTCGACACTAGAACAAATTTCAATACATTCCCTGCTATCATGTGAATGCCGCTAGGCATGCGCAGAGGCTCATATAGGCAACTTAGATATTTTAGTCGGTCCGCCCCCCCCCCCACCTGTACAAATACAGTAATGAAAATTACTTTAAACCTTTACATGATGCTTTAATGAAAAATGTGTAATTTCAGCCTAATTAGAAGTACCGTACGAAACTAATGTTTTTTAAAAGATATATTTTAATAAACTACCGGTAATTAGAATATGACTTTTCTGTTTCTTAGGAATAATCTCCTGAAGGCAGTTTAATTTTCTAAAAAAATATTTTTATTTTCATTTCTAAGATTAAACATTTAACGAGCGTAGCCTATTTGATATCCCCGAATGGTGACATGCACATTGACACACGTGCACATCGGCACAGTCGCATTTTCGTGCACATCGGCATGGTATTTTTATCTTGTAATGGTTATCGTGCTCATCGCCACACACCAAGTTGGGGGCAGGGGTGGACATAGAGACTCAAACCTACAGCCTCCTTCACCACGGCTCCAAGGCAGCACACCTTAGCTACCGCGGCTAAGGAAACCGACCGTTGATATCGTAGATAGGTTGTCAGGTTAGGTACATTAGGTTAGGTTAGGTTAGGTTGGGTTGGGTTGGGTTAGGTTAATTCAAAGTCTCATTCAATCGCAGGCAGATGCTTCATGAATGATTTCTAAACAATACAATTATAATATTAATGTACACAGTATGTATCTACTATAATAATAAAAGGAAGTGTTTGTCTTTCTGTCTATCTAGCAGTTACTGTGAACTCCATTGCATTCAATACGATAATGTAATTCCTACTTTGTCTCTATGTCCACCCCTACGAATGGTTTGTGGTGATGAGCACGATGATATTGCAAGATAAAAATAATATGCCGATGTGCACGTATGTGCACGCAACCCCCTGAATTAGGGATACTTAAAATGCCTGAGGGGTTTGAAACTTAGCCAACATATACAGTAAGGTACGTAGTACTTTTTAGTATAAACATTTTGACTAGAAAATGGTGAATGATTTACCCTTACTCCCCCTTAAGACCATGACGAGCAGATAACAAATCTATAATCCAAACTATGTTCTCACATGTACAATAATAGAGCCATGAGAAGCACCAAATGTTCACACGCTCATACTCGTTAAGCGCAAGCATTTATTACGTAAGTGCACTATCACAATGTAATTTACTTTCTCGTGTTTTGTTGGAGTCAAATCCAAATCTATGCTGACAGACAAGTTTCTAAAAACAGTATTTTTTGAATTCAGGGAGCCTCTATACGTGTATTTATATTGAAAAAAAAACATCGAATTTAGGGTTCGAACATTTCCTCTATCTATAGTACCATAGTACGGGTACCGGATCCATATTTTTTGAAAACCAAATAAATAATAAACCAAAGAATTCATTTATTAACTTTGTATGAATTAATTGTTTCCTAAAGAAAGGTTGGTACTTTTGTCCCGAATTACACGTAATGTTTGTATACCAAAGTGTGAGGAGATTATTGTTGTCTGACTAATTCTTAGTTAAGTAAAGGCTAGTTTACACGGTGACACTAGGTTTCGTAACCACTTTCATGAAAGTGATTTCGTGAAACTAATTACACACATTTTCTTTCCAATTCAACCGCACATTTCATGTTATTTCTGAAGTTCAAGTTATTAAAATCCCATATAAATGTTTGAAACACGTATGAATTTAGGCATTTCACAATTTCCTCACTTCCCCATTTCATTTTACGAAACGCGAACAAGCTAAATAAGCGTAAAATATCAACATTACTATTATAGTTTCGTAAAAAGTTGGAATCAGCCGAAACTGCGTAGTTTCGTAACTAATTGTCGCCAGTACATTTTGCGCTTGCGCATTCAAGCAAGAAACAGTTGCGAAACTTACTTACGAAACCTGATTTCGTCGTGTAAACTAGCCTTAATAACAAGAAACGATTAACTCTTAAATGTGCGAAACTCATTTCTCAATATAGAAACCAACGTCGGACTTCATAGAAAACAATTAACATATTGATTAAGCCCATATTTAATTTCTTGTGCCTTAGAATAAGTTTATCGCATGAATTATAAATTTTCTTACCGCTTCTCTTCCATCATTCTCGGCTGGGTGTGTAAAAAGAGATTATTCCAAAAACTTAATTTCATGGTAAATTAATTTTAATCTTTGTCTAAATACGTAAGATTGTGAAATTGTATATTACTTTTTTCCTAAAAATGTTGTTAGTATTGTTGATGTTTAAAGTTAAACAAACGATGTTATTTAAAAAAATACTTACCTCATTATGCACTAAAATTGTATGTGTAAACCATGGTAGTGGAAAGAGAGATCTTCATAAGACTTCAGTAGGTAATGAGGTAAGTAATTATTTTAATAACTTCAAGCTTCCGTCTCTTTTCACAACGAAATCAGTGCAAAGAGAGATAGCGTAGTTACGAAAGAACTTATACCTACTTGCGCACAATGAATTGAGAAAAATGATAGTTATCCCATATTCGATATTACCCCACGATTACCGACGATACCAGATACGTCTCTAATACACACCGATAGAAAATAAATCCGTCCTTATTTCTGACTAGCTAAGTTACCTCGTTTTCCACAATTTTGGAATTACCTCTCTTCACACATACACCTGGAAATTTTAATTCATCCTATAAGATATAGGCTATTATCAATGTAAGGGTTTAAGTATGTGACCCTGATACCAAAGTAATGTACGGTTGTTCGTCTCTTACTCCAGAGTTGATATCTCCGTTTATTTCGTGGTACTAATAGCCTTCTAGCGGTCGTTACAGTAGTAATTAACAACCAGTAGCATTTGCATGACCACACCATGCCATTATTAAGTCAGCAACCTTTTCATTTGTGTAATACCTTCGATAATTATATGTAAACATTGACGTCTTCGAGGTTTGTATGCTTGAGGGTTTAAGACATGTACCATTCGTGGTTCATGTCTAAACGTATGCGTTACGTAAGTCTTCATTTCATGATAGGTCTATATTATTCTTCCCGTATTTCCAAATTAACTTCCGGAAGAAATTATGCCCTCCGGATTAGCAATAAAATATTATTAAGTGCCAGAATGGTACTTTATGAGATTGTGTGGGGGACGGGAAAATGTCCGTCCGTGTGTCTGTACGCGCGTTAACTCAAATACGCTTTATCGGATTTTCATGAAACTTGGTATACGCATTTATAATGTCCATGGGAAGAAGCGTATTGATTTTGGATCAACTCGGTTGACCGATACCGGAGTAATGCCCAATTGAGTGGCTATTTTGTGATAGTATATTAGACTGAATGTATCAAATGCATATCAGTTCTCATGACAACATATTATTTTACAGTGTTCGTATAAGGTTTTGGAAGTTGCAATTCAGTTAGCTTTGGCAAATAACACTACCCACACATTCCTTCACATATGTTTATCAAACTAGACCTTTGTCCTTCCGTAAGCCCTGCTTAATGCATTAATTGATCTGGAGCTTAACTCGGAAATCAATAAAAAAAACATAAAAAAAATTCTGCATGTCATAATTGAAATTATCACTGATTAAACAAAAGCATTCTGGCACTTTGTTGCATCAGTATACCTGATCTTATTTTATATGAATTCCTTCCAAAAAAATCATGCTGTTTTACTTAATTATACGCTTGCATATTATATACTTGTATATTTTATTTATAAAAATATGCACCTAAAATAATAATTGAATTTTCGCATGTTGCAATTAGTAATAGTAATGTTTCCGTGAATGGGTGTAAATAGGTAAGGTTACCACTCGGCAGAAACCAAAGTTTAGAAACAAAGTTAGCGGTAGATTGAATGGTAAAATTCTGGAGGTTAGCGGTATTTTAAGATTTGGGTCTGTAAGTCGTTATTTGTTGCTTCTTTGCACATCGGCTTCTTGAATTATCCTCTAGATCAGTGGTTCCCAACCTTTTTCAGCTGGCGACCCACCTTTCCTTATCGGAATACCTCTACGGCCCATGGTGGTGTAAAAAACCTTATTTGTATTGAATCCCTTTCTTATGGATATATAATTTACCATCAAATATTGCAAATATATATAAGCTTATATATGCTTTTTTAAAGATACAGATTAATTATTGATAAACAATATGTGTTCTGATTTGAAAGTGGTTGACAAAATATAAACACTTTATAGCAAAACAGTTATTTATTTAACAATAGACATATGTTTGCAATATATGCAACAAGTGGTTTCATACTCGCTAACAAGTGGTCCTAGGTTAAGATAAAATCTACAATTGTAAAAGTACACAAAGAACCAAGAAAACAATCAAAACACAATTTGATTTGTTTCGATTTTCTTATCTTTTCTGATGGTTTATTCGATGGTTTCTGATAGTTTTTAGGATCGAGTCGCGACCCACCTGTAACTCTTCCGCGACCCACCGGTTGGGAACCGCTGCTCTAGATGAAAAAGTATTCTGTAAACAGTTTTTCTAATAAGTGGTACCGGTATATCACAGCCGTCAGAATAACAATAATCTGCAAGGGCCCACAGATATAGCTAAATGGAGGTTTGACTGTATACGTCGAGATTCTTCGCATTATGAACGCATCAAACTCATACTTCCTGATGTAGATCTGACAACATTACAATATCACAACACTGTATCAGATGTCAATGTGACTGTCAAAACCTGACATGCGTAAAGAAGACAGGTTCATTCACCGTGTGTTTGTAGAAAACAAACTCATCAGAGCGTTCAGCACCGTCTGCGTGTAGTGGTTTTGCCAGTGCGAATCTTCAGGATCATCCGTTGCATTTTACATTTCCAGTATGACTAATTAAAGACTGCCAGCTGTGCTAATGTAGGAAGCAACTTGTATGATCTTGTACTACCACTGTATCTGTAACGGAAGAATTTTCAAGTCTCATAAACTTCCTTGATAGGGCTTAATACTCCACTACCGGTAAATATTTAAAGCTCTTCCTCGTTTTCTAGTTTAAAGTGTTTTAAAATGTTGAAGATGGGTTTCGATTAACTAAATTTCTACTGCATGTACCCCATAAGTGACTAAGGGTCCAACATACTTTCAAGGGTAAAAAAAATAAAAACATAAATTTCTTTATAATGTTAGTAGTATATTTTCAAAACCCCTATATCTTGGTTGAGAATTATGAACTAAAAATCTGGGCATCAATCTGCTAATATATTTACGCGAAACAAATGGGAACACGCAATCGGACAATTCGCCAAATTATGCAACTTTGAGCCTTGCTTGGGTGCCCTCTGAACTCCTTCAGACACTTTTCGGACACCTTTCAAGCACTTCGATCTGCTTTCAGCACATGGACATATCCAGGAATTTTGGGCATGATATTATGTCCACGTATGGACCTTTTTACGGTGCTCTATCAAATACTCGTGATTATTAACGTGCCCATTTTGGTCCTCATTTGAATGGTTTCTTTCTCACACTCAATACGGTCATCGTCGATCCTTTTTAGATTCATTGAGTACTCTCCAAACCTATTTGAAAACATCTGACAGGTTTTAGAATCGTATACTTTAGACATTCTTCATTTTTATCTGCATCATTGCCTTGTGAAAGATGTAAATTATGCTCACTAAACTGAGCTGACTTTTACTGTTATCATAAGACGCAATTTCGAAGGAAAAGAAACTACCAACTACATATTTCGACATCTTCGGCAGATGGCTGGATTGGGGCATATAATCAGAGGATAGTTTTCTAAAACAGAACCACTATTTTTTATCAAGTAGCTCCTCAGTTATTCTGATTAGTCTTGAATACACCTCATTCCAAACCTACGTACCTCAGAAAAATCCTAGATGAAACAAAGGATCGAACCAGGCCTCCAGACTTTTAGTCAGTACCGCTAATCTCTGGACTACATCCTGTTGGGAACGATTTTATGCAAGTGAAATTTGTATGATGTGAAAATTTTGTAGCTGGTAACCAGTGGAGATTTACTAAAGGATTAAAATAAATTCATTTAAATTTTACAAATTGGAGTAACACAATTGAAGGGGTGTGGTATTACTTAACTAGGGTGGAAACGAAAGGTGTGAAGTAGGGTGGATGACATTGCGTGTCTCATTACTTCTTTCTCACGCGTGATTTACACACGTTTCTTCAAACACGCTAGAATATTACCGAGACATACTTCACAACTTACTTTTGTTTTTAGCCAACTTCATTATCCAAACACAAATCAGACGGTGGAGGTCGTTCACAGTGATTCCTTGTTAGCATGCAATTGCGTATGCTTTATTATGTGCTCTTTTACTCTGCATTTTATATTGAATTATTTTTATTACTTTCATGCTGAGATCTAACGCCATTTGAAATGACCATATTGTGATATAATGTACAAGATATAATATAATAGAATCAGAGGAAGAGTTCGACAGGCTCAAATATCCATTGTCTTTTATCCACTGAACAGGATAAGAGGTATCCAGATGCCGTCATTTTAACTAGTAATCCGATTATTTGCATTTAATTCAATTAATATTTTGTAAGGGAGTATAAAAGTTAGTAACTGAAAAAAAAATTCTTATATCTTTTGGTTTGGGGTACGCCGTAGCGTAGTGATTGAGGCGCTGCGCTACAAACCGGAGGGTCGCGGGTTCGATTCCCGATGAGGTCTTTGGACTTTTTCAAAAAATCTAATCCTTCTGGTGGCACTAGTCTATGGCCCTGGGGTCAACTCAGCCTTTAACAGAAATGAGTACCAGGAGCAATCCTGTAAGGCGGCCGGTGTGTAAGCCTGACAACCTTACCGCCTTCACGTGCCGAATGTCTAAAATCTGGGAGCCTCAACCTCCTGGAACCCTCAGGGCCTCCATGGCCCGTATAGGGAAAACTTTACTTATATCTTTTGGTTGGATTTTCTTGAAACTTGCATAAATACAACACAAATAATGAAACAAGTATTTAAGCATTTCTCAAAATTTAACCCTTAAGAGGTTTATAAACGCAATTAAGTTATAAGGGTAGTCAAAGTTCATATGGAGAAACGTAGTGTTCTTACACTTTCTCACTTCCGATATTAGTAAATAATTTTTCAAAATCAGTAATATCTAAGTATTGGAGTACCGAGGAAGAATTATTTCTATGAAATTATTAAATCCTCGCGAGCGATGCGGAAAACAGATAGTTTATTAATGGATTTTAAGTGACAAACTTTACCGCTCCCTGAACTCATGTCAGGTGCAGGCAGGATCTGCAGAGACCAGGTTAAGACGACGATATGTGGAAGATGGTTTCATCGCCTGAATGTAGGCCAAGGTTTCTACATCTCTTTAATGTGCGTTTGCCCGCTCACGACCTGGGACCGCAGCGCTAAAAGCTTCCCTTCATAAACATCAGTATGATTTACGACTTTCTAAATCCGGACTTATCATTCGCTATATTGCAAAATGGTGTCTGCTGTTTAAGTTTCAGTCGTGATTACATAGGGCTAGGAATTCGATGACCTATCAATTCTCCCCCCCCCCCCAGAAAAGCCCTATATTGAGGAATTTATGACCTAAAAATTCTTCAAAAAATGCCCTAAAATTAAAAAAAATCTTATGTCAAACTTATATTATAACTTTCTGCCCAAATAAAGGTTTACCTCTTAGGCCTAATATTATATTTTGTATGACATTTTCTTAATGTAAATTGCTTTTAAAAATGATCAGCGAAGGATACAAAACCCAGATAAAATCTTCTTACGGTTACGGGTTCGATCCCGGCCCAAGTCGATGGCATTTATGTGTGCATAAATGTGACAGGCCCATGTCTGTTCATTTTTAAAAACTCTTACGAGATAAAATTCGGGCACACCGGCGATGGTCACAGTCTTAAGTTGCAGTACATTCCCGTCGTTAAATAATCCATTTACCAATCAAATAAAATCCAATTAGTATGTAACCTTCTTTACCCTAAGCATAGGCAATACACCTTTCTCACTTCACATACTGGTATAGAAAAAGAGGCTGTATTGCAGAGAGCGCTTATTCAGTTGTTTCAACCTGATACATAGATTTATTGTTTACCAGCCAAGACTGAGTTTCTGCAAACAGTGGGTGGCTTATAACTAGACTTCGGACTTTTAGGTCGCTAAAAATGCTGTTTTAGGTACCTAAAATAGTCTCTAAAAATTGGAAAATAGGTTCTAAAAATCGTAAAATAGTCTCTTAAAAAATCGTTAAATTGACAATTTTCTGAAATATTTCAATTGCAATGCAGAATATTATATTTATTGAAGTCACCATTAATCAATAATCATGATAAAAACAGATATTGGCCTATGGTACACAGAATTATACAGACATATTACTAGTGCCTGTATTACTACCATAATAGTGAAAACCTAATCCCTGCACCCAGAAGCTACGCAAATCATACTAGCATATTCAACCCCTTGAATCCCTCAATGATTCAGAGAACTACTTTTTCTTCTTCTTTTTTTGTTACTGGATGTGGGAGAAAAACACTACATTTTCTTGGGAATTCCAAGGAATTTTTCTACTGAAGACGAAACATTCCTTACTATCTAACCACGTCACAAATGTGTCATGTACTGCACATTCCGAACTAAAAATTTAGTAGGAACTGAAAATAAATGCTAGAATTTATAACAAAAAATGACTTATTTTGAACTTTAGAGGAAAAACAAGCAAAAAAGGCAATATTAGGCTCTAACGTAAAAATAGGCTGTTTTAGGTCCTATAAAAGTATCAGATTTAGGCATAGTCACTTATGAAACATGCACATACAAGTTTTCGTCCATATATCACTTAAGGATTAAAATAGGCTTTTACCTAAAATCCGAAGTCTACTTATAACTAGTCTATAGAGAGTGTTTGCCAAATAATATTTCAAATAAAAGTTTTAGCTCTTAGTATAAGCACCTCATGTACAAAATTTCAAAATCGGTTCAGCTATTTTCGAGAAAAGACATATCTAAAAAGTATTGAATGGGAGACCCGAAGGGAAAAGAGCATTTGGAAGACCTAGACATAGGTGGGAGGTAAATATTAGGATAGATTTAAGGGAAGTATGATTTGCGAGGGATGGATGAATGGAGTTAGTACAGAATATGGTTGAATGGCGGGCTCAGGTAAGCGCGGCAATGAACCTCCGGGTTCCATAAAATAAATAATATTCCTTTAGCATGCTGAGGAATTGCCTACTGCCATTGAGTAAGTGAGTAAGTAGTAGGCTTACCTATGTCATTGGCAGAGGAAGTAAATAAGGAGGGTGATAAAGAGCGCTTCAGGAGGTATGTGATCTCTAGGAAATCAGTCATTAAAGCTCGCAATGATGTAACAGGTGAAATTCTCCGAATATCATGATTTGTGTTCAATACTCGCACAGCATCCACTTGTCTGAGTAGCGCGCACAACCTGATACCCACAGGCGGAACAAGTGTCCTAAATCCCACATCACTTCCTCCATCTCACAGCAGACTGCTATGCTGGAATGCCAGTAATCCGCATTTATATTGGACAATAAAAACTTTCATGTTACAGTCCTATTCACATATTTACTAGCAATAACAGGAGCCTATAATTTCAACAACGACAGATTATCACTGTGGCTATTTTTAGCCAATGTGGCTAAATATATTTCCGGAATATTAGCATTTTGGGGGGGCGAATTATGACTAATGTACTAACCTGATGAATTTCATATTATGTATGTGGTGTAAAACACAGGGTGTGTCTAAATTCCCTGTACAGACTTTGATGACTCGAGTGGGGACCAAGATGGTTAAGTTTAGCATAGGAACTCATGGTCGCCACTACAAGTCCTCAAAGTCTGTAAAGGGAATTTAGACACACCCTGTATTTTATAAAAGATGCAACTAAACGTGGCAACTGTATGAGTCAGTTCGTTGCCTGATTTCGTGGTGTAACAGCGTGAGTGCAAGGATTTCGCTCAGTTTCACATTTTATTTGTCGTGTTATACGTACGTCTGCTCATCGTATATGGCGGCCCGTCTCTTTGTTTTATTTCGCCTATTGTGTTTTTGTAATTAATTGTTTATTAATTACTTATCCATCATGAATAGAAAATATAATCCAGCATGGGAAGCCGATCTTAAACGGTTGACATTGTTCGATTCCCGGCCGGGTCGGGGATTTTTCAATAGTGAAAAATCCCTTTTCCGGGTACAGGACTGGGTGTTTGTCAGTAGGTTAAGTCTTAGGTTAAGATAATGCACATTGTGCGCGATTCCTTAATTATATTTTGTAAACTGTGTAATTGTACTATTTTTTATTTTCAAGAAAAATTATTTAATGGTGCATGAAACACTGCCAAACTAGTTAAAGTCGCTAAAATGGCTATTTTTTTTTAAGAAAATTAATGACTAGTTCTGTCTAATAAGAACCCAGACTGAGGACAAAATTAATATAAACAATAATCAAATAAAATCATCTGTGGGATCTAAGTCTGAAATCAATGGGGAAAAATTTCAGTAGAGTAATTGGTTTCTGTAAAAAAGTTCATAACACAAAGATAAAAATCCTCATATTTTACATATAGCATTATCCTATAAATCTTATATTTCTCCTTTTATACAGTTTTTGAAATGACGAATTTGTACGTCAGTAGCAGTGAAATGGTTATGGGAACAAGGTGCTCTGGGGAAAAAATTAGAGCTAGAGTGCTGCAATTTTGCAAACTCCTTTAACATAATATGATAACGATAACCGGTAGCAGGTTTACTTTGATACCAAATTTATTAAAATATTTAGGGATCTTTTATGTTGTAAATTTATGTGTGACGGTTTGTATGAATGTGTTATCTCTATATATATAAAAGGCTTTGTCCTGACTGACTGACTGATTGACTGAATGACAGGAATCAACGTACAGCCTAAACTATAACAGGTAGAGACTTGGAATTTTGACAGTACCTTCGTTGCATAATGTAGGTGCTCACTAAGAAAGGATTTTGAAAAATTCTGATTCTAAATGCCAAAAATTAAATGTTTTTGAAAATACTTAATCCCTTTTTACATATAATTATCAATTCCAAATCACAGAATATATTGTTGCCAAATGGTATCAGGTCTGCTTGGAAAAAACAATTGAAATGCACTTTTGACAAATAAGAGAAGTTATCAAAATAATTCATGTTATAAATAAATATTACAGAATGAAATCCACTAAAATAATGGAATCACATAACTTTCTCTACCCTGGACATAGAGAAAACAAAACGAGGTATGGTAATGTGTATATTATTATATTATATCGCAGGTTTTTGGAGAGAAAAGTATGAAAGTGATAATGCTTCCTGTTTAATTTCATCTCCAAAACGGTTTTATGGTAACATAAGAGTGGGAAATTTCCCGCCTCGATATTACAATTTTATGTTACTGGAATTTCTATTTCTTCTTATTTAAACCTCTACCAGGCTTGCTGTGCACTGTACAAGCGATGGGATGCAAAATTCTAGATCCTCTATGAGCCATAAAAAACTATATCAAGCGTTTTCTGAGGGAATAGTAGTAGTAGGTCCGTAGATCGCGAACGATCTCTGGAGATCCCCTTTTATAGGATATGCACAGCAGTTTAGGAGGGAATAGTTTGAGTGTAATAAGTCGTTCTTCCTATTTCAAATTATAAATGCCTATATAAGGACCTAGAATTTAAAATTGAAAATCCTTCATAAGTTAATTTCCAATTACAAAATACAAAACCCGGGCGACGCCGGGTCTTTTAAGCTAGTATAATATATTTTAAACTCATCCAATGAAATTAGATTAATATTATTTATGCTACAGATAGTTACATGGAAGACATACATGAAACGAAATATGTACAGAAATCATAGCGTAATGCTAAACACGGTGATTTTAGCTTCAGAGCTTCTGCAGCTGAGCAACAACCGTTAAATTCAAATTGTATTCTGTAGGATACAGTAATTTCTCTCAAAGTTGTAATAGAAATATGGAAAAGAAATTGTAAAAATTTAAATGTATGTAAAATACAGAATAGGATGCAAGTAATAAACTATGTGCCTAATCGTTTCATTATTTGCGAATATTATAGGAGAAAAATTCCTCTGACACTGGCATTTGATCCCAGGACCTTTGGCTATCCGTTACACTGCTCTACCAACTGAGCTAAGCCATAGCTCACTTCACAGCGCCAGCATATTTGGACCTCTACTTTATGTCACGTACACTGCAGACTTTCCAGTTTCTGACAAACTCATAATCGCACATTTTGCAGACGACATTGCAATACTGAGTAAAGGTGTAGCTGAAATAGCTGTACAGCATCTTCAAGAATTTTGTGACGAAATAAACTTGTGCAAACACTGGAGAGTTGTGATGAACCCCAAAAAATAAAACGTCATGAAATTCACATACAAGTATGATTTACTACAACAACCAATCATACTTCAAGGCGAACAGGTTCTTGAGTCTAAGTCAGTCAGATATCTTTGCCGTATTCTTGATCAACGTCTGACGTGGAAAGATCATTTTTCCTACTTAATTAAGAAAATTCGCCATCGTCTCCATGAGTTGAAACACATCATATCTTCTAAATCCTCACTTTCCCTTCAATACAAGAAATCATTAGGCATATCTGGATGTACAGTTGTCCAATTTGGGGCACAGCATCATCTTCACAAATACAAAGAAATCAGACTATTAAAAATCATCATTCACAACCACATCAATTCACTGATCAAGGACATTTCCACAAACTATCCACCAGACCCACAACTCAGAAGACTAAAGAGGAAAAAACACTCTGTTCTTAGATTGTGAGAATCAACGTTAACTAAATCTGTAATACAACCGGGACTGGCGCTGGGCAGAACCCCGGAAAAAAAGTGTCAAGTTATTTATTTCTACTGTAATTAGCAAAACTGTAATATATTATATACAATAAAGTTACCAAATATAAAAAAAAACAGCGCCTTTATGACTGACTGCCCTTAATGGTCTACCTCACTGGTAGACAAGTTATGTCAAATGCAGTACTGTGAGGCTCATTAATTAGTGATTTTTGTGACCGGGCTTCCACTGTGTGTCCTGGAGGAATTTTTCTCCTATAATTTTCTCATGTAATGTCCAACAGAGACAATAATCTGTGGATCATATCCATTTCATTAATTGTTTTCTTTGCAGTCCGGCACGCGTTTATAATGTATTGCGTAAGAAATTGGGTCTTGCATATTCGTATAAAAAATTTGATCTACCTTTTCGACTTCATTTAATGATGCACTGCCTGTTAAAACGGTGGCGATATAAAGGAACTAAAGCATCTAAGGAACTCGTTTGCATGAATGAATGTGGTAGCTAGCCTTGCAGAACTTTATTGTTCTTCAAGGAGAACTCCTCCAGATGAAGTTCCTCCTTTGCACTTTCATTTGCATTTGTTTGATTTGTATGTTGTTAACTACCATTCTCAATGTCTTTTTGCACCTGTTTCCAAGGATCATGTTGGGTTTGAAAAATGTATACGTTAAATAATTAGTTATCTTTTTGAAAAACGTTGATCGGTCTTGGAATGTTTCAGATACATTTTTTGGTAAATGAATAAATGGTTTATCGGCTTACAACCAGATAAGTAGGACAAAAAAAAACCTTTCTGACCTCTTGGCCATTAGGCCTATATTGTTTTTAAACAAAATTTTAAGTTGTTTTAGAATATTGCTACATACTAATTAAAAAACAATAAAATTTTGGAAGCCCTGAATGTCCCCAACATCTGAGGTTTTTAAAATACATTATTTGAGGTCCTTTAAACCATAGTACTGACCTATGTTTGAAATTTGTACTCTAATGTGGCAATTTCATAATATTCACGTCTGAAAGACACTTATGAATCCACAACAATATGCAATAACATAATGAACTATTTCAAGATTGGTTAAAAAAGTTTACTCATTATAATGAATGATTGAGTGTTACGAATGAAAGAACCTCCACCAGAAGGAAGTGAAGAACAATTGACAGGCTTTGACCCATCTGGCTCCATTATGTTATTGCATATGATTGTGAATCTATAATTTTCATGTATTGAATTATTTTTATTCATTGGCTTTCTGTCGAGATCCAAAATTCATTTTATACCGGTTGATAGAGCCAGTTCGATTTCTTCTGGTTACTGTGAAAGCATTCGTAGTGATAGAAGACTCCTATTTGCTCTGAAGTATGCTGGATATCCAACCAATATCCAACAAAAGCGATTTGAACTTCCTGTAATTCATCTTGATTATATAGATGTGTTGCCACAATTAAAATTCCAACCCTCGTAGAAACAACACAGAAAATAGAGAAATCTTAAAAATTAAAATACGAATCTTATATTGCTACCAGTTCCCTCATAATTACCTTGTTTCCTTGTAATCTGTAGGCCTCGCTATTTGAGGTACCCTAATTAGGCCTATAAAAACGCAGGAGGTAACGTACCCGCCTTTAGATCGGAAGGTCGGTGGTTCAAATCCGGCTGCAGTGGATGGATTTTCCAGGTCGTAAAAACCGTAGATTTAGCCTACGGCACGGAAAAGAACTCCAAGCCTAAATTATAGCCTCTGGGCAAAACTCCTCGGCCCTATCACGTCCAAGTAATACCTTAGTTTCCGGAGGGGGGTTTTAAGGCGATGGACTTGTCCCTCTGTTCTCTCCATCGGAAATAAGCGTAACAAAATTAATCTAGGTACTGAAACCTCAATTAATTGCCGTGTGCCCCACCGTAGGGGTTGAAGGAAAAAGTCAGTCAATTATAAAACTCTCTATTGCAGTGGTTCCCAACCTTTTTCAGCTGGCGACCCACCTTTCCTTATCGGAATACCTCCACGGTCCATCGGTCCATGGTGGTGTAAGAAACCTTATTTGCATCGTATCCCTTCCTTATGTATATAACATTTACCATCAAATATTGCAAATATATATAAGCTTATATATGCTTTTTTGAAGATACAGATTGATTATCGATAAACAATTTGTGTTCTGATTTGAAAATGGTTGACAAAATATGCAACAAGTATGCAACAGGTGGTTTCATACTCACTAACAAGTGTTCCTAGGTGAAGATAAAAACTACAATTATAAAATTACACAAAGAACCAAGAAAACAATCAAAACATAATTTGATTTGTTTCTATTTTTCTTATCTTTTCTGATGGTTCATTCGATGGTTTCTGATAGTTTTAGGATCAAGTCGCGACCCACCGGTTGGGAACCACTGCTCTATTGCATTCGTCTTGTCGACTTCAATTACTGCGGTTTCATTGAAGAGTACAAATGTGTAAGTTATAGGCCTATTATAAAGTGACAAGTAGAAGAATTTATATTCTTAGGGGCTTACAACTTTATACGCTCTGAAAAACAGTTAAAGCGGTATTATCTCCATTATACAAGGTTACTCGGTTTTCTATCAACATTCCTAACTGTGGGTGGGGTTAAATTCTGATCGCTCTTACACCTGGGCATTACATAACATGAAACAGCCGTTCCTTAACGATCATTCATGCTTTGATGACATCACAAAACAGATTAACGGGTTTCCGATCACTGCGCAGAGCTCTAATTTGATTTCTTTTTAGGGAACCTTGGGAATGCATGTGTTGCAGATTGTGACTCAGTAAAACAATCACTTTGACCTTCAAACTCTTTTGCTTAAGGATGTTTGATCCCGGAAGACCAAGGACTGCCATTTTTTCTGGTCTCCAGCAACGTGTTGAAGATGGTATAAACCGATCGTTCATCCACTTCCTATATTGTTTGTGGCATGTGATTTCGAAGTAATTGGTCATGATGTTTTTATCTGTGTGGTGAGGTGCTGTGGAATTTGAAAAACGTAGTGTATTTGTTTCTTTGGGAAGTTGGTGGTTGCTACTGGATAGCATGAATGTTTTGTAATGGACTACTACATAGCAAAGAACGTTTGGCTAGATCTCAAGGCAAGGAAAAGGATTTTCAACTGGCGGCTCAAAAAACCTTTTCTGTCCGTGCCAGAAGAAACTATATCATAAGTTGATAAACACGTTTCTGCGTAACAGTAGAAAACAACTGTCAAGATGTAAAACATCGATTGGTAGATTTTGTCGCCATCTATTGCTTTTATTGTTGTACTACAGTCTCTGGTCACAACAAACATAAAAACAGCATTGCCAACCATAATATTTCAGTTTAAAAAAAGGCCCACTTGGCGTTACCATGGCAACTTTACTGGCTTAGTACGGTAAAATTACTTACCGGCCTAGTAAGGTAAAGTATTACTTTACGGCGTGTTATCAGTTCGAGAAAAAGCCGCTTTGCGGAGCATGTACCAAAAAAGTAATTAATATATTCAAATGAAACTTACGAAACTTGTTTGATAATGATAAAAACTAAAATAAAACTATTTTAATATGTTCAAAAAACTAAAACAGTATTTATAAAACCTAAAAATTCGGGACCTGACTATCATTTTATCTACTAGAGGCATTCAACTTCGAAAATCAGCAGGTTTTTCTGTATCTTGCACCGTTGCTAGCGCTACTTTCGACACAACGGAACAATATTTCTTGCCGTGTATCAGCGCGATCTTAACACATGTAGTGAAAGGATTTTAGATAATCTCGTTCACTTCATATGACTAATCCCACGACTTTGTTTTGTGGACGTAATTCTAAAGCCTTTAGGTTTTTGTAGATTAAGATAGTGAATGTTAAAGCAAAATTCTATTAGATGTATGAAACATTTACCTTGAATAAATATGAATGATTTAGAGTCGTTATCGCAATATTAAGTTGACAGATATGTAAATCTGCACTAAAAGCAACGTGACTGGATTTCTATTCCAAAACCTTAACGGATTATGAATATTTATAAGGGATAACATACTCGTAACGTTCGTTATCACAACGTGTTTAACTTAATAGTATGCCTTTGTAGGTGCCCTGAAGTTACTTTAAAACATTCAATGTCCAACAAAAATATACACATATCTCCAGGCATTGACCAAATTCCAGCAGAATTAATTAAGGTAGGTGGGGATACATTAAACTCAGAGATCCATAGACTCATTCTCATAATTTGGAGAAAGGAAGAATTGCCAAAGGAATGGAAAGAATCTAATTATTATACCGATCCGTAAAGAGGGAGATAGGGTCGAATGTAATAACTATCGAGGAATTTTTCTCTTATCAACGTCATACAAAATTGTGTCTGCTATACTTCTATCAAGATTAAGTAACCCCATATGCGGAAGAAATCATTGGAGATCACCAATGTGGATTTAGGCGAAATAGATTAACCATTGATAAAATATTTTGTAATCGCCAAATTTTGGAGAAAAATTGGGAATATAATAAGTCTGTTCACCAGCTATACATAGATTTTTAAAAAAGCATATGATGCAGTTAGGCGAGACAAATTGTAAATATCCTCATTGAGTATAGGATACCAACGAAGTTAGTTAGGGCGATCAAAATTTGTCTAAATGAAACCTATAGCAGTTAGAGTAGGAAAATTTATATCAGATAGGTTTGCCATTGAGTAAGTAAGTAATGTCCAACATAAAAGTCCAGGGATCAGAAATACCCATACAAAAGTCGAAGTCTTAATCTAAGCCATTTAGCCCATGAGTGAAAGCATCTAAAGCATGGACCTGCAACCTTTAGCTACTCAAGGGACACATTAAGATACAAGGAGGTTCGAGGGCCGCATGGCAAAATGGGAACTTTATTTGAATTTCTGCATACCAATAAATTGATGTTCCCCCCTGAAAATACAAACCAATGTAGAAAATTTACTAGTAAAAGATGAACTAAAAATTGCTTTCTTATCAAAAGGAACATGTCGTATTCACACAGATCTTCTTTAGAGAGACACCTGACAGCTTTTCATCAGCTTGTCTATATTTGGTTTTTTCTGTGATGTTAAAGTCTTGAAATTCAACCTTATACCCTTAACTTAAAACTTATCTTGATCCATATCACAACTTCAGACTTCATAAAATAAAATACAACACATACATACACATACGCCGAAATGCATATTCTATATGACTGATACATCTGGAGCCCAAACAGAAGAACTGGAATCAATTTTCAGCCTCATAAATATGACTTTTAATACTGTGACATAATTGTTTTAATGTGTGTATATATGTGTTATGTTTTATTTTATGAAGGCCGAAGTTGTGATTTAGACCCACAGAAGTTTTAAGTTAAGGATATAGGGTTGACTTTTATCAAGATTTTAATATTAATTGATTCAACTCGTCTAAAAATGAAAACCTTTTACTGACTTTTTCAAACTTTTCCTCGATTCTGTAAAACATACTACAGTTTTACACAGTAAAATTCATAGTAGCTTTAGCCCATGACACTACTGTTAGAATCACTGTTTTTGCATACATATGGTAAGAATGTTAATGCTTATGCAGAACAATAATATAAGTAATAATAATAATTCTTTATTTAATCTGGCAGCTTTAAGACCTTAATGCGTTCTCTCACATTCAACCAGAGACAGAAAAAAGAACAAAAAATACACTAACATGGCTTTAAGAGTAAATAAGAATACACTAGATATATACATATACAGTAAGTTGATTAAGTCTATGTTAATTTTTTTTTTAATTACCAAAATGTGTAACATTGAGTAAAGAAGTAACTTAACGTAGGTCTACAGTATACAAGAAACAATAAAAGTACCGGTAGATGTTATGTAAAAAAAAGCAATAATAGGAAGTCATGACTCTTATAAATAGCGTCACTTCAAGAGCTCACATAGCAAGTGTCGTAGCACGTAGCAACAATGGAACGCAAACCAGTCCGCCACTGTGCGGTGGAATGTCACGGTGTTAGATCTACTAATAAACCCAACAAAAAAGGGCGTGTCGAGGTCTTAGAAAGTTTTAAAAAATCTACGTGGTTTGCCGCACCTCATCAGTTCTACCGCCAATTTGAAAGAAAACAAACCGATATGTGTGTGGTCACAAGAGCATGCCAACATGTTTGGGAATCCGTTACTGTGGTAACACCTCGGGGCAACATGGATTAGCAAGGTTATGTGCGAAAAATAAACTTGTTAGTATTGTCAGTGATGTGTTAAAAGGCTTTTAACGAGCTTGATAGGTATATTACACTGGCTTGATTATTTTTCCTAATACAGTTATGCAATTAAATCAGCAGATGGTGTTTCATTAGGGCAATAAGGATCTTAGAATACCTGATTATTATCGCGATACTATTGTATTAAACCTTAACCATGGATGTGATTGTTCTATTACATCAGCATAGGCATGTTAAGGGATTCGAGAACCTTACAAAATGTGTCTTTTAATTATTAAGTGCCAGAATGGTACTTTATGAGATTGTGTGGGGACGGGAAAATGTGTTTGTCCGTGTGACTGTATGCGCGATAACTCAAATACGCTTTATCGGATTTTCATGAAACTTGGTATACGCATTTATAACGTACGTGGGAAGAAGCCTATTGATATTGGACCAGATCGGTTGACCGCTACCAGAGTAATGCCCAATTGATTGCCTATTTTATGGTAGTATATTAGAAAGAATTTATCAAATGCAAGTCAGTTTTCATGGCAACATATTGTTTTACAATGTTCGTATACGGCTTTGGAAGTTGCAATACAGGTAGCGTTGACAATTAACATTATCCACATATTACTTTACATATGCTTATCAAACTAGACCTTTGTTCTTCCATAAGCCCTGCTTATTGAATCGATCTGGAGCTTAACTCGGAAATCGATTACAAAAATAAATTATTTTCTGTATATCATAATTGCAGTTATCAGTGATTAAACAAAGGCATTCTGGCACTTTTATATCAGTTTACTTGATTTTTATTTTTGTTATATTCATTTTTGTTAAGTTTCCGCATTGTATAGGATTTACCAAGTTACGTAATAAAATGTCTTATAGAGGTGCATGCACAATTTCTTGAATCTTTCAATGTATCGCTCATGTTCTGAAAACTGTATTTTCAAAACAAATGTACCGATAAACTCGTAACCTCCCTTGGGATTACCTATGATAAATTTTGGATTAGGTCGATTCAAAATTTCTCGTGATGTACAAAGATCCATTCAAACTGCAGGTCGTATAAGCTGTTGTTGCCTACATTATGATATTCAACTTTCAGCACAAAATAGTGACAATTTCTTACAGATGTACAGTTTAAAGAAGCTGAAATATGAAGGTATTCAGAAATACTAAAGAAAATGTATTCATTTGTTAAAGATGTAGCACTTAGTCGATGTTCACAGTATCTTTTCAAGGGTAAATGTGGAAAAAAAAAAAAAAAAGGAAATTTGACGGCAGAGGAAATATCAATTATTTGTGTTTGGAAAGAGACTGAGTTATAAAGAAACCATAATGCAAACGCTTTGTCTTCGAAGTCAGTGAAGCGAAGACGGTAAAAAAAATAAACATGTACAGTAATTTAAATGTCCGGTAAGTTACGGGATTTGGTTTCGTTCTATACACATTTTATTATGTAAAACACAACAGAAGTGACATAATGAATACTGGCATTGTTATTCATTTCACGTAGTTTCAATTTATATTTACATTTCGTAACAGAATTTTCTAACCGCACGCCTGGGTTTGTACTTCTGACTGGAGAGGAGACAGTATCGTAGAGATATACAAGCGCGTCCATGAAGTAAGTTTCCCTGGGGCCGTTTACAGAAACAAAACACAATATCATGGAAATGTTTATTGCAACAGATACTGCAAGTGTTCAGCTATTTTTCAAAATATTCACTACCGGAATCGAGACATTTTTCATACCGTGGGACCAACTTTTGAATACCTGTGTCGTAGAACTATGCCGCCTGGGATTTGAACCACTGTGTGACAACCATCTCTATCTGTCAATTCTTGAGGTGTAGGAAAAGATGGAAATCACTGGGAGCGAGGTCCGGGCTGTAGGGTGAACGTTTAAACACCTCCCAGTCAAATTTGATTTTTGTTCATTTTTATTTTTGCATATAATGGTGCATATTTCTAAAATTATTCATGGATATTTATATGCATATTTTATTATTTTATTATGAATACTATTCCGGGCTCTAGTGATAATTATAATGGCATAGTGATGGGAATATTTCACTCAGATGCAGACAATTTTTATATAAAGCTCAATGACGGAGTGAAAAGGAAGGTGCATTGTGCGGAATTGAATTCCCAAGGCAGAGATGAGGTAATTGTGCAAGATGAGTTGTCATGTTTAAGAATGGCTGCTGAACTCATCCTGTGGAGTGCTAGGTGAAGGACAAATCCCAGAAGGAGCTAATCTTGTGGATGGATTGTCAAGGGCCAAGCTTTATTATTCTGCTAACACAAAGACGGGCGGCTTCCCTTCCTGTCCCACACCGACTTCTTTTGTCCATTATTCATGCTCATGTGTATATTAAATAACTTATGTACAGTATATGTGTGTGTTTAGGCGTGTGGGGCATCGTTGTGATGTACGGGAATACGCCAACCATCTCCTTTGTTATTAAAGCGAATGGGGAAATACAGCAACATTACTGTAAACACCTATACAAGTTCTTGCGGATTCGCTGAGATAAGTTTAATTGAATATACTTTGATTAGGGCTTAAAGGTTAGATGTAGATATGTACTCATGAAACCACAGATTTTTTTTTCTTTTATATCATATGAGAATATGTAAAGAGAAAAATTTCTCTGACACTGGGATTCGAACCATGACCTTCGGCTTTCCTTGCCGATGCTTTACGAACGCTGTGGATCAAACTCTCGCTAGCTCAATTTGTAGAGCATCGGCACGGAAAGTTATAATCTGAATGAGAGGGATTTTTCTCCTAAAATATTGTCTTAGGCTATATCAGATACGGGTAAAATATACCGTCAGTAAATGCTACTGAAAAAAAACCTTATTATACAGTATTTCCGGCTCCAATTATGACCTAATGATGAAGAAAACTTTTTAAGTAATTAGACACTGCTGATTGTATGAATTATTAAGTGCCAGAATGGTACTTCATGAGATTGTGTGGGGACAGGGAAATGTCTGTCCGTGTGTCTGTATGCGCGATAACTCAAAAACGCTTTATCGGATTATCATGAAATTTTGTATACACATTTATAACATCCATGGGACGAAGCCTATTGATTTTGGAACAAATCTGTTAACTGGTACCGGAGTAATGCCCAATGCAGTGCCTATTTTATGGTAATATATTAGGCAGCATTTATCAAATGCTAATCAGTTCTCATGGCAACATATTGTTTTACACCGTTCATATACGACTTTGGAAGTTTCAATGCAGTAAGCTTTGACAAATAACACTACCCACATATTCCTTCACAAATGATTCCTTCACAAATGCTTATCAAATTAGAACTTGGTTCTTCCGTAAACCTTGCTTAATGAATCGATCTGGAGCTAAACTCGGAAATCGATTACAAGAATAACTTATTTTCTGCATATCATAATTGCAATTATCACTGATTAAACAAAAGGATTCTGGCACTTTGTTATATCAGTTTAACTGATTTTATTTTTTCTGAATTTGTTTATATAAAATAGTTCTGTACTTACCATTTGGACATGAAAATAAACTACTATTGGTTCCCTGAAAGAAAGAAAAAAAAATCAGATTATAATAGACTATTATTATGTATTTATATTTTAGTCTTACCAGTTTCCTTCAAATAAATTTGAAATTGATGTAAAAATTTCTTCCAGTTACTAGGTGCATGCAACAACTATATTGTGAAGATTTATTTTATTGTACCCACATTAAATATTAGCTTAAACTAAACTAATATAACAGTTGAAATGTATGGAATTTTTTTGCGCCAAATTTACACATTTTAAAACTTCTGCTGTAAACGTAAGAGGGATACAAGTCAGCTTAACAACAGTTAATCTATAAAAAGTTACAGCAAAGCTATCTTAATGTGATACTTCAGTTAGTTTGTTAATGAGATCATTATATAGAGATATAAAATTATGTACAAATAGTAAAAAATTGTAAATTTTACGGAAAATTTTCCATACATTTCATGTCTAACATTACCATGGAAACATGAAATTCATAAGCCTAGATATAACCGTGCGAACAAAATATAATATTTATTTATATAATCTTTCTGCACAACGCAGATTGCCTTGCAGACAAAGAATATCTTTCAACAAAGTATCACTTACACTTACACAAAAAATTACAAGCTTTCAGTTAGATCATAAACATAATGATAGGAAAATTAAAACAATCAGTAATAAAACTATTAAACTTGAAGAAAGGAAATCTGTCCAGCTTAATTGTTGTTATTGTACAGGTGGTTTCTTAAGATGTGGATGGATCCCTTAAGTAATAATAACGCCACTTCAGTGTACAGATTTTGTGACAATGAGAAACGTTTACAGAAGTTAATATGTTACTGTATGATAATATGTTACAGTAAGAAATGTCACATATTTATCTGCTTAAATTTGGCCTGTATTTATTGCAATATGAGCAACTGTTATTATAGTAACTTATTATGTAATGACATTTTTCTGTAGCATAACTGGAAGTTGTTAGTTTATTTTCATGCTTTCTCATTCACACCGTTACATCCCCATTGGAAATATCTTGTCTTCTGTATGTTCTGTCTTGTAGTAGTCGATCTCGTATCCTGAAGGATACAATAGTGTCCCTTAAATTCGTAATGACATAATGGAAAATAATTCCATTATAATGCATGTAAAATTACAGAATAGGGTGCATGAAATAAATGAGCCTAATCGTTGTGTTGAATGTTTTCTATGCAGTCCGGCACGGATTTCTAATTTCCCTCAGAAATTGAATCTCGCTAATTTAAGGGTTAACCTGGCATTAAAGGTATCCATTATTAAGGAAAAGTTAATATTTCACGAGTCAAATGGACTAAAAATAAATTATTCTTCAAAAGAATATGTTTAAGTGACACGTAATAATAATAATAATAATAATAATAATAATAATAATAATAATAATAATAATAATAATAATAATAATAATAATAATAAATCGGACTAATGGTAATAAAAGTAATAATAATAATAAAAGTAGTAAAAACAAGGCATTTTAAGGGCACTGATGTCCACCTTAGGTGTAGCAGGCATTCAACAATTACAGTTCCACAATACATATTATATACTGTACCTTACTCACCAGTCTTCAGATAAAGATTTGTCTTGACCCGGAAATTGAAATCAGGACCTTGTGTTTTATGAACAGATTCTCTACCACTGGGATACAGCTAAGAACTGTCCAAGCTAGTTCAAATCTTCCTCTCGTTTGTGATGTGCTGTACACCTTGAAGTATTAGATGTCTAGAAAGATGTCTAAACGGGCTTGGATAGTCTTAAGTAATGCATCTGCATAGGCTAGAGTCCCTGTTTAGGGGAAACTTTACGATATGAATCTCACCATGTGTTAAGGCTGTTTGTGTATGTGTAATATAGTGTTTAAGCTAGTGTTTCCGTGTAGACCGTATTCAATTGTGAAATTAATTCAAGGTAACCTTGCTTGGTTGCCATAGCAAACTGGATAAGAAGAGCATCGGTAAAATATATCAATCTTTATCAAAAAGTCGAGAAGGACGTTAAAAGAAAGAGAAGAAAAAGTGATGTTGAGAATAAAATTAATAAAATCAAGGACAAAAACGTGGATGAAGTAAGAACATAAACTTGACTGAAGGTAGGACAGAAACTTGAGTGAAGTTAATAAAAGTTTAAATATGGAGAATCCAAATAAACGAACAACGAACACTCCTGATGAAAATTATCAAAACGGAAACGGACGAGAGGTGTTGTAGTAAAAATATTGTAACAATTACCTAGGGAAAACATACGTGGAATTCTATTATGGGCCCACCAACATGGTAGTTATAAATAAATAAGTTTTTGTTAAATTTATTTTCATTCCAAATCAACATTATCATGGAAGAAAAGATGTTCAATTATGTAGTCTGGAATATAACTTCATTTTCTCTATAATTACTCATATATACCACATCGGAAAATAGAAAGCTAGAATTTAAATTAACTTCATGTGGTATATTGCCTAAAGGTTTGCCGCTTTATATAAGGCCAGATGTTAATAGAAAATTATCAGTTCCTATACTAAAAACGTGTGGAATTCACTAATACCGAACGCAGGCTATTCTTACAGCTTTCACTTTTGTTTCGGTTCTCTTGTTTTCCTTAATTCTGTTACAGGTACCTTGAAAAGAGGCATTCATTACCCTGCGGTTTGCAAAAAAATAATCTTGTGTCAATAGACCATACGATATTTGAAGGACAGGTGTCATTATGCAATTCAGGAACAAAATCCGTTTTAGTTCGCATTAACCTCAATCAAGACCTTGGCTTTTGCATGATTATAAGTTATTTTTTCCTATTTAGGGAATAAGTAATGTTGCCTATGTTCTATATCTTGCTTTGTAACACCATGAATTCACATTATGTCGTTATGGCATCAAAACAGTAAGTTGTCATGGGCCTAGTGAGTCTATCGATGGGTATAGGGTAGGGCCAGAAATTTCAAGTCCGAAGGCAGTAGCCACGCAAATATTTTTGTTGCCTCTAATTGTACATATGACATAGCGTTACAGTGTACTCAGAATTATGAAAAGCTACCCGTACTCTTTGTTCTACAGCCTACATATAAAATTAAATAATACGAGGGTTGGAAGTTTAATAGTGGCAACACATCTATAAAGTCAAAGTGAATTACAGGAAGTTCGAATAGCTTTTTTTGGATGTTGGTTGGATATCCAGCATACTTCAGAGCAAATAGGAACCTTCTCTCATCACGAATGCCTTCACAGTAACCAGAAGAAATTGAACTGGCTCTTTCAACCGGTGTAAAATGAATTTTGGGTCTGACTGAAAGCCAATGATTAAAAATAATTCAATACATTAAAATTATTCTTGATTCACAATCATTGTCAGTTCAATCAATATTGAACCAGAGTAACGAAAGGCATATAAAATAAGTGCACATAAAATAGAACGCGTATTAACGCTTCATGCAGGCCTAACCCTGTGTTTTATAATTGAATTAGCCTACCGCTTATCAAATTATTACAGCTGTTAAATGAAATTCTTACAATATGAGTCTATTTACAGAATTTCTCATCAAATCTAACCGCTAATGTGTGAGAATTCCCTTGAGTTGCAGTGAGCTCCTAGATTCTATTAAGACGAATGATATTATCTCCCCATTAAAATGGATTGAATTATAGTTCGCCTTTTCTGTAAGGAACAAACTAAACGAACCAAACACGAACAAAGTTTGTAATTATTTGCTACCAGAGATTCAGAGCTGCTATTGGCTAAAGCATAGAAGTTTCAGTGTTCAGTTCTTACGAGTTCACATAACGACAAGTGCACGCAGATGCGATAACATGAAAATGATAAAAATAGGATAGAAGTATAACGAAAGCTTGCTATTGGTTGCAATTCCACACTTTCTTATACTGGATTTCTGATTGATTCATAAGTTAATAGTCACCATGAAATAGAAAGAAAACAGTAGCTGCTATACTTAATTCATTTCAGAAAAGTTTAGCCGTACTTATCGCCTGCTTGAAACATAACACGATTTTTTATTATTCTTCTCTCTTCTTCAGACCACTAATTGAGAGCTCTAAGATAGACAGAGATGTTACGGAAGCCCATTAGTGAAACCAGAATCAATACAACAATCAGAAAGCGTAAACATCCTCCATTCCATGTTTTTTGTTGGGTTGTTCGGTCGAGGGACGTCTGTATTTTCGGTGCTGTTTATTATGGTGTAAGGCCTAATTAACTGTACTTGATGTTAGTGCAAGTAATAAATATTGAAGCTACTCTGAAAAATAACGAGAAATCCGTGTAAATCGCTCTGAAAAATACAACTAGGAAGTAACAGCACTGATTCACGTAGTAGACAGTGAAATAGTTTTATGTTCATTCCACAATTAAGCCTAAGTCTTGACATATTAGGATATATCCTAGCGTACCTAAGTTCGGTCAAACAGTTATTAAACTTATGCATTTCCTGTTCTTCCATTCTCTTTTATGGGGAGTGCATAAACTTCATTATAAAAAATGGAGAAGCATTTTTCACAGCAACCAGCAAGTTATTCAGCGTGTAATTTTATATGACTACTAGCAGGTGACCGCGGCTTCGCCCCCGATTATTTATTCAACTGCTAGATGTTCTGTTTAAATCATTTAACAGAATTAAAACATATTTTTTTAACACTGACATCGTTTTTACATAGATTGCAGGAATTACATAATTTTATTCTTAATTATTTTGTTTAACGTTAAAAATATAAACTTATGCTGCTATATGGGCATACAAATACGAAATGAGACGATTAAATTAGACCATAGATTCAGGAACCTTACCCAAATCATGTATGAACAATTTTATTACGACTAATAATTAAAAAACTAAAAACCTGGCTTTGAGGTGCATTTCACTATTAAAGTACGCCGCTCCGAGAGGAAAAAAGACCTCGGATTCGAGTTTCCTAGCCCAAAAAAACAGCATAATGAGTTTCGTCCAAATCATTCAATATTTTCCCATTTAGGCGTGCGACCAATGATTCCCTTCTGTGTAAATCGGATCTCTGCAAATTTTAAACAAATGAATCAAGATAGCAACCGAGTAAGGTAGTTTTCCACAACAATCGAATTGCTTGTGTGTTTCTTATGGAAGGTATTTCGTCTCTGAAAACATTTGATTTTTGGCATTAAAAATAAAAATTTTGAAAATCCTTTCTTAATGTGCACTTGCATTTTGAAACGAAGGTACTGTCAAAATTCCAAGTCTGTACCTATTTTAGTTTAGGCTGTACGTTGATTCTCTGACAGTCAGTCAGGACAAAGCCTCTTATAGAGAAGATAAGACAGAGATGTCACTCATTCGCCGCATATTTGATAATGATCAATAACGTTTGACACTGCCTCGGACATCGACCAATCATGGTCGTTTATCTTATATTTGCATGCAGATAGGCTAAGAGATTTTATCGGATAAAACATTAGCTCATTACTGGATACATCAGGGTATCACCCTGCCATGATTAAAGTAACTTACTCTATGCACAATAAGAAGGCAAAGTGCGGGAAAATCGAATAAATCTCGCTCCCGGTTATGTCTGTTTTCAGCTTGCAAAAGGTTAAAAACGGAGGAAGAACCTTGCACTGATAATCCGGCCAAGGATGCAGCATTTTTTATTCATTTATTGAGATTTTTATTATTTTTTTGAAGCCTTTCTTTACTCGTGATCATGAGTGTGCTCATTTCTGATTTCATGTTTGGTATAAAACTTTTCCAATTTCCTTAACCCTCATTATAAATGATTCGAACTCATGATTAACCCTTAAATTGGGAATGTATCCTATGGGTTATAGTAGTTTGTCTAGAAATATGTCTGAAAATAAAATGGAAATCAGATCTAAATACCATATAGACTTTGGACATTATGTACAAGAAATAAACTAAGCCGTTTATCATTACGTTAGCTGTTTTCTTTGCAGTCGGGGACAGGCTTATAAACTGTGTAACGAATTGGATCTCGCTAATTTAATGATCAACTTTGTGAGGGATATTTCTTCGTCACGTGCAAACAAAGGCATAAGAACCTAGTGGAGTTTTGTAAGATGTAAGATGTTATAACTCTTAAAAACTTGCACAATTTGTGCGCATTTCTGTTTAATTAATTAATTTAATTTAGATAATAATTGTTTATGCACACGAAGCATTACTAAGTGCCCGAATGGTACTTTATGAGATTCTATGGGGGACGGGAAAAATGTTTGTCCGTCCGTCTGTCTATCTGTCCGTCCGTGTGTCTGAACGCGCGATAACTCAAATACTCTTTATCGGACTTTCACGAAACTTGGTGTACGGATTTATCAATTGCAAATCAGTTCTCATAGCAACATATTGTTTTACACTGTTCATATACGGTTTTGGAAGCTGCAATACAGTTAGATTTGACAAATAACACTACCTACATATTCCTTCATTTATGCTTATTAAACTAGACTTTTGTTCTTCCGTAATCCCTGCTTAATTAATCGATCTGGAGCTTAACTAGGAAATCGATTACAAAAATAACTTATTTTCTGCATATCGTAATTGCAATTATCACTGATTAAAAAAAAGCATTCTGGCACTTTGTTACATCAGTTTACCTTATTTTTTTTAATAGTTTATTCAGTTACTTCTCTGTTCCTATTTTCACGAAATGCCTTAAAATAACTGTAGAAATCCGCCAGATCTCTCTCTGAGTTCCATCCTCTAGACTGTCAGGAAGGTTCATAACTGGATCTCACACCCAGTATAGTAGTTAGTACAAATTGCTTATTTAAATGTAATATGCAGTTTGGCACGTAACTGTATTTAAGAGGCAGGGTAGCTGACGTCACACGGTGGCCATGTCGGACTGCATTCTTTAGGAGTTCACTTGGTCAAGCTGGACGCCCCCGGACACTCAGGCTTTGCACCTCTTATAAAAATCACGAACTTATGGCAGACCTTTGCGTGGCAGGTGACATTTATTGGTATTTACTGCTAAAAGTAAATGTCAGATAGCAGTTTTGCTTATGGGTATAAACCCCATTTAATATGATAGTTTTTTATATGGAAATACAGCGTACAATTTTATCTGCGTAGGAATAATCCGTATAACATAGATGTAATATAGTAAGAATAATGTTGTCGTATATCTTAGCAAATTATGTCAATAGAAAGTGAAAGACATTCGAAAAAATGTACGCTTATCAGCAGACAGCATGATTTGAATATATTTTAATGGGAGACCACCAACGAAAATGTAAATTAAACCAAGTGGCGTTTTAGCGACTTTATAGTATGTCATCATAATGTTTAAATATCTAGTTTATCTAACTCATCAATTGAACCCAAACGTTCCACAATTACAGGTGTAAAACCCAGCTGTAGTTTTGGTCTTAGGCTATTCAATTGCATTATTAAAAATACCCCTGAATTATTACTCTATACATTTAAAAATTTAAGAAGATAATTAAGTTTGTTATTATACAATAGGTATATGTATTAAGTACCAGAGTGGTACTATGTGAGATTGTGTGGGGGACGGGAAAATGTCTGTCAGTCTATCTGTCTGTCTGAATGTCCGTGTGTTCTTTATGGGCGATAATTCAAATACGCTTTATCGTATTTTCATGAAACTTGGTGTACGCATTTATAAAGTCGATGGGGAAAGGTCTATTGATATTGGACCAAATAAGTTAACTGGTTCCGGAATAATGCCCAATTTAGTGCCTATTTTATGGTAATATATTAGAAAGAATTTATCAAATGCAAATCAGTTCTCATCACAAAATACTGTTTTACAGTGTTCACATACCGCTTTGGAAGTTGCAATACAGTTAGCTTTGACAAATAACACAATCCACATATGCTTATCAAACTAGACCTTTGTTCTTCCATAAGCTCTGCTTAATGAATCGATCTGGAACTTAACTCGGAAATCGATAACAAAAAAGATCTTATTTACTGCATATCATAATTGCAATTATCACTGATTAAGTAAAAGTATTCCGGCACTTTGATATATTAGTCTACCTGATTTTTTAAGTTTTATTTTTTAATTTCCTTCCTATAATTACTGTAAATGAATGTAATTGATTGTACTTTTATTTTAAATAGTTTTATTTTTATTTAATGTAGGCCTATGTATGTATGTAAATCTATTTTTGAATTGTTCCGACTACGAGCAAGTTCTAATTCGGGTGGGTAATTTTTTATGAAAAAATGTTATAGATTGTAAACAAATCTTCATATGTGACTCAAGACAATAAATCAATTTTCAATAGGAAATATATATAACTTATACACATATACTTTTAGTTACAACTCTCGCACCTTCTAAATAACTTCCGAAGCACGTGGTTCAGTGACATGAAACTCGGTGTGTTGGGGATAGCCGTATATAGAAAACTCAAAAACGTTATTGCCGACTTTTTTTTTACTTCAGCTTGAGGACATGACAAAAAACTCTGCTTGCTTAGAGCTTATATCTGCTGAGAACCAGTTAGTGTAAGGTGTCTGTTATGACTGACTTAATCTCTTATTAATGTTGAAGCTTTATGTTAACCTTAATTAGGCAGTATTAATCATAATTAGTAGGAAGTCTTATTTCCGTATGCTTCATTAATATCTTTGTACATCCAAAAAAGTTTATTACGTAAAAAGTTTGTAATGATATTGTCTTTAAAATAACGCGGCATTTTCACTAAGCACATGCATAATTTCTAGACTGTTAAGGGAAAAGAATATAGGTAAATAAAAAATTGTGAAAATGAGATAAATAAATTACATTGTGTAAAAATGTATCTTTTTGAAATAATTTTCTTTTTTACTTATACTCTTTTGTCTTAACAGACCAGCAGAAGACTGTCAAGGCAAAAGAGTATAAGTCAAATATTTTTAAAGTGAGATAATGTATAAATAAAAGTCTATCCTAAAAATAATATGTTTTGACTTATAGTCTTTTGCCTTAACAGTCTAGATTTCTTATTTATTTATTTATTTCCTTCTTTCTTCCACTTTACCTTTATCTCACGAAATGTTGACAGGCTCACGCCAGTTCTCATCAAGGCACTGGACATATTTCAGGTTTTCACCATAAAATAAATAATTGCAAATTTGCCAAATGATAACGGATATCTGAAGATTAATATGAGATCTCAATGTATCCTTACGGTTGATAGAAATAACAAGACATGAAAAATCAATGATATAATTATATTTTTATTCCACATACTGTAAATTGTATCCACAGCCCGCGGTACTCTACGATTGAAAGTCTGACTTAATAATAATAATAATAATAATAATAATAATAATAATAATATTGTGGCTATGATATTTCATGGTTGAATCACTTACCGTTACGATATTTTACCCAGTTCAGAAAATGTGCAATAGTTATTGTTATTTTCCAGTCCAATGACCATGTGACAAGTTGAAATACCGATAAGTCGCCTCGAGAACCTAGTTTAGGCTTGAGATTCGTTAAAGAGCGTGAAATCCCACATTCTTCTCCCGCGAGTTAAATTCGCTCTTGGAGGAAAGTAACTAATAATAATAATTATAATAATAATAGAAGGCCAAATCTGAGCAGTGACAAGTTTCCATGTGAACCACTCTACGATACTAATGAGTTGAGAGAAACCGATAAATTTCGCTTCCAGACCCCGATTTAAGCTCGAGGACTTCTAACGAGTCTGAAGTCCCAAGACTTGGGATTCATGGCTTAAATTCTCTCCCATAGGTAGACTTATAGTAATAATAATAAAAGTAATAATAATTTAATAATAAAAGCAATGTTATTAATGATAATCTATTAATAGAATAACAATAATAGGCCTAATAGTAATTGGTTAATAATCAGGATTAGGATTTTCAGGAGTGCACCTTTTTTTTTTGTATGGGAAATTAGAGCTACTGTGAAAGAAACCACAGCATGAAATGTCTCAAGTTGAGAATAGAGGCAGTTTTCTAGCACTTTCTCCCCTTTTTTCCCTTTTTATTTCCACTGTGCCCATAATCCCCCTTTCTCCCTTTTTTATCTTTTACTGCAACTTTTTATCAACTTTAAGTTTCATTGCATTTTCAAATTTTGTTCCAATATTAAAGACTTACCCGACTTTAAGTGAAATTCTCGTGATCTTGCAATGTACATGTCTACTTTCAGAAAACTCAGAAATGTGCATGATCTATTTCTCTTTTTAAATTTATCGCAACCAGTAGCCTGCACACTTAACACTGGAATATAATTATATGTTTTAATGTCGCTGTCATTAATCAGTAGCCTGCTGTTCTTGAATTTATTTATCTATTTTATTTTATTATATTATTTTTTTTACATAATCAGTTTAAAAGCATATTTTTGTCTCCTATTTTTCATTATTTTTAGCACCGTTTTCCTTCCTTTTTCTACTTGAAAATTATACTTCAAAATCCTATCTCTGCTTATAATAATGATAATAATGGGCATAATATTATAAAAATAAATTGCAATTGACTAAGACTGTATACTGTACCAAAATAGGTTACTTTTCTTCAGGCTATTTCGTAGAGGATTTGTTTTGTATATTTCATTTTAATCCTCCGGATGCCAAACACATTGATCAAAGTCGCAACACGACAGCTTTACAAGCAGTGTTTAAGGCAGAACAATTACAGTAGATTGCATGTACAGCTCAACACAATTTTTGTAGGTTGTAGGACAATGGTACTTATAAGGATTGTTCGACAGAGTTGACAAAGCACAGAAGCTGGTTTGCCAATTTTCCCACAGCTTTCTCCTTGCAACCAATAGATCGTAACAGATAAACTGCTCACCTGAGAAAATATCGGTGTGAAGTATCCTAGAATGGCGACCAATATGGCCGCCGTATGTCGTATTAGCATTGCAGAGCCTCAAGAAACCTGAAACAAAAGAAAAAGGTGCTTGTTAGCTATTTGTAGTTCTTGTTACCATGGTTACTTTGCCAAGTTGCAATATTATGATGGTTTACAAGCTTTTAAGATCACCATGTACCCCAGTAAAATTAGAAAAAAAAATCGATGGAAAAAATTCCACAGTTTTGAAATTTGTCACTTTTGTTCGTTGGTACCTACAGTACACAGTACTGTTGATAAATTAATAAAAGTTCTAAAGGATGGGAAGTGAGCAGGGGGAGGAGCTATATAAAGATGGTGTTTCTACGTTTTTTAATTTTTTTAATTCAGCCTTGTTTTTACTCATTTTAACTACTAGGCCATATCAGAAGTTCAAGATCTGTGTCTATTCAGTAGGGTAGGCCATGGAACTATTCATTGTGAATTGTTTCTATTATTGGTGTAAATTTATGGAGTAAATTTGAACTGATATTAATTGAAATGGATATGATATAGGATAAAATGGCGAGGATGATTCATGGTATGTAAATATCCATTTCGGCAATTGCCTTTACGACTGGGGAAACCAGGAGAAAAAAAAAAACCATGTCAAATTGGCCGGCCACGGGATGTGAACCTGGGACCTCCCGAATGCGAGTCCAGGACGTTACCATCTCGGACTGGGGTAATTTTGAATTAGGCTACTGAATTTGCTAAAACTGAAGATTTATTAAGAAAATGCTCTAAATATTCTTCGTGTCGCGTCAATGGCTCACTCGAATGAATGATTTTTTCATTTTGAAACTGTGTTAATCTCTCTCTTACAGAAAGGAGGATTCTTTGTCATTCATTCTTTGTGGAAGTGATAGAAACGAGAAAATAGTAATAAAATTATTCTGGTGATCCTGCTTCAACCATTAAGTTAGACAACACATAAAAAACAGGGTGTCCAGCAGCCTTGAAAATTGGGAAAATCGGGAATTATGCTTGAATTTTCCATGTCGGGAAAAATCCTTGAATTATGCTTGAATTTTGTGAACCGTCGGGAAAAATCGCATAGAAGAAATTTTTTTTTAAGTTGACAGTTTTTACGAAAATTTTACCATTTTCAGAAATATTAGTCATAAATTTTTTTTTTTAAGTTGATAGTTTTTACGAAAATTTTACCATTTTCAGAAATATTAGTCATTAATATTCACTCATTGTATCCTATGTTCATACCTGTTTTAATATTAGTAAATAAAGCTATTGTTTTAAATTTTGGAAATTCAAGCCTTGAAACCCTTGAATTATGCTTGAATTTCTTCGGCTTGCCTCACTTGCCACTTATTTGCAGAAATAATTTTATGATAGGCTACATAAAACACGAAGAGTAGGACAAAGCAACTCTTGGGTGTGCGTAGACATGAAGCAATTATAGTTTTATTGTTAGTAACAGCCGACTTTACTCAGCATTGTCATTAACATTATAATTGATACGCTATTAACATCTACATTTCTTCATTGATGTTTTATCATTACAGTACATGTTTATGGCACTTTAATGGCTTCTCTACTATATTGAATACAATGCTACAGAGGGGGGCTGTAAATGGAGACACGTAAAACACAATGGAGCAAATCTGATCATCAAATATATGGCGATTTTATGGATGTAGCCTGGAGATGAAATAAGTGCTGTTCAACTAATTCCTCACACTACTAGCAACAAAACAAACTATTTAAGTCACAAGCATGCAGTTTCTAGGAGGTAAATAAAGGGATTCATTTCTCATAGTAACGTGCACAATTGTATTATGGTCTGACTTTAATGTTTAAATATTCATGTCCTTTAACAAGAAGAATGGATTTTGTATTTCAACTTTATTAAACAGTTTTCAACATCGAGGTTATATCGCGTGTTAGGTCTGTGGGTATATTAATACGTTTATCTGTATGTTTTAGTAGGTATATAAGAATAATTTTATATATTAATGAATTATTAGGCTTATTATTATTACTATTTAGTTCATGAAACAGTGACCAATCCAGTATAAGAATATGTAGAACTTTAACCAATCGCAAATGTCTTCCGTTATAATTTTTTATTTTTTTATTTTTTCACTTTCATTTTATCGCATCTACGTGCACTGTTTTTTATGTAAATTCAAAAGGACTGAATACTGAAACATCTTCATACCTTTAGCTTCATCGTTCAAAACATTTATTATTGAACACAGCGATTGGGTGTTCAATCGTCTTTCTCGACATTTTTTTTATCATGACTGATATATTTTAGCGATGCTCTTCTTATCCAGTTTTCTATGAGCAAAAGGAAAATTGAAAGTAATGTATAATTTGATATGTAGCCTCAACCTAATAATTACAATGTTAAATAAACTAGATATTTTTAGTATTACCATGAAATCTACTCTAGAAGATAAAATAGCTGCAATTATCTTATCGTTGATAATAACCGCCCGCAGCGCTAACATCACGATATATCGACTGTCTCGCCATCGGCTATCTCGCTTACAATGACACATATAGCGATATTTCTATAAGTACTGTACTAGCTTAGTGGGCCCATCACAGAATTCCGGGTTTCTAGATTAAATGTCGATTAATGGAAAAATAATAAAAAAGTAGGCATCTGCTTAGTTCACGTTCGTTTCTCCTAGGTAATTGTTACAGTAGTCTATCTTTACTACAAAATGGTTCTTCTTTCGTCCGTTTTGATGAATTTTCATCACAAGTGTTCTTTGCTCTTTTATTTGGATCCTTCATATTTCCACTTTTACTAACTTCGCCCAATTTTCTGTTTTACCTCCAATCAAGTTTACATACTTACTTCACCCACGTTTTGTTCTTCATTTTATTAACTCTCAACGTCCTTCTCGACTTTTTGCTCTTCTTACCCAGTTTGCTATGGCAACCGAGCATGGTCACCTTCAATTAATCTCTCAATTGAATAGGTCTGCACGGAAACACCAGCGCAAATATTATATCAGATTCGCTAAATAATCATAATAAATTTAAGTGACAAATAAATATAAATGATAACAGTGTATAATGCTCTAATATTACGCCCTTATATATGAGGGGGATAAAGCCAAAGTGGTGTAAGTCATATTTTATGCATTTAGAGTAACAGAAGGTTTTGTTAGATGTATTATAATAATCTCTCCTAATATTGTCCTCCCACCTTTGTATATATACATAAGTTATATAGTGTATGAACATAATAGGACTTACACGACTCTTCCTGCTATCATATCTATACCGCAACATTGCATTGCAACAATTAGGTTAATGATTTTTAAAACATGACTTACACCACTTTGGCTTTAACGCCCTCATATAAAACTCATTAATACAGAGCCAGAAACATTTTTCTCCTTTAATATTCTCATCCAATGTCCAACAGAGACAGTAATCTGTGGTTCATGAATGCATACGTATATATCTATCTTGAATGTTAACCACTGTATACAATAACAGCGGAAGCCCAGTTACAAAAATCAGTAATTAGTGAGCCTCACAGTGATGCATATGACATAATTTGTCTGTCTGTGAGGTAGACCGTTAAGGGCAATCAGTCATAGGAGAGAGGTTCCATCTGGCGCTGTGAAGTGAACTCTGGCTTATTTCAGTTGGTAGAACAATGGCACGGATAGGCAAAGGTCCTGGGTTCAAATCCCAGTGTCAGAGGAATTTTTGGCCTATATTATTCTCATTAATACAGATTATTCAATAAACGTCAGTTTTAAGTATTCGGATAGTATTTTTTGTTTTTCTTGAGTGGCGCCTGTATGCATGAATTACAATGAGGGAAGCCCCACACCGGATGTAACACATTGATAGCTTCCGGGGACGGAGTGCAGTTGCTGCATGCTATAGCACGTGTGTCTGTGTGAACATCCCTGAGTGAGGACATTTGCATAGAAAGTAATGAGAATAAATCCCGATCTTATCGTTACTGAGAGTGAAAGGAATTGCCATTATACTTTGCACTTCTTGTTTCCAAGCTCTGGAATCTGTAACAAGGCTATGCCGCTATAAATCAATTTAAGGCATCGCCTGGTAGATTTCCCTCGTTGCACGTCCGAGAAACGCAAGGAATTGACCAGAATTCAACACGAGATTGGAAACATAATGCTTGAGAACACAAAATAAACAAAGCATTTTAAATATAGACAATGGGCTACTAATATCACCCTCCCCCCCAAGTGGGAATTTCTGACTCACATATTTTCTAGTTGGTATTGTCATCTAGTTTAAGATTTTAGTTGTTTGCCCCTTATCAATTACAGCATATATCCGGAAAACCCAAAAATGTTTTGTTTTGTAATTACGTGGTTTTCCGGGTTTATCGGGGATATGCTGTAAATGGTAAGTGGAAAACAACTGAAACCTTAAACTAGATGGCAATACCTACAAAAAATAGGCTATGTTAGTCAGAAATTCCATGGGAATATTAGGAGCAATTACCCATTACGGAACAGATTCCTGTACCCAGACTGAAATGCAGCCAAATTCTTTAAATTTCAATATCATATCTATTAGGCTACTACTCAAGTTTAATCAATTTAAACTTTAAATAATAGGGTATCTAATCCTAGTTTAAATTTAAAATTAACAAAGATAAAAATAAAACAAAGTCATTTTCTCCATATTTACAAAAATTCACGTTTTCTGCCAGTTTTTTACCCATAACTCGCGACTGAAAGCTAAAATTACAAATCCGGCTTCGAGGTGCATTCGGCCATCATTAAATCCATCTCTGTTTAAAATTTAGACCTCTGCGTGCAGTAGATTTCGCTGGGCATGGCGCAGAAACAGACACTTATTATTCCACTTATTATTTTAGTAATTGGCATGTCTTTAAATAGGCATATTCCTTATGTAAGTTCATTTCCTAGTTATTTAAGTCTGAATATTTAGGCAGCACCCTCTCACTTCTGAATTTCTTGACTGATTTTAAACTCTTAAAAGGGAAATTTTCCCAGAAGTTATGCAGCCCATGATTATAGTTATTCAACTCATTAAGTATTAGGCAGCTCCTTTAAATTAAATTAGACCCATTTAAATTGCAAGAGATGGCAAACAATGAAGCTTTCACTATCTCTTTTTATGACTTTTTTAATGGTTACTTGTGTGCATTTCGTTTCCGGAGGATTTGGAAAGCGAAGTTAATTTAATTACTGTAATAGTGAATGCATTGTATATGTAAATGTAAACATACCTCAAGTGGAAAAAAGTATTTATCTTACTCATATACTCAAGCGTTTATAAACAAGATGATACTTTCGTTTCCCTTGATGTACTTAAATTGAGCAGAAGTGAATTTAAACTTTCTGCATTTAAAAACTGTGGAATAAATGTGTTCTCTTAATGACGGGTTTTTAGTTCAATTAGCAAACTTGATGTCCAACCTTTACTAAAAACATATGTTGTTATTTTCATAGTTAGTTGGAAGTCGAAAGTCTATTGTCTTGTATGAATGTACATTTGAAAGATTCGTTTACAATTTTTTTCACTTTATTTCCTCATCAAGACGAACGAGCACATGTTCATGGTCACGGGCAGTTCAGAATTGGATGTAAATACATTAAATAATAAACTCAGGTAAACTGATATAACAAAGTGACAGAATGCTTTTGTTTAATCAGTGAAAACTGAAATTATGATATGCAGAAAATAAGTTATTTCTTAAATCGATTTCAGAGTTAAGTCCTAGATCGATTCATTAAGCAGGGCTTACCTAAGAACAAAGGTCTAAAGTTTGATAAGCATATGTGAAGGAATATGTGGGTAGTGATATTTATCAACGCTAACTATATTGCAACATCCAAAGCCGTTTATGAACACTGTAAAACAATATGTTGCCATGAGAAGTGATTTGCATTTGATAAATTCTTTCTAATATATTATCATAAAATAGGCAATAAATTGGGCTTTACTCAGGTACCGGTCAACCGATTTGGTCCAATAGGCCCATCATTAGTTTTCTTCCCATGGACGGTATTAATGCGTATACAAAGTTTCACGAAAATCCGATAAAGCGTATTTGAGTTATCGCGCGTAAAGGCACACGGACAGACATTTTCCCGTCCACCACACAATCTCAGAAATTGTCATTCTGGCACTTAATAATACAAATTGTATAAAATAAGAATACATTTAATTACAACATGTTACAGTAATAATAGGAACATAAGTAAAAAAATATAAAAATATATATTTATAAAATAAACTTATTTTCTAAAATTTGTAACATTATCAGATTAAATAATTCACGGCAATTTTTAACAAAGGAATTTAATAACCTGGGACGGAAACTAAGGTAATGTTATATATTTAATGTAACGTAATATCTTAATTTAGGCCTAATTTAATAAAATATATTTATAAATTTCACTGACACTGTGCAAGGTAATTTCGAAAAAATAATAATTAGGGGATAAATTTTAGCATTACGTTTATGAAACAAATTTAATTTCACCGTAGCCCTTATTCGTCTTTAGTTATTCTATTTTCGTTATGTTTCTTTTTTTGTTACTTTTTCTTTTCTGTTTCCTAATCTTGTCATTCTCATTTCTCTCTGTGTGGTGTTTACGACGATAAATCTTTGTCATTCTCCTAATTTAGAATGCATTATCCAGAGTGTGTGTGTTGACAAGAAGACAGATGAATGCATGTAGGCTAGAGAAGTTAATATGCTAATTAGAAGACTATTCGATTACTTACTATACATTTGCATCAAGGAAACGGCCAGTTCAACCTAACCTCTTCAGGTAACGGTACGATATAATACAAACGTACTCACCCAAAAGGGATTTAAAGATTTTAAAGGAAAGCAAATCGGGCGAAAACATTTGAAAATTTTCATTTGAAAAGGTCATGAGGTCTGTATTAGTATTTTATGTAGCAGTGGTCTTAAAGTGTCTGTTGAATTGATAAATAAGTTATATTGTACTTGCAGGTGCTCGCAACTTCACCCACGATAATTAATTAAAAAATAAGAGTAAAATAATTAAGGGTGGACATACAGCTTTCGATGCTGAAAAATAGGTGATTTTTTTTTTTTTCAGCAGCAATGAATTGTTCTGTAGCCTTGCAATCTGGCATGCTCTATATTGACTAGTTCTTAAATTGTATGCTATTTTCAGACTTAATTTAACTATTACAGTTGATGGGTAATTATCATTACAAAATGGCAGCCAAATTTTGTGCAGTGAAGTGCCGTTTCCATGATAATTTTCATAAATACCAATATTTCTGAGTGATTCTTTTTCCTATCTATTTGAAAGTGTCATATGAACAACATAATCTAGAATCTTTGGATTATCTGCAGTATAAATATTTTTTTAAAAAATAATTCATCACTTGTTACTTTTTTTAGAAATTTTTACATAAGAAATATTATTAAAAAGCTAGGCCTATTAAATTTACATCAATTATTCTAGGTAGTGTTGTTCAATAATATCAAGTATCTTTGGATGCAAAATTTCACTGCAATATGTTAATAAAAGTTTGAGATATCAGGGAAACGGCACTTCAGTGCACAAAATTTGACTGCCATTTTGTAATGATAATTACCCATAACTGTAATCGTTAAATTAATTCTGAAAATAGTATGCAATTGTAGAACCAGTCCATATAAAGCGTGCCAGATTACAAGGCTTACAGAATTGGCCTAGTTCATTGCTGAGAAAAAAAAATGAAACTTCACATATTTTCCAGCATCGAAAGCTGTTCGTCCCCCTTAAAATATTATATTTAAAACGAATAATAATTATAACAAAACAGCTAAAATACAACTTTGGAGTGCATTCCACGATTAGATGGGAAAAAGACCTCAGATTCGAGTTTCCTGGCCCAGAAAACCCCTTCGTAGTGAGTTCCGTCCAAATGGATCAATGTTTGCCGATTTAGGCCTACATTTATTATCGCTCTTCCGTCTATGTTGAAAATTTTAGATGTTTGCGTGCCTTGACATTGTAAACAATCAAATCGACCAGGGGGTTAGCTCACAAATTTCTTTTTTAGTAAGATTTAGCGGGCTATAGGCCAATTTTGCTGAATTATTTCAATTTGGTTTTTCTCGTTTTCCATTTTTCCTTATTACACACAAACACTCATGCCCGAGGCGGGACTCGAACCCACAACCTCCTTCACCACGGATCTAAGTGCCTAGGAAGATAAATTTTAATTTAATGTAAAATTACAGAATAAAGAAGCAAGAATATACTATGGATCTAATCACTGTGTTAACCGTTTTCTTGGAAGTCCGGCAAGTGCGAGAAATGGAGTCTCGCCAAATAAAGGATTCAAGTTGTTCATTCTTATTGTAAATTGTTATGGAGACGGAAATTCAGTAGGATATGTTGAGATAATAAAGTATTAGTATATCATAATTTTATTGGGGCTATAACTTTCCACAGGAACTATTTCCTGTGCACGGATATCAGAATGACGTAACGATGAGTTTATTGTGGGAATGCAAAAGGGGAAATTGTTAAAATAGGAAATAGTATACATGTATAGTAACAACTATTATGAAACTGTAGGCAGAATAAATCAAAATGACATATTTATAGGGTAAACTTACTTAATTGTAAACCTACTTGGAAGATGAAAAATAATTGAGATTTTATTTCGGGCTTGCAAAGCCTTTCCTTGCTTTTAAGAGAAAACGGAATAGCCTATGTTTGCAATGTTAAATACAGTGTACCTTTTCTCAAAAACTACAAAAGCTAAGCACTTGGTCTTTTTACAGTTTCTAGTCAGTACTGAAAAAAAGATTTTTCATGAATATACTTACTTACTGATATATGATTTTTAAATACATATTTATGAACATTCTAAACACCATTGGTCTATAAATACCGGTAAGTTATTTTATTTCCTCACATCTGTCATTAATAGAACACTTCCAACATTAAACTTTAAAATATAATTGCTTTGTCTTATCCTAAAATCAGTTTATTGTATTTATTCGTACATTTACATTGTTGTAAATATAATATGTTCTTACTGTAAATAATATTAACTCATACTTTTCTATGTTCTGTAAATCATTTTTTTGAATCAATGTAATCAACTATGTTGTAATTTATAGGAATAAAAATTGAAAATTTAGGAATCTTAATTTTTTTTATATAATTTGTACAATCCTGCTATAAACAACCGTACGGTATTTTTAGTCAGCATAAGAAGATTAGTATTGTGCAAGTAATTAACCTACTTATGCAACTATGTAAATAGCCTACCACCGGGTGTAAACTCATCTGTGGTGAATAAATATTCAATCATTTTTCAAAATAAAGTGATAAATCTATAAATAAATATTGCCACGAGTGAAGGAATGTAACAAATGTATCATTTATTAAAGTTTTTATGAAGCTACAAGCCTGGTCCATCACCAGGACCTGAATTATGTACCAAATGTAAGGAATTCATCATTAAGGAAATAATATAAATTTACACCACTTTGTTAGGAGTATTTAACGACGGTTATGAACCGTATAGGAATTTTGCCCCTAGTACATTTTCATGCCTAGAAATCTACAGATGCATAAATAAATGCCAAGGCAGGATCGAACTTGGGAACGTCTTAATGACTAGGGATCAGAAGTTGATGAAATGTCATTCTTTTCTGAGATATCACAGACAATGCAGGATGTAGTATAAATTCGTCTCACCCCCAAAAGAACAGAAATAGTCTATTTTTATTTTGTATTTTTCGGCATTTTATTTTCTACTGGTCTTTTTCACTCTTCGCATTTTTTCCTATTTTGTTTTCAGTTTGAACTTTTCCAACATTACAGACAGAGCGATATCATAATTCCTCACCTCCAGACAGTTAAATGCGTAGTCTATAGATTTGGTATCCATATCGTCAGACTAAAAAGTACAATAAATTGAATCACTTACCTGAGGAAGACCCACAGGTGGGGTCGAAACGTTGTACGTCAATTTTAAAGGATCCATTGTATATGTGTAATTTTTTAAGTGATTCAATTTATTTTATAGACAATGGAAAAAGGACCGTGTGCGAAAAAAAGTACAATGTTCATTAATAAATATAGTTCACATAACAATAATAACGGAGAATACAATAGTAAAAGTAGTAGTATAAAATAATTAGGTCTTGTCCTTTCTTTATTATAATATATTAATACCCTAATGTAGTTATTTGTTTGAGAAAGGTTGTCATTCCTTATACCTCCAGTAAGTATAAATAAGGAAAAGGAAAAAACTAACCTTAGAAAACACCCTGGTAAGCTTTTTGGAAACAATTATAGTTTATTGTATTATTAGCATAGGCATGTTATTATTAGCATACTTAACAATATATTAAAACTCTTCACACTTGAAAATGTCAATAAAACAAGTGTGAATAGTTTCAATATATTGTTAACTACATCGCCTACTGCTTGTATAAGGATTACCGAATTAGTCTACACGTGCTGTTATATTGTGTTAATGCAAATTGAGTGTAAAATATGTGCTCAGGTTTTACATATACAGAAACTTATCTCGTGTAAGTACTGTACTGAAGAGAAAGCAGGGGACTTGTTTGCATTACGAAAGATGTTTTGTCAGCAAACATGAGAGATCTCTTGATTGATATATAGACACTCTAGTAATTTGAACAGCTACATCTCTCCTTAAAAGTAGAGTGAGCAATTCAATAATAAATTATTCTTAAGTTAAAAGTAGGAAGATCACTAGAAAAATAAAAACAGGTAAAATGATGTAACAAAGTCCCAGAATTTTTGACTAATCAGTGATAAATGCAATTATGAAATGCACAAAATAAAGTATTTTTGTAATCGATTTTCGAGTTAAGCTCCAGATCGATTCATTAAGCAGAGCTTGCGGGAGAAAAAAGGTCTAGTTTGATAAGCTTATGTGAAGGAATATGTGGGTAGTATTATTTGTTAAAGCTAACTTCCAAAGCCGTATACGAACACTGTAAAACAATATGTTGCCATGAGAACTGATTTGCATTTGATAAATTCATTCTAATATATTACAAAAAAAAAAAAAAAAAGGCACTAAATTGTGCATTACTCCGGTATTGGTCAACCGATTTGGTCCAATATCAATAGGCTTCTTCCCCTCCCCCTTTCCAAACATAGGATTCTGGATTTTGATGTGTTACGATACACGCAGCAGATCTTAAGGAAGTAATGGGTGAATGCTAACGTGTATCAGAGAGATTTAAGGAGAAAAGAAATTGGTTTTTGGATGAAAATTGTGATATCTGTTTTATTGTATTTCATTCTCTGGACTTTCCTCTTTAAAATGATGAATCATACATTATTGTATTTTAATTCTATCCACGCTATTATTATTATTATTATTTTATTTTATGATTTTAATTTTTTTTGTTTAATTTCTCAGGAGATCTAAACTATGGCGCAGGGATAGACTATTTTAATTTTGAAGCTCAATTGATTTTGGAAGAAAATTTAGATTTTGTTTTTATTACTGTATTATATTTTATTCTCTGGAATTTTAGACTTAACTTAAATATCGGAGTTGTAGGCCAGTAATAGATATTAATGTTAGATACCTGTTAGGATTGTTAGAATTTCTAATTCGATTAGTCTTTGCGTATTGTTATCATATATACAGTTTCTCGGAATGAATGCCAGGTGATTTTCCCACACAGCCAGGTATGGTGTCTGTTATATGGCGCAGTGATGACGAGGTATGCACTCGAGGTATGTGTCGAGGAACCGTTACCTCATCCAAGGTGTCTGTCTCTTTTTTGTCTCCACACTCCGGGCGCTATAGGAGAATTACTTAGCAGCATTCTGAATACCTTTAATCAGACTTGTTCAGGTAATATAAACCCTACTAGAGTGATCAGCAAAGTATGGCACGCGGGCCAGATGAAGCTCTCATACAGGTTCAAAGCGGCCCGCGACAGAAAAGGAGAAGAAAACTATTCTTTATTCGATTGCTTTTCTTTCTATTAATGACTCCATGGTAAATTTTAACAGAATTTTAAGACTATTAGTACAGAACAAGCCTTGAAAATTTTGATTATTCAATTTGCAATCAGTAAAACAGGGCATTCATCACAAATTAGTTGTGTTGAAAAGTAAGAATCTACGTCTTAACGTCTAAAAATTTGAATTCTACAAGTCCTTACCAAGATCAAGTTTTCAAATTTTTATTTCTCGTGCCCAGAAGTTAACAATATGTTTGTATCTTCATATGTGCATCAGCAAGGGTATTCTTCTTTGAAGCTTGGAAAAAGTTGTGTCAAAAACAGACTGACTCACAGACTTTTGACTTCACTTCTGAGGGTCATCTCGATCCGGACTATGAAAACCTTTCAAAAGTACAGTCGCAGTTCCACTCATATGTAAATAACAGACGAAATAGTTTTGAAAATTGCCCCATTTCAGCCTAATTTTATAAACATATGTAAAGGAATATGTGGGTAGTGTTATTTGTGAAAGCTAACTGTTTGCAACTTCCAAAATCGTATATGAACACTTTAAAACCATATGTTGTCATGAGAACTGATTTGCATTTGATAAATTCGTTCTAATATATTACCATAAAATTGGAGCTAAATTGGGCATTACTCAGGTACCGGTCAACCTAGTTGGTCCAATATCAATAGGCTTCTTCCCATGGACTTTATAAATGCGTATACCAAGTTTCATAAAAATCCGATAAAGCGTGTTTGATTATCGCGCGTACAGACTCATGGATAGACAGGCAGACAGACATCTTCCCGCCACCATCAATTTCATAAAGTACCTTTCTGGTACTTAATTTTTGTCATTATAAGGCTATTAACGAAAAATGTAAGTTAACATTATACTCTTCATAGGGTTTATTTTTGTCACGAAAATCACAATGCTGATTAAATTGAGAGTGTGGTGATAACTTACACTTACTTATAGTGAGACATTAACATAAAAAAATTGAGGTGTGACCATAGGATCTCTCACAACTGGTTAACTAATACAATACTATCTATGTTGTTACAATTGTAGTAAGAAGCCTGGGAATTGTGCTGATGACTTGGACTTCTGAATAAACAGAGCTTAGAATTTCATAACGAGCTTGAGAACTGTTATAATTATTACATTTTGAAACTTGTTGAATGGAGAAAGCTAGGAATACTTGCGTAACGACAGAGTGGAGAGGTCACTTCGATTAGCGCATTGTTGCGAGTGACTTAGTGAATGTATCATTCATCGAATAGCTTTACGATGAAAACACAGTGGACTTCTGTTTCTATGCGTGTGAAAAAGTTTCGTAAGCTTTCAAAGATTGAGCCACTGCTCTCTTATTTACCGGGAGATGGTACTAGTTCTACCGAATCTACAATACAGATTACATGGGTATCTTTAAGGGCAGTATTTAATATTGCAAGGACCGTGATGAAAGGATCTGTCACATCTAGTAGATTAAACATTTAAAAATACCAGTAACAACTTTTATAACAAATATTTATTGTTATAGTTCAGATATTCATTGCATGGCAGGGCGGCTTCAAAGGAATAAACCATTAAGTCGGCGTTTCTTTATGTTAATTGATCTGACTAAATCGGTCTTGGTTTCCGCTTTCTAAAACTCACGCAACGTTACAATATTTTCCCATTGTTATGACTGATAGTTCTTCCCTTGCTTTAATCAATTCACACATGTTATTGTTTACTGTAACTTGATCTTGCAACCCCGCGTTTCACTCCACGCGGAGTTGTCGAGAAGCTGTCACAGCCGTGGTAGGACAGTCTTAGATTTGATTGGCTGGGGTAACTAGCTGATTGGTGAGGTAAAAATAAAGAACATGGGTCGGCAAACTTTTCCTCCTAATAAAAGGAATCCGACTGGGTAGAAATTTTAAGTCAAAAGTATTATCATTCTATTTAGATATTCACTTTAATCAATTATCTGTGCGTTGGAATGTATTTTTTCTATGTATATAGTCAGTGTTTGTTACAGTTAGTTCATTTTTGCTATAGACTTAAGATAAATTGTATTATTCAATACTTTTTGTAAGCAGTCTATGTAGGCCTATGTCACCCCTAGCATGATCTTTGCTCTTTGGGGGTTGTGCAATGTACGGTATATAAATTATATCAAATAAATAAAGCCAGGTAAACTGATTAACAAAGTGCCAGAATGATTTTTTTATTCAGTGATAATTGCAAACTTAATATGCAGAAAATAAGTTATTTTTGTAATCGATTTCCGAGTTAAGCATCAGATCGATTCATTATCGATTCATTCCTATATTGCAACTTCTAAAGCAATATGTAAACACGGTAAAACAATATGCTGTCATGGGTACTGATTTGCATCTGATAAATTCTTTCTAATACATTACCATAAAATTGGTACTAAATTGGGCATTACTCCGGTACCGGTCAACCGATTTGGTCCAATATAAATAGGCTTCTTCCCGTGGACGTTGTAAATACGTATACCAAGTTTCATGAAATTCCGATTAAACATATTTGACAGACAGGCGGACAGACAGACATTTTCCCACCCCCACACAATCTCATAAAGTACAATTTTGGCACTTAATAAATTTATTAGAATACCAGAATCATTATTATAATGATTTTTATATCATTTGAGTCATGACTTTACTTTCAGCTTTTGTCTATTTTGTCTATTTAGTTTCAAGTTAATTTTAAGTTAAGATTATATGTAAATAATGTAAAACATGTAAATATAAGCATGGAACTGCCTCCGAGTACGAGCTCCTGCTCTTTCGGGGTTTCAGGTCTTTGTATATTAAGTATGTTTTTATGTCATTTTAAAATTTAAATAAATAATTGTGAAACGAAAAAAAAATTAACGTAACTCATTATTTGCGGTTACAGTTATTATTACTACTATTACTACTACAACTACTACTACTTCTACTACTCCTCTTATTGTTTTCATTATTATTCATATGTTAAATACAGTATTAGTTTTTCGTGAAGTCAGTTTATAAAATACGTTTAGGCTACTTCTTTTAAGAGTTTCATCTTTGTGGATTCTATGTGAATAAGGGAACTTTATTTAATGACGGTAATTCAGGAACCAACTTCCGGTTGTTAGCTTGCTGAAGCCAAACCCTAAGACAACAATTTTTATAATTACATAAGATGGTCTGAGTCCCCATCCCCATTACCCAAGCCTATACCATGGGAATATTACAATGTGGCTGCAACATTAGAAACAAGCAGCTCAAACAAATTAGCAAAACCACCTTGTGACATGATATACAGCCCCCACAAAATCTCTAAAATGAAGCTTGCTAAACATAATTACACGTTCTTTGTTTTCGACTATGCTATTACCTAATAATTTTATGTAAATAATTTATGATAATTGTCATCACAATATAGGTTCAAGGTTATGAATCTTGCCCAATGCAAAATTTTTATATGCATGTATAACAATATATATATATATATATATATATATAATTATAGTAGAACTTCAATTATGACCGCCGGCGTGGTCTTGTGGTTAGCGTCGCTGACTACAGATCCGTCGGCCCGGGTTCGATCCCCGGTACCTCCTCGGATTTTTATGAGGTGGTGAGGTCTGGTAGGGGTGCACTCAGCCTCGTGATTCCAATTGAGGAGCTACTTGATAGAGAAGTAGCGACTCCGGTCATGAAAACCACCATTAACGGCCGTGGGTGTCGGTATGCTGACCACATGCCCCCCAATCCTGCCATCTGCCTGTGGTAGATAACGCAGCGGGTGGTAGGCCAAGTCCCTCCAGGGATGTAGCGCCACGGAGTTTAGTTTTAGTTAGAACTCCAACTACCCGGATCGTCATATATCCGGATCGCTTTGAGGCTGTATTCAAGTGTTTTTTGCAGCAGCGAGCATTGGGAAACCCTCTTTCAGTGCGATTATTTGCGAAAATAGCGAAAATTTTAGACAAGATCGACAGTTTGTCAGCAAAAAACTGACTCTGACCGATATATTCTTGATATGACACTTTATGGAAGTACAGAACTGTACACATTGTTTTTGTTTAAAGAAATTACTTTCTTCACTATTTATCCAATTGTCCGGAAATTTGATTATCCGTATCGGGTCCTGTCCCAATTAATCCGGATAACTGCCAACTGGAGTTCAAATTCTAGTCACGATACGATATTTTCAATTAGCCTAACTAACGTAAATGCCACTACAACCCTTAACAGGAGTTGGCCTATAGATTTACCCATGTGTCTTCATTAAAGAAATGACTCCTTCGGCCGTTAATGATACAGTAATATTCTCAATTGAAGCTATTCAGTTCATGATATGAGGCTGAGTTTCCACCATTCGAGACATGCTTATCTCAAAGAAGTTCGAGAAAATACAGGTTTTGAACTTGAACTTCAAGATCTTATAGTCCTACAAGCTAGAAAGAAACCTCCGCGGAACGAAGCTGCGCACATTTCGTTAGGTACTTAATTTAAAAATCCAACAAAGTACCAGATCTTTATTTCTGGGGGGGGGGGAGAAATTGAATGTTTAGTGGTTATCTAATATTCACCATTTTATCTTTTTTTTTGCTTTGAATATACAGTTGGTAGGCCTATATACAAAATATTTCTTTAATTGCAGATATTGACGAAACCATCATGGAGTAGGCCTACCCAGCCTGATTACGAGTTTTACTTTCTCGGTGTTTATCGGTATATAATAGTGACGTGTGTACAAAATTTCCTATATCAAGAAACAAGAAGACTAGAAGATAGTGTTTGTGTTTTTATTTTGTGTTTGTGCTATCAGGAGAAAAACTTTTCTAAATCAAGAACAAGCTGAGGAAGACATCACTAAGATTCAGACCTCACTTCAAAATTTTGTGTTCTGGCATGAAATTTTGAAGTATGGTCTATGTATGCTCCATTCCTAATACTGCTGGACACCTCAAGGTATTAACGAAAGTAGTACTTGGAAAGGGGCTTAGATAGGGGCCTCTTTTTAGAGGTGAAGAGCGGTCTTGGTGCAAACCGAGGCCACTGAACACCAGAAGACCAGCAATCCTCTCATCGAAAACAGGTAAAGAATTTGTATACTAAGCATGATTTTAATAGCATGGTAAACTGAAAACTATTTTAATCTAAATGCAAAATGTGTATACTATGCTCTCGACACTGTAGTTTCCATTTATCCCAGAGAGAGCACAACAAAGTATAGTCTATTTTCATCCGTTTCGTTTCCTTAACGGCTGGCATTAAAATAAAATATGAGAAATTTTAATGCAATTTTACAGTGTGCTCTAGCACATTAACACATGATCATCGGCCGCCGTCCGATTCTCTTTTCTCAGTGTCAGATTATTTTAATAGAGAATAACGTTCCGCAGACGATTTGAAAATAAAATAAAATAAGTTAAACTGGTGTAACAAAGTGCCAGAATCTTTTGTTTAATCTGTAATAATTGCAATTATGATATGCATTTAATAAGTTATTTTTTAATCGATTATCGAGTTAAGCTGCAAATGGATTCATTAAGTAGGAATTACGGAAGAACAAAGGTCTAGTTTGATAAGCATATTTGTGGGTAGTGTTATTTGTCTATTGCAACTTCCACCAAAGCCGTACATGAACACTGTAAAACAATATGTTGTCATGAGAACTGATTTGCATTTGATAAATTCTTTCTAATATATTACCATAAAATACACTAAAATGGGCTTTACTCCGATACCAGTCAACCGATTAAATCCAAAATGAATAGACGTCTTCCCATGGACGTTATAAATGCGTATACCAAGTTTCATGAAAATCCGATAAAGTGTATTTGGTTATCGCGCGTACAGGCGCACGGGCAGACTTACAGACAGACGGACAGACATATTCCCGTCCCACACACAATCTCATAAAGTACCATACTGACGCTTAATAAGATGTCAAACCCTTGCACTCACACTGTTACACCCCTGAATTGTCTCAGGCACATTTTTCATGTATAGTTTTATCTATGTTTTACACTATATACAATATTAAATTCATTAGGTTAGTAATTTACCATATTTCGCCTAAAGCAGGTGGCAACAACTACAGACTGCCTTACGACAAGGAATACCGTATCTGTATATGTTAGCTGAAGTCAGATTCTTTAAAAATTATACTCAGGAAATAACTGTTAGTAAAATTTAGTCAGGAGAAGTAAATAATGATAGGATCAGCTTCAGTTTTCATATATCTAGATGAAAGTACAGTGCATGAAGAAAAGGAAATGTAAGTAAATGCGTAAATAATATTTGTTTTATGGATGGTATGTGCAAGATGATGCGGATAATGGTAGGACACTGAAGATACTTATCGTGGCCTCCAAGATACTAGGGCAATGATGGGCAAATATTTTGAAATACTGTATGCTCAGTCGTCTACATCAGGGCTGTTAGGAAGTCAGTGCAAATATATCATAAAATCTACCTGAAAAATATACTTCTAGTGAAATTATCATAGGCTATACCAAATTGAATTTGTTTCTCATCACATAGACCTAATTGTTAGGGTCCTTCGCTAAGTTCGAAATTCTGGATCTTCCTCTAATCTGTGTGGTGGGTTTTTTTTCTCTTTTTGGTAACTGACTCCTTTCCAGTTTCTTTTTCTCGTAAATGGAACCCTGTTTATGATAACTACTTACCATCATGACGTTTACTTGAACGGTACAAACGACCTGTGCCACAATTTTATTAGAGACAATTCCTTAAATACATATAGACCCACTTGATAGAGTTCCTAAGCAAACATTGGTCGGGTGTAAATTGTTGACTACTATGCAAATGGAATTTTAATGGAATTGTCAAGGTACTATCAGTTATACGGAAAGAGAACGTTCTTCCATTCATGGATCTAGGCGTCCTTGTTGGTAGAATTTAATAGGATAAATTTTGACTTTAATTCACCGTTAATAAACTATTTTGTTTATCCAATGTTCGAATTATAGTGGACTTGTTTTGGTTAAGTATCATTAAATAAATTGTCTTATTGGTAACTATATTAATAATTTTCTTTTAAAAGAATGCCCATTTATATGAGATGCAGAATTTTGGAAAAATATTCTTTGGATTGATATCGCTAGAACGTTTTAAGTTTATAAAGCAAATTAAAAGCGGTCAGAAGCCACTCCTATAAGTTATCCTTCCTCGCTAAGCCACATGAAGCAAACTTGTATGTAGGCATAGGGCCGCCTACGTTCATTCGTGGAACTAAAGTGGAATTGTCTTATTAGGTTTAATTATCGGTCCACTTGATGAGTGTATATATTTAATCCTTCCCTTTAAAGAAGGAGGCTATTAAAAAAATTGTATTTAGGCAGTTCTCATTAAAAGTTAATTATTTCAGTTTATTGAGCAAATAGAGACGGACATAAGACACTCGTACGATTATCTTGCCAAGTAGAGACTCATCATACAAATTTTCTTATATAACTGCTTATGTGAATTCGTGAATTTGAACCCTTAGAGTAATAAATTATAGAACATTAAAGTCCACCTTCTGAACAAACTTGTCTCGGAATCATTAATTCTTTAGAAGAATTTACACACGGTCGGGATCTTCTTTGGAGTTATGGCATTACCACTTCCAAACTGATCACCTGGTCATCGGGTTAAGCAGTGCCTTTCCTTCTGTCAATGATTCATGTTAAGCGAAGCTCACGGAAAGCCTACCGTGGTTCGGAGTCTCCGTTAAGTTGCAAGATCCGGATCTGTAATAACACCCTCAGTAGTCGTCGACCCACAACGGTGGGATTTTCTCCAGCCTCTAATGGTCCGGCTAGTCACCAACCGCACGATAATCCATAAAATGACTCGTAGCTGGCCAAGTAAATTTTGCGAAATTAACAAGTCACATGCTCAGTTTTATTTTTTCTAGCTTTTTCTGTATTTAGCTATTTCTCATCCTTCAGTCCTCTCGCACACATTCTTCGAAGTATTTATATACCAATATTTTAAAAATTTTCGCCTAGCTTCAGGAATAAATCTGATAAAATTCGTGAAAAAAAAAGCACGCATGTCTGAGTCTAGACTTGAACCAGCAGCCTTTCTCACCACTGCTCCAAGATAACAAGACAGCTACCGCGACTAAACAGGCTGGAAAAAATCTCATCGGCCAGAATCGATCGTGGGACCCTTTACTCCCCCCTTTTTTTTTTCATTTGAGCTCTGGCATTGTCCTATAATAGTAGTATTGCACTATTGCCTCTAAAACGACAAAGCACTAAGTGTAGTCGACCCACTTGCTGAAACGCATGACTTCATCGTAATGGGATTGCTGTAACAGTACTACCACATAATATCTCAGCATACCATATGACTGTCAATAATGCATTTTGCCAGGTCAGAAACTAATGCAAAAAGCCCATTACATCTGTTACAATGAAGTGGCTGTTTTATTGTTTGTAACAAACAGTTTCAGGAATGTCTCATCTTTTCACCTCTCTAGCCGTTATGTGGCTGTTGAGGAAGATACTGGTGAGATAGTAAAATGCGAGAGTAGGTTCCTTATAACGGATTACAATAACAAATGGATGTAATTGCCATCCATGGCCATTCGGTGGCCTTGGTATTATTATTGCAAAGATGTGCTCTGAATGAAAGCAGTTTGAAAGTTTAACTTGACGTAGCTTACACAAAGAAATCCCTGGGAATGTGCCAGCCTGATATTAAAGGCTTAAGAATGATAAGTGGATAAAGACTAAAACATTACTTTTCAGTTAATCAATAAAAACTACCGAGATGGTAACGTCTTGGAGTCGAATTCGGGAGGTCCCAGGTTCAAATCCCGTGTCCGGTCAATTTGACATGGGTTTTTTCCATGGTTTCCCCAGTCGTAAAGGCAAAAACCGAATTGGATATTTACATACCATGAATCATGCTCACCATTCCATACTGTATCATATCCATTTAAATTAATGTCGGTTGAAAATTACTCCATAAAAATACACCAATAATAGAAATAATTGACAATCATTAATTCCATGGCCTACCAAGGCTGACAACCTTACCACCTTCATGTGCCGAATGTCCAAAATCTGGGAGCCTCAACCTCCTGGAACCCTCTGGGCCTCCACGGCCTGTATAGGGATCACTTTACTTTACTTTTACCCTAGTGTAAAGACACAGATCCCGAACTCCTGATATGGCCTCGTAGCTAAAAGGAGTATAAATATAGCTGAAAAACAAGCTATTTAGAAGGCCTACACTTGTTCGTAGTCACTGCAATGTTACTAGTATCTTTTAACATTTTATACTATTAAAATAAATTTTAATTCGGTCTTAAGTGAGTTATTAACAGAAAATAACAATGGATTTATCCAGTTCTCACACTAAGTCAAACTTCGGATTTTTTTAAAGCACAGATCTACTAATCTTTATACATTAACGCTTGCCGGCTGTGACCGTGCAACATCCAACGTCACCTATTAACGAGACTGTATTCAATTTTATTGTGATTTAATTGAAGATGGCTTTGTTCGCTTGCTATCTTGATTCATTTGTTTACGACTCGCAAAGATCTTATTTTTTCACATAGGTGGACAGAAGGGATCATGAAAGCGCGCCTAAATGGGAAAACATTGAATGATTTGAACGAAACTCACTATGCGGGTTTTTTTTTTGGGAGGGGGCTTCGGAACTCAAATCCCAGGTCTTTAATCGTGGAAGGCATCTTGAAGTGAAATGCATCTTGAAGCCGGGTTTTTAGATTTTTAATTATCAATCGTTTTTGTTATTTATGCATGATTTGGGTAAGTTCATGAATCTGTGGTACGTTTCATTTCGAATCTGTATGGCCGTATGTCATATCATAGTTCAGTGTTAAGTTTAAGGTCAAAATTTCAGTTTAGCGTCGAGCATAACATAATGACTTTAGGTAAATTTATGTAACATTAAATCCACATTAATCCACTAGATGTACTACATCGGCAAGACGTACGCTTGCTAATTTTCCAGTATGTAAACTAAAACTCTACTTATCTTAACTATTTTCCATATATTGTGTTTCAATAAGACATGAGATAAGCATTTTATAGCTTATGGTAAAAATTAACTACTTATTTGGAAAAAAAATTAAAGACATCTCATTTGCATGTACATTGTTATAGACTGAGGAATGAACTTTCCCAACTTAATATTGTCCAGTTTTTCTGATTTATTGGCATGTAGTATATTCTGTATGAAGTGGAAAATTTGATTAAACATGGCGAATATTTCACCCCTTACCCCCTTAATTGCATAAATATTTACGTTATAATCTTTAGAATGATTGTTACTTCGTCATTTTTGTTTTATAAAATACATACCGTAATATCAAAGTTGAAACGGTGAGTTCATGTCTTAGCCGTTAATTCAGGTCACCAGCATATTTTACAAGTGACACGTTTCTAAATGATATATGCAGCTCTTGTTTCCTGTGCATACAGAAAACAATTTTGAACTGTATATCTATTTCCTCTCTTTTGTAGTACGGATGTATTCAAATGAGATACTTTAATTGATTCTAGAACTGAAGGCATAACCTGAAACTGACAAGCTTGAACGCGAATAATATCGAATCTAAAACGCTATCATTTGTGTCAGTCAGGCCCAACACCTGTAGGACTTGAAAATATAATCCATTTACATAATAGAGGTACTTTCTTTTTTCCCTATCGAATGTCTAAGGTCGACCGGCAATCTTATGAAACCGGTAGTATCCAAACAAATCAGAAGTGTCTGGTCCGGACCATCTCGGATTCATTGATGTACACTTCCTCCTCAGGAGTTGAGAGGGGAAGTGAAATCGTCTTGAGCACGCGATGATAACAATAATTAAAGCAACTCCCGCTGTTTCTCCCAGAGGCTACAAGCCATTGTCAAGCCCGGGACCCGGAAGACTTTTTGGATGACAATGCAACAACTCAAATTGACCTCCGATACCTCGTGCTAGCCTTTTTTATGTAACGTGATGAAACCACTTGGGATATTGAAATTGCCAGTAATTACTTAGTTGACCGCAGTGGGTGGTCTTGGAAAATTGGCTAAGAATTCTGAGCTGTGGTTTAGTTAGAAGATTTAGCTTTTGTTTTATTAAATTGTTTACACAAAATAACATTCTAATTAATAAGCTTGTTCTTTTTTCGTGCGTGACTACTTTTGTGACTTCCTTTAAGTAGAGCCTATTCGTCTACATTCATGTTGCCCCGTTGCCCCTGGCTAATCGTATTCAGTATTTATCTTCAAATCACTCACTAAATACCAGATCACAACATGACTCTCTGCTTTCAATACCTATCCATAGAACATCCATATATTCCCGGTCTTTTACTGTAACTTCTGCACGTTCCTGGAATCTCCTTCCCTCCAGCATCAGGGTCTGCTGTACGCTGTCAACATTTAAAACTAGGCTAAACGAATATCTCTCCAAAAAAACGCTAATCTTTTTGTTTAGGTATAAAACATTTGCGTTTTATTGTTTCCTGTATATTGTAGATCTGAGATAAATTACTTATTTTCTTTCCCTCTAGTATAACACACTTTACTAAAATAGTTTTATTATATATAACATAGTCTAAATTCACTACTGTATATGTATGTAGTGTATTATTATTACTTATAGAACTATGTTAGTGTATTTGTTTGTTTCTTCCTTTCTGTCTCTGGTTGAGTGTAAGAGAAGGCCCTAAGGCCTTAACTCTGCCAGATTAAATAAAGATTTATTATTATTATTATTATTATTATTATTATTATTATTATTATTATTATTATTATTATTATCATCAGTTAACATCACTGTCTATGATTAAGATCATAGATGAAAACGAAATGAGAGTTTGTTCCATCTGTAAGGGGGAAGAATCATGGTTTCATACTTTGGCGAATTGTGAAGGTTTGGAAAATTGGAGGGAAAAATATATACCAGTATCTTTTATGGAATCAAATAGGAAGCAGCGAAAAATGTTTGGAGTTACTGACGGACAAAAACGTTGAGGATAGCATTGGGAAGTTTTTAATGTAGGCGAGACAGCTCAGGTTTGGGAAAGTGGCAAATTGGAGAGCGGGTGTAGAATAGACTTAGTTTTTTGTGCTATTTTGTATTTCGTATTATTTGTTCTATTTCTTTTTGTTGTGTTTTGCGTAAGCATGTATTTGTAAAAGATAATTACTATAATATACACTTACACTTACACTTACTAGAAAGAGTAAGTAGCAAAAGTGTAGTTTGTATGTTAGCTATGGTATATAATAAATTGCCAGCTAATTTTAGGACCGGCACTAGTGCCATATTTTTAAACACAGTTTTTGTTCGATTATGATTTAATATTTAAGTTTTGGGTTCTTAGAATACATCGTAATTCATTAAACTAACAACTGTCAGACAACAGCTTTAGTAATTTTCGTATTTTCCGTTAGTCGGCAAGCTAAAAGCCGCAGTGAAAAACAGTGACGCTTGACGCTTTAGTGTCAAACAACGCAGTTAAAAACACACGAAATGAACCCAATTTAGTATTAAATATTAAAATTAACGAAAACAGAATTCATTTTATCTTAAATACAGGATGTTTAATAATGCAGTTTTATTTGCTGCTCTAAAGGTTTCAAGATCGTTCCGTGTTCGATAATAGTCGATACCACACCTGTGATATAATGAAAATCTAAATCGTAATGTATATCATTATGATACCGTTACGTAATATGTAATAAGCGAATTATAATACGGTCGAACAAAAGTACGTTAATGGAGTTGTTAATGCTTGAAAATCATCGAGATATGGGGAGATAGGAAAAACAAAATAGGCCTATTGGTCGTAAAAACACTGTTACGTAATAGTGTTGATCATAAAGTATATTCTGATTAAATTGTTGTGAAAGGAGTGTCCCATTTTTTGTAACCTTACTTTTCTAAACTTTTTTAGAGTGGAGATGAGCTCGATTGTTGATTTGTCAAGCGAGACACCACTAATCGATATATTCGATTGCTGCAGGTGTTTCGAGTCCGCTGACATTCCACTTGCCTATTCATCCAGAACTTTATCACAAGAACGCTCAAACTTGCAGCGTTTTTTCCCTTATTACGTGGAACATGCAGATATTGTCAAATCCTTTCGTAACCATAGTGGAATGTGTGTAGTGCTCTGTTTCTGTAGGAAGTCTCACTGAGCATCGAAAGTGGTTTTATTAAGTTTTTGTTTACAATATTTTATTATCCTTACTGCTTTCTTCTTTATGACTTTCTTCAGCACTCGACTTTTACTCTGGAAATAGTAGTTCGTAATGCCTAAATCGAATACTAGGTAGATAGTCGAGACTGTAATAATAGATAATAACGTTCAATATAAAAAGTATTTCCAAGTATATTTATTCCATGTCACTTAGTCTATTGGTAAAAGGTCCATCTAAAGGATACGTCTTACATGAAATGGTTTATGTACGAAAAGATCCAATAAGCAAAATAGGCCATGAATCTATTGTTCCAATTTATATGTTCAAAGAATAAAATGTCCAGGACCCTGTTTCATAGAACTTAATAATAATATTAGTTAATAATAATAGAAATCATAATATGTTTATTAGGTAACAAAATCTTGTTTCATAGAGATATGTAACCGGTACACTACTCATAAAATCTGTTCACTAATATTTACTTACTTACTCAATGGCAACAGACAATTCCTAAGCAAGCTAAAGGAATATTATCTATTTTATGGAACCCGAAGGTTCATTGCCGTGCTTATCTGAGCCCGCCATTCAACCCTATTCTGTGCTAACTCCATCCAACCATCCCTCTCAAATCCTACTTCTCTTAAATCTATCCTAATATTGTCCTCCCACCTACGTCTAGATCTTCCAAGTGGTCTTTTCCCTTCATGCCTTCCAGTCAATACTTTTGAGATACGTCTTTCCTCCCCCGTGTGCGCAACATGTCCATCCCATTTCATCCTCTGTGATTTAATTACCCTTACTATATCCGGTGAAGAGTACAGGTTATGAAGCTCGTCGTTGTGCAGTTTTCTCCAGTCCCCATTTTCATCTCTCTTAGGCCCAAATATTTTCCTAAGCACTCTGTTTTCGAATATTCTCAGATTATGTTCTTCCCGAAGATTATGTTCTCTCAGATTATCTATTCACTATTATTATTATTATTATTATTATTATTATTATTATTATTATTAATTCATTAGCTAGCTGTCTGGAAAATCAGGGAATTTTGTATAGTAAAGGAACAAATCATGGAAATTTGTAAAAATTGTGGAATATTCAGGGAAAATATAGCTCCAGTGAGAAAAATGCGAAGGGTGTGTGGTTTGCTATAAGCCAGACTATGTGAGCAAGTTTCTTTTCACTGCTTGAGTTAATCATTTCTTGCTTTTGTTATGAGGGATGGTGGAGGCTGGATTCTTTTTTGTTTTGTTCACAAAGAACCTTGAAAACATAGATTCTTGTGGTCAGGAAAATGTAAGTTGCTGGTCGTGGAAAGTCTGTGAAATTTATTTTGAAATTTCTGTGGACCCCCTGAACTTATATACATACAGCTCTCACGTATTCAAAATTAGATTTATAAAATGCAAATTATTTATTTATTTCTCTTGGGCATATAACAAGCCCATTGCTCAATTGCAGTACTCTTTTATGTAAATACAATACACTTGCAAAACTAATATTAACTATTTAAATTAATACAAAACTCTACTAATAATAAAAGAAGAAAAACATAAAACACGCGTTAGTATAAAAATTACTTAATGGGGAACCAGATCTTTGTATAGGAAGAATATGCTATGAACGTTAAGGAGGAAGTTGTAAGAAGAAAAGATTTACTCAAAGAAAATGACAATGAGAAAATTTAGATTATTTTTATTTTAGATTATAATTTTTTATCATTACGCTCATTTTTTAAGGCTATCATTTTTAAACTATTCAAGTTTTGATCACAAAAACTTTAAAACCCATTTATTTTTTATATAAAAAAATATATTGCCCATTTTATGCAATTGTGTAAAAGGAGTACATTGTCAGCATGTATGTATTATTGTGGAGAATAATTGTAAATTTTTAGCGTATCTTGATGGTCAACACTAACAGGGTTAATAAGAAAGTGGTGAAATGCCTTGTGTAGTCCGATGGCATAACAAAACCAGTTGCAAGCCACGTCCTGATATTGCAAGAGTAGGCCTATCACATCCTCCTGCTCTTGCTAAACTGGTTCAAAACTAGAGATGTGACATATAAAGTTTTCTCACAGCAGCACAACATAAATAACCCAAGTCCATATACAGTCTTAACATCTTGTAATTGCCTTACTGATACATAAACATTTTATAAAGCAATTAGCTACATTAATCATGATGTAAATCTGTAGGTGTGGCTGCTTCCTGGCAACTCGAAAAGGGTGAGGTCCAGTAGTGTTTTGGACATTAGAAGAGAGCATCTATCTTATTTATCAAAATTTATATTATTAAAATCTGTGCCTTGAAAGGAGGAGGAATTAAGTCCGAAAAAATGCCTTTCTTCAACGATAATGTTTTTCATCCATTTTTCATTCATGCTAACATGGTGGAAAGTTGATACGAGGGTGGATCGAAAAGTAACGCACAATAACTTTTTTTTCTTATGAAAAGTTTAATAGGTAGGCCTACAATTACAAACAAATGCACACATGAAGGGACATCTTTTGTCTATTTTTCTATGTAGTCGCCAAGTTTCTCAACCCATTTCTCCCATTGTGATACCAGTTTCAAAATACCTTGTTCGTAGAAGTCCGTTCGGTTGGAGTACAGCCATCTGCATCTGACGCAAATCGTTTACCGGCCAGGAATTTCTTCATGGGACCAAACATTCATGTTGATGGTGTCAAACTTCTTCGCGACAATGATCGCCCCCAAATTGCCTCAGCTGTTGTATACAATTTATTCGTTTTAATTTACAACCAATTCACGACGTATGTACCTATGACAGTAAATCTTGGAAAGGTCTTTTTCGAGGTTCATGTATTTTAATAGCTCGTCTGTGGAATTCTTTACCTGAGGATATAAAAGCCTGCCGAACACTCAGAACGTTCAAGATGAAGTTAGATGACCACTTGACCACCGACCATTAACATTTATATTATACACTACTTTCATGTTAAAAATTATTGATCTTTTTTTGTATTCTTTCATTTATTTTCATTTTACTTTTTCTCTTTCTACCTGTTATTTTTTTCTTTCATTCCTTTTAATTACCATGTTTAATTTTCATCATTAGGCCTATAGCTTAATATAGTTTTAATTATAGTTTTCAGTAACATAATTTACATTTAGGCCTATGTAATATAATCATGTGTCTCTCTTATTTATTCTTAATTAGATTATTTGGTAACGTAAGAATGTATCCACCTCTGGTTAGTGGAAGAGAAGGCCTTAAGGCCTTCACTACACGAAAGGGAAATATAAATAAATAAAATAAATATATACCTAACCAGGATGGTTTTTTTTATCCATCTGCTAGGGCCCACAAATATCGCTATTTGGAAGTCTGACGTATAAGCTAAGCCATTGCCCGCAAAGGAGGCTGTTTCTATGATTGAGTTCGATCAAAGTGGTTAACGAATAAAAACAAAAGATAGAGAACTGACTTACAATTGAATTGCTTTAAAATTTATGATGAATGGCAGCGATAACAGAAAAGCAGAGGTTACAAGGTGTAGTAACATAATTATGACTTATACTTCGAACCTAGGAGGTGCAAGGTAACCTTGTCCTCCATAAGGTGCTGCATGGAATTTCATAACCATTACGGAAATCTCTCACATGTACAACTGTGCAATAACGGTATTGCTATGAGCTCATCGCTGCTACATACCCACCTAGCCTTGATTTATACAACGTCCCGTAATGTGAGTAAGGCTTGTGCTTTTAACATTTCCCCTGCCAATGGCGTACAAATGCGTCGCAAAATACTGTATAATTCAAACATTTTTAAGATTAATAGAATAATTCTTTATTTAAAATATAAGGAAATTTATCCATGTTTCACATATGCTATTTTTGGAAACAAGCTATTTTAATAAGATTTTCCACATCGACTTCAAACGTAGATTCCACTGATGATATTACGTGAATGATTACTTATAATCAATAATTAAATTAAGCACTGAAAGGATTAAATAAATTACCTTCTTTTCTTTTAAATGTTATATTTGCTCAATGCACATTGTGCGCGATTCCTTAATTATAATGATCTTGAAGGCAATAACTAGACCCGATATTTCTAAGCAAAATGCATATTTTAAGACTTCTAAATATAAACAGAAAGTAATGTTATATTACATCAGATGGAATTCTTTCCATGGCAAGCAGTTTTAACCTTTCGTGATAGTAGGCCTACTCATTTTGAGAGAAAAACTATTTTCCTTGCTTATTTTTTATCTTATGATTGGAAAAGATTTAAAGAAATTAGGATTTGCGAGGGATGTGATTGGATGGAGTAAGCACAGAGTTGAAGGGCGGGGTTACACGATCCTTCAGGTTCCAAAAAGTAGATAATTTTCCTTCGGCTTGCTTAAGAATTGTCTATTGCCATTGAGTAAGTAAGTATTCACTGGAGTTAATATTCGTGGAATTTTATAATGGCCGAACCCATTTTGTTGGAAGTGTCTGTTCTAGAGAACAATGCACTAGTTGCCACACGATTTGATACAATCTATTGAGGTCTCGATGGCCTAATTTCAATATCTAATCATATCATTACAGTTTGAGTGAGTTTTGTAGCTTTAATCACTATGGGATACAAAGTCTGTGAGTATTACTCAAGTAAGGTAAAAGTTACTTACACATTCACAGGTCTTGGGAATAATTTGTGAGGTGAAAGAAAGTTGTCGGGAACATTCACATGTTGTTCATTCATTAGTCTTCACCATACTGTATCGCGTATGCTCATGCCAAGAACAAAATATCAAATACCTAAGCAACGATTTTATTTCACATATATACGCACTTCTGTTAAAGAGGAGTTGCAGTTGAGACAATGTAGGATGGACGTCCACAAAGTAAGTTTCACTGGGTCCGTTTACAGAAACATAACACATATTTCAAGTAAATAGTTATTGCAACAGACACAGCCAGTGTTCAGATATTTTTCAAGATATACGCTACCGGAACTGAAACATTTGTCTTACCATGGCACCAAATTTTGAATACCGGTGTCGTAGAAATCTGCCGCCTGGGATTTGAACCGCTGTGTGTCAACCGTCTTCGCCTCTCTGTCATTATTTGTCATTTCGTGAGGTGTAGGAAAAGATGGAAGTCACTGAGAGCGAGGTACGGGCTTTAGGGTGAATGTTTAAACACCTCCCAGCCGAACTTCTGCTGGAGACGTACTTCTTTACTTTAGGATCGGTTCTAAAGCGTACAATATCTAGCCATTTCATTGTTTCCAAATACTCTGAGCAAAGTACAGTATTTATTATTATTATTATTATTATTATTATTATTATTAAGTGCCAGTATGGTACTTTATGAGATTGTGTGGGGGACGAAAAAATGTCTGTCCGTCTGTCTGTCTGTCTGTCCGTCCGTCCGTCTGTCCGTCCGTCCGTCTGTCCGTGCGTCTGTACGCACCATAACTCAAGTACGCTTTTTCGGATTTTCATGAAACTTGGTATAAACATTCATAATGTCGATGGGAAGAACCCTATTGATATTGAACCAAATCGGTTCACCGGTACCGGAGTAATGCCCAATTTAGTGCCTATTTTAATAGATTATGGCGCCTTTCTCATAGAAAGGCGCCATCACTCAAATACGCTGTAACGGATTTCCATGAAACTTGGTATACCCATTTATGACGTCCATGAAAAGTGCCCTATTGAATTTGAACCTAATCTGTTGACCGGTACCGGAGTAAAACCCAATTTAGTGTATATTTTAAAGACGCGGTAACTCAAATACGCTTTACCGGATTTTTATGAAACTTGGTATACACATTTACATTGTCCGTGGGAAGACGTCTATTCATAATGGATAAAATCGGTTGATCTGTTTCGGAGTAATGCTCAATTTAGTGCCTAATTTATGGCAATATACGTATTCGAAAGAATTTATAAAAAAATGAAAATCAGTTATCTTGACAACATAGCCTATTGTTTTACTGTGATCTTATAAGGCCTTGGAAATTAAAATACAGGTAGCTATGACAAAAAACACGATTGTTTTACATGCGCTTATCCAACTAGACCGTTAAAATGACCCAGGTGGCCGAGATGGTAGACCTTTCTTCTTCCGTAAGCCCTGCTTAATGAATACATCTGGAGCTTAACTTGGAAATAAAATTAAAAAAAAAAAAAAAAAAAAAAACATATTCTGCATATTATAATTGCAGTCATAACTGATTAAACAAAAACATACTGGCACTTTGTTACATCAGTTTACCTGATTTTATTATTACTAGGGCCCGGATTTGTATGTAAAAAAATGTTTTTTTTCCCTCATGCGTACATTCCTAAAACAAAGTTTAATATCCAAATCGAGGTCCGACAAACGCAAATTCCAAATTTTATTTCACATAAAAACACATATTTTACAAAAAAAGTTATGTGAATAAATATTTTCGAAATTTTCTCCATAAATAAATATTTTAGTACTTTTCCTCATTCTGTTTTAACATTTTACAACAAAAATTTGTATCTCGAAAGAATTCAACACCAATGCTTCACTTGCAATGAGGTGAGAGTAATTATCAACATTGAGTAATTCACTTAAAGAAATACAATACGTTGAAAGGCAACTTAACACTATCTCAGGTTCGAAAATAGAAGTTCTAAGAACAAAATTTAAAGGTATGATTGAGAAAAATGGTGGCAAAGTCGCTCAAGTTTTGGAAGGCCAAAACATAATCGAATTGATTGTGTGTATGTGTTAGTGATCTACCCCTCTTCAAATATGCAAGGTTAACATCGTGTGATGTAGAACATTCCTTTTCTCAATATAAGGATAATAAACAAGGATTTGTGATCCATAATCTGGAAATGACATTTGTTGTGCACTGCAACTCCTGTCAGCATTTTACATCTGATGTTGGCGAGTTTCAGTATAATTTGTTCTAGTAAGTTACGAACATTCTGGTGTTTTTGTTTCTTTTCTCATAATTTTTTTTTTTTTTTTTTTTTTTTTAGTTTTAGCACATATTTTTAAAATTTTAGCACATAAAAAAATAAATATTTTTAATTTTTTTAGCACATAAAAATCCGGACCCTAATTATTACTATTATCATCATCATCATCATAGTCGTCGTCGTTGTTCTTTTTGTTGTTACTGAGAAAATACCTTTACCTTGTAGGTGCCCTTGTAAGTAAACAGCTTATTTTATTTCTTATTAATCGTTTCCGTGTGGTCAAGTAAATACGGCATTTATAAAATACGGAACGTGCAAGAAATGAAAATAACTTATCATTCCCCTACAAGTGGAAGACCTACAAATAAAATCAACTACTTAAAACATTTAAGGAATCCACATACGATTTCTTCTAATTATAGCTTATTAAATAGAAATAGCAATCTGGTTTTCTTAATGCCTTCCTTAAACGTTGAAAAATAATGGGAAAGGCCTTGACCACTTCTGTTGTTAAGTGACCATGTAGACAACGCGAACCAGTAGTTACAATTGCTTTTGTTTCAGTTTAGCAGAGTTGCCAATTGTTGAAAAAGTGACTGAAAAACTGAAATAACATAATGGAGCAAGATGGGCCAAAGCCTGTCACTTGTTCTTCACTTCCTTCCGGCGGAGGTTCAATCATGCGTTACACTCAATCATTCATCGTAATGAGTAAAATTTTTTTAACCAATCTTGAAACAGTTCATTATGTTATTGCATATTATTTTGCATCAAGAATAATTTTAATATATTGAATTATTTTTAATCTTTTGCTTTCTGTCAGATCCAAAAATTATTTTAGACCGGATGATAAGAGCCAGCTTAATTTCTTCTGGTTACTATGAAGGTATTCGGAGTAATAGAAGGCTCCTATTTGCTCTTAAGTAAGCTGGATATCCAGCCAACATCCAACAAAAGTGATTTTACCTTCTTGTAATTCACCTTGGTTATACAGATGTGTTGCCACTATTAAACTTTCAACCCTCGTAGAATGGATGGGTATAGCACGATCTGACGAAAGCCTACGTTCGATCACTCATTTACTACGTTTTCATGCAGAATTCAGATCTATCTGGACACGATCCCATTCCAATACGATCCCGTTTTCATGTAAAACTTTCTATCCGATATTGAAAAAAAATCCCTTTAGGCAGGCCTACAGGCTGAGGTAGATTTCAAAGTGCTTTTGGTTTATTTATTATTCTTTAGCCTTGGCATGACAAACCCGCAATAATAACTGCAAAAAAGAGGAAAGAGCACTTTTTCAAACATTCAAATCTCGCCTTATATGAGAGCTATCGAGAAACTAGTTACTGATTTGTAGAGTACTCATCAAGAGCTTTTCAACGATACCCCACAAGACGTGGTTTCAAAAAAATTCGAATTTCCATCCCCCCACTCATACCCCCAAAACCCCCGAATCGTTGATGTCACTGTGAACTCCATAGGGAGTACTCTAATTTATTCAAACAAAGTTTCCCTCTATACTTCATAGGGGCCAAGATTTAAAGTTTTCAAAATTTCAACCCCCTCCCCCGACTCCCCCCCCTTTGGGCCTTGTCCGAACTATTTGGCCTAGAAATAACATAATCAAATTTGGTACAAATATCTTCACAATTACGGCCGCTAGCGTGTAAAGATATATAAATATCAATTTTTTTTTTTAACGGGCGGTGGTTTAGTACTTAGGGAACCATGAAACGTAAAGATTTGAAAGAATTTTTCGAAAATCATGACATGGTATTGATTGCAATAGGTAGATTTTTCTTCGAAATCTACCTAACTACGTTTCCGAGAGAACCCACAGAACGCGCTAGTCCCACATACCACGACCAAACTCTTCTCGTAACTCACGAGAATATCGCGAGGACATTGAGGACCAATGAAATGTCTGATTAGCGTATTGAGATCGAACTGAATACGGGTAGTGTTTTCATGGCGTTTGCATACGATCTCAGTCCGATCCGATCCTACTTTTTTAGGGGGATTGACTTTGAGACTCAGATCGGTCTGAATTTCCGTTTCCATGACAATTTCAATCCGGTAAGAGGATTCAGATCGATCTGAATTCTCAATGAAAACGTAGTAATTATTGACAATTATGTCGTCGACCTGTGAGCTATTTTGGTGTCAGTTTAGATAGTTTGTCACTGGTTGTGATGACAGGAAGAAATGAGTACTCTAGTGGGAGTGTCTGCTACGCGGAAAGCCAGTAGGTCATGCACATTGTCAAGACCGGATCCTCGCTTCTCTTTTCATCTCCTGATAGACTGGTTCATTTAGCAACAACCTGCTTCTATGTCTGCTGCATGCGTTTTCACATAAAACGACGTTTCACCTGCAATCTTAATCGATTTGTAAACAATGTCGATCCCCCAAAATACACATACGCTTCCTTCCTACTTTCTACATGTATACACTGATTACTTTAAATGCCATTACTTCGCTCGTAGTGGATTTATTATTATTATTATTATTATTATTATTATTATTATTATTATTATTATTATTATTATTATTTCAGCTGTGTTTATACTCCTTTTAGCTTCGAGGCTATATCAGGAGTTCGGGATCTGTGTCTGTACAGTAGGGTAGGTCATGGAACTATTGCTTGTCAATTGTCGGTGTATTTAATGGAGTAAATATCAACTGGTATTAATTTAAATGGATATGATACAGGATGAAATGGTGAGGATGATTCATGATTCATAATTTTGCATTTTCCTTTACCACTGGGGAAAAATCCCATGTCAAATTGGCCGATCACGGGAATTGAACCTGGAACCTCCCGAATACGAGTCCAAAACGCGAAAGTTGTCGAGATAGGCCTAATTTGAATTTCCCAAGCGATTTTTTTGTTTACTGTGTTTTAGCCAAACGTTCCTCAAATAATTTAGCTTGTGACTTCCATCTGTTTCTGGCTTTGAAGAAGACTCTCGGCGGAAGGCGCTTTGGGAGCACTGCTGAGGTCACACAAGCCGTTCGACGCTTCTTCCATATGCAGAGCCCTGATTTTTTTCCTGAAGGACTTTTTGAAGCTTCTAAAGCGGTATGACAAATGTCTCAATGTACGTGGTAATTATGTAACTATACACAGTCCAAACCGACAACACTTGGATAACTAAGATTTAGTGGTAAATTACTCTCTAGTTTTGAAATGTTTGGTGATATGATGTATGATCATGTTTTGGAAGTCAATCACAATGAAGTGAAAATAATTTTATCACTTTCCTAGTTAGAAAGGGTGGAAAGTTCGCAGAAGTTGTTTCCTGCAGGTATCACGTTGACTCAGCGGAGTGTAGGATTATTGGACATCGGGTTACTCAGGGGTTATGAACACTTTCTTCTCGCTGAGGAATTCAGCCGGGCGCGGATAAAGTATTGGTTATGTAAAGAGAAAGGGGGAAGTCTGCCGATGGAATTTATCTGCTTTGCAGTGACACATTGCTTTGTGCCACAGCACCAAGGTCTCAGATACAATCACGATATTATTTTATTGAGTTTGTTTCCTTTTCTTCACTTTCTGTATTTCCTTGCTTCTTTCCTTGAGGCAATTCATCCTTTTGCAGTGCGTGCAAATCGGCTCTATTACTAAAGTATCGCATATGTGAAATCTGGAAACTGAAAATCCAAAAAGTTTGAGGCTTTAATTTTTTAATTCCCCTATATTTAAATCTATATTTTGCGCTACAAACCGGAATTCGAGTCCCGATGAACTCGGTGGGATTTTTCCATTGGCCTAATTCTTCTGGTGTCACTGTAGACCTGGGGTTGACTCAGCCACTAACATAAATGAGTACCGGGAGTATTCCTGGGGTAAAAAGCGGTTGGTGCTTAGGGCTGACAAACCTTCTACCTTCGTGTGCCGAATGTCTCGATCCGGGAACCTCAACATCCCGGAACCCTAAGGGTCTCCACGGCTCTTACAGGAATCACTCTACCTTTACCTTACCATATTTAAGTCATAATGATTATCAGTTAACTGATTAAACGTGTAAAACTTATTTTCTCAAAATTAAATTATTAAAATTTGTCTTATAAGTTACAAAATATTCAACGCGATTCAGTTTTAAAGCATTCTCTCTAAAAATTAATAATAATATTGATAATAACAATAATAATTGTCTGTTTGAGCAATAAAGCCATAAGACTTGTCACTATATCTAAGATTAAATATTAATTATACGTTGCCCACATTTACTTCGTTAAATTGTATGGACAGAATCGAATTAAAATGTTTTTAATACGTCTTTTTAAAGACTTTCAGGTCACTAGTGAATCTGATGTCAATAGGCACCAAACACCATGATGAATTCATTGAAACTGTTTAAATTATGATGAGGAATGCTAAACTTATTTCTATTTAGAGTATTGTAAGAATCTAAATCACTATTGCAACTTAAGTCATTTTTATGAATGTGCACAATACTTAGTTTAGATCAATAGATTGGTATTAAATATGCTCACAAAGCTCTTTTTGTTTTTTTAATGTTATTCGAAAGTTATTGTATTTTTAATATACCCAGGTAATGTAATGTAGGATTTTAAGCTTTATTAAATACTGTCAAACTTTTTATAACATGGAACATTATGAAAGTTTTAAAATAAAATTGAAAAAATAAAGTAAGAAAATTTCATCTCTTGAATCTAGGGCAATATTTATAGCAAAATTGGTAGTAACAAATTTTAACTTCATGTAATTAGAATGTGAAAATGACAACCCAATAGGATACACGTTAACAACTTTTAACATAAGTTTTAAAACTTTCCCAGTTTGGAGTGCGTAGATGATTGCCCAAAAACTTATTAATAAATTTGTACATTAGACGGATGTATTGCCTTAAATATGGGCGTTGTTTTGATTCTGATTCATTAAAATGTTTTTCACAACACCTAGGCCTACTCTAGTCAGGATGACCATTTTTAAGTTTCATTATTTTCTTTCTTATCTATTACTACATTTTTATGGATTTCACTTTTTAGATTTCTTAGCCAAAGTTAAAGGAAAGAAAGGCCAGTTCAGTTGAAAATATCACCTAAAAATAACTTTTTTATCGACACCTTAGAAGAGCCAGAAGCCCCTTGAAACTCGCAGAAATTGAGCTATAGTGTACAGGTAGGGGGAAAAAAAGCGGACCGACTAAAATACCTGAGTTGCCGATATGAGCCACTGCGCATGCCTGGCGGCATTCACAGAATAGCAGGGAATGTATTGAAATTTGTTCTACAGCCGATAAATTGCTTGAATTGAGAAATAATTTGCCTTGCTTGTGAAAACAAACCTTTCCGTTAAATCTCTTACATTTATTTACGTATCACTAGGCTCTGAAATCAGCTACAAGAGTCGGTCCGCTTTTTCCCCCTAGGCCTACCTGTACATTTAGAAAACGTTAAAAAGTTGGACCTAAAGTAGTGCCAGATTCATGAGTGTCCCCCTTGCAAACATGGCCTACAGACATGATACCACTGATTTTCTCATGGACTCTCAGTTACGAATTTAGGACGTTGCTGGACCAAAAACCAGGCCGGCTCGGCCAGAGCATGTTACTGAGAGTAATTTGATTTGTTCCGCGTTCAGATCACGATGATGATGTCACAAACAAAGTACACTTGCTTAGCCCTAAATAGGAAAATTGCTCTAATGTCATTTTTAAGGACATAAGTAATACAGACCTCTATGAAACATACACAATTACGCTGAATCTACTTCTTTTTCTCTGTAAATTTATACCTGGTATAAAGAAGCTCGTTGAGCTGCCTTCAAGCGCGCATCTGCAGGTTTCTTGAAGAACCCGACTGGGGTCAAGGATGTCAAGAGTTGAATGTTACCAAATCTTCCGACATAACATTTTGTAGTACGCTTTTCCACATAAGGAACCGTCATATGTACTCATGTAAGACTAAAGAACTATGCCCGCTATGCAGAAAAGCTGGAAACGCCAGAAACATGTTGGATCGTAACGAAGTAGAATATTGGAGAAAGGTACTAAGTCAACACGGAATTATTGTAGGCCTATGTGAATAAAAAATATAGCGTAGGCTATAGGAAGTTATGCAAAACAAATGTGGTCTTTATTGATTTATAAACTTCATTATGAAGTAACTAAATTTTCCAACTAGTACAATTTTACGAATTATCTAAAATGTTTTTTCCACCTCTGTACTAGTGTTTTGAAAGATTTTGCTGAGTGTAATGCTGATGTCCATGTCATGGATATTATGTCATTGTATCTTCGCTAGTAAATAAATATTTGTAATCAGCATTACACTCAGCAAAGTCTTTCAAAACACTAGTACAGAGGTGGAAAAAACATTTTAGATAATTCGTAAAATGTGGTCTTGTTAAAAACGTAGAGAAAATGTTTTACACTTTAAAGAATGCGTTAATAAGCACATACCAAAATGTAGTTTGGTATATCTTCTTGTTTTATTTATTTCGTTCAGTTAGAGTCTTGCTAATTCTGACCCCGCTCGTCCGGATATCCGGTTAATCCGGACATGATTTAATTAAAATGAATCAATACATTTTGAATTTTAAATGCAAAGATGTTTTGTGGGTTAAAAACTTAGGTTTACGTATAGGCCTACAGTAGTATCAAAACTAAGACTAAATTGTAAGTATATTTATAAAAAACATATATTTTCATAGTTTTACCTATATTACAGTACAGTATGTGCATTTTTAGAGAAATTCCGTTCAATCCGGAATTTCGGTGATCCGGACATCTATTCCGGATTGCAGGATTCTACTGTAGTTATATTTTTTATATTTATATTCGTAAAGTAGCCTACTTCTGTAAATTAAACATGAGTCTGCCGTAAAGCAGAAATGGCTCATTGTATGTACCCGAAGATGAAAATGAAGGTACAAGACATAAACTATGAGCCTAACATTGTATTAAGAGCTTTCTTTGCAGTCCGACATGGGCTTTTATATTATTTGTGAAATTCAATCTCCGGCATTTAAGGATTTAAGACATATTTGGATAAGGTGAAACTTTATTTCTTGAACCTTACTTTTATATCTACTCAGAAAATAAAACAAAGAAACAAAACCTGTACTCCACACATAATAAGGTAGAACAGATTCTTGTTTAATGAGATGCTACAGAATGCGGTCATAAGAAGATTTATCTTTTTTTCCCGTGAAGATTCATCTAGAGACAGGGCTGGGATGCTGTTTGACTTTGATGAAGGTGATATGGACCACCTTATATGCCATTCATAAAGTGGGATCCGTTTCATGTCTTGGGTGGGGAACTTTAAGCCAAGGTAAATGTATGAATAGATAGACAGGCATGATAGCTATGTTCTTAATGGAAACCCTAAAACACAAAGGAGTTACTCCACAGTATAAACTTCATGAGATTTCTGTTTGAGGAGTCGCGGTCTTCCCAAGCACTGAAGGACAAGACATTTCTTTAAAATAATAAAACCTCTTTTACAGTGCACAGGAATAAGCCAGATCTCTTCAGAGATTTTAATTATATGTATTTGTATTTATTTATATTTCCATGTGGTGGAGTTAAGGCCTTACGGCCTTCTCTTCCACTAACCAGAGGTGGATACATTCAAACGTTACGAAATAATCTAATTAAGAATAATAAAGAGAGATATTATGATCATCTCTTATATAAAACAGGCTTTGTCCTGACTGAAAAAAAAAAAACTCGTTTTGTGGAGTGTATATTGTCTTTAATGATTTTGAAGGCCGAAACCTCTTCTATAGTGCACAGGAATAGGCCAGATCTCTTCAGAGATTTTAAATATATCCAGTCGGAGAGTGAAAGTAAAAAAACACGCCTTTGTACGAAACGGGACATGGGAAAGTCAGCGCCACTTGAATTTTGATACAGTTTTTACGTGGGTCGACCATAAAGTAAGTTTCCCTGAGGCCGTTTACAGAAACAAAACACATTTTTGTTACAACAGATACAGCAAGTGTTCAGCTATTTTTCAAACATTTTTAAGTCAGCTTTGAAATAATTAGGAAAAATAAGCTTCTCGTTTACTGCAGTGTTTATTGCCTTTAATCTTGAAGGCAATAACCAGACCGAGATTTCTAAGCAAAATGCATCTTTTCAGACTTCTTAACATAAACAGGAAGTAATGTAATATTTCATCAGATGGAATTCTCTCCTTGGCAAGCAATTTTAACCTTTCTTGATAGTACTCATTTTGATTTATTTTTATGATCTTACTATTAGAATAGATTTAAAGGAAGTAGGATTTGCGAGGGATGGTTTAATGGAATTAGCACAGAAGAAGATTGAATGGCGGGCTCATGCAACGTACAGACGTTTACCTGCAAACATACTAGAAGCTTTCCTAAGTAACGACAAGGCGTTTGAAAATGACTGAAATCGCTCCACAATAGTTTATAAATGACTTAACAGAGATTTAAATAGTACTAAGGTAGCTTAATATTGGATTTAAGTACTAGTAAAGAGTATTTAGCGTACATTAATAAGCTTTGGCTGTGTACCACCGGGCGAAAACCCAGTTCTGGTTAATAGATATTTATTCATTTAGTATCGTCTTCTAGTGGTAATTTTATAAATAATGAAAGGAGTAAAAACAATACCAAACCTATAATTTAAAAGTATACAGGAAAATGAAATGGAGTACTAAATAATCCAATGGAAATTGTAGAAACGGGAACATTCGATGACATTAAACTAGCCTATGTAGGATATAACTTAGCATGAATGAGCTCGAATCAGCCTACCTCCTTACTCGAACCAGATACTTGTGCTGTGTATGTCTCACCTGAAACAATGAGAAATTATTAGTTAGGAAGTTGGTACAATACTATCTTGCAGACCACCACGGAAAAATGGAGTAGCAAGAAACAGATATGTAATTTGTAATACATTCCAATATTAATTTCTGAATTGGTGTATTTTATCTTCTCAGTAGGCTATAGAATTTTTGTTTATGGATTCAATTTTCTAAATTTACTAATTTTGAAGTTGTTAGAATGTTTCTATAAAGTATTCGTTTTGCTACTTAAGTTGATCATGTTCTACATAGCCTACTTGGCATTTACTTTGTATCTATCCCGAATGTTTCTGTCTGTTGTCATAGTGTAAACCAGAGTTTCTACCTTCTCTTATAGGCACTGGTGTGTAAGCCCCTCGAAAGGTAGGTAAAGCACAAAAACCATAAAATAAATAACCATGATAAATACAATAAGTCTGGGGTATATAAATTATCTTGTACAGATCATAATTGTAAATGTAGATGTGTTGGCCTGTACTATTTCAGCTATATAGCCATTTTTTCTAGCAATTGCTTTAATATCTGAATTTCTTTTTTCTTCTTGTCATTGGAAAGTGGAATTGACAGCATTCTATTCACAGTTGATTTAAGGCCTGCTAGCTTTTGTGCCGGTGGATGGTTAGAAGTAATTCGCGGGTTAAGTCCACCATCCTCAGAAAATTGAGATATGTCCATAGAGTTGTAGATAAAAATGTTCTCTACATTTGTGTTAAGTCCTTAAGTCATATTACACAAACGTATGGTAGTTATGGATCTATGCCTCATGGTTTATCCATCTCTAAAGCGAAATTGGGCGGGTCAAGTGTGTTAAGTCACTCTAATTCTCAGTAACAAGAAAATGGACTTAACTCTCTTTGCCCGCGCACCCGCAAATTAATTGCAGTGGTTGTAGTTGTACATTGGAATCCTCATCTTTGCAACTTAATTTCTCGCTTCCTTCAGTAACATGTTCAATATTACTGACATCAGTTTCAATAGTACATTCTCCATGTACTCTATTCTCTCGTACATTTTCATGACTTATTAATTATTCCCCTGCACGCTGCCGGCTCTGCCTGCTCACGACTGGGAATGGAGATACTGGCTCTCCTTGGACAGATAAGAGCTATGCCGATACTCAGATGTGTGCTACACAGGGTATAAGTTATCCACACAAACACACGAGGCTAGCTCGTGAAGGAATGTCGTCTGCAACTCCGAAACATTAAAGTGGGGCGACAATCATGAACAAGACTGATGCAAGTCCACCGCTCAGCTCTTCGATCTTTTCCTGGGTTTCATTTAGTTACGTAAAGGGCTGATCTGATCAAAGCTCTTGTTAACAAATTTCCTGACTTCCGTAGTATGGGTTGAAATCCCGGACAATTCCAGAGCAGTTTTTAGGATAAGTTGTTCCTTATTAGGGGGATTGAAGTACCAATAGGAAATACACAATGTTAAATCCCAATTGTTTAGTGAAACGTAAAGTGAAGACGAGATATCGAGTTATTGTTCAGTCGTATCACTTCGTTACCGCGGTGTAAATTTTGTAGGCAAGAAGGGCATAGACTTTGAACGCACAGCTACCATGCGCACAGATCAGTACAAACTGCCTATTTTATCAGACCATCGCATGGCTGACCAGACAACGTCTTATGTATCTTTCCTCTGTGAACGTTTGTAGTAGAATGCCATAAACGCAATATTTGACAGCGCTACGTGAAATCAACTCCTAATGGTGAGGTTCATTGTATGGGTGAGCAGGAAGCAATAGCGGTATATCTTGTAACTTGAAGAATATGCTAACCTGAACATTGGAATTGAGTCAGTCATTCGTAGTTCTTGGATACCGACTCAACTCACATCTCGCATCGCGAGTTCTCGGATCCTTGCGTTCATCCGAGGACTTTTTCATTCGAATAATCATTCGATTCTTTATATTACTCCAAAACAGATTACTCGAGTCTTCAAATCATTCGATTCTGTCCGTTACTCATTGAGTTCGTGTGAAAATGAAAGAAAAAGAATTGAACCACCAAAATTGGAAGTTATTAGGTTTCATATCCTTCAAAACGTTCTCCTGAAATAGAGGTGAGGCAGTGAAACAGGCGATTTTCTTCACCAGCGATACAAATTTATTGCCAGCGATATAAAAGAATTATAACATGAATTTACAATGCATGCAATTTGTGAGGAATGTTTCTGAACAGCTGGCACATCTTGCACAGACATGTCATGGCGCAAAATGTCCGTCACTTGAAAATGACATCACGTAGGTGGCCGTCATTTTCCTTCACACACATTCGAAATCTTTTGCGGAAGTTAGACATCACATCTTGCAAATCTGGCACTGGACTGTATGGAGGATGCTGGAGCACCTCCCAACCAAATTTGTTGATTTTCTCATGAACAGCTGCAGCTCCATACAGTACAGACCTGGCACCGTCGGACTTTCATTTGTTTGGTCCCATGAAGAAATTCCTGGCCGTTAAACGTCAGATGCAGAAGTGAAAACAGCAATCCGCAGATGGCTATTCTCCAACCGAACTGACTTCTATGAACAGGGTTTTTTGAAACTGGTATCACGTTGGGAGAAATGTGTTTAGAAACTTGGCAACTATATAGAATAATAGACAAAACATGTCCCTTCATGCGTGCATTTGTTTGTAATTGTACCTATTAAACTTTTTGTAATATATATATATATATATATATTGTTCGTTACTTTTCGATCCACCCCCGTATATTCGGCGAAGAGTACAGGTTATGAAGCTCGTCATTAGGCAGTTTTCTTCATTTACACCTCTCTTAGGCCCAATAATTTCCTGAGTTGTAAAATTTGTTTTCTTCTTGTTCCAGGAATGATTCTGCTGTATCATAGCTAGCGGCAGGGGTGAGTTATACCACAATAATACAATATTAATAATAATATCACAGAATTAATTTTCTGCAGTTGAAGTATAGAGAGTTGAAAATAGATCATAACCTATTTAACGCCTGCTGAACACTGACTCGACTTCCCGCAGTACACGTACGTTGGAGAAGTGCTCGCAACAATCAGGCACTACGTAGAGAAATCCCGCGCACGCGAACAGGGAAGCATGGCTGAATTTCAAACTTTTCTTTTTTACCCGTGCGTGTTGCGTGTTTCTATTGGCGCCCGTGTACTTGTTTATGCGTTTGCGTGTGTGCGTGTGGGTACAACCGTTTCACGCTGAAATTAGGAACATTTATTGCAGTGTCATAAATCTCTCTCTATGGTAAGTGTTTACACAGGATGTATTGATGAGTCGTGGTTATCGAAAGGCGCTACTGTACTGTTACGTCAGAATATGGCTATATAGCAGATATACATGGATCAATTATTCATAACTTTTCTTGGAATAGTTTGACATTCTCATTATGGATTGAATTTATCTTATAAGTTATTCATTCTTCTTCTTCTTCTCCTCCTCCTCCGTTTCACCCAACATGTCCCTTCATGCGTGCATTTGTTTGTAATTGTACCTATTAAACTTTTTGTAAAATGTGTATATATATTGTTCATTATTTTTCGATCCACCCTCGTATATTCGGCGAGAGTCCAGACAACGAATGAAAAATAGAAGAAAAAAATCGTGCAGTTTTGAAATTTGGCAGAGTTGTCGGCGGGACTGTCCTGAATAACATACTAAAAGTCCCCGAGTGTGGGGGGGGGGGCGGGGGACAGGGGGGAACGTAGAAGGTCCCTTTTATTGGTTTTTTTTACTTATATCTCACCAACGGTGCATCGTATAGGAAAAGTTACCCTATTCGAAATTCAAGCTGATAAAATTTCCTACAAGTTTGGTCTTATACATTTTTTCTATTCCCAATATCTTTCGATTCCTGTTCGGGACAAGTTACCTAGGTGAGGTTTTTCAGGGATTTTCCCTTACCTGTGAGACAAATGTCGGGTAACTTTAGGCCCTTGTGGTCCCCGGATATCATCCGGACGTCATTATTATGTTCATCCCATCCTCGCCTTATTCGGAGTGTGTATGAATGGTGTGTCTCGTCCTATGTGTTCGTGTTGTCTCGGAGGTGACCCCGGCATTGGCCTGATCACTCATCCGGGGAGGCCCTCCATGTCCTTGTCTGGTCAAAAAAAAGTATGTCTGTGTTGTTGTGATCCATAGTTCATTCCTCTCCCGACGGCCCGGTTTGACATAACCCTAGAAGTGATCCAAACGCATAGCTTCACATTCTTTCAAGACTGTAAGCAACCTCCTTGACTTCTGTCATATTTGAATATGTACGCTTACTGTATCTATGAAAAACATAGAATATGAACATTTAGCAGCATAGATCTGTCTGTATTTTCTGTGTCACAGAAACATGTTATGACATTGTGTTGCCCTCCCTGCAACTAGAGATACTGACAGCTGCACTGAAAGTGAGCTTACACACGTATGCCAAGATATACATGTCCATAGAGTAGCACATGTAACCACACAGTGTCATGTGGTAACCGCCATGTGGTTATGTGGATGCAATACTAAGCGTTCAGGGTCTCAAGATTTGCACCTGTTTTTAATAACAATGTCACAGATATTAATTACAAATATCTCAATGTTCTTCTGACCCAATTACCTTATTAACTACAATGAGTCTAATACGAGTGTACGTATCATTGATGTGACACGTTTATAGAAACGTATGTTTGAAAATTTTCTAATCTGTATAAATGACCTCGGCATGGCGCGACATCAGGTTGTGGATAAAGGATATGGCCTCCAGATGTGGAGGGTAACAGCGAATATAATGAATAAGCAGTCGCGCGGACAGACGACATGAGATGAGGTTACCAACCTCTCATAGTAAAAAAAAAAAACATCGTTAGGAAACGCTTGCTTGATTTATGGATCCTGTCAGTGTAAAATTTTCCGGAGGAAAAACAGTCCCTCGTTCGGATCTCCGGGTAGGGACTATACTGAGGGAGACTAAAAATCGTAGGAACTGTAGATTGGAACGTGGATAGTAAGGGTAATTAAATCACGGAGGATGAAATGGGCTGGACATGTAGCACGCATGGAGAAGGAAACACATATCTCAAAAGTATTGAATGGGAGACTGGACCACTTGGAAGACCTAGACGTAGGTGGGAGGACAATATTAGGATAGATGTAAGGGAAGTAGGATTTGCGAGGGATGGTTTGATGGAGTTAGCACAGAATAGGGTGGAATGGCGGGCTCAGATAAGAGCGGCAATGAACCCTCGCTTTCCATAAAATAGGTAATATTCCTTTAGCTTGCTGAGGAATTGTCTATTGTCATTGAGTAAGAAGTAAGTATAAATTATACATTTTCCTTCAAAGGAGAAAATTTAAGTTATTGAATTTTGATAGGTAGCAATAAAATTTGTGGGTTCGCCGTACCATGGTTGGTTGAGGCACTATGCTACTCATCAGATGGTCATGGGTTCCTTCTCCGATGAGGTGGCTAGGAATTTTCAATTGACAAAATTTTTCTGGCGGAACTGCGGACGTAAGGTTGACTCAGCCTGTAACAGAAATGAGAACCAAGAGCAATCCTGGGGGTAAAGTGACGTCCTTATCAACTTCATGGTCAGAACGTCTAAAAGCCTAGGAGCTGAAACCACCTGGAACCCTGACTACAAGAGCACCTCGTGGGTTTACAAGCAAAATACACTAAGTCAACAGCATTTCCATAAGACTTAATGTGTTTTGCTTGTAAACCCACATCCTGTTCTTTGTCGGTGCAGATTTTCGGATTAGGGAACAATACTATTATATTCTTTTGTAGATAGACGATTGTTTGGGACGAGGCCTTCTTAAAATGGCTCGAACAGTCTGCAAATTCTTGGGATGCTGTAGGAGTTAAAGAACAAAAATACACAAAAACCAAACTTAAAAGGTTAGAGAAATTAATTTAAGGGGAGCAGAAAGTTATTTTTACTTGAATCTGTCTTCATTTTTAAAGGCGCTAAATTTTTTATATTTTCACTCCATCTCAGCGATGGAGCTTTCTAAGACATCAGAATGAAACAGCATTTGGTTTCTGAAAGTTCATTTTGTTCACGAAGAATCTGTGCTTAACCATTTCCTCCAGAAAACTAATCTCCATTTTAAACCGTGACCTTTGGGTTCAGAGACCAACAGGTAACCAACTGAGCCATCAAGGGCGACTTGTTATAAATTAAACGCTTCAGAATGAGTCAGCCTTGCAACTCCTACACACGAACACTGAAATGCCAACGGGAGATCTGCTCTAGACTTGGCCGCAAAATTATATTCTCTATGTTCCGGTTAACCTTTGAAAACTTCCGTTCCTTGAAAAGTATGAATACAGTAAATAAGGTTATAGGGAAGGATATCAAGTAATGCTAAGCGTCATGCACTTGGCGTATTTTTTGAAGCTACCTGTCTGACCAATTGGTTGGTAAACTCACAGTAATATTGGAAATGAATAATTAAATCCCTAGGATCGTTGAGATTACCAAAATGTAAATTTGTTGATCTATATAAAACTTATACTTTTCTCGCCCAATATAATGGGACTTGAACTTATTGGATTGCATATCGAAGCACATTCAGAACATCTGTCTGAGTTAAAAGGAGTAGCTAAAAGGAGTATATACACAGGTGAAATTTAAAAAAGAATAATAATAATAACATAACTTCTAGGAGTTTAGAGTAACCCCGGTTATCCAGATCATTGAATTCCTAGGAGTTCATTCGTAACAGCAATTCGTGTAACTCGGAAGCAGATTCGTGGTGTGAAAGTGAAAATTTCTTTCACAGACTCTCAATTTATTAATATTCATTACGTCCATTCCCGGGTAATTGTATGTCCTCTGCTCTGTAATGATGGAGCGTTGCGTAACGGAGAACGTGGGAAACTTTTTTATTTTTTTAATTTTGACCATGTCCAGGACAAGAATTCGTCCAGTCATCCATTTGCAAAGACGATGCGGTCTTTAGAGATCATTAAAACCTTAAAACGCTTCTTATAAGCAATTATTCTGAGCTTACTCAGTTGTCGAGTAATTTCCTTCAAATCCAAGGTTCGCGAGTTCAGTTCTTCGTGATGGCGGGGGTTTACCGGTATGTTCCTTCGTAAGGAATGTAAATAATAATATAATATAATATAACATTAATGATGTAAGGCCTACGATTCGCTGACATGTTTGTTTCATGTTTAAAGCATCCGTATAAGTGAGGAATTATTTAAATTCATTCCTAAATCCAGCTGTCAGGAATTACATTAGGTCTATTGCTTGCACAGGAACGTTTAAACTGAAAAATACTCATATTAAAATATAATGTAGATATCGGTAGCCGTACATTTCGATAGAATGCTAAATATTATATCAACAGCAGCTGCGTTTAATTATTCAACAGCTAGATTTTTTAAAATCTTTTATTTATATTTATATGTATTTAATTATTTATTTTGAAAAGCACATGTGAAGGAATAAGTGGGATAACAACAGAATGAAATTACAACAAATTCCTCACATCTAAAGCAAGGCATGATATAATACATTTACAAACATCTGACTGCATTGTAGTCAAGGCCCTCAGTGATTAACAACGCGGCTTTGTAGTAGGCTGCAGTGATAATTTGCCATTTTAAAAGCATGTGACTTTTAATTAGTCGTTACTCCGCTATCGGTGAACCGATTTAGTAAAAAATCAATATGCTTCTTCCCAAGGATGTTATAAATGGGTGTACGAACTTTCATGAAAATCCGATTGTGCGTATTCGAGTTATCGCGCGTCCAGACACACGGACAGACATTTCCCTTCCCCCAAGTACCATTCTTAAGTACTTAATAATGACTGTTCTCCACCAGTAGGTTGTGAAAATAGAAATGAAAACGGATATTAGGGCCTATGTGTATATGGTAAAAGCAAAGCCTGCCTACATACTGAATTGCATATCCAGTGTAGGCTATGGTTGGTTTCAGTGACCAAACTCTTATATATAAGGAGACTAGAAAGGCTTAGGCGAAAACGTAAACAAGTCAAGCGGAAAGGTATCACACTATTTTCTATCTGTGAGTTTAAAGTTTTGAACCTGGAATCCGATGCATGTATAAAGAAGGGCTTGAGATGGATGCACAACCCGGGGGACACTAACCTGTAAGCTGGTGCCGGCTGCCCCGGTGGGAGTAGGCCGTGCAACGGTTGTTGAGGCCGACTTGCTTGTGGTTAACGAACCAACGGGTTCCATCCTCCGCTGCTATGTGTATGGGTGCTTCTAATCCATGACCTTTACAACTCCTCTGCTATCTGTATATGATAACCATTGCCGCATTGCCCTCCTTAATTTTCTCCTTTAGTGGCCCTCCATTACTTTTACATTCTGGTCTTTTTTTATTAAATGAAATCGAAACTATTATAGAACTCTAATTATCCGGATTAATTGGGACCGAACCCGATTCGAATAATCAAATATCCGGATGATTGGGTAAATCAAGGAAAAGGAAATTTCTTTTCAAAGAACTAAATTGTACAGTACTGTAGGCTACTTACATAAAGTGTCACATCGATAAACATATCGCTTAAACATCGCTCAAAGTCAGTTGTTTTGCTAACATATTATCTATTTGTCGATAAAGGTTTTGCTTTTTTGCAAATAATCGGCCCTGAAAGAGGGTTTCCCAATTCTCGCTGCTGCAAAAACAACTAGAATACAGCCTCAAAGGGAACCGGATAATTGACCATCCGGATAGTTGGATTTTGGATGATTGGAGTTCTGCTGTATTGTAAATGGGTGTGTTAAACTGAAGAATATAATGGCACCATTTACCTTAACCCTAGGACTCAGAAGGGGGTGTTGTTGAACACTCAACTTTTTATTTTACTCTTGCTTGTTTCAAATTATTTTTGCAGAGGCACCGATTTGACAATATTGTTGAGGGGAGGGGCAAGAATTGGAAAGTACCTTGCCCCCTTCATAGGCCGGCGCCTATGAGAACCACCTTCTTTTGAGTTACTGTTTTTTCAATACTGCATAAATAATTGTGTAGGTAATAATTTTGTTTTTAACATATATTTGTCTAAGTATCTAAAATATCCAAAATGAAATTTATCAATAATATATTTGTCTGATTATTATGGGTGCGACAGAACAGAGAGAAGAAAATACCGAAAATGAACACACTCCCTCGAAGTCCGTGACTCGGACAGGGAGTAATAGAATTAACAGTATTCGCATTTTTTAAATTTATTTTTACAATAAAGTTCTCCGCCTTATACCCGCATTATAACTTATATCATAATTCGTAAGGTATCTTACGAGTCTAAATCTATATGTTACACATTATCACATGTTTATGCCATAACCTAGAAATTAAAATTACAATCGTTGTGGTATAGTGTCTCAAAATTTACACAAAATACTAGTCATAAATTTAATATGTTAAACCGTACAACAATTCTTCGGATTAAAGTGCTATCATATAATTAAAATTTTAAAGATATTGTGTATCTATGCAGGGTCCTTCTTCATTGGTGTGAACTCAGTACAAAATTAGTGTTCTTACTATGTGCATCTGCTTATAGGATATACTTAAAAGGACTGAAGATGGCCTACTTAGGCTGAAATGCGCATGTCCGTTTTAACACCAATGAAGAAGGACCCTGAATAGATACTCAAGATTTCTAACATTTTAATTATTTGACAGCAGGCCGCCCCCATGGTTGAGTGGTTAAATCGCCCGCCGTCCACCGCTGGGGCCCGGGATCGAATCTCGGTGGATCCATGTGGAATTTGTGGTGGAAAAAATGGGGTCGGGGCACTCGGGGTGCTCCTGTTTCCCCTGCCATATATCATTCCACCGTTGCTCCATTCTTCACAATATGATCATTTGGTTGCAATAAAGATTTATTAATTAAATGTCAGCACTTTCTTTTGACGACTTTTTGTATGTTTTTAATGCTTTAAATTTAGGCATATCTGTATTTTACACACGATGTGAAATTCAGATTCTAACAATGCATTCACCAGCCCGTCCGATTAAGGACACGATGCTGTTTGTTTTTTTAAGTGCTCTGCTAATGCAACGGTTAACATGCTGAAGGTCCGGGGCTCAAATCACAACTGACCGAAATTAAACAACGTGACGCAGTGGAGAATATTTACGGCATAGCTTGGTAAAACGCGTAACTTGTCCATCCTCAGGGTGAGAAGATTCATCCGTTATATCTATTGGGTTACCTTGTATTTTTTGGGATTTATTTTATTTTAAATGGTTTAATTTATTACTTCTCGATGGAGAACGAAATGTAGATTTAATACAGTAAGCCATATTTCGTTCTGAGAACAAGTTTTGAAATTTCGGGAAAAGATAAAAAGTGTTATTAAGCAGAAACAACTTTGGAAGTCCCCAAGTATAGCAAAACAGGTAGCTGGGATAATGGTATAAATTACGTTATTCAGAAATATTAAATTACAGAATCCAAAACATTGGCTGTGGCATTTACACTGAGCCTCGAGCGAGACCAGTGTAGTCTCTAATGAGGACGTAAAACGTAGAGTTAATAGCATTAGCATTCTTCCAGCCATCCATCCTTCACCAAATACAGATAAGTGTGTGAGACACCTGCCTGGCATATCAATAGAGTTCAATGACATTTACAATACAGTCTCTCTAACAAGCAATAACATTTCCAGATTATTATGCAAATACTCCAAGTCCTGGACTCTTCAGGATGTCTTCTTTCCATGTTTCAATTGCAGCTTCAAATACCCTTAAGCCCTTTGCTTTAAAAGGATATTGTTACAATATTGGGAGTGGTAGAAAGAAGTTTAGTACGTAAGATGATATTTTTCTTTCTTTATGGAAGATAATGTTAAGACGTCTCAGATGCCTGGGCTTTGACTTAGGTAATGGTATGTCAGCAACATAAAATCCCATGACCCCGTTATCAGTGGTGCTTTAGACGTCACGAAATATAAACTTGAGTTTGCCTTCAGGAAGTTCAACATTGTAATCTAGTCAAATAAGTCTAGCGTTCCTAAGATGGAGCTCCATGTATTCTCTTTGCATATAAATTGTCTTATTATAAGCACAAAAGAAAAAAAGTGATCCTTAATGATAGAAAGGATGTCATACACTTTATCTAATGATGCAGAACTCCAAACATTATCTTTGGAATGATGATCTCTTTACAACGTCTAGCTTTAATCTGGTTTCTATCAGCAAGATCTTAGTATCGTTTAGGCTTATTAGATTGTAAGAAGTTGGAATTATCTTCAGTTTTGACAGTCTCCGAGGTCATTGTTTATCGTTGCTGACTATTGATCTGAAGGTAATGGTACTATCTGGGATTTTTGTGAGGCAGGAAACACTTAAAGTTGGTGGATCCAGCTTGGTGAGGACAACGGATTAAATGCTGAACAAAGACGAACCGAATCCTTTTAGAAAGGCTGCAGCACTAGTAGCAGTATTCGGTTTTCCAAGTATTCCTAAAACACGCCTTTATACTGTACAAAAATTTAGAGATAGCTGGATTCAAGATATATCGATAGACATCTCGCAGAAACCCAATTTTATTACCATATCATAATTATTGAATAACTAAATATAATTAGATAACAATTAATAAAATCAGGTAAACTGAAAAGCAATTAAACTAATCTAACAAAGTGCCAGAATGCTTTTGTTTAATCAGTGATAATTGCAATTATGATATGCAGAAAATAAGTTTTTTTTTAATCGAGTTCCGAGTTAAGCTCCAGATCGATTTATTAAGCAGGGTTAACGGAAGAACAAAGGTCTACTTTGATAAGCATATGTGAAGGAATATGTGGGTAGTGCTATTTGTCAAAGCTAACTGTATTGCAACTTCCAAAGTCCTATATGAACACTGCAAAACAATATGTTGCCATGAGATCTTCTTTGTATGTGATACATTATTTCTAAGTTAATATATTGCCATAAAGTAGGCACTAAATTGGTCATTACTCAGATACCGGTCAACCGATCTGGTCCAATATCAATAGGCTTCTTCCCATGGACGTTATAAATGCGTATACCAAGTTTCATGAAAATCCGATAAAGCGTATTTGAGTTATCGCGCGTACAGACATATGGACACAATCTTATAAAGTACCGGTACCATTCTGCAGTTAATAATTATGAATAATTAAATAATAATTAAATACGTGCGGGTAGATAAAAGCCTTACAGCACAAAGAGACCCACGTTCTTGACCATCCACACAGTAGGGGTAAATGAGTACTTTTATGTAGGAACTTCACCAGCGTAATTTATTCTCGATTATAGATAAATTATTACTCATTGTTTCTATGACACTGTATGTATTTTAGTGGGCTGTATAGACAATGAGACGAGGAATCCTTCATGGCGCACCTTAATGTTAAGATGGCCTTTGTTAGTTTGCTGGTATGAATATGCGGATTCTTTAGCATAGATAGAAACAACAGATGTTTTCTGACATTGGTTACTACTCAGAAGAATAGCTTTATGTTCAAAACGTTTGCAGACGACATATTTTGAAGATCGGCATAACGAAATGTGCACAAAGGAGTATGTTGAGGAATGCCTATAAAATTGGATTAGGAATGGAATTCAACCTTGACATTTGGGTCACATTTTTCGGTGGGTCTAGCACAGTCATCTTCAGTCAAATATCTTATCCTGCATCTTAAAGAAAATTCGTGTGCCAAAACCACACATAGTTGCACATATCACATTTTGCTATGAAGGGACGGATATACCGTTTTGGGTTCAAAGAGAACGCTAAGAAATTGGTGACATTCATTTTTTTTTCTCAGCAATGAATTGTTCTGTAGTCTTGTAGTATCACATGCTCTTTATTGACTACTTGTGCATTGCATACAACTTTCAAAATTAGGCCTAATCAAACTGTTACAGTTAATTGTAATTATCTTTACAAATTGGCAGCCACATTTCGTGCACTGAAATGTCGTTTCCGTGATAATTTCCACAAATGTCAATATATCTGAGCGATTCTCTTTTCTTTCTATTTGTAAATATTACATGAACATCATCATCTACAATCTTTGGAATATATCCAGTATAATTATATAAAAATAATTAATCCACGAAGAGTACTTTTTTAAATTATCTTTTACATTAAAAATAATTTTATAAATAAACTATTAACGTTAACTCAATTTTTGTAAACATTGTTATTCATACGATATTAGCAAATAGATACTAGAAAGAATTACTCAGAAATATTGACATTTGTGGAAATTACCATGGAAACGGCATTTCAGCGCACGAAATGCGGCTGCCATTTTGTAACGATAACTGTAATGGGTTTATTCATTCTGAATATAGAATGCAGTAGTAGAAGTAGTGAATAAAGAGCGTGTAAAATTATTCATTGCTGAGAGAACAAATTAATTTCACCTATTTCCAAACCTGAATGTCTCCCCTTAAATCTGATTAACCATGAAAATAATGGCAGTATTCTTACACCGCTAGGTCACTGATTCATGAGCTAAACAGTCATTTTAAAATGTTTAGTATCACCGGCGTTAAAAATACGAGGGCCGTCCACAAAGTAAGTTTCCCTGAGTCCGTTTACAGAAACAAAACACAATTTCAATAAATAATCATTGCAACAGACACGGCCAGGTATTTTCCAACTTATTCGCCACCCGAATTGAGACATTTGTCATACCGTGGGGTCAACTTTTGAATACCTGTGGCTTAGAAGTGTGAAGCCTGGTATTTGAACTACTGTGTGACAACCATCTCCGCCTGTCTGTCATTCTCTCTCATTTCTTGAGGTGTAGAAAAAGATGGAAATCAGTGCGAGCGAGGTCCGGGCTTTAGGGTGAATGTTTAAACACCACCCAGCCGAACTTCTGCAGGAGACTTGCTAGGAGGTGTTTAAACATCCAGTCTATACCCCGGAGCCGGACCTCGCTCCCAGTGATTTCCATCTTTTCCTGCACCTCAAGAAATGACAGGGAATGACAGAGAATGACAGAGAGGAGGAGATTTTTGTCACACAGTGGTTCAATTCAAATCCCTGGCGACAGACTTGTACGACACATGTATTCAAAGGTTGGTCCCACGGTATGACGTTTCAGTTTCGGTGGCAAATAGGCCTATGTTGAATAATAGCAGAATACTTTCTGTATCTATTGGAATATATATGTCCACGAAATAGTGTTTTGTTTCTGTAACCGGCCCCAGGGAAACTTACTTTGTGGACGTCTCTCGTACTTTGAACAATATTCTTTTTAAGAATTCAATACATCTCTTCCATTTTTAGTTTTTAATTCTTCAACAAAAGTTAAGTTGGATAAACAGCTATAAGAAGAAGTATCTTTTCGGAAAGAAGGTATCAGCTAGAATTGTCCAGCACTAAAGACACATCTCGCCTGTAGATAACGGTTTACGCGCGAATCCTGACATTTAAATGTGTGAGAGACAATGGAGAGAGTTTCTGGGTTATGAGGTAACATGTTTATCTCACATACAGCAGTTCCGCCTCCATTTCCCTCCAGCATATGTTATATCCATGAATCATATTCCAACCACTGTGCTTCCATTTTACTCCTTGCAAACGGAACTTCCCAGTAACCTGAATTGTTCATATTATAATATTATTATTTCACACATTTATCCCAAGTGTAGGCTAAATAAACTTAAATTTTAGCATTCGCATTTGCAAGTGAGGAAACCCCCAAAATACCGCGTTCGGAATGGCGGCACCTAAATGTGAATCTATGATCTCCTGAATCTTAGTCCGCGACGATACTGCGTTGCTGCCGTTATATAATACTATATAATTTATATAGCCTACATGCATTTCGGCATTTAAAATGCCATCTTCAGTCTTTTCGATTGATAACTTACATCATTCTTGTATTTCCACGGACTAACAATGCTAGTGGACCGTATGTCTGGCTAAGTTTGACCATGATAATCCCAAAAAGATTCTAACATCTAATTTCTATAGGCAATGAACGGGAGTTCTGTCTGATCCTGGATCTACTGGTGGTTTCATCGCCAATGTCACTGCTATCTCTCTCTCTCTCTCTCTCTCTCTCTCTCTCTCTCTCTCTCTCTCTCTCTCTCTCTTTTTTTTTTTTTTTTTTTTTTATATATATATGAGCACAGGTGGAGTCGAAGATTTTAACATACCACATCAAGACTGTACAATTATTTTAACTAGTGTTTTTACTAAAGTAACTTAAAATTGAAGAAACTCTTTAATTATGTGTGCGGGGATGATATGGTTTATGTAAATTTATAATTTTAATTTTGTGTAAGTTATATTGACTGGGAGATCCGAAGGGAAGAGACTACTTGGAAGACCTAGACATGGGAGGACAATATTAGAATAGATTTAAGGGAAGTAGGATTTGCGAGGGATGTTTGGTTGGAGTTAGCACAGAATAGGGTTGAATGGCGGGCTAAGGTGAGAGCGACAATGAACTACCAGGCTCCATAAAATATATATCCTTTAGTTTGCTACTTTTCGGCGTGTTACCAGTCCCACAAGCAGCTGTTTTAGAGAGCGTGTACTAAATAGTATATTGCGATACTAGTTCCGTAAGCGGTGCATACGGATCGAGGAAAGAGGTTTTTTTTTTTCAATTTCCGAGATCCGTTATGCGTTCACGGAACGAGTATTGCATGCTATTTTTTGTACGATGATTATTTATATCAATTTAATTATATTAATTGAGATATTAGCTGAAAATATTATGTATATACATTATTGGAAATAGATGTTATATTTTAGAAAGTGATTCGCATGTGTTGGGGACTGAATATTTGTCCTGTCAAAGCCGCCACAGCAGGGGGGCCTTGGTTCCGGCTTTCGATAAAGGCTTGTATTATAATGGTTTTACTTACGGCACGTGTGCTTTCTGTAATTTTTACCCCACTGAGATTTATTAAGTGCCAGTATGGTACTTTATGAGATTGTGTGGGGGACGAAAAATGTCTGTCCGTCTGTCTGTCTGTCTGTCCGTGTGTCTGTACGCGCTCTAACTCAAATACGCTTTTTCGAATTTTCATGAAACTTGGAAAACACATCTATAATGTACATGGGAAGAACCCTATTGATATTGAACCAAATCGGTTCACCGGTACCGGAGTAATGCCCAATTTAGTGCCTATTTTAATAGATTATGGCGCCTTTCTAATAGAAAGGTGCCATAATTCAAATACGCTGTATCGGATTTCCATTAAACTTGGTATACGCATTTATGACATCCATGAAAAGTACTCTGTTAAATTTGAACCTAATCTGTTGACCGGTACCGGAGTAAAACCCAATTTAGTGTATATTTTAAAGGCGCAATAGCTCAAATACGCCTTATCGGATATTTATGAAACTTCGTATACGCATTTATACTATCAATGGAAAGACGTCTGTTGATGTTCAACCAAATCGGTTGGCCAGTACCGGAATAATGCCCAATTTATTGCCTTTTATGTTAATATATGAGAAGTCGCGATAACTCAAATATGCTTTATTGGATTTTCCTGAAACTTTGTATACCCATTTATAATGTACATGGGAAGACGTCTACCGATATTGGACCAAATCGGTTGTCCGGTACCGGAGTAAAACCCAATTTAGTGTCTATTTTAAAAACGCGGTAACTCAAATACGCTTTACCGGATTTTTATGGAATTTGGTATACACATTTATAGTGTTCATGAGAAGAGGTCTACTGATACTGGATGAAATCGGTTCACCTGTTTCGGAGTAATGCTCAATTTGGTGCCTATTTTATGATAATATACGTATTCGAAAGAATTTATATAAAAAAAAAGCAAATCATTTATCATGACAACATAGTCAATTGTTTTACTGTGATATTTTACGGCTTTGGAAATTAAAATAGAGATAGCTATGACCAAAAACACTATTGTTTTACATGCGCTTATAACTTACAACTAGACCGTTAAACTGACCCAGGTGACAGAGATGGTAACGTTTTGGCCTCACGTTATGGAGTTCCATGGTTCAAATCCCGAAACCAGCCAATTTCACTTTCTTTTTCGTACTTTTATGTGAGTGTGCGATTGTCAAGATATCAAAAATCTGTACAGTTCAGCTGATGCTGGAAGATTTTAATCTGATTAAAAAGAAAACTAGACCTTTGTTCTTCCCTAAGCCCTGCTTAATGAATAAATCTGGAGCTTAACTTGTAAATCAATTAAAAAAACATATTATGCATATCATAATTGCAGTCATAACTGATTAAAAAAAACATACTGGCACTTTTTTACATCAGTTTACCTGATTTTATTTTGTTTTCATAGCAACCAGATTGCGTGTGCGAATGTCAAGTTACGATCCACAGCAACAATATTCGTAAGTACCACTAATTAGTTACGTCGTGCAAAAAATATATTAACTTCCCAATCACTAAGACCTCTAGTCCGTTAATAACATTAAGTACCGGCATTGCAGCCTGCTATTGAACTTGTAACGATCCATTGCCAAGGATGGAGGCCCTCATACCGCACAATGGATAATTAGGAGCGACACACGATTAACAGTACAGCTAAGCTATGAGGGATAATAAGTTATCAGCTGCAGAGTGTCACAGCAAGCGGAAGTGCAGCCTTCACATCCCGATAACCCAGATTCAGTGAGCGCACGGAAACAAAGTCATCCACCTTGCAAGTCACTTCCAAGCGACTGTTTGTACTGTAGCTGTTGTATTTACTATCTCTTTGGTCGGCCTGAATTTACAATCAGTAAGGCCCTGGATTTTGGTTCCTGGTTCATAGATTCGTCCCCGACCCAGGTCGATGGCATTTATGTGTTTGCAAATGTGAGAAACCCATGTTTGTAGATTTACGGACATATAAAAGAAAACTCCTCTGTGACTAATTTTCGGCTCAGCAGCGTTGGTTATAGGCAGGGACGTAGCCAAAATGTTATTTCGGGAGGGATCCATTTGTAAAATTTATTTTAAATTAATCCTTCAAATTTCATTTTAACATCTTCGTTTTCTGTTACAAAGCAAGACTAACTTTTAACTCTTTCAGTATATTTACTTATCTAAAGTAGTCTTACACGAAGGGGTAAAAAATTGTTTTAATGTAAATTTTTACAATTAAAACGACAAATTATTTCGACAAAGTATACATATTTTAAAAAATAACTGGGCTTAAGTTATTATACATTTTAACGCAAAAAAACTAATAAAATAGTCCTTAAAGTTAAAAAATATAAAATATAGAAACAACAAAATAGTACATAACGGAACAAGCCTATAATACCATTTATTAACGAGCAAAACGAGTTTCATAATTTTCATACGAAAATCTTAATTGCCATTATAGGCAAATTGCATAGGACTGTTTTTGTTCGACCATAATTAGTCTGAATATTAAATTTGTTATATTTCACAATCACTCAAACGGCGAGCCCGGCATGACCTTCGCATCAGATGGTTGCTGGTCGTCGTAGTTCTTGTCTTCTCCAACAGATGACAGCTTACGTGTTCGATCAAATCGAGGCTAAATTTTGCTCGTTTTCTTCAAACCAACCTATTTTGAAAACACGAAATTAATTCATTTTAGTATGATATTAAAATTAATACGAATAAAATTGTTTTTATTTTAAATACAGGCTATATATTACTAAGTTTTCAGGTGCTCCTGTCAAGGGTCTCGAGATCGTTCAGTCGATAATAATCGATACTACACCAGTTTCGAAATAGAAAATAGTATCGAAATGAGTATAATTATGACATCACGTCACACGTGTTATAGTATGGTCGAACAAAAAGAAGTTTTGTATACGAATAACACATCCTACTGTGTAATTTTTTAATCTAACATTCCTATGTTAAAACTGAAATATTTTTTGTATTCAATTGTATTTTCGCTTTTTGGAGTGAAACTTCTTTAGCCGCGGTAGGGGTAAATCGAGAGCTTGTGTAACGCTGAAAATCGTCACGAAATTAGTGAGGTGTGACGGAACGGACTGCACAGAAAACAATCAACTCAATGATTAGCCTTGTCGAAAATTTAAAAAGTTAAAAATTAAAAAATCCAAAATCCAAAATTTATAAAATCTAAAAATCCCAAAAATAAAAAAAATTAAAGATAAAAAAATTAAACAATCCAAAATTAAAAAACCCAAATTTCAAAAATTAAAAGATAAAAAATTAAAAATCAAAAAAACCAATATTAAAAGAAGTCCAATAAGCCCAAATTGAAAAAATCCAATAATCCAAAATCGAAAAAATAAAAAAATAAAAACATGTTTCACTTCCGTCGCGTGGCGTTCCACGCAAACATTTTCCCCCCCTTTTCAGGCTACGGTCCCTGGTTATAGGCCTAAGTAGCAATGTAAATGAACATTTCGTTCCGGCAGGGTGTTACTGATGTTAAAATATAGAGAAAAGCAACCTTAGACCCTTAACCCCAAACTTTGGCTGGATACATATCTTGAAGTACCTTATATTGAAATAATTTAGCGTTTTGGCTTGCTGAGGGCGTATCTTGCAGACCAGACATCATAATGGTACAGCAAAGCTCTTACAAAATGTGCGTCACTCCCTATAAAGAGGTCTTGGGCGTTACACGCTGCCAGTTGGAAAGGTCACAGATAGAACTCGTGCCAATAACCAACTCTTCTTCTCTTCCCACAGTTTTTCCATAAGTAGGCCTATACAAGCTTAAATATTATGTCATTAGCTTCGCAAACAAATCTGATGTGAAACACATTACTACCTCTGCCCAAATAAACGTTTTGCCTCTTAGTAAAATATATTATGTACAAGGCGCGTCCATAAAGTAAGTTTCCCTGAGTCCGTTTACTGAAACAAAACACAATTGCATGGAAATATTTATTGCAACATATACAGCAAGTGTTCAGAAATTTTTAACAAATTCGCCACCGGAATTGACAATGGTTTGTTATATCGTGGGACCAACTTTTGAATACCGTGTCGTAGAAGTGTGCCGCTTGTAATTGGAACCACTGCACAAGCATTTATTTGAAAGGAAATGAGTGCAATTAATTTCACGAAATTGCTTTCATATAAATAGTTGCGAAACCTAGTGTCATCATGTAAACTAGTCTTTATAGTAAAGAAATGATAATAAAAAATTATTTTTCTTATAACATTAAAGTATGGGCGTAATTATTGTGTTAACTGTTTTCTTTGCAGTCCGGCATGGGTTTGTATACTGCGTGAGAAATTACGTCTCGCACATTTAAGGGCTAAATTCACTAATTAATCTTATTGTTCCCCATGGGACAAAGCATACAAGAAACAGAAACGATAACAATGTAACAAAGGAAAATAAATAAAATGATTTGACACTAGTCAAAATAAATAGGTCTTTTTCCTGGTAAGTGAAAGTTGTTTAGTGGTGTATCACCTCAAGAGCAAGAAGGGCCACATGTCTTGCAAATGAGGATGGCAGGCTCTGTACAGTCCAGGTATTGTTCCTCTGGCTGTATCATTAAACCGTTGACTTCAATATCAGCTAGAGGATACTGCTGTTTATAATAGGCCACAGTTGGTTCGCATATCAGTTGTTTTTCTTTATTGACATCATGGGGTTGGTTTTTACGGATCTCGAACGGAACTTTGGGATCGATTATGTAGCTGTTTTTATTACCTTTGAAAGCTATCATGTCGAACATTCTAGTGCTTCCTTCTCGGACAGACCATGGACATCTTCATGGATGTTGTAACCACTGTGTCGAAGAACCTCGTCTATGGTAATCCTTTCTTGCTTTACGTAGAGCCATACCATGAGGGCAAGAACCAAGAACGTGGAGAAGAGTTTCTATCTCGTTGCCACAATGACGACAACGGTTACTGCCTATGGTCCTCCTGCTCGACACGGCACAAATTTCTACGACATTGCCAGTCATCTGAATCGTAAAGTTTAAAAGAAAATTATTTCAGTTCGTTTGTGCTTAGAATAGTGATCAAAACACTTTTTGGTAATTTTGTACATAGCGGAATTCAGGCTCGTTTGGTTGGCAACAATTTTGTTGGAGTTAAATCACCGTTTGAAACAAATGAAATTTGCAGAAATATTTGCGTAAAAGGTTGGCCTATTTGTAAATAAATGTATTTCTCTTTAGAAGTTATAAAAAAGGCTAATAACGAATATTGAATAACCCTTCGCTACGATAAGAATTTTTAGCCTTTGAAGCAATGGAGAGAATTGAAGGTAAATATACTAATGTTCTGAGCGAAATTAAATATTGTATTGACTTACGTTGTATTTTACTATTAACATTTAAACTGCTAGTTAATGGACAAAATTTTTATTGCCGAAATAGATATTTATGTTATTTTCAATTGTAAATAATTAATACCTAACGATAATAGTAGTAGTAGTGGTAGTAGGGGTAATAGCATTTGTAGCGGTTAAATTAAAGAAATAAATAATTGTTTACTTGTACGAAAGGGAAGAGAACAACAGTGACATCTGGTGATATCAATAATCGCTATAACGTGCTAGCATCTTTTTCTTCACCCTTAACTAGCTCAGCCCGTAAAATAGAATTTTACATAGACGGAGAGAGTCCTCTTACGCAGTGATTACGATTCAAAATAACATAAATTCTTTTATCACCCCTGACCTTCTGGATATGCATTGTGCTTATATTCGTACACCAGCTGTTTCCGTTCGTGTCTTTGTTCAAGAAGTATTAAGGGCTATTCAGTACTTTTGTTATTAGAAGAGACGATAACAGGTTTACTGGTAAATATTATAATACCTGAAATGAAATTCAATGTTAAAAGCATCTAGCAGACGTGATTAGCAAAGCCTTCGTGAATTCACAACATGAATGCAAAGAATTAATGAGGGAGGCCATGATTTTGTTCTTAAATGAGCAGTAACTTCTTTCTTTAATAGAAAAAACATTGAATATCTTGTTGATTGACGTTTATTTTCGTTCTTGTTGCACAATAGCGAGTTAGTCGTGATGATTCACAAGAACCTTAATGCATTTGTGGGTTTTAACACCGCACAACTATAATTGTTTCGTTATGCAACGAAACTTTGTCTTTATTTTCAACAATCAACCTTGAAGAAGAATTTCTCTAATGTTATTGTGGTGCAGATGCATTCCATTAACCATCAAATAAACAAGTTTATTACCGCTTACCAAAAAGCATAATGTTATTTGTTGTGTGTATTATACTCTTTTTATACCATCTTTGAGATTGTAAGTTGAGATTAGAAAATGATACTTTTAAGCTCAAAACTCATCAGAAGAAGAGTAAGGACATCTTATTAACCATCTATACAATGTATTTGAAAGTGTCTGTTTGTAGGCTTTTTTTTTTCTTTCTTTTTAAATTCACCTGTGTTTATACTCCTTTTAGCTGCGAGGCCGTATCAGGAGTTCGAGATCTGTGTCTTTACAGTAGGGTAGGTCATGGAATTATTGATTGTCAATTGTTTCTATTTTGGGTGCATTTTTATAGAGTAAATTTCAATAGATATTAATTTAAATGGATATGATACAGGATGAAATGGTGAGGATGATTCATGGTATGTAAATATCCAACTCGGCATTTCACTTTACGACTGGCAAAACCAAGAAAAAACCCATGTCGAATTGCCCGGTCACGGGATTTGAACATGGGACCTCCCGAATGCGAGTTGTAGCTCTTTATTTCATGAGGTGATAATTATATTATGACATATGGGACCTAAAATAAATACGAATGCACTATTTGACGTAATCATTTCTAAACTTTTTTCCGGAACCTTAGAAACTTGTATAATGAATAACTATTCTTTTAAAAATATATCTTTTGGAACGGATGACACAGTTGCAATCTGATATATAGGATAAAAGCATTTTACCGGAGAATAGCTACGTAAAAACTAGGACGGGAAGAAATACTTTCATAATTCTTACTCCTTAAAATACAGAATGTCCATGATATAATATTTAATGGCCATAGATTCCATGGTTACTGTATAATTTTTTATGTTACTAAATGCCGTCATTATAAGATCGTCCCAAATACGTTACCGAGCTTGACGGTTTAGTTTCGAGACAATACCGGCCTCAGATCTGTCAGTTCCTGGAGCATGACCGTTTGCAATGGGTGCCTCGGATGCTGCCCACCCATGAAACCTTTAATGAATGTTTTGCCGGATTTCTCTGCTTTTCGAAAGTCACACACTTTTTTATGACAGAACAAAGCTTTCACTCTTTAAATTCACTACTGCGGTGAACTTGGTAATAAATTATGTTCTTGTAGAACAAAAACCAAAGAAATTAGTGGTAGGTATAACAAAAGTTGTTCATATCGAATTAAATTATAATTTAACTCATTATTTGCCTTTTCAGTCATGTGTTTTCCCCTTTTATTTTGTTTCATGAAATAATTTGTTCACTTGTTTATAGTTGTCTGTATTGTATTCCTCAATATATATACTGTATATATATATATATTTATTACATATATATTATATATATGTGTGTGTGTGTAATGTAATCGCCGATAATGTTATCAGTCTGGTAATGTTATCATTTTTATGAAGTCCCGTACGGATTAATACTGATAGTCTACATTGAAAAAATGCTGTTTATTGTGATCAAAGATTCGGTTTCTGTTATCACAGTTTTATTTTTGCGGCTTTATTTCCAAGTACTATACGTCATTCAAAATTTCGTTTTTAAGAGTTTCGTATTGTGTTGTACCGGAGATAGCAATACTATTCCCAGCTCACAGGATGACCAGTTCTAGGGGGTGGCATTACTCAACTTTCTCTTTTAAGCAATACAACAGGTTTCACCCCACAGTTGAGCTGCAGCTTTTGAAGATTTATGAAGATAACAGTGTTGACATACAGTGATGGCTAGAGTAAAATGAAAAGACTTGATTAGGCAGGGTTTTGCTACGCGGTGTTCACCACAGATCAGTATAGACTTCCAAAAATACTCATATTTTGTAACTGAGTATGAAGTGTTGGTTAATGGACTCCAAAAGAAATAATTAAAAACTTTGTTACTGGTTGAAATAATAGTTGCTTGCAGAATATTACTGTATTAGTCTATGAGTGGTTCATTGATTCACAGTTACGTATTATTTTATGAATAAATATTTTTAATTCTGTTTTGTAGTGTATTATCTTATATGTGAATAAATAACCAATATTTAATTCCTTCGGCTACTGTTATCAATCGGTTAATATTATCAGATTACCTGCGTCCCGAAGTGATCACAATAAGCGGCGTGCATTGTATAATTTATATATTTATTATTAATCTCCATACCTTCCACTGATTACCTATGTTCTATATTTTTGCTCCTTTATTATCTCAAAATTAAGACTTTTGTTCCACCTTACTATAATACGCTTCCTATGTGACGTAAAAGTGTCTTCATAACAACAATGAAAGCTTTGATGAGGTATCGAACACGGAACAATCTTTGAAGCCTTGAGAGAAGCAAAGGAAGCTGCGTAATAAACAACCTCTAATCATAGCACTACTTACTGCATATATTTATGAAGGAGAATTTTGATATAATCTGTAAAATTAAACTCGAACAGGGTACGTTATATTGTTCACTAAATGAGATTTTCCTCTGTGAACAGTGTATTAATGTTACAATAGGCCTGCTAGATTTTAGGTGCATGTGGGTAGACCTAATAGGCAGGGAAATATTTATCGACTGAGAGGAGAAACATTGATTTGGTTGTTGTTCAGTAGAGCAAGTCAGTATTTCACAAGCAGAGTTGTGCAAACCCTAGCGTCACATCGTGCAGACGTTTCCATGGGAACAGAAATTATTACCAACTCTTGTAATTAAATACAATAGTGACATTGCAAGCCTTATAATGATTTTATGAGAGACAGTAATACACCTTTCACATTGTAGGCTAGTTTATACACTATGGTACTTTCCCAATAATAGGCCTATTAAAAGTAGCCAATCGGTAAACACCTCAACCATAAGATACTTTGACTGTTTTAAAGCCAAGTATAATGTTGTCTCACTTAGAGGGATCGGGGACTTTAAGCTGGGGGGCCCGTGTCGTCGATTTACTGTACGTAAAAGAACTCCAAGTCTAAAATATTAGAGCATCTGTACAACATTCTCAGCCGTTTCACGTCCAAGTGATACCTTAGTTTCCGGAAGGGGGTTTAGAGTCGATGGGCTTACCACCTGTCCCTCTGTCCTCTCTCGGAAAATAAGCGTAACAAAATTCACATAGGTAACAGAAACCTCCACTTGGAGGCCCTTCGCCCCACCATAGGGGATACAGGAAACCAGATACAGAGAGATCGAGCTTATGATAGGAGCTTGATTCTTTGTTAAAGATGCAAAATAATTGAAAATGTAATTCTCATTGCTAAAGAATCTAGCAGGGGTACTGTAAGATAAATTACAGTGGTTGGTCTATATTGGAGGCACTGCTATATCGAATACCGGCGTATGAATGGAATAGTCTTTGTAATGCGGTATTGTAGACGTATAAAATACCCTAACCGAGCGAAGTGGCCGAGATGGTAACGTCTTGGACTCGCATTCGGGAGGTCCCAGGTTAAAATCCCATGGCCGGCCAATTTGACATGGGTTTTTTCATGGTTTCCCCAGTCATAAAAGGCAAATGCCGAATTGGATATTTATATACCATGAATCATTCTCACCATTTCATCCTGTATCATACTCATTTAGATTAATATCACTTGAAATTTACTCCATAAAAATACACTAAGAATAGAAACAATTGACATTGAATTATCCGGATCGCTAAGTTGCGAGCATTTTCAAAAAAGCAAGACTTTTATCCGTCACAATCGACAGTTTGTCGGCAAAGCAACTGAATGTGACCGATATGGTCAAGATGTGACACTTAATGTAAGTAGGACTACAGTACTGTAAAATTATTTTTTTTAAATACATTTTTTTTTTCATTTTTTTATCCAATTAACAGGAAATTTGATTTTCCGGATCAGGTCCGGTTCCAATTAAACCGGTTAATTGGAGTTTACAGTAGTTACAAAGTAAGTTACAAGAAATAGGCTATTCATCTCTAGACTGCAATGGGACGCAGCAGTATGAGAGACACAGTATTTTATTCAAAGACTTCTTTTGTCCTTAAGGCGATATGGTTTTCAGCGCATCAGTAAAAATGTTGAGCAAAAGCGAAGCCTAACGGCAGCAAAATGAAAGTTATGATTCAGTTGACTAATATTCACCTTGACTCACTATCATTATGTCTTATGTCACCCGAAGAAAGCTGCACCTTGCAGAACTGAGTCACATACTATCACTTCACCCAGACACCTAAGATACAGCCTCTGCAGGCGAGATGAATAATCGCGACCATGAGTGTGTAATGCATTTTCTGCTTTCACAAACGTGAGTACACTCTCTGTGGTTGGTAGTCATTTCGTGTAGTTTATATGCTAAATTATCAATCGTGAGATACTACACACTTTCTGAACTTCCACCTTTCATACGCGTATTGGTGAATCTTCTTCACTTTTATACAGTTTCTCCTACAATTGCTCTTTTCTTTCTTTAAAATAAACTAATATCAGACCTTCTATTAAAGGGTATGCAATTGATCCGACAATCCGAATTCTAAAGCAAACGGTCTCAGACTTTGGAGACATACAGGGAAAAGTAGGGTATTTCTCTCTCTCTCTCTCTCTCTCTCTCTCTCTCTCTCTCTCTCTCTCTCTCTCTCTCTCTCTCTCTCTCTCTCTCTCTCTCCCTCCCTCCCTCCCTCCCTCTCTCTCTCTTTAATTTTTTTATTTTTGTTTTTTTTTAAATTCAGCTGTGTTTATACTCCTTTTAGCTACGAGCCCATATCAGGAGTTCGGTATGCATGCCTATACGATAGGGAAGGCCATGGAAACTTATAAACTGCACCACATCTCTGCAAGATGAAATTTTGATATTGAAATTTGCTACTTTTTAAATTTTTATATTTCCCTTTTTAATTTTTCATTAAAATCCTATCACATTAAAAAAAGTTATTTTCTTTAAAGTATGTTAAATTTTAAAAAAATAATGCCCTGCAATCGAGTTATTTCATCTTAAAGACGGATTTTTAAAAAGAATTTCTTTAGAGCTAAATAATATAAATTTACAAGATAGAGCATCTCTAATAAATTATAGAACAACTAATTTATTTTCATCTATATATATACAGTATATATAAATGAATGTATGTGTGTATCTGTGTGTGTCTGTCCTTTATGCATTACTACACCATTCATCCGATCGCCATGAAACTTTGGGAAGTTGTTGAGTACATTCCCGGGAAGGTTCTGGCATATTACATTTTTAATTTTTGCTTTCGTTCGTGAGTTATGAGTGAAAAACGGGTAGAAAACGTGTATTTTTTGCGTTTTCGAAGCATCAGTTTCCAGTAATACATTTCAATGTCAAATCAATTACAGTAGGCTTTGGCTATTTTTGTCATACCTTAGACATAAAACCATCGCGATCGCTTGAATGTTGTAGCTCACGCTGGTCAATTCATTTGTTTATAAAGTCAAGGCACGCAGACATATTAAATTTTCAACCTACACCGAAGAGGATTATTATTATTATTATTATTATTATCATTATCATTACTACTACTAATATTATTATTATAAGAGGGATAATCAATATAGGCCTAAATATGGTCAAATGTTGTTCGATTTGGACGAAACTCACTATAAAGGGGTTTTCTGGGCCAAGGACCTCGAATCTGAGGTCGCTTTTACTAGGCGACGCTATCTAATCGTGGTATGTAGTCCATGTGATTTAGGTGTTAATAAATATAATGATTTAACTATTATGATCTTAATTTTTAATTTTTGAAATAATTATCGCGGGCGAAGCCGCGGGCACACGCTAGTTATCAATAAAGAATGAAATTTCACCACAGCTTTTTGGCTGTCGGACAGCTGTTCAGCATTGTAATATGATACGATTTTTAACCATTAAATTTACAGTCTTAGCATAATTTTTTGTTATGTTAAAGGAAAATTACGTTTTGATCCATGTGTTTGCTCATTTCTTAGGCTTCTTTCCTAAAGGTTTTATAATTAACTAGCATGTGCCCGCGGCTTCGCCCGCGATAATTATTTCAAAAATTAAAAATTAAGAGCATAATAGTAAAATCATTATGTTTATTAACTCCTAAATCACGTGGACTACATACCACGATTAGATAGCATCGTCTGGTAAAAGCTACCTCAGATTCAAGTTTCTTGGCCCAGAAAACCTCTGTATAGTGAGATTCGTCCAAATAAAACAACGTTTGACCATATTTAGGGCTTACAACATTCAAGCGATCGCGAAAGTTTTATTTTCAAGGTATGACAAAATCAGCCAAAGCCAACTGTAATTGATTTGACATTGAAATGTATAACTGAAAACTTATGTTTTGAAAACGCAAAAAATGCATGTTTTTTGCCCGTTTTTCACTCATAACTCACGAACGCAAACTGAAATTAAAATTCCGTCTTCGAGGTGCATTTTCCGACCCTTCAGCCCACCTATGTTTAAAATTTCAGATCTCTGCGTTCAGTAGATTTCGCTGGACATCGAGGACAATTCCTTTTATTAATACAGATAATATGAATTATAATGATACCTTCTCTAATTTGTCAAACATCCATTTCATTTAATCCAAACCCACCTATACCATTGGCAACAATATGTTCTGTGAATTTGTTTCGATAATTCTATGTAAAAAGGGCTTAAGTATTTTAAAAAACATTTAATTTTTGGCATTTAGAATCAGAATTTTTCAAAATCCCTTCTTAGTGAGCATCTACAATATGAAACGAAGGTACTATCAAAATTCCAAGTCTCTACCTGTTATAGTTTAGGCTGTACGTTGATTCCTGTCAGTCAGGACAAAGCCTTTTATATATATAGAGAAGAGATTGATCGCTAATAATAATGCGTAAGTCTCTATTGCTAAAGCAAATTACAAACCCGTGCCGGACTGCAAAGAAAACAGTTAACACAATAATTAGGATCTTAGTTTATTTCTTGTACTCGGCCTCATGACAAAAACTAAAGAACTACTTGATAAAGAAGTAGTAAGCCGTTAATAACGGCCATGGGAGTTGGCATGCTGGCATATGCCCCCTACCAATCCTACCGTCTGCCTCTAGTAGATAATTAATACAGCGGTCGAATGGCAGGCCTTGTCCCTCAAAGGGATGTGGTGCCATGGCGTTTGGTTCAGAACTCATAAGACGTAGCTCATAACTAATAATATTAGCTAATATTGTTATGAAACGGAAAACAAATAATATTAACCCATATTATATTTTCGCTAATGATATGTGTGCAAAAGTTCTTTGGAAAAAGAGCCCAGGAGAGATCATGGAGTTTCCTTGTGAGTTGAGGAATGTCCTGTGACCCAGGATGCGTGCAGTCTCGAGGAGGTGGGGTTCTTCAGGGCACAGACCTCACTCGGAGTTACTCTGTATTCCATGGGAGACTGTCACACTCAACTTCCGGGGATACCGTACTTGGTCAAGTATTCAACTTTATCCTTTTTATTGGCACACGCAATAAATGTTATGACAGTTAAAAACTTGATAGGCGTTTGCACAGGCTGTTTCATTCACCGGACTGTATTCTGGGCTTCTGGCCTGTCTACGAGTATTACTTGGACGTGAAAGGGCTGAGATATTTTGTCAAGAGGCTCTAATTTAGGCTCGGAGTTCTTTTACGTACCTTAAATCTACGACAGCTTAAAGTCCCTCCTGGAGGAGTCCGTGCCCAGGATTTTTACGTCCTGAAAAATCCATCGACCGCAGCCGGGTTTGATCTCGCGACCTTCGGATAGAGAGGTGGGCACGCTACCAACATATACAAATATATACCGTATTTTATGGACTATAAGACGCTCCGGACCATAAGACGCACCTTTTTAGGATGGAAATTTAAAGGAAAAAAATTTAATGTGACTCTAAACGAAAAATTTTAAAGGGAGTAATATATTTAATTGCGTAAAAACATTACAATGTTGAGTAAATCTCTTCTAACTTAAAACCTGCGTTGTACAAAAATCTCTTCTGTACAGGTGGCATCGCGTGGATTTTAACAACTGAACTGATTTCTCATGAAAGACTTTACACCCTCAGACCCTCAATTCAGCATACGGTTAGTGTAACGGGACAAGGCTGATTAAACCACCCGGAGGAGACAACTCCTTTCGTGTAAAAGAACTCTACAATACTTTATTTTCATATTGTTTGCCTGGCTTCCAATTACCCTCATTTTACGATTATTGCAAGTGCATTCCTGCCATCTTGTTTATAATTATGGTATTCCGGCAATATTTACCATAATTTTAATTCTTCTTAGTGTACTTCGGACCATTAGACGCACCCAACTATCAAAGGTGCGTCTTATGGTTCGTAAAATATGGTAAATACACATATTTATAAACGTTTGAGTTAACGGTACTTTTAGGGTCAAGGGACCATGAAACTTAACTGCGTCTCGAAAAGGCAATCTTTCTTCAAAATCCACCTAACGCAGGTTGAATTCAATAAAATAATTACTACTTGTTTAGTTTGGTTTCAAGCACATGTCTGCCTTCTTTATGTTTAGTTTGGTTTCAAGCACACGTCTGCCGTCTTTACGAACAGCGAAATCTCCATTTTCCAGTTCATCATCTAAGCATTTCAAAAATGTGTAATGGTATTTTTCAAGTCGCGAGGAATCTTAGATTCGCGGTCAAGAAGTCTTGCAGGAGACCTTGACTTTGTTGTGTTTTTGTTTCCTTTACTTCAACAGGTTTTGGAATTAGGTAGGTCTTTCCGCGCTGGTTAACCTGAACAAGTACGCGTAATTTGTCACCTGTCGCCTTGCTTTCGCAATGTCTCGGACAAAACGTGCGTGTGCTAGAAATAAGAGGATCTTACCGACAAGAGTTTGATTTTGTTGATAGTGACATTACATCTGAAACAGGAAATTTAGTTTCCAGGTATAGTCTACTCTTATATTATAAATAGACCTGGGATTTTAAGGCAAATGCCTATTTTGTTCCTTATGAAATAACACGACAATTTTTAAATATGTGGACGTTTCATGATATATCACTTACATTTAGAGTGCCCTAAAATGCCTTTTTGGACCTTAAGAGCCTATTTTACTATTTTAGTGCCTAAAAATGCCTATTTTGTACATTTAAAATAAAATTCAACTTCTGTAATTTTTACAATCTTATAATGGACATCCCTCAATGAAAAGCAGAACAGCAGAGGTGGGTTTTTCACAGAAGTATAATTATTCCAAACAATTGTCGCTAAAGGAATGCTCACTGACGGGGGAGGGAGAGGATTAAGGGGGAAGGACTACTGTGTCAAGTCACCAGTGAAAGAACATCTGTTTAAGTGAATATAATTCGTGATGCCTAATTTTGCATGGTATGTTAACAATAGGTATACCATGTTTCTTGCAGTAAAAAAGTCCATGTTACAGTTTAAGTGTTTATTGTAATATTTTAAAGTCTATTTTCTGTCTATCTACACATTTTTAAAGCATATTTTAAGTGCCTATTTTATCTTTTAAAAGCCTTTTTTACTTGTTTTAAAATCCTACTTTAGGTGCCTAAAACTATTTTTTAGAGCCTAAAATCCTAGGTCTAATTATAAAATGTCTATAAGGAGAAAATCACAATCGGGAGAATTGCAGAAAGTCTGCTCGATGCTTGCAGAAATGTTGGTTTGGAAAAACAGATAATTTTTCGAAAAAAAGTTTTAAATAAAAGATGCTGCAGAAATGTTGGTTTGGAAATTAATACAGAAAAGATTACCCTTCAGATAATTTTTCGGACAAAGTTTCAAATCAAACTTTAGCTTTTAGTATAAGCACCCCATGTGTAAAATTTAAACAAAATCGGAAGAGGTGTTTTCCAGAAAATCGCGACAAACGAAAATTTGTTCATGTAAAGTCCCCTTAAAAAATAAGAGAAATTTGTCACATCTTCAGAGGGTACCTGACCCATATACAAAATTTTGTTTTCATACAATTTTCTGTTCTGGAACTAGGCTGTTCACACACATCCACACAGTCACACACACAGACATGTTTCCGGAAACAGTATTTTTGGATTCAGGGGACCTCAAATAGTGTATTTATGTTAAAAACTCAACTTCAAATTTGGGGAGTCGTAAGCTATACTTCCTCTGTTGACACCACTTATGGTACGGCCAGAAGAAGTAAAAAAAGAGTGAAGAAGAACAGGAAGATTGCAGATACTTTCTACATAAATTAAATGGTAAAAGAAAATTCAAAACATTAAAGAAAGAAGCCACTGCTTGGGATATGTAGATAGGGAAATTTAAGGACCTGACAGGCAGAGTTTACCACAGAAGGTTCATAGAATTGAAGCTCCGAAAACAAAATCGTATTTCATAATGCCACATTCATGCATTCTGTTCACTATCTCTTCCTTACAGAAAAAAACAGAAAGGTGATGGTTAATGCATAACTTATGTTGATGAGGAGATGTAAGGAGATGTTCCATGATTATACTTTATAATTAAGCAATTTGCTCTCTCTGCATCCACTTCCGGCATAGGATCGTGAGGTAACAATATCAACCCGTGACCCCATACTTTGGTGCATGGCCCTCATATAACAGTACAGCACAAGCTATGATAACAAAAACCTATCTCCATAAGTTCAAATTAACGAACAGTCCCAAGTGTCCATCCAACGAGAGACATAAAACTATTCAACTCCTGATTTACGAATGCATAATTCTTGAAAATAACAGGGAAATACTAAAACAGCTAGAGGAAGAAACTGGCCATCACAAACACCGATATAACGACAAAATTCACAGATGCATTTTCTAGATTTATTAATGCAATTTATTTCACACAGCTTCAGTAAAAAATGATGAATCATTTGTAAAATGTTATCTTTTAGCAAAAATAAATAAATAAATAATTAACTATGGTTAGTTACATTAGTTTTATATGTTAGGCCTACTAGCTTAAAAGACCCGGCGTCGCCCGGGTTTTGTATTTTGTAATTGGAAATTAACTTTTGAAGGATTTTCAATTTTAAACTCTAGGTCCTTATATTGGCATTTATAATTTGAAATAGGAAGAACGACTTATTACACTCAAACTATTCCCTCAGAAAACGCTTGATATAGTTTTTTATGGCTCATAGAGGATGTAGAATTTTGCATCCCATCGCTTGTACAGTGCACAGCAAGCCTGGTAGAGGTTTAAATAAGAAGAAACAGAAATTCCTGTAACATAAAATTGTAATATCGAGGCGGGAAATTTCCCACTCTTATGTTACCATAAAGCCGGGAATGAAATTAAACAGAAAGCATTATCACTTTCATACTTTTCTCTCCAAAAACCTGCGATATAATATAATAATATGCACATTACCATACCTCGTTTTGTTTTCTCTATGTCCAGGGTAGAGAAAGTTATGTGATTCCATTATTTTAGTGGATTTCATTCTGTAATATTTATTTATAACATGAATTATTTTGATAACTTCTCTTATTTGTCAAAAGTGCATTTCATTTGTTTTTTCCAAGCCCACCTGATACCATTTGGCAACAATATATTCTGTGATTTGGAATTGATAATTATATGTAAAAAGGGATTAAGTATTTTCAAAAACATTTAATTTTTGGCATTTAGAATCAGAATTTTTCAAAATCCTTTCTTAGTGAGCACCTACATTATGCAACGAAGGTACTGTCAAAATTCCAAGTCTCTACCTGTACGTTGATTCCTGTCATTCAGTCAGTCAGTCAGTTATTCATTCAGTCAGTCAGGACAAAGCCTTTTATATATATAGAGATGTAGAAATATTAAATTGCATTAGATTAAGTAAATCAGTCAAACAAATTCTCACTTGTTAGTAAATAATAGAATTAGATGAAACTAAAAGAAAAGTAAAACTTGTAACCGAGCGAGGTAGCCGAGATATAACGTCTTTGACTCTCATTCGGGAGATCCCAGGTTCAAATCCCGTGGCCGGCCAATTTGACATGGGTTTTATCATGGTTTCCCTAGTCGTAAAGGCAAATATCGAATTGGATATTTACATACCATGAGTCATCCTCACCATTTCAACCTGTATCATATCCATTTAAATTAATACCATTTGAATTTTACTCCATAAAATACACTAATAATAGAAACAATTGACAATCAGTAGTTCCATGGCCTACCCTACTGTACAGAAACAGATCCCGAACTTCTGATATGGCCTCGCAGCTAAAAGGAGTATAATCACAGCTGAAGTAAAAAAAAAAGTGTAAGGGGGCATGTTGTAAATAATAATAATAATAATAAACTTAATAATAATAATAATAGGCTATCATACTGCCTCTTTGCTCAAACAAGGAGCAGGTGTCATTTACAAGAGCATTTGTGTAAAGACCGGGAGGGGAGTCTTAAGTTACGCAATAAGTTATGCCAGGTGGAGGATTAAACCCTCCAAAAGGTAAAACAAAAGCACAAATAAACCTGAAAATTTGTTGTAGGGCAGAAACGCAAACATTTGTGCAGTTGAACGTTAGAAGCCAATTGAATTACTGTGTAGTGAAGACCTACTGCAGGGCAAGAAATTTCAAGCCTGAAGGCAGTAGTTTAAATGCGATAATTCCGCCATGACAATATAAACGTTGTAAAATGTTAAAAATCAAATAAATTATATTTTGACCATCTTGTGCTCATCTTCAGTGAATAATTTTAAAAATATATATAAACAGAGCCATATCAAACCAACCTAGAAAATAAGTTAAAAAGATTATAATTAAAAAGGTGTGTCTGTACAAGATAATATTATGATAATTTAGGCCTGTGTTACTTATTGGATTGGAAGTGAGCGTAAATAATTTTTCCATGTAGAGAATTTCATTTTTATCATTCTCTAGAAAATGCTCTAACGATTTTGTTTAAATTTTCTACACGCATTTCATAATATGCGTAATGTATTACAATAGTCTATATATAGTACAATATTTGAAACATTTTCCCGAATTAGTTACATTTTCTCAAGTATAGTTATTAAATACTCATTTAACACACATGCTTGCCTCGCGAAAAGGGTAGGGAAAATGTATTTCACATGAGATTGCTTTAATGTCTCAACTTTCCGTGCTTTAAATGACATAAAACACAAATTAAGCGTACGCGAAATTAAGCAGAAAATACAATTTGATTGTAGACTGCTTGGAAATAAACCTTTCATTCTGTCTCATTGGTTCATATAATAATTGGCTACTTTTATTTTGTAGAGCGATGGTTTTGATAGACTTGAGAAAGATGTGGATCATGATGTTATCTTCAATCTCATGATGGCAGTTCCTGATGAAAGCTCGCAGAGGAGGTTAATTTCTGGTTTTGGGTAACAGCCCTCGGGGCAGGGGATTGTTTATTCGCTATTAAGCATGGAACGCATGAATTGGCAAACTAAATGAACATTGGTATTTGCAAATTACATAACACCGGCACTTTATATGCATTATGACCTATAAAACCCTCTCTTTGCATTGCTGTGTGTAATTTAAGATTTTCTATTACAGTATATTTAAATGTAAAGTAGATCAACACGCTATGCCCTAGAAGCTTTCTGCCAATTTAATTTATCCACCTTCCCACCAGTTTTTACATTGTCCCTATTTGCATCTCGCACAGTATCATGGTTTGCTAAGTCCCAGATTGGTACTTTCTGAGATTGTGTGGTGGACGGGAAAATGTCTGTCCGTCCATCCATCTGTCCGTGTGTCTGTCCGTCCATCCATCTGTCCGTGTGTCTGTACGCGCGATAACTCAAATACGCTTTATCTAAATTTCATGAAACTTTGTATACGCATTTATAACGTTCATGGGACAAATCCTATTGATTTTGACCAAATCGGTTGACTGGTACCGGAGTAATGGCCATTTAGCACCTATTTTATGGTAATATATTAGACAGAATTTATCAAATGCAAATCAGTTCTCGTGACAACATATTCTTTTACAGAGTTCGTATACGGCTTTGGAAGTTTCAACACAGCTTTGACAAATAACCACATATTCCTTCACATATGCTTATCAAACTTTAGACCTTTGTTCTTCCATAAGCCCTGCTTAATGGATCGATCAGGAGCTTAACTTTGAGATAGATTACAAAAAATAACTTATTTTCTGCATATCATAATATCAATAATTATCACTGATTAAACAAAAGCATTCTGGGACTTTGTTACATCAGTTTAACTGATTTTATTTCAACTCTGCATCGTTCCATTTTGTTTGAAAGCAAATTCTAAATATGATTTAACACATACCGGTACGCCGATTTTGACCAATAACATATAAGAATGAGTTTCAACTAGCCCAATCACAGATCTCTTTCACTCAATCTTTATCGAAATTTTGTTTCCACCTCCTAAAACTCGTGATAAGGACATGACCTCGATAGCATGTGTGAAATACATTTGTACTTAGTGCATAATATCTTTCAAGAAACACAGCTTACCAATATGAAATAGAACAACAAAATAATTAAGTGGTTTTGCTAAAAATTATTTAGTAAATTAAGTGAATTACTCTTCCGCGTAGCTTCCAAGCTCTTCAGAAATTATCATAGGTAATCCCACGAGAGGTTACGAGTTTATCGATAGATTCGCGACTGCGCAGCAGGAGCGAATTTATCTTTTGAAACTCGTAACCTCGAGTTGGATTTATTAAGACTATTTCACGAATAAAATGTTATAGATTACATGAATAATAATTACTTTCTTCTTGTTAGTTTAAAATAAAATCATTAATACTGTCAGTTGTCAGATCACGGCATACTAAATAAATGAACAGTCTCCATAATGGAATTCTAATCAATGCTACCAACGTATATTGACAAAATACCGTAGTGAACCACTACCAACGTATATTGATAAAATGCCGTAGTTAACCTAAAAATCAAGATACGAAATAAAGACACATTTTAATTCAAGAACGTAATTTTAATATATGAGCAATCTGTTGCATTTCAGTTTCTTTAGTCAATTCGTACTTACGTTCCTCAAAAAACTTTTGGAACTGAATCCATATGCATTTTCTATTTCTTTCGGTGTTTTGTGGCCTAGCTTCCTTTATCATAATGTCAATTTCGTCAACAGACGCATTACCAAACTTGAGGCTGCCATTTCTGTTTTCAATTTAGCGCCGACAATGGATGACGTAATCTAGTATCACTGCATACCGATACTGTTACAGTTCAGTAACGAACAGCGTGTTTTACCCGATAAAATGCTATCCTCGCGATTCCTACAAGAATATTGTAAGATAAACGGCCGTGATTGGTCTATATCCGAGGATTTGCTAAACGTTATTGGTCAATATCAAACACGCGGCATATGAGTGGAATAGTCGTAAGTAATCCACGAGAGATTACGTGTTTATCGAAGCTCAGTTGGTAAGAGCATTGGCACGGATAGCCAAAGGTCCTGGGTTCAAGTCCCAGTGTCAGAGCAATTTTTCTCCTATAATATAATAATACTCCTGTATTATTATATTATAATATAATACTTCTTCATCCGTATGAAGGACATGTTACCAGCCTGTAGTCTATAATGTTTCTAGGAGACTTCAATAAACTATAGGTTGTTGTTACGTTTGGTAGGTATTCATCTTTCAAGTATTTTATGTTCATTATATACTACCCGCGCGCCACTTCTTGAGCGCTCGATTTACGGGGAAGTGAGGGTCGGGGTGAACAAAACATAGCTATTCCGCCAGTCTTTCTGCAGTGCTGTCAACCAAAGAAATAACGTTTCAGCAGAATCGCGCGTATGGTATTTTATGTAGTGACTTTAATATACAACGATTTTAATACAGTCCAATAATATAACGTGGTGACGGTATTGCGTAACAATTAATTACACGTCATAATCCTTTGGTTATCAAATAAGTCATCAAATAAGAATATTATGCATAATATAGGCTCAATATTTTTACACTGGATGACTAATTTTAAGCATAAAGAAGAGTCTTAGCAGAACATGCTTCACCATTTCGTGTTTTAAAACGTAAGAGTGGTAAGGCATCTAAAATTGGAGAAAGCTATAGGCCTAATTTTAAACGTATTTAATACAAATTGTGAAAAGTTCGCTCAACTTTCAGTCCATGAAATTGACATCAGAGTTCACGGGATCGTCAGAAATTAGCACATACGGAATTCTTAAAGAGGTGAGGAAAGTGTTGGATGTACAATGAAGTGTTTGTGGAATCAGCATTTCGAAAGATTGTATTTTTCCCCATAACTCGATGCGTCAGAAAAGATAATGTCAATAAATAAATAAGAATCCTGAGACAGAATGAAAGCTTAGTATTGAAGCCACTAGATGTCAGGGTGTATAGCGTACTTCGTGTTTCAATGTTGTCAGCTTAACCTACGAAGTTGAACGAAACATACCGAATAAGGACTAGGGAGCCGAGCGCTCAAGAAATCGCGTGCGGGTAGTACGTATTATTTTCCAATATTTAGCATGACCTTAGAATAGAGAAGAAATTTATAGAATTTCTTAGGTACAGGACTCGATCAATAACTTTCATTATAAAGAAGACGACCTTGATATTTTGGACTGGGCTCTAAAATGGAACAGTTTATGTCCTGATACTCCGCAAGAAGAAGAAGAAGAAGAAAAGAAAAAACGTGAAAATCAAACTGAACAGAATTTACCTGCATACCTTGGCCTCCTTGTATCTTCTTGTATTTGCTAAAATATGCAGATTATAAAGTGCTTCAAGGCAACAACATATTTTGTTGGAAGTTAAATTGGAGAGGAATGGTTCTGTTGGTCAGATATGTTTTATTCTCGTGGTCTAGTAGCGTGTTTCCCAGAAGGAGCTTTTCGGTCGGACAAGTCGCTCGTAGGCATTGACCGTGAACACCTGATGAATTGCTGTCCTGCACGAACACAAGCGTTACGGCTGCAGACTGACCACGGGCGAAAAACAACAACCGTCTAAGCAATTTCATGGTTCGGACCTACATTTCTGCAGGAAGGATTAGCACATGGTTGGTTTTCAAGAAAATTCCAGGAAACTTTTCTGTACTCTAGTTTAAGGAAATTTTATTCATCAGGAGCTACAACTTATATGTAAATGTTAATTTCCTTGAAGGCCCTCCATGGTATGCTGATTTTCACGATAATAGTAGGTAAATACATTTTTAGTACACGCTCTGTAAAACAGCTGCTTGTCGGACTGTTAACACGCCTAAAAGTAGCACTTTGGCAGCCTAGGCCGGTCGTCATGGCAACTAAAAAAATCCAGATGGCAGTGACCAGTCATACCAACTGTAACAGGCTTTGAAACAAAATACTTGACCATAAAACAACAAATATAAGGCAACATTGTTTCTTTACGTTAATCAGGAACTTTACCAGTTTTTTTTAACATAACCCTTCATAATATAGGCCTAACAACAAATATAGGCCTAAGCCAACATAGGTATATTATTCATAATGAATCCGCACTGTCATCTACATCCGCCTTTTGTATTAGTTCATAGCATAGGATTCAGGCGGCTGTGAGAATATGGCGTCAAGAAATGGCTGGCTATGCCTTTTATAATTAAATATACGGTATATTTTTATTTCATTTCATTAATTTACATAGTTTTTATTTAAAAAAAATAACATTGTATGCACCAGTACGCAAAAGCTTTAGCGGACTCATCCAATATTTCGTCCGTTAAAGCGTTATTTTTCATACTTGATACCTATTAAAATATTTGTTGTGTATGCAGCTGAATCCTTTATCAGAACCAGAAGGTTGGATCGTACGCTACGTGGTGAAATAAATTTTTCGCTAATTAACTCTTGTCTCTTAATGAAATTGAAGTTTTGTATTCACCGAAAATAGGAATAGGAAAATAGGATTCAAATAGGAGTCACATTCTTATTTTTGATAAAATATTTGTATTTTAATATAAGCATTCATCAACTAATGTCACTAGTGGTTTATAAACTTTGAAATCCGGCAGGAAAATTTCACTGGAGTAGCTGGTTTCCACGGATGATAATTTTAATAGGAAGATAAATAACTTCGTATTTTAAGATAAAGGATTAATCCATTATTTTTATTTCTCGGCCTTTATGCAAATTTTTTCGTTGATGCATACGTACGTCAGTAGCAGTGGAAAGATCTTATTTTACATAATTATAGGGATTACTTTTCATTGTAAAATACTTTTAAAAACAGGAGATTTTTATTTGACTCCATCGATAGGGTGAATGTAATCTGCGCCACGGTTGACACCGAATTTGAAATAGAATAAACATGAGATATGTAAACTGCGCCACGGAGATATGTAGGTTGTGACAGTAGTTATAGGCAAACAAAAGTTAGACCTAATATGTGAATGTTTGTTTTTATTCAGTAACAATTTTTTGCACACGAGGTGATGGGAGAGAACAATATATAAACAATGAAATATCCCGTTTTGATTTTATTAAGAAAGCATCATACGAGAACAAAGTGTTCATGCAAAAAAATAGGGTAGTGTTTTTATTTATTATTTTAATTTCTTTCTGTCACTACAGATTGCAAAAAAACAAAGAATACCTTTTCAATTAAACAATCAGGGAAAAACAAACCACAGTAGAAAGATAAACAAAATAGAACAGTATGACAACTGTGAAACATATGAAAACATTAATCCTAGAAACACACACTATTAGAAAATGAAATAAAGTACTTGTATGTAATTTCAGTATAACCTACATTATGTTCGAGAGTGTCCATATAAATGGTTACGCATGTTCTGAATAGATTCCCTCAATACGAGCAGACTTATTTCATAATACAGATGTTTGTTTAGGCTGAACGATCTGTAGTGGCGAAGCGTTCTTTTGCATGAACATTTTTTAAAGTGACAAAGCTACTAAGCCTAACATTTTAACCACATCTATGCAATTTCATAGCCAGTCCCAAGTCTGGAGAAGTGGGATGGAAAATGTTAGTACGTTAGTATGACGGTGACGCCATTTAAATGTCAGTGGCGCAGTTTACATATGTCGGTGGCGCAGTTTACATATGTCGGTGGCGCAGTTTACATATGTCGGTGGCGCAGTTTACATATGTCGGTGGCGCAGTTTACATATGTCGGTGGCGCAGTTTACATATGTCGGTGGCGCAGTTTACATCATGCAGGTCGGAGGAAAAGGTACAAGTGGCGCAGATTACCTTTTCCCCATCGATACTAGGAAGGTTAAATATTAGCAAGTTGCATCTTTTTACATTTTCAATCCTGAGATTCTTAAGACAATTAGAAAGCGAATGAGAGTTGTATATTCAATGGTAATGAGTGGACTGTGTGTATAGAGCAGTTAACAGAGTTATTGAACCATCCGCAGATAAGTTCCAAGAAATCACCCGAAGCGTGCAATAAAACAGAAACTGCTTCAGTATTACTACGGCTCTTCCAAGACTCTCCAGATGAAACGCTAGTTCCATGGAATACACCTTAATCATCCTCTATAAAGCCGGTACAAAAACCCATTAAAATGCCAGCTTGTCCCACCAAATTCTTGTCCACTTGTCCTGGATTTAATTGTTTTCGTTATTACGGTAGAGAATTCGCTGTATTAATTAGCTAGTTATACAGAGTGATTCAAAATCGCTGTCCACTTTATTCAATAAATACCGTGACTTTCTCTACTTTTAATACAGAGTGTCCAGAAATTAAGTAGCGGAAGTAAAGATCTACTAATAAATATATAATAGGCTTACCAATTATTGATTAGTTCATTAAAAAGTTAAATATCATTCTTTAAGGTGTAAAATATGCTAATCTCTTTTTTTAGGATGGTATACGCTTTATAACATCTCCATCTTAACCTCCTAACATTTCATCCATCACTACAGCCAAACTACCAATCTTATTGCTTTCATACATGATCATCACACTTTCCATAACTTAAAAATGCACATACTAGAATGTGCAAAATATCTGACACTGTCATGACTAGTGTTCGGATGTATATGCCATATCGTATTTTTATCCTGACCACCATTCTCGCCGCAAATACGCTTGTTATCCTAATCGGACCGTTTTTATTTTGCATATAAAGTCATATTTTGGGCTCTTTTGTGGTCTTGGTCATATTTGTAATTTAACGTCATAATTCAGTTATAAATTCTGCAAAAGAGCACAATTGTACCGTATATGTACTACAAGGTCGAGTTTAATTTGAGATTTATTTCATTAATTTAATGTTTATCCCAAATTAATAGGTAACTTAAATTTTAAAATTAATGCAATTGTTCATATTTTATAGGAACACGCGAGATCTACAAAATATTACTAGTATTTGGAGCTCATGAAGCGGGTAAACTGGAGCAAATTCTTTAAGAATACTTCATTGCAAGTAAAACTGTAAATCACCAAAATTGTTAAAAAGTGATTAAATTAAATTAATCACTGATTGAATTAATGTAATGTAAGAATTTGTTGTCTTTAAACGTTTTAAATTGGAAGATTTATTTTTTTGAAAAAAAATACGTTATTTTATTAGGTAATATTTAGGATTTTTGGGACATATTTAGTCATTTTAAGAGCATTTTAGACCCCCACCGTGGTCTTGTGGTTAGCATTGCTGACTGCAGGTTCGTCGGCCCGGGTTCGATCCCCGGTACCTCCTCGGATTTTTCTGAGGTAGGGAGGTCTAGCAGGGTTGAACTCAGCCTCGTGATTCAAATTGAGGAACTACTTGATAGAGAAGTAGCGGCTCCGGCACCATTAACGGCCGTGGGTGTCTGTATGCTGACCACATGCCCCCAATACTCCCATCTGCCTGTGGAGATGACGCGGCGGTCGGGTGGTAGGCCAAGTCCCTTCAGGGATGTAGCGCCACGGAGAGTTAAGGGCATATTTGCAGTCATATTTTCCACACTTTTAGGTCATAAACATCCGAACCCTAGTCATAACATTTTACATTTTGTGTGGAATGATCTATGAAATAATAAAAATGCTTGCATCCATTTCAGTTTAATTGCACTGTGAATACAGTACAGCTAACCTATAAAGATTACGGAAATGCATTGTAGTGAATGGTCTGCATATTTTCATATTTACTAACCTAGGAATTCTCCTGCTAATAATAAGCCTATGTTTGCGATAAGGAGAATAAACTGTATAATTTCCGACTTGACTTTCTAGCGGACATGTCCAGATATAGCAAACACAAGTAGGCTTCTCTTGGTTGACACAGTTTATTAACACTTGTCGCCCGCTCTGTCATCTTCTCCACATATACCTTGTCACATGCTGAAGTGTTAGAAAAGCATAAAAAATATATTTTTTGTTAGGATTGCTTTTCATTTACATGAAGATTGAATTTTAATTGAGAGGCTCTATTTAATTCCACATAGTTTTATCATGAACTATGAAATCCACTTACTGCTTTAAAAAATAAAAATAAATAATCACTTTTGTGTAGAGGTTGATGCTTCAAAGCAGCGGATATTTTACTAAGGGCAAAGAGGAGGGTAGACTTTCTGCATGTCGTAAGGCTTGTTACGTGAGAGTGCTTTTGTGAAAAGCTAATGAAAAAATATCTAGGCGAAAAATGAATCTATAGGCCTACACGTAATGCAGTGTGTAAACCTATCATGTATTGTACTAAAAGGGAGCTTTTTCTAATTAAAAAAAGACAAATGCAGCATTATATGAAAAACATAATTTCCTCGCCTTTAATAGGTTAAATACACATAATATACAATATATTAACTTATAATTTTGCCTATTAGGTAGGGTAATTCCTGTAGAAAATGTAAACGAATTCGTTAAAGTCGTTTTCGATAAAATCAAGAAAAATGAAATTCTCTTCATTTAAAGTGGTTGTAACAATAGAGCTAAAAGTCGTTTCCACGCTTCGTATCGCATCCACAATCAAAATTTTAAAAAATCCCTTTAGGCAGGCCTACAGGCTGAGGTAGATAGAAGTGCTAAATCTCGCCTTATATGAGAGCTATTGAGAAACCAGTTTTTGATTTGTAGAGTATTCATCAAGTGCTTTTCAACGATACCCCATAAGACGTAGTTTCGAAAATTCCGAATTTCCATCCCCCCACCAACCACCCCCACTCGTACCCCCAAAACCCCCGAATCGTTGGTGTCACTGTGAACTCCATAGGGAGTACTCTAATTTATTCAACAAAGTTTCCCTCTATACTTCATACGGGCCGAGATATAATTTTTCAAAATTTCATCCCCCTCCCCCGACCCTCTCCTTGGGCCAATTTTTCTCATTAACGAACTTGTCCAAGCTAATGGGCCTAGAAATAACATAATAAAATTTGGTTCAAATATCTTCAAAATTACGGCCGCTAGTGTGTAAAGATATATATATATATATATATATATATAACCCAATTTTTCTTTTTTGAACGGACGGTGGTTTCGTACTTAGGGAGGCAAGAAACGTAAATATATGAAAGAATTTTTCGAAAGTCATGACATGGTATCGACTGCAATAGGTAGATTTTTCTTCGAAATCTACCTAATTATGTACTCTCATTACTTTCTTTACCCTAAGCATTGGCAATACCCCTTTACCTCACATTCTGATATAGAATAAGAGGCTATATTGCAAAGAGTGCGTATTCAGTTGATTCAACCTAATTTAAGATTCATATTTTACCAGGCAAGACTGGGATTCTGTGAACCCAGAAACCGAGACGGTACTGAGTTATAACTATCCCTAAGAAAATTTATATGAAAAAAAGAAATGTTTCAAATAAAAGTTTTAGCTTCTAGTGTAGTCTAGTCATCTTATGCACACAATTTAAACAAAATCGTTAGAGCCGTTCTTAAGAAAATCGCGAAAAATGAAATTTTCTACATGTAGGCCTAAAGTGACATTAAAAGTAAGAGAAAGTCCTTGTTCATGTCACATCCCCAGAAGGTACCTAACCAAAATATAATTTTTTAGTCTTGAATGATGCTGTTCACTGACACATATACATAAGCGTTTCTCAACCTTTTTGAACCCGAGGACCTCTAAAATGTCTAAAAAATTTTACGGACCCCTAATCTTACATCCCATTTTTAAAAGAAGGCCTATATTCTTTAATATTTTTGGGTATTAATTATAGGTCATTATAACGAAATATGTGAAAAAATTTTACTTCTTTACTTTCCACTTGCTTTATGATATTTTTTAATTATGTCCGAGGACCATCTGCACCATCTTCGAGGACCACCAGCGGTCCGCGGACCATAGGTTGATAAACGCTGATATACATGTTTCTGAAAATAATACTTTTGGATTAAAATATGTGTAGTTATGTTAAAAACCATATATCTTATTTCAGTATTCCAACACAATACTTCGTTTAGGCCTACTCATAGTTGGCCTACCTATGGTATGGGTAGAGAAAGTAAAAATATCACTATTTCTTTACTGTAATATTCATGAATAATAGTTGATGGTGGTAGAGGTAAAATTCTCTCACGCCGCCTAAGTTTCGATCTGATTCTTTTCTTGAAATCTGGACATTAAAATAATAATAATTCTACTTGTAATCATATCTCAAAATGAATTAGGTCAAAGCTGTGTAACAATTATTATATCTTCATTTGGATATAATAACGTAATTTAATTGTAACAATTAATTTTACAGTCTATTAATCTAGTTTGGAATAATAGCACAGGATTATGAATATCTGTCGTGCCTTGTCACGCTCCCACGTAACAAGTAATTAGTTTCGTCACGCTATGGACCAGGCAGCCTCCGCGGTCAAATCAACTTCAAGCTTGTTTTTCAATTTATGTTATAAAGGTACTTGTAAAATCATTATAAAACTACCTTTAGATTCCCTATGTAATAGGCTATTTTTATAATGCCACTTAATATGCAGGGTGTTAATGAAAACACCTAAATATTTTACCTGTGTATTGATGGGACATTGACAAGCAACTTTTATTAGGAGATTTTTGCTCGAGTTAAATTTGAGATTTATTTAATTAATTTCATCTTTATCCCAAATTAATAGGTAACTTAAATTTCAAAATTAATGCAATTGTTCATATTTTATAGGGAAACGCGAGATCTACAAAATATTACGAGTATTTGGAGCTCATGAAGCGGATAAGCAGGAGCAAATTCTTTAATAATAGAAATTAATATGCAGTATTTCCCTATGTAAAAGGCCATTTTTATAATGCTACTTAATATACAGGGTGTTAATTAATAACACCGAAATATTATACCTGTCTATAGAGGGGACATTGACAAACAACTTTTATTAGGAGATTTTTGCTCTGACTTAAAATGTGTATTCTAAAGAGCGTTGAAGTCATAACAATTTGGTCTCATAAGTCAATAATGAAACGAAATAGGGTTAAAATGTTCTTTAAATTGACTTCATGCCTTCTTAGTGAACGATAAAAACCTTATTCTTAATCGTTCATCATCAGCTATATATCATAATTTAGTGTTTCCATAATCTGCAAAATTTACAGAATAATCGCATGCCTGGCAGCCACTACATTAGTTCTTTTATTTCTAACTACAGTGTTAACAACGAAGTTCCTTTGTTTTTCATTTTTGTCACATGTTAGAAGTCAGTTCGGCCATAGCCTACCCTGGTAACACTCTATATCATTTATAATCAATTTAAATAAAATACTGTTAAGTATTGTCTCTCGTTTTACATTTACATTTTTTTTCTTTTTGCAACTGGGAATACACAACATTTTTCGCTTTTTCTTACGTATGAAAACCCTTAAAGCTTCCAAATTTTCTGTGTTAATAAATTTAATACTTTCTTTTGCCTACGAGGGATATAATTATTGTGTAAAACAATTCCACATATTCTCACGAATTTTGGTTTTATAAAATTTTCTTGTTACACTATCAGCTTAATAGCCTTTTCAACTCTAATATCTATAATCGTCAATATTATAAAACATTAAATTATTGTATGTTCAATATTCTGTGGGATAGGTATTTCGGCTTTTATTCCGCCATCTTCAGGTCCTTCTTATTTTTTAGATGATCTTATTTCACTTGTGGATCCATTTCTATTGATCGTATCAACTTGTTTCAGTTAACTTGTAACAGTTAAAAAGTTTAAGAATTAAAATTCGATAAGTTTTTTATATATTTTTTAAGTTTATCAGCTTTTTAACGCTCTTCATAACCCACTCGAGTTTTATTGGACTAACATTAAAAGGTACTTTGTTGACCTGTCATTTAGGACATGAAGATAAATAAGGTACCGGCTTGCAATTTAAACTTTTTACATCAAACTTGCTAAAATTTTCATAACACTGTAGGCTATAATCCTGAGTTCTATAGATAGCATGAAGCAGCGTGTATTAATAAGCTATTCCGAACCTTAGAAATAAAGTAACAAAATAAGATAAAACATGCAGAATTAAATCACTAAAACAATTTTAAAAGTATGCCGGGTATTCTTAGTTAATCTACTTATCATTATTCTGAAGTAATGTTATATCACATGAAATAACACAAATTATTATTTCTTGTAATGCAAATTTTTTAAATAACTTCGTGACCATCTGCTGATTTATAGACTTCTATAGCTCTAATTGTTAATCTAGGGAGATCTATTGGACTCTTTGAGTCCAAAAGCTAAGATGCTATCTAATTTTGTAACTCAATAAATAAACGTGAAAAGAATTAATGGTTAGATGCAATCTTGTAATCTCAATATTTGGATCAAATCTACATGATTATGCCATTAAAATTGCCCATTGTTTGAATAAGTTAGTAGAACTGTCTACATTACGAGCTTCAGGATATTGATATTCTGAAAAGTGAAGGGATCGAAAATAGCCTAATGCAGTGAAACTTGGCATTAAATTCAGCTCAAGACTAATAAAGACTCAGTCGAGGACGATGGCCTCCAATCCTCAATTTACTGAAAAGGTCACGATTATAATAAGTCCCGAGCTTAAAGCTTAAATTGGGTAACTGCAATGAGATATTGCATATTCAATATTCAGATAAGTTAATATATATTTCAGTTAGAATATAGGCCTATTGAAGTTATAACAATATTTTAACTTTCAAATTCATCATGTATCTGGTGGGATACAGTAGATTATCTTAAATTTGTAGCAAAATAATGGAAACGAGATTGGAAGAGAAGTGTACAAGTAATTTAATTGAGAATCACAGAGTAAGATGCCAGGAATAAACTATGGACTTAATAATAGTTTTCTTCGCAGTCCGGGATGGGCTTGTATATTGTGTCAGAAATTGAGTCTCATTTAAAGGTTAAATATGTTATCCCAAACAGCCTATACCTACAGCTAGCCTATATACCTATAAGAAGCATTAGGCACCGTGCAGATAATTCAAACAAAATCTTCAGCAACGTTGCATCGCAACGACTTTCTCTTCATTTTGACAATCACTCTATTTGAAGATAATTTCATTTTCGCATTTTCTCGAAAACGGCTTTAAAGATTTTGTTTGAATATTCTGCACAAATTGCATATTACGAAAGTCTAAAGATTTTTTTGAAATACTTTTCCCAATAAATTCTCTGGATTGGTTGAAAACGCAGGCGGCGGATTTCTACAGAGAGAGGGTATCGAAAAGCTTGTGCCACGGTGTGATAAATGCCTTAATTTGAATGACGATTATGTAGAAAAATAGCCTAGGAGTCTACCTTCAAAATGTATGTAATATTTTTTTCCCTTTGTTTATTTTTATTTCAAAGCGTCTGTTACTTTCTGGACAGCCCATGTAATATAGTAAAGCAATTAAAATGTAAATTGATGCAAAGCATTTATTATAGGTAAAATTGAAATACTTATAAACCATTGTAGATAATATAAACAAATATTTGTAAATTACAGATGCCCTGATGATAGTTCCATGTAACCGAAAGGCCTAGATAGGTTAAAACAAGTTGAGATCAAGGTGTTGCATAATTATTTTACTTTGCGTGAACACGACCGATTGTGTTAGATTCTATTTAAGTTAGTCAATCACCTTTCTCACTATTAGCAGAACAACGCTCCACAACAATGCCACTCACCTTGAAGTTAAAAAGAAGAAAATCTCAAGTCCTCCTCCTTGGGCACATTAACGTATTCAGAAACAGGAGTTCATTGCCGCGGAATCAAATCCTTTTTTCATAAGCTACACACACAAACTCACTTGCACACAAATTATGATGTAAAATTCACTGAAAACAATTCCGAACCCCCGCTTAGATGCAACACCAACCGGCACCTTCTCAAGACTGACCGACCAGTTCTAACAGCGTCTCGGGAGGAGACTGCAACGCAAGAATAAGCTTCAAACCCACATCCGAAGTACGTAAGGTTCACTCGCTCGTAAGAAATACATGCAACATTCGCCTTTATTCACCGGCCTCCTGGTGACTGGCACCTTCACCTGAACGTTCATACCTGGCGCACAGGTAGAAAATGCCAGAGAACTTCATAAGAGAATATACTCCACTGATTGTCTTCAGATTACACCTTGCTGATTAATGTGAGATGTTAAAGAATGCATTGAAAGAGCTTGACTACCGAAATTCCTTGTAATAAAATTAATTAGATGTACTGTACTGTCACTCAGCTTGCGGAAAGACATGTTTTATTAGGAAGCTCTCCATATTTGTTTATCATTATTATCACCTGTTGTTGGTGTTTGTCTTATCAACGAAACACATGGGGGACAGGAATACCGTTACTTCTCGTCGGCAAAGTTCATTAAACAACTACCGAATTGACACATCTATAGAAGCTTAAAACGGTTTTGAACAAGGGCGCCCATATTATATTTTCTAGGGGGGCAATTTTTTAAATTAATTAATTTTTTGTCTCTTTAACTTCTTGGGCCGTTTTGTAACATTATATTAATATAATAAGTGCAACAATGACGTAGCCAGAAAATAATTTCAGGGAGGGTCGAAAGTACCTGGGGATTTGTGGGTATGGAATATCCCCCAAGAAAGGGGGGTCGGGAGTCCACCCCCGGAAATTTTTTAAACATTGAACTACCGAAAATCACATTTTAAGCTATTTTAGCCCTGAAAAACTAGTTAGCAAATTTGTTTACCATACTCTAAGATATGCCAACGTAAACAGGAAATCGTTACCTAAGTTATAATACTTATTACAGTACTTTTTATACGAAAAAGTAAAAACACATGGAACAATGGAAATAATAGCCTACTCATTTGTTATGAAAACGAAATAACTGCTACATCATATTTGACACTCCAACATAAATTGTTTAATTTAATAAACATATGATTTTTAGGGGTCCGGACCCCCTGGACCCTCCTTTGCTAATCCACTGTGGATTCTGCTTCCATATTGTCGATTTGGTACAACTTCTGCAAACTTTTTATGTCTCCACTGACTTCTAAATAATTGTCCTAAAAGAAAAAACACCTGACTATAAATTAGTAATACACATTTTCTCTTCATTTCTCTGAGAGCTAGGGGTGGCCCCCTCTGCCCCCGGGTATGGGGGCTTTAAGGATTTAAGGGTTTTCATACGTAAGAAAAAGCAAAAAATGTTGTGCATTCCTAGTTGCAAAAAAGAGTGCTTGTAATGCCACGCAACAGAAGTAAAACTTTATTTTATTTTTTTATTTTTTCAATTTTTGATCATTGGATTTTTCAATTTTGCATTATTGGACTTTTTAATATTGGGTTTTTGGACTTTTTTAATTTTGGATTTTGGAGTTTTTAATTTTGGATCTTTGAATTTTTAATTTTGGATTTTTTAACTTTCGATCTTTGAATTGTTTATTTTTTATTTTTGGATTTTAAAATTTATTATTTTATTATTTATTAAATTTTGGATTTTTGGATGTTATAATTTTTTTTTTTTTAATTTTGGAAATTTGAATTTTTAATTTTTTTAAATTTTGTATTTTTTTATTTTGGATCTTTGAATATGTTAATTTTGGAATTTATTATTTTTTAAATTTTTGATTTTTGGATATTTTAATTATTAATTTTGTTTTTTTAAATTTTGGAAATATGTATTTTTTTAATTTTGGATTTGCGCGGTAATGAACCTCCGGGTTCCATAAAATAGATAATATACCTTTAGATTGCTTAGGAATTGTCTATTGCCATTGAGGAAGTAAGGTCTGAAAAATTTCCTTTCATTATTCCTAATCATTGAGTTGATTGTTTTCTGTGCAGTCCGCACCGGTGACGGTTTTAGTGTGACTGATTGTGACTGATTTCGTGACGGTTTTAGTGTGACTGATTTTACCGATTCACCCTCTACCGCCACTAAAGAAGTTTTACTTCAAAAAAAATATATATATCCATGAACTGTAAATCATTGGTAACGAGAATTCCTAGACCAATACGTGTGTATTTGAACTCTACACTGTAGTAGATTATTACACAATTTGAAAGCTGCGGATTGTCCACCTCAATCGAGATTCCTGTGAGCACTGCAGATAATTCCACATTGGAATTTCTCTTGCAATCAGACTAGAAGATAAGCAGTCGTTTTGAAATTATGGGCGTAATATAGTGAACTGCTTGAACTGTACGTGCAAGGACGCACAATAACAAACAAGATCCTACTTATTGCAAACTTGTTTGTGAAATCTTTATCTCAGATCTCGCTGTATAGCTTGTGTATAATACCAACAGCTGTACAAATATACCTAAAGGTTCGAGAACAGGAAGCAGATATTGACCACCAAAACTCAAGACACGTGAAGAATGAAAGAGGCAAATATTTTAAATAATTTATCTAAAGGATGGTTTATCTTGAATTTGCCATACTTCTTCCTTTTCTCCATTGCACTTCTGCGAATTGTTTACATGATGTCTCTTCAATTTAATTTTATATTCAATCTTCTCGTCTTCTGTCCAGAAATCTAAAAATAACATTTTACAAGACAATTATCCTGTTGGTTGTATTATATGGACGTGAGACACGGTAGCTTACTCTTCGAGAAGAACATGTCCTGGAAGTGTTCGAAAACAGGGTGCTTAGGAAAATATTTGGCCCTAAGAGAGATGAAAATGGGGACTGGAGAAAACTGCATAACGACGAGTTTCATAACCTGTACTCATCACCAGAATCTGATGTAGTAAGGGTAATTAAATCACGGAGGATGAAATGGGCTGGAAATGTTGCGCGCATGGGGTAGGAAAGACGTATTTAAAAAATGTTGACTGGGAGACCCGCGACGAAAAGACCACTTGGAAGACCTAGACGCATGTGGGAGGACAGCATTAGGATAGATTTAAAGGAAGTAGGATTTGCGAGGTATCGGGCTCAGGTGAGCCCGGCAATGAACCTCCGGGTTCCAACAAATAGATAATAATCTTTTAGTTTGGTTAGGAATTGTCTATTGCCATTGACTAAATAAGAATTGTATTATTCACAGTTATTGTAGTGCTAATGATGAATATCTAAGTTTGTTTATTTCCGTCTTTTCCTCAAATTATCTTATAATCTAAATATAATTTTAATTAATAATTACTTAAGCCGACCATATTATTGCCTATTAATGATACTTATATTTCATTAATATTGCACAGCACCCACAGAATAGCAATGTTCATGTGAGTGTTAAACTCCAATTCTGTGTTTTAGGCATATTGTATTTAATTTTAATAAGATTTAAATTTGAAAATTTTGTAATTTTAAAGATAATATATTTTAAAGTATTCTCTGCACAGAATTAGGCCTTCATTAATACCCAAGGTATATAGCCTAAAGCTACCCAGATTATTTAATTAATCCTTTGCGAGATCAATTTACCAAATGGTTGTATTAGACAAGGAAAATTTCAGTAACAGTTGTGGTTTTTCTGAGTGACACTCCTAAAAGGTGAAAAAAATCCTTATTTTTTACATAAAGCGTTTTCACTGTTAATTTCATTTGTCGGCTATGAAAATAATTTTTAGGCTACGTATTTAAACGTTAGTATCGGTGAAAAGGTTACAGACTAAAGAAAATCTGATGTCATACTAACATAACTTCCTCCGCCCAAATAAAGTTTGCCGTAGTGTAATATTTTATGCATGAAATTCTCTTCATGTAAATTGATTATAAAAATGAAAATGTCTTTATCACATCGTATCGCATAACCCAAATAAAATCTGATTAATGCACTCATGTAACTTTCTTTACTCTAAACATGGCCAACAATACACCTCACTTCACATTCTGATATAGAATAAGAGGCCGTGAAAGATTGCGTATTCAGTTGTTTTAAACCTGATGCAAAGATTTATTGTTCACCAGGCAAAACAGAGTTTCTATAAACAGTGGGTGGCTTATAATTGTTCTTCCGAGACTTTTTAGGAAAAATGTTTCAAATAAAACTTTTAGCTCTTGTTATAAGAGCCCTTGTTATTTGTTGTACAAATTTTTAAAGAAAATCGTTAGAGCTGTTTTCGAGAAAATAGCGAAAAACGAAATTTTCTTTATGTAAAATCCCCTTAAAATTAAGTGAAAGCTGTCGCCAATCTTCATGTCACATCCTCAGAAGGTACCTAAACAAAATACAACATTTTGTTTTCATACATTTTCGTTCTGGAGCTAGGCTATTCACAGACACACAGACATGTTTTCGAAAATAATATTTCTGGATTCAGGGACCCTCAACTACGAATTTGAAGATCGAAAACAATACTTCCTCGAACTGTAGTACCTGTGGTACGGGCAGAGGAATTAAAAAGTTATACATAAATAACGTTATAGAAGCATTAATTGCAGGCATGAAGATACATTCAAAATCAATTTTCTCTTAGTACATTTTTCTTGTCATTTGTGTACTGTAATTGTAGTTTTTGGTATCCTGCTAGAGGGAAAGAGAAGACCTGACAGACTGTTGAAATTATAACAGAATATAATAATAGGCCTAGTTACTTTAATGAACAATGTATAAAATACAGAATGTGGTGTAGTAATCATGTTACGGAAAAGTTGCCGTGATGATAAGTGATAGAGATGTGTAGATACCGTGCCCATGCCATTAGCGTCGTATAATCACTCGGATCGGTGTAACGGATGCAGTAGTTACATTCATCGCACTTCCTTGTACCTTAGATCTTTCTGCTTAACCGGTAGTTTCAAACGTAATCTCAAGTCTGGCCCTTGTTGACATTCATGTGTAGAGACCGTATTTTTTGGTAAAATAAAACTGCTGATTTCGCCGTTAACATCCCTCTATTTCGTGGATATTTCGCGAAATAAAACTTTTTTTTAAATCCAGCTCCTTTTAGCTGCGAAGCTTTTTCAGGTGTTCGGGATGTGTGTGTATACAGTAGGGTAGGCCATGGAACTATTGATTGTCAGTTGTTTCTATTATTGGTGAATTTTTTACGGAGTCTAATTTCAACTGACATTAATTGCATATGATATAGGATGAAATGGTGAGGATAATTCATATTATGTAAATATCCACTTTACGACTGGGAAAACCCATGAAAAAACCCATTTCAAATTGACCGGCCATGGGATATGAACCTGAGACCTCCCGAATGCGAGTCCAAGACGTTTACAGTGCACAACGAAAAGTAAAGACAAATGTTGTTTTTACTTTTCATTGAACGCTGCAATTCGTACTCCGGTATATTTTAAGGAAATACAACAATGTTATGTTAATAGGATGCGTAATGTGGGTTACGGTTGGAGAAATCCGATCGTTTCCGACAATTTTGTAACATTCCGAATATAGATTACATTTCTGAACTACTTCCATTCTAAGTACATTTGGCATAGTTTCAGAAAGATCTAGGTTAGGCCTAGTGATTATTCAAGACTATAGACTTCCTTATATTTGTCAGTGTTTTTATAATTTAAGCTATTGGCATTGGCATAATTTACATCAGTGAATGCCTATATTATACTCCTATATTTTTTTTAAATGTTTGATTGGTAGTCTTGGAAGAACAGTTCTTTTTATGCTGAACTTCAACCTACACTAAAAAAAACTGACATAATAGAAAACTTAAACCCTCTTGGAGCTAAATTTATATTAATATAAAATCAGGTAGACTGATGTAGCAAAGTGCCAGAATGCTTTATTTAATCAATGATAATTGCAATTATGATATGCAGAAAATAAGTTACTTTTGTTATCTATTTCTGAGTTAAGCTCCATATCGATTCGTTAAGCAGGGCTTACGGAAGAACAAAGGTCTAAAGTTTGATAAGCATATGTGAAGGAATGTCTGGGTATGTTATTTGTCAAAGCTAACTGTATTGCAACTTTTAAAGCCGTATATGAACACTGTATAACAATATGTTGCCATGAGAACTGATTTGCATTTCATAAATTTATTCTAATATATTTCCATGAAATAGGCACTAATTTGAACATTACTCCGGTACCGGTCAACCGATTTGATGTCCAATATCACTAGGCTTCTTCCCGTGGACGTTATAAATGTCTATACCAAGTTCCATGAAAATCCGATAATGCGTATTTGAGTTCTCGGACGGACAAATGGACAGACATTTTCCCGTCCCCACACAATCTCATAAAGTACCATTCTGGCACTTAATAAGAAGAAGAAGAAGAACAGGACCTGCCAATTAACTGATATTGTAATCCCAAACTGCCAGAATGTGGTTTCAAAGGAAGCTGAAAAAAAGTTGAAATATAGAGACCTTCAGATAGAATTAAGTCGAATGTGGAATGTGAAAACTGAATCATACCTATTATATAGTTGGATCACTGGGTACGATACCAAAAAACCTGGAAAACCATCTATCACAGACAGTGGGAGAAGCACAGGTTTCCAAAATTCAAGAGATCGCCCTGCTCAGAACTGCTCACATTCTGAAGAAGGTGTTATAAGGACCAGACCCGTGAAGAATCTGTTCCTAAGGGGGCTGGAGGCAACCTGGAGCAGAATCTTAAATCCAGCCTCAACGCTGTGAATCTAAAAATTTGCTCTGTGCTCTAGTGACATGGAATTGATAGCACATGAAATAGTCTTATAGTTTTACTTGTAGACATTCTTGACTTTGCGGAACAGGAAGCATCGTCACTTGGTTTTTTATCGCAAATACCGTTCTGTGTGTCACAAAGGTAAAGTGTCAACGCGTATTATCAGTTCCTCCGGAAGCTAAGGTGAATGGACTTCAGAGATAGGATGACTGAAAAAACAGGTCAGTAGTGTTATTTTCGTCGGAAGTGGCATTAGTACCAGGTTTCTTGACTGTTCCTTGGTCGAATGGGTAAATTCCAACCAGTGAAAATGGTGATCATTTAGAAGAAAAATCCTACGGTGTGTTGTTGAAGTACATGTTTAATACCGTTGAGCTCGATCAAAGAAACAGAATCAACATGATACCAGCCGCTCAACCAAGATACATTTTTTTGATTTGACGCCTAGGCCTTTCAGTGTATATACACCATCTTCAGGGCATCTTTTGCTGGCTTGGAGTTCCAGTAATTAAAATCTCAACTGCATTTCTTCACAATTATAAAATAAATAAAATTTATAAACCCAAATAAAGTTTAGCCTCTTAGTATACATTCTGATACAGAATAAGAGGCCAAATTGCAGGGAGCGCTTATTCAGTTGTTTCACTCTGATGTTAAGCTTTATTTTTCACTAGGCAATATTTACTAATAATTTAGACCCATGAACTCATAACTAATATTATTATGTATTTGCTAATAATATGAATGTAAAAGTTCTATGAACAGAGCCCTGGGTCTGTCTCGAACAAGACAGTTCATGAATCCATTTATATTTTTGTACTACAGCCAAAATACGCTCACATAACTTCCTCTACCATTAATTTAATTCGGCATATATTCCCGTGTCATCACAGCTTACGCTTTCTGACAAATTCAACTGATTTCCAACTTATTACGACAACTTTTTTGTGGTAAAAATTCAAATAAAGTTTCAGCTATTAGTATAGTAAATACTTTATGTACAATGTATTAAACAAAATCGTTAGAGCCGTTTTCAAGAAAATCGCGAAAAATCAAATTTTCTTCATGTAAAGTGGCATTAAAAGTATGAGAAAGTCGTCGCCAATCTTCGTGTCACATGCCCAGAAGATAATTAACTCAAATACAACATTTCGTTTTCATAAGACATTCTGTTCTGGAACCAAGACTATTCACAGAGACACAAGTTTCTGAAAATGGATTATGTTTAAAAACTGACTTCATATTTCAGGGTCTAACACAATACTTCCTCTACCTATAGTACCTACGATACGGGCAGAGGAAGTAATAAAATTCTCAATGCTTCCTCGTTCAGTTTCTCCCAAAATCAAGAGAGGTGATAGTGAAGCTTGTAGAAAGAGGTCAGCAGTGCTGGATTGTCACTGCAAGTAACGGGTTCCAGGTGTAAATACGGTTATACGCCCACATATTTAATAGTGTCCATTAGTCTCCAAGGTCGCAATCAGCTGAACACTTCCCCTTGCTGTTCAGGAAGTGGGTCATCGTGTACTGCAGTTAATGAAACAAAACAAAACAAAAAAATAATCCACCTAATTAAAAGAGAGGATTATAACAATAGTATCATTATGACACAACTTGGGCAAAACATTGCGTTTCGTAACTATAATTCAGAGGTCATTATAACAACAGGACTAATGTTTTTATGTTCTTGCTTTTCTTGTCTCCTAAGCCGTTAGTTTGAAGGTCTGAGGGCAAAAACAAGTGTTTTCTCTTCGCCGTGTCGTTAGTAAGTTATGCACATTAGGTTTGTCGCGTTAGCGTTCGAATCTCGGGGTTGAACACAATACTTCCTCTACGGGCGGAGGAAGTAAACAAGCCTATAATAGAATTTATTAAGATACGAATATATTTATGAAACGAGGAAATTCAAACATGAAATGGCTTTAGCCATAAAATATCGTAAACAGATACAGTATATAGATTATGATCGTTCTTCCATTTCCAGCTGTAGGCTTACCACAGACTGGAAGAGTTTCAGGTATCTAAAACTATCAACAGTTACGCTAAAGGGAATCATAAATATACTAAACTTTATTAAAACACTTAACATTATTTGGGCCCAAGAGGGATGACAATGGGGACTGGAGAAAATTGCATAACGATGAGCTTAAGGACCTGTACGCTTCACCAGATATAGTAAGGGTAATTAAATCGCGAAGGATGAAATGGGCTGGACATGCTGCATGCATGGGAGAGGAAAGACATATCTCAAAAGTGTTGACTGGGAGACCCGAAGGGAAAAGACCACGTGGAAGACCTAGACGTAGGTGGGAGGACAATCTTAGAACGGATTTATGGGAAGTAGGATTTGTGGGGGATGATTTGATGGAGTTAGCACAGAATAGGGTTGAATGGCGGACTCAGGTAAGCGCGGCAATGAACCTTCGGGTTCCATAAAATAGATAATATTCCTTTAAGATAGCTTGCTTAGAAATTGTCCATTGCCATTGAGTAAGTAAGTAAGTAAGTAAGTAACATTAAATATTTTTAGTGTTTAACAAAGGTGTAATAGTAATGAAGCGTGTCTAGAATGCTAACTTGCCTTATTATTGTTAAATGTATCTTAATTACAAGTAAATTTAATATCCTAATAAAAAAATATGTTTCTATAGGTCATTTAACACTTAATCATAACAAACTCCTTTAATATGCACATTGTCCTTTTATATCACATTCAAAATATACTAATAAAAACAGAATCATTATTAAGTCTAATAAACATTGATAACAACTGATTTAACATGACAATTTATGCAAAATCACTGCTATATACTTCCAACTTTTATAATTTTCTTACGTGTATCTTAATTGCCATTTTAGGCAAATTGCATACGACTGTTTTTGTTCGAACATAATTAGTCTAAATGTTTCAATCTTGAGATTTTAGATTCGCTCAAACAAACGCCCTCCTTGTCCTTCGCATCGGCTTTTTTCTTTTTTAAATTGTTATGTTAATCTTTTATTGACATAGTATCGGATTTGTATAATTTAATTTAATTTAGTTGCATAGTTGTCGTGGAACACAGAGTGTGTAGACATAGTCATAAGATAAAAGATAAGAACTATAAAATTAGATCACAGTTAAAAAATTCATTTATATTACAAAAGTCTTCGTGGTCAGCCAGCAGAGATAGTTCTTTTAAAATGGAGTCTGTTCATATTAAATACACCGGATGGAAACTTGTTTGCAAATTTACTAGGCATAATCCCAAAATTTGACAATGTTAAAGACAGTCTAGGGGTTGGAATGTTAAAATCCTCCAAATGTCTTGTGGCATAAGAATGTACAGTATTTCTAGGTTTATACAAATGTATGTTATCTTTAACAGTTCCAGAATATACAGTGAAGTAACAGTCATAATCTTTTCTCCCACAAATAAAGGTTCAATGTTCTGTGTTAGAAGAATTGGTAAAAATTCTGATGGCCCTCTTCTGAAGAATAAGTACCATATTAACATGAGTCGAGTTACCCCAGAGCATAATACCACAGTATACGTATTAAACTGTGATAATACCATATGCAATAATACTGTGGAAATAGTCAAAATATAAATGTAATACGAATATACTTCTGAGGAAACTCAATGACTAAGTCTTCTTAAAAGATGTATAACTCTTGATAGTTTTACACAGATATGGTAAATATGTTCTTCCCAGGAAAGAGTAGAGTCTATCACAATACCAAGCATATGAAAACTACTTCTCAGATAAAACTTTTTTACTGTTAGTAACATAAGCTTTGTCTTTGATTCATTCAGAAGGAAGCCACTTGCATGAAACCAGCATTTTACAATGTTAAAATTGGAGTCAATTTCTTTAATCAATTCTTCAAAACCATAATTGCTACTAATAATGTAGAGTTATCTGCATATAGAATATTTTCTGATAAAAAACTAAAAGCTAGATCATTTGTTGGTACTAGAAATAAAATGGGTCCCAATGCAGAACCTTGTGGAACTCCGTAGCGTATGTCACTTAACTTGGATGACTGATCCCTCACTATACAATATATAAACTAATATATGACATATAATGTGAACTTATTCCTCTAACAGATTAGGGAAATATAAATCAAACGGTGGAAAATATAAAACACTCTCAAACCTCATGATACCGTTACCTTACACGTAATAACCGTATTGTAGTATGGTCTAACAAAAATTAATTTTTCATTATTGATGAACTTTTCTGTTCACGAAATTTGCTTTTCAGGGTATTGTATATAATGTGTATGTATGTTTATATAAATTGTAATTGCAATAAACATGCTTTCAGTTTAAAATAAAATCAAGTAAACGGATATTACAAAGTGTCAGAGTGTTTTGTTTAATCAGTGATAATTGCAACTGTGATATGCAGAAAATAAGTTATTTTTCAATCGATTTCCGAGTTATGCTCCACATCGATTCATTAAGCAGGGCTTTGATAAGCATGCATAAAGGAATATGTGGGTAGTGTTATTTGTCAAAGCTACCTGTATTGCAACTTCCAAAGTTTTATATAATATGTAAAACAATATGTTGTGATGAGAACTGATTTGCATTTCATAAATTCTTTCTAATATATTACCATAAATTAGGCACTAAATTGGGCATTACTCCGGTACCGGTCAACAGATTTGGTCCAATATCAATAGGCTTCTTCCCATGGAGGTTATAAATGCGTATACCAAGTTTCATAAAAAGCCGATATTGCGTATTTGAGTTATCGCGCGTACAGTCACACGGACACACGGACTGACATTTTCCCGTCCTCCACACAATCTCATAAAGTACCATTCTGGCACTAATAAATCACGTAGAGTGTGTTATTCCTTTCGTCTGTTATACATCTTGCTGCCTTATTAGGAATTTCAGTTGGTGTGTGTTGTAATACAGTTTTAATTACATCATGTAACAGAAGATTATAGACAGGAAATCAGTTTAGTCCCAATTGCTTATAGGCATTGCCCTAAGGTGTCTGCAATAAGATCACTTTCCCATGACCGTTTTAAGTGCTCCTTAAATTGCCCGTACATTCTGAAAACACTCCTCCTTCATAATTTCTACCATTACTTTTGATTCTTGATCTCACTTTTATTACGTAATTGTGCGTTTTTTTAAGAAGTAAGAATTTTATTTTAAAATATTTTCATTTTACATTCAAAATAACTTCAAAAAGTCTGGTTTTTGTTTCAGTTTTCTGCTTTATCGCAAAAATGTTGCCAACCATCGCACTGTTGGCTACCCTTACCGGAAAAAGCTTCCTCGATATTTTTTTTTTCAAAATGGCGTCACTGAGCTTAGTCGCACCACAATGGAGCAGAACGATACTCTTTTGTGCGTGAGCCATGTGATACACGTACCGGTATATAGGGAAAATGAAAAAATATACCAAAAATAGGTTTTATTCCACGGATTATGGCGTTTGTGGTTTTATTTACTAAATTCGCGTTAATTCGCGGCTTACATTATTGCTTGCAAATGGTAGGCCTACCTACCATCTTAAAATATCAAGATAATATAATCTTGACATCAGAATACATAATTTTATAATGGTTTTAATTTATATAAATTTCAGTGTATTTTTTTTTTTTTGTATTTGTCCTAGAAGACAACCCCGGATTTTAGGGGCCCTTTTTTATGATTCAACTATCGTCTTATCTGTGGAAATATACGGTATAAGTTCTACAAATGAAATACAGGTAATGTTACCTGATCTTAACGCTAAGAAGTATACATATGTACATTACATATGCACAGAAATAATTACTTATGCAGTAGGCTTATAGTACAATGAAATAGCACCAGGGACCACCTCCGAGACAACACGAACACAGAAACAATAGATATGACATTTTATAAAGAAAGAAACTTGAAAAATGTATATTAATTAAACTTAATTATTTTTTTAAATTTTTTATTGTTCAGATTAATTATTTCAGGGTTAAGTTTTGTACATAAGTCGTTTTTAATTATTTCAAGAAACATTCTTGCAAAATTTGAAGAAAATCCAGCAACGCGTTTCGACTTGACTGCATTACAAACAGACGTACAGACAAACAGACGAAATGTGAAAATCGAATTAAAATAGGACCTTGCTTCGCTCGGTGAATGAAGCTAATATTATTAAAGTATTTTATTTTTTTGCGGAAACTGTCTCAATAATAATTTCCTTTTGTAGAACGCTGGCAGAGAAAGTTCTACAATCAAACGAATGCCCGGGATGTTACATATAAAATTACATCATCCATAAAATAAACATATATATAAAATAAGTACATGCCATTTTTAATTCGTAAGTATTACAGCACATAATGGTACATAAAATAATAATTACAGACTACAATAAAACATGTTATTCTAGAAACAGGAGATTACGCAAGAATAAGTGAGATGTTCCGTTGTCTGGAGTCGCTCCTGGTGTACCCCAGGGCTCTGGAGCTTCCTGCGTAAACACAGCACGCAAGCAAGGACAGAACCGTATTAAAAATGAGCATTCTGAATAATTTGCTTATTTCTGAGTTAATCTTTCTCACGCACATGGCCCTCATGAATTTGCATTCAAACTCAAGTTAATTCTCGCTGTCTTCTGATATCCGCTGACCTCTGTGTGTATAGATAGATACCATGAGATGTCAGAACAATGGACAATTATTTTTGTATAAAGCAAAACAATAGTTTGAATTATAATTAATATAACTGAACCGAGCGAGGTGACCGAGATGGTAACGTCTTGTATTCGCATTCGGGAGATCCCAGGCTCAAATCCTGTGGCCGGCCAATTTGGAATGGGTTTTTCATGGTTTCACCTGTCGTAAAGACATGCCGAATTGGATATTTACATACCATGAATCATCCTGTATCATATCCGTTTAAATTAATATCAGTTTAAATTTACTCCATAAAAATACACCAATAATAGAAACAATTGGCAATGAATGGTTCCATGGCCTATGAATCGAAATTGTGTTTTTAATCAATGTACATTTCTATTACTTCAATTTCCAAACAAGTTATCTAATATATAAAATCGAAAGTGTGTATGTATGTATGTATGTATGTATGTATGTATGTATGTTTGTTCCTTATACAAATCTACATTTCTTTACCAATTTACACGACATTTTGCACACATACCCAGTTAAGCCCGGGAAGTATAGCTGTCGACATTAAAATTCAAACAAAATACTCCTTCCCTTGAAAATTATATAATTTCTGAGAATTTTATACTGAAAAAATGAATTGCTGTTTAGTTCACATGGCAACAGTAAATTGTTTACTATGATTACATAGGGCCTTGGCAAGTATATAGCCTAATGCTTTAACGAATTATGATTCCATCGATATATTGGCGAAAATAATGACTGAAAATGAAATCCACGAAAATAAAGCACAGTGTGATGTAGTCACATAACTTTCTCTACCCTCGACATAAGACATATTTACTCACTTCACATTTTGATGTAGAATAAGAGGGACAACTTAAGTGTGTGAGTATGCTATATCAAAAGTCTATAAATAATCCTTTCCGCTGATAAGTTATCCATACCTGTAGGCTTTGTATTAGTTGAGAAATAGGGATGTTTATCATAGGCCCTAAGCATGGGATGGAACATTTTGAGTCCTATGCTCGCAGTGTATTATGTCCCGGGTTTTAGGGGAGGAAAGTATGAAAGTGATGCTGCATTTCTCTTTTATTTCAGCTCCGAAACGATTGTATAGTAACATGAGAATGAGAAATAAAATTTTCCGTCAAGTCAGTACAATCTTATGTAATTTGTGTTTCTTCTTATTTCAACCCCTCCCAAGCATGATGTGTAGAAGCAACGGAATGCAGCATTCCACATCCTCTATGAGCCATAAAAGGCTATATCTAGCGATTTCTGATGGAATAGTTTGGGTGTGATAAATCTTTTTCTTCATTTCAAGTTCTACATACATAAAGTCCTTCATAAGTTAATTTCAAATTAAAAAATACAAAGCCCGGGCGACGCCGGGCCTTTTCAGCTAGTGTTATATAAAATAATCTGTTTCCGTGCTGTTAATGGCAACCAGTGACGTATTAATCACTGCACACTGATGCTTTCATGTCCAGCAACGAGCAGACGATTTTATCGATAAAACAACATGCTCATATTAATAGCAAGCATTGGTCTATATCCGAGGAATTGCTAAACGTTATTGGTCAATATCAAACATGCGGGATATGAGTGGAATAGTCAGCTGAAAGCTGTGATAGGAGAAAGGACTAGTTGTAAAAAGATGATTTGGTTGTATGACCCTTCGTATGTTCTCTCATTACTCTATCAGGAAGCGAATGTATTCATTTACTAAAATATTATAAACCTATGTTTAGTTTAAAACAGAATTAACATCATTAACTCACCGTTGTAATTGCCTCTAAATGCACCATGAATTACTCCATCGCCATAATTAAACAGTAATTATATGACGTTACATCAAACCATTCTCATGATAATTTTAAAATTATGGTCCCTAAAAACGCAGTGACTATAATAACAGCGCCAAATTTGTACATAATATCACTTGTGGGGATAAACGTAGTTAGAGGACGGGGAGTAATGGTACCATGAATATCTTATTAATTTCGCGGGTTGATATAGGCCTATTCTGTTCTTTGTTCATGTACAGTTATTTGGATTGTTTAATTCAGCTGAGTTTATACACCTTTTAGCTACGAGGCCATATCAAGAGTTCGGGATGTATGTCTATACAGTATAGACCATGGGCTACCAATATGAAACCCTCCCCCCCCCCCGTGGGAATTTCCGACACTTATATTTTTTTGTTGGTATTGTCATCTAGTTTAAGATTTTAGTTGTTTGCCCCTTATCAATTACAGCATTTAGCCGGAAACCCCGGAAAACCCCGGAAATTCGCAGAAAATGAATTTGTTTTAATTTTTCATTGTTCTTTGCTCCTAATATTCCCAGGGAATTTCTGACTCACATATTTTTGTTGGTATTGGCATCTAGTTTAATGTTCAAGTTGTTTGCCCCTTACAAATTACAACATATCCCCGGAAAACCACGTATATACGGAGAATATGACTAAGTTTTATTTTTTAAATCTTTGTTCTTTGCACCTAATATTCAAAGGGAATTTCTGAATTACATGTTTTTTTGTTGGCATTACCATCTAGATTATGGTTTCAGTTGTTTGCCCCTTATCAATTACAGTATATCCCCGGAAAACACCGAAAACCACGGAAATCCGGAGAAAGGGACTTCGTTTTATTTTTTTAAAATCTTAGTTCTTTGCTCCTAGTATTCAAAGGGAATTGGTGAACCATATGTTTTTGTGTTGGTATTCCCATATAGATTAAGGTTCCAGTTGTTTGCCCCTTGCCAATTACAGCATATCCCCGGAAACCCCGGAAAACCACGTATATACGGAGAAAATTACTATGTATTATTTTTTTAATCTTTGTTCTTTGCTCCTAATATTCAAAGGGAATTTCTGATTCGTATGTTTTTTTGTTGGTATTGCCATCTAGATTAAGGTTTCAGTTGTTTGCCCCTTATGAATTATAGCATATCTCCAGAAAACTCCGAAAACCACGGAAATCCGGAGGGATTAACTCTTTAAAAATTCCTTTAAAATCTTTGTTCTTTGCTCCTAATATTCCCAGGGAATTTCTGACTCATATGTTTTTTTGTTGGTATTGCCATCTAGTTTAAGGTTTAAGTTGTTTTCCCCTTATCAATTACAGCATATCCACGTAAACCCTGAAAACCACGAAAATCCGCAGAAAATGAGATTGTTTTAATTTTTAAAAAATATTTGCTCTTTGATACTAATATTCCCAGGGAATTTCTGAATCACATAATTTTTGTTGCTATTGCCATATAGTGTAAGGTATCAGTTGTTTTCCCCTCACCAATTACAGCATGACAAAGAATACTGGAAAAAATCCTGATGCTGAAGGAATGAAGGCGATTGGAAACCTGACAGAACACACTTCATATTCTAATTTGACATCTGTGAATGATAATTAATTTATCTTACCAAACCTTGCACAGTCACTACCAAACTTTCTTGACTGAAGTTAGAGAAGGGACGTTCGGTAAAACAGCACAATTTTGTAATGGTAATATGGACAAAGTGTCATTGATTTTGAGATTTCAGCGAGCAACTAAAGAAAACAACTTTGACTTACACTTGGCATGTTTAGAAGATATGATTCCCCTTTTCTTTGCATGTGACCATCACAATTATGGCAGATATCTCGTAGTACATATACTCACCCTTTTGAACCTGCAAGGGACACACTTGAAGCAGAAGAATTACTTCGCAATAACGGTTTCAGTGACCGTAGATCACAAGTTCCGAGTTCTAGAAATTCTGTGGATTTCCGTGGTTTTCCGGGTTTTACGGGGATATGTTGTAATTGATAATGGGCAAACAGCTGAAACCTTAATCTAGATTACAATGCCAACAAAAAAATAAATATATGTAAGTCAGAAGTTCCCTGGGAATATTAGGATCAAAGAACAAAGGTTTTTTTAAAAATTAAAACAAACTCATTTTCTTCGGATTTTTTAGGTTTCCGGAGTTTTCTGGAGATTTGCTGTAATTGATAAGGGGAAAACAACTGAAACCTTAATCTACATGGCAATACCAACACAAAACCATATGAGTCACCAATTCCCTTTGAATACTAGGAGCAAAGAACTAAGATTTAAAAAATTAAAACAAAGTCATTTTCTCCGGGCTTCCGTGGTTTTCGGAGTTTTCTGGGGATTTGCTGTAATTGATAAGGGGCAAACAACTGAAACCTTAATCTACATGGCAATACCAACACAAAACCATATGAGTCACCAATTCCCTTTGAATACTAGGAGCAAAGAACTAAGATTTAAAAAATTAAAACGAAGTCATTTTCTCCGAGCTTCCGTGGTTTTCGGAGTTTTCTGGGGATTTGCTGTAATTGATAAGGGGCAAACAACTGAAACCTTAATCTACATGGCAATACCAACACAAAACCATATTAGTCACTAATTCCCTTTGAATACTAGGAGCAAAGAACTAAGATTTAAAAAATTAAAACAAAGTCATTTTCTCCGGGCTTCCGTGGTTTTCACAGTTTTCTGGGGATTTGCTATAATTGATAAGGGGCAAACAACTGAAACCTTAATCTGGATGGCAATACCAACAAAAGAACATATGATTCAGAAATTCCCTTTGAATATTAGAAGCAAAGAACAAAGATTTAAAAAATAAAACATTGTCATTTTCTCCGTATAAAAGTGGTTTTTCGGGTTTTCCGGGGATATGTTGTAATTTGTAAGGGGCAAACAACTGGAACATTAAACTAGATGCCAATACCAACAAAAATGTGTGAGTCAGAAATTCCCTGGGCATATTAGGAGCAAAGAACAAAGAAAAATTAAATCAAACTCATTTTCTCCAGATTTCCGTAGTTTTCCGGGGTTTCCGGGTAAATGCTGTAATTGATAAGGGGCAAACAACTGAAGACTTAAAGTAGATGGTAATACCAACAAAAAATATGTGAGCCAGAAATTCCCTGGGCATATTAGAGCAAAGAACGAAGAAAAATTAAAACAAACTCATTTTCTCCGGATTTCCGGGGTTTCCGGGTAAATGCTGTAATTGATAAGGGGCAAACAACTGAAAACTGAAACTAGATGGGAATACCAACAAAAAAATATATATGTCGGAAATTCCCACGGGGGGGGGATGGGGGGTATACAGTAGCCTACGCTCTAGTAGGGTAGGACATGGAATTATTGAGTGTCAATTGTTTCTATTATTGGTGTATTTTTATGGAGTAAGTTTCAACTAATATTAATTTAAATGGATGTGATACAGGATGAAATGGTGAGGATGATTCGTGGTATACAATTCAGCGTTTGTCTTTAGGACTGGGGAAACCATGAAAAACCCCATGTCAAATTGGCCGGCCACGGGATTTGAACCTGGGACCTCCCGAATGTAAGTCCAAGACGTTACTATCTCGGCCACCTCGTTCGGTTTGGAATTCTTGTGGCCAGTCGTGAGTGTTAACAAAAAGTCCTTAAAACGTTGTTGAATTGTTCATAATCTCAACTTTTTCATCACCTTCCCTCCATAGTTTAGACATCTTGGTCTGTTCCATCTACACGGCAGACCTTCCATCTTTTTAAATTGTTTACCTGCATTTTTTTAAACCGGATGTTCTGTAATTGTAGAACTGTTTTGGAAGTCTTGTATTATCCAACCTGTCTAAATGCTACTCGTATAACCATTTAGTGTTTTATTGTTTTCTGCGTGAGATGGGGCATAAGTCGTGGCAACTATTTTTCTTTTGAAAATGTGGGGCCATTTTAAAATTTTGGAATATACACATACCCATCCGGGGAGGCCCTCCATGTTCTTGTCTGGTCAAAAAAGTATGTATGTGATCCAAAGATAATCCCTCTCCCTACAGGTCGCGGCCCTGTAAGGCCGGCTTGGGTCGCTTAAATCCTAAAAGGGAGAGGTAAAACTACGATAAAGAAAGAAAGAAAGGAATATACACATGAAAGAGCAGAAAATGGAACGTTTGTATAATTAATATTATGGGTACTAAACATAAATGTAGGATGGTGAAAGAAATAGACACCCATAATCATCCATACGCAAATGCATCATGCCACTCTAAAGCCACTTTAGCTGGAATCTTGAAAGCACACACCCACTCAAGGTTAGAATTTTTCGGTTCTTTAAGCTCATAGTACAGAAAATACAGATGTGTGTTTACAAACATAATTTGTCCTGAGTTCAAATCTCGGGGCCGGCGGGTGTGTCATTCGTGGTGGACGAAGCCATGCTTTAGGGGATTTTTCTCGGGGTTCTCCCGTTTCCCCCTTTCATTCCACCAACACTCTCCACTTCATCTCACCTTTCCCCCTTTTCATCCTCATCCCGTTTCCACTTCTGACATCGGGTCTGCTTCGGCAGTCGAAGCCCTTTGGGGGCCTCTCCCGTTCTCCTCGCTGCTTGTGGTCAAGAGGTTGTTGGTGGTGTGTGTCACGAACCTCTCGGGGCTCCCGGTTGGGGGTGGCGCACACGTGGCATGGTACTAGGCTTGTTGGATGTAGGGGAGTTCCGTGGGGACCCATGGGTGGCTTTGCGGGTCCGGGGCGGCCTGTGGGCACACAACTCATCCCATCCCGGAGGTAGGTAACGGCTGTTGTGCTTAGGGACGTTCCCACCCCGCCTCCCCGCCTTAAGGGGCACAAAATAGAATAGAAATAGAATAGAACATAATTTTGTCTCGACAGGTTCCAAGGTTCAACTCCGGGCTGGATCATTGTACGAGGCGCGTCCTGAAAGTAAGTTTACCTGGGACCGTTTACAGAAATAAAACACAATTTCATGGAAATATTTATTGCAACATATACAGCCAGAGTTCAGCAATTTTTAACAAATTCGCCACCGGAATTGACAATGTTTGTTATACCGTGGGACCAACAATTGAATACCTGTGTCGTAAAAATCTGCCGCTTGCGATTTGAACCACAGTGTGACAACCATTTCCTCTTCTCTGTCATTCCCTGTCATTTCTGAAGGTATAGGAAAATATGGATATCACTGGGAGCTAGGTCCGAGCTGTAGGGTGGATTTTTAAACACCTCGAACTTCTGCAGGAGACTTGCTGGGAGGTGTTTAAAATTCCACTCTACAGCCCGAATCTCACACCCAGTGATTTTCATCTCTTCCTACACCTCAAGTAATGTCAGATAATAAAAGAGGAGAGATGGTTGTCACACAGTGGTTTAAATCCGAGGCGGCAGACTTCTTCGACACAGACATTAAAAGGTTGGTTACACGGTATAACAAATGTCTCAATTCCGGTGATGAATATGTTGAAAAATAGCTGAACACTTGCTGTATCTGTTGCAGTAAATATTTTAATGAAATTGTGTTTTGCTTCTGTAAACAGCCCTAGGGAAACTTACTTTTTGGACGCACCTCGTACTAAAATAGGTAAGATTTATCTACAGTCCTAGCCGGGTAGAATCTAACCTAAAAGAACTAAAAAGTTGGTGTTACAGCAATCATTCATATTCACCCTAATGAATCTACAATCAATGACGTCGATTATCATAATCTCGCCTCATTCAGATAAGGCTCGACAACTGCTTTGGTGTAGACTTCACCGCTCCATATTAGGAGGATGGGACAAGTACCCTTCAAGGAACTTCCTGCTAAAGTTCACACACTTTACAGTCATCTCAGGTATGACGAGGAAATGATATCAATCTGGTCTACCTTCTGGCATGCGATATCGTTATTATCAAATTGATTGCTCGATCTTAACAATACACGAGGCGCGTCCATAAAGTAAGATTCTCTGGGACCGTTTACAGAAACAAAACACTATTTCAAGGAAATATTTATTGCAACAGACAGCTATTTTTCGACATGTTCGCCATTGAATTTCAACACCTATTCGACAACAACTGTGTCGTAGAAGTCTACCACCAGGGATACTTCGAACCACCGTATGACAAAAAATAGCTCTGTCATTCTTTGTCATTTCGTGGGATGTAGGAAAAAATGGAAATCACTGGGAGCGAGAGGTCCGGGCTTTAGGGTGTATGTTTAAAAACCTCCCTGCCGAACTTTCTGCATGAGACTTGCTTGTTTTAGACTAATCCGTGGACACCTCTAGGACAGTTATAATCTCATTTAATCCAGCTGTATGGCTGATCTGGTTCGGGTTATTGGTGATGTCGTTTCTACGGATGCATAAAGACATAACCAGATACATTTAACAGTTAACGGGATTTTAATTTCGCGCATAGTGTTTGAAGTGTACTTATTATTGGTTTGTACAAATAAGAAATGTAATTTTATTTATGTCGTGGAACGGTGTTTATGAAGGTCAGATAGCTGTCTCTTCTTGGTTGATTTGTTTTTACGGCAGAATCTTCACGCAGCAGTTGGCATGCTAAGATGTTTGCCTTGCGTCGCACATTGGACAATGATTAAACAGTTTCTATATTCACGACTGTCTTGTTTTTCTGTCTCCTAGCAACAGTTCTGTGGAATTCGCTAAACTGCCTAACTGATTCTCACTTGCAAAGAAATTACTCTATGCTAAGCTATTCCTTTATAAACTAGGCAGGCCGGGCACGAATCTACAACGTAAATAGGATCGAAGCCAGTTCCCCGTATACATGGGATGGACTTTGAAATTTATTTTTTGCGCATTTTTTGTGGGTTACGCCATGACCTGGCTTATAAGATCATGCTTATGTTTAAACTTGTATGTCAATGTACCATCTCTGAGAGCTTGCATCAGTACCAAGCTGCTCCTGTTTTCAGTAAACGCTTTGTCCTATGGGCTAGGCTCCGCTCCGATGAACCTTGAAAATGGGTTCATCTCCAAAGTGGTGTACCGATTGTTACAATTTTCACATTTCCTGAGGTGTAACCAATGTTTCATAGTTGAAGTCTGGTATAGGTACCTCGTTTTTCCTACCCTTATCTTTGGTAACTTTTATTTTAACTTTTATCAAAAAGTGCATTTTCTTGTGATACTTTGTCATAAAAGTCAGCACATAATACCCCATTAAAGTATATTTGACAATGCACAAGGCCTTCACTGTTGCATCTTTCATTGGTGTAGTGTAAAATGCACTGACCAAGCGGAATCACAAGCAAAGCGTGGTGGGCATTTGAGCGTCCTCAATAAAACTTTCGGAACAGTGGGATATTTAACAGAAAAAGGGAGGACTGTCCTAGGAAAATCGAGACAAATGTACACCCTATTTCTTTTGACGTACACTTAGGGCATATAGAACTTGCTCATAAAATCTTACTCTTATGATGACCCTAATTCCATGGTAGCGTATTGCCTCATATTTCGAGTCCTTACAATATTTTTGCTTCTACTACGGAAGTATTTTTTAAAATCCTAGGTAACATTTTGAACACAACACATGGATGTACGGTTAATTTAAATGGAGTGATAATTCTTTCACATTGGCCCCGTGTGGGCTAAGGTGGAAAGGTTGAGTCAGACTGAAAGGCGAAAGCCGAAGATCCTGGTTCAAATCCCGGCAATGGCATTGAATTTTTCAGTCAACCTTTCCTTCCGGTTAATTTAATTGCTTGTTGGGATGTATATCCATTCATGAACCACAGATTATTTTCTGTATTGGACATTACATGAAAAAATTCAAAATGTTCATGAATGCATATAGGCCTATATATCCATCTTGAATGTTAACTGTACAATAACAGTGGAAGCTCAGTCACAAAAATAACTAATTAGTGTGCCTCACAGTATTGCATATGACATAACTTGTCTGTCAGTGAGGTAGACCATTAAGGGCATTCAATCATAGGAGGAAGGTTCCATCTGGCGCTGTGAATTGAACTCCGGCTTAGCTCAGTTGGTAGAGCATTGGCCCGAATAGTCAAAGGTCCTGGGTTCAAATCCCAGTGCCAGAGGAATTTTTCTCCTGTTATATTCTCATGCTTATTGGGAGTTCATTTTGCTTTGTTTGCAGCGTCACAGTTTATGCGAGACAAGCAATTTGATGACCGGAGCAGGGTTTGAAGGCTGGACGTCAATGTGAGGAAGATAATTAAATATGTTTGGATGGAGGCCAGTAGTAACGGGACACCGCATACTTGATACCCACTGGTTCAATACATTCTTGAGCACCCGTCCCACAGCAATACGTGGCGGTCGCAATGCCACGCCTCGGTCAGATCTACTTTATACATTCATTTCACTCTTCAATCTTTTCCTCTCACGTCACACGCCTTGACCAGGGGTTTCCAACTCGCGATCCGCGGGACATAGATATACGGTACATACAAATGTTATGGGTCAAATCCGATTTTAGGATAAACTAGTTCTTCCTACGGGGGCGTATTTAGCTATTTAAGCGCCCCAGGCAGAGAGAAATATTTTCGCCCCCTTATTTCCACATGAATATATCACAAAGTACCCTACATAAACATTATTGTAACTGAAATAGTAGGCTAATAATAATAATAATAATAATAATAATAATAATAATAATAATAATATCAGAATGTCAGAGTTTAATCAAAGGCGATTAAATGGAAAGAGAGTTCCAATTTCATTGACAACAACAGTGGACCTAGATCGTTGATTAAATTTGAGCGTATTGTTAATGTTTTTCATTTCTATTTCATTGTGCGTTACATTAGTTTACTATTTTGAAGAGTTATGAATAAAATGTTTAATATATTTTTTTTAAAGTAGCAGCTTAAAAGCCGCCCCTTCAAATCTGCCGCCCTAGGCAGCTGCCTAGTCTGCCTAGGCTTAAATACGGCACTGTCTTCCTAGCATGGGGGGGGCAAGGGGGGCAACTGCCCCCCCTCTGGATTGCCTTATGGATTCATTTATTTGTAGTACTCTTTGTCAACCTACAGTTGTAGCATGGAGAATAAAAAATATATAATTACTTTATAATGAGTTTAGCAAGTATTAACTAATTATAACTATAATATGTATTTATAATAATATCTCACCAAGGCCATTGCTCAAAAGAGCGTATTCTGTTTACTTAAAAAAACTTTGTAGCCTCGTCGAATTCAGCTGGGGTTCAAAATAACGATCTGGTTAACTAAGTGAATATTAATGTGTTTAGCCTAATCATTTGAAATTGAGGTCCGAAATTGATTTTGCCCCCCTTAATAAAATTCCTGGCGACGCTGCTGCTTCATAGGCCAAACTGTTAGCCCATATCGCACAAGCTATGAGCTAAACTAGTTTGTGTTAGTCCAAACTAATTTATCTCGACTATTTAGCTCTTGAATGAGTGACCAATCCAAAAAATACTAATATGTGGAATTTCAACCAATCACAGTTGTCTATCGTCATGATTTTATCATATTATTTTTATCACTTTCATTTTATCGCACCTATGCAATGGCGGATCCAGAGGGGGGCTTTGGGCCCTTGGTTTGTTTTACGTTGACTTGACTTTTTTTTATTTGTCAAAAATAATCACCTGATAAAACAACATTCAAATTTAATTAAATACAAAACAAAAGTAAAAGCATTTATATAGGCCTACTCAGAGTATTTATATATTCTAGACAAGACAGCATTGTTCGAGATCCTTATCTTTAATTTTTAAATTGGGCATTACTCCGGTACCGTTGAACCGATTTCGTTTAATATCAATAGGGTTCTTCCCATGGACGTTATAAATGCGTTTACCAAGTTTCATGAAAATCCGATAAAGCGTATTTGAGTTATGGCGCGAACAGACACACGGACAGACAGACAGACGGACGGACAGACATTTTCCCTCCCCCACACAATCTCATAAAGTACCATTCTGGCGCTTAATAATAATAATAACTGAATTACAAAGTAACGATTTCATTCTTTATTAATAAGAGCATTATACATTGTTCAATTAATTACTCTTTTACTAGCCAAATTTATTTGCCAGTCGCCTAATCCCTTTCACTGACTGATTATTAAAAAAATAAGAAAAAGAAAAATCGTCATATCTGGCAACTAGCTTATAAGATTTTTTATTATGAAAGACATACGCCAACAATAACCGTTAAGTTGTTTGTGTTATAATAATGAATTATTAAGACAGCTGTATAAATAAATACTCCAGTAAGTTAGAATATATCTTACCATGGTGTAGGCTTTATTACGAACGTCGATAAGGTCTTGTCTCCCATTGTGGTGATGACATTTATGGATGGGTCGTATAGAGTTTGAATTCCGCATACCAATGCCTTGTATAGCATGTATATGTCATAGCCCCCCAGCAAGTGAGAAACCCGAGAAAAACTTTCAGTTCGTTCCAAGAATATGAATTCAGAAGTAACGGTATGGGCTGTACGTACATCAATACCATCACTGTCATCTAAAGCAGGCACGTCACCTATTATTATTATTTTAATTTTATTTATTTTACCTTCGAAAAACATAATACAGTGAACGCCGTTTAATGTAATCGCGGATAATGTTATCAGTCGGGTAATGTTATCACTTTTATGAAGTCCCGTACGGATTAATACTCATGCATTGCAAAAATGCTGTAATCAAAGATTCGGTTTATGTTATCACGTTTTCCGTGTTGCGGCTTTATTTCCAAGTATTGTACGTCATTTTAAATTTTGTTTTTAAGGATTTCGTTTCTAAATCAACTGTATTTATGTTTCATTAAAAGTAAGGGCAGTGTTCCCAGTTCATAGGACGACCTGTTCGAGGGGGTGTCAATCCTTAATTTTCTCTTTTAAACAGTAAAACATGTTTCACCCCTCAGTTTAGCTGTTGCTTTTAATTTGTGAGAGTCACAGTGTTGACATGCAATGATGGCCAATGTAAAATGAAAAGACTTGAACAGACAGGTGTTAGATATGCTACGCGGTGTTCGCCACAGGTCAATGGACTCCAAAGGGAAAACAAAAATTATAATAGAAAAAGTTGTATTGATTGCGAAAATAGTTGTTTGCAGGCTATTATGAGTAGTTGATTGATTCACAGTTACGAATTATCTTGTGTTTATGAATAATTAGCTTTTAACTCGTTTTACAAATAGGCTAGGTCTATAGTTATATTTAAATTATCCTACTCATTTAAAAATCGAAACATCTGTGAAGAAATTAAGATGAAAGAAATGAAAGGCAAAACAAATTATAAGATTTGGTTATTAATATTAACTAGTTTTTAATTTTATCTTGAAAAGATTATATTTATTTTATATAATATATTTATATATAAATTAATATATTTCAAATATATTTTATTTATAGTTTAAAATATCTATATTTTATAAAATGAGAATTCTCAGCAATAGAAGTATTTTAAAGTTTCAATGTATATAGTTTATAATATTAAAAAGATGCCATTTTGACTTTCTAACGGAATACTCGATATTAACGATGTGAGGTTTGAATGAAAATTATCAACAAGATCAAAAGGAAGTTTAGTTATTGCTTCATGCTAAACTGGGAAGCCCCAGTTATCTGCAGCGGTTAAGATTGAGGAAGCAAATCTGTATTAAGAAGGCGGTGAAAAAAACCTATATTCGTGCGCGAGTTAATCATATGGCGGAGAGAAGAGATTATGAACTGGACCGAGCTCTCTCGTTACACAGGGGGCAGTGTATGAAGGTGAATGTATCAACTTGAAACATACAGGATTTGTGTCACGGGCACCTCAAACTCTGACACCGACCTTGCGAGATGACGAAAGCTGCCGGAATTAAGTGATGTCATGAAGCTAAGCTCCCGAGTGGAACACCATTAGGCCTATACATCTTCATGGTGGATTTAGGAATGATTCATCAGATCCAGAAGATAATACGTATAGTATGCCTACAGCTAGAGCCATTAGAGACAAATATATTCCACTTATGTGATTTGATGGGTGTATGTATTCTCTAAATCCAGATGGTCAGTAGGGAAAATCTAATGTGAAACGCATAACTTCCTCTGCCCAAATAAAAATGTTGCTTCTTAGTATAATTTATTATGTATGGCATTCTCTACGTTCAAATTGGTTGTAAAAATGAAGAGAATGTCGTTACTACATCGTATCGCATCCCTGAAGGATATAGAACCCAAATATAATCTGATTAATGCACTCACGTAACACTCTTTAAGCATGGGAAATACATCTTTCTCGCTTCACGTTGTGATATAGAATAAGAGGCCGTGTTGCAAAGAGCACGTATTCAGAGTGAGTGACTTATAACTACTCTTCAGAGAATTTTGAGAAAAGAAAGTTTCAAATAAAAGTTTTAGCTCTTAGTATAAGCATCTCATGTACAAAAATTAAACAAAATCGTTGTAGCCGTTTTCGAGAAAATCGCTAAAAACTAAATTTTCTTAATGTAAAGTGCCATTAAAATTAAGAGAAAGTCGTTGCCAATCTTCGTGTCACATCCCCAGAAGGTACCTAATCCACATACAAAATTTTGTTTTCATACGATTTTCCGTTCTGGAGCTAGGCTGTTCAAAGACATAGGCCACAGATATGTTTCTGAAAATAGTGTTTTTGGATTAAGGGGCCTCAAAACGTGTATTTATGTTAAAAACTCAACTTCGAATTTCGGGGTCGAACACAATGTTTCCTCTACCTATAATGCAGTAAAATTTTTCCTACCTGGCACTGGAGAAACGCATATCTGAGGAAGAGTGTTCAGAGGTGGGAGGTGAATTCAGAAAGACAGGCCATCTTCCCCTCCTGCCAGTCATGTCAGCCGTAGCCGTAGCCGTATACCTTAGCCAGCGCGATGTGACTCCCCTGGAGACTGGCGAAAGGAATTAATCATATAGACTACTGAGAAGGGCCAGGTAGAACAAATTTCACTGTACCTATGATAAGGGAGGGGAAGTAATAAACTATGAGCTTATTTATTGTGTTAGCTGTTTTCCTTGCAGTCCGGCACGAGTTTATACATTGTGTGAGCAATTGAATCTCTTGCATTTAATGATTGTTTTCTGTTCTTTGTCTAACTCTCGATAGTTTCTCGCACTCTCAGCTCTCGTGTGGGCTTGAGGGGGGGGGGAGGGGGAAACCTTCCTTTCACCGAGATGATTTTGTAACCACAATGCTGAAAAAATCCTTCCAAATACTACCCAGCCAACTATTAATTGTTTAATATTCTACATTTCTCTCTTATTTTATTAATTTTATTAATATTTTATTATTATATTAATATATTATTAATATTATTATATTTTCTCTCCGTAAGCAACACTTTTATCACTAAATTGTGTCGGATTGAATCCATGGGGACTATCCCCTTTGGGCGGAGTAATAATAAAGGTTCACTTCTATACAAGCTAATGCATTATGCGAGATTAATACACTCGTAAGACTTGAGCAACTGATGTATATCTTTGGGGAGTTCAATAAGACAAAAGTGAAGACAATTTGTCGTAGCGTTTGTTTCAAGGTCTTGTCTTCGCAGCGAAAAGCACAATTCTTTAAGCGTTTTTATTAAATTTATCCAGTATGTTGTTATTATTATTATTATTATTATTATTATTATTATTATTATTATTATTATTATGCAATGTTTTCTTCACCATGAGTGAACTCAATAATGCAGACTCCGAAAAGCATTTTCTATCAACGCCTGAAAGCAACGACTAGGCTACCCGCCGTACACTCTCATCGATTCCATAGAAAATGGTCTTGACGTGGTTTCTTGCTGGAGCCATAAAGAAAAATACATAAACATGTAATATAACGAGAAGCCCGGATTTATTTTGAGACAATCCGGACCTCCAATTACATTTATTGAGACTATTCAGCGAATACTTAGATAATTAACCATGCAATGAATAATTAAAACAAAAAAATTAACAACTCATCGATATTTGAGTGAGAAAGCCGATGGCGAGACGGTCGATATATTATCGTGTTCGATCCCGGCCCAGGTCGATGGCATTTATGTGTGCATAATTGTGACAGCCCCTTGTCCGTAGATTTACAGACATGCAAAAGAACTCCTGCGGGTCAAAATTCCGGCACACCGGCGACGGTCACAGGCCTAAGTTGCAGTACATCCCCGTCGTTGATATAATAGTTTCGGAGGGAACGAAAGACTTAAATAAAGATGACATGGAGAATATTTCAATTATCACTTTTTAATCTATAATAATAAAAGGAAGTGTTTGTCTTTCTGTCTGCCTGTCTGTTTGTGCGCGATGCCCAGCGAAATCTACTGAACGCAGAGATCTGAAATTTTAAACATAAAAGGGCTGAAGGGTGGGCGAATGCACCTCGAAGCCGGATTTTTAATTTTAGCTTTCGTTCGCGAGTTATGAGTGAGAAACGGGCAGAAAACTTGCATTTTTTGGGCTTTCGAAGCATTTGTTTTCAGTAATAGGCCTACATTTTAATTGTCAAATCAATTGCAGGTGGCTTTGCCTACATTTTTCATATCTTGGAAATTGCGATTGCTTGAATTTTGTAAGCCCACGCTGGTCGATTCATTTGTTTATAATGTCAAGGCACGCAGACATCTGAATTTTTCACCCTAGATGGAAAAGGGATAATGAATATAGGCCTAAATGGGCAAAGATTGTTCGATTTGAACGAAACTCACTAAGCAGGGTTTTTCGGGCCAGAAAACTCGAATCTGAGGTTGTTTTTCCCGTACTGCGCTTTCTAATCGTGGAATTCACTTCAAAACCTGATTTTTAGCTGTTTCATTAATTATTAAACGTTTAGTTTAGGCCTATGAATGCTTCGCGTGCAAAAGTGTTAATAAATAGAATGCTTTAATTATTTTGCTCTTAATTTTTAATCTTCGAATTAATTATCGCGGGCGAAGCTGCGGGTATCTGCTAGTTATTACTATTTTAAAGTTTTCAAATTCTTATCTCAGATATTTTTAAACCGCATATTGTTAGTATTTTTGGTATGCGCTTTTTCTAATGTTTTGCAAAGAGTTAGTTCACTCCAAAATATATGAAATGCATACCTCAATATAGGTCATGTGCGTGTAAGGTGGAATTTACCTGTTCGAGTACTTGAGGGCTTCCTTACGCAAGGAAAATAACAGAGATACATAACACGAAACTCCCTTGTGATTAGCGCAAAAAGAACCGATTATTGCCCCGAATATTAAGTGCAAAATAAACAACCTGCTTCGCTTCGAGATCGTCCTTAAGGACATGCGTAAGGTAATACATTTACAATTGGCATTTGGCAAGTAGCAAACAAAAACCGGCTCTGCAACCTGACCTTGCAGAATTATTATATCCAGCCTCCCCCGGTTGAGATTCCGTAACAGATTACTTCCAAGCTCCCAGTCCATCCAATTTCAAACACATCCATTACAGTGTCTCAGTCATATCCTGGTTCAAGGTCACCTAAGTACCAACCTTACTTCTTTATTGCATTCTCATTAAAATGTAGTATTACCAACATTAGTCTTCAGATCTTACCAATCTTAGAATCCGGCAGGTGCCCGGGAATTTTTAACACTTACTCGTAAATTATTTTTAAACAATTAAAAATATTAATAGTGAAAAAGATAAAATCCCCTCTTCGCGGTGCATTTCACGTATAGAAAGCGCCTCTCGGGGAAAAAGACCTCAGATTCGAGTTTCTCGGCCCAAAAAAGTGAGTTTCGTACAAATCGAACAATGTTTTCCCATTTTTCCATCCACCTATGTAAAAAGATGTCAGATCTTTTGCATACCGTAATGTTATAAACAAATGAATCAAGCAGAGAGGGCTAACTTACAAAATCGAAATGATCAACACTTCCATGATTATGTTGAAAAAAATTATTTCAGCTCTGATCATTCTTTCCATGTTACTATGGCAACAGAGCAAGGCCAACTGCTATTGGCCCTAAAATGGTTTAAAAAATGACCTATAAAATTACCCTGAGTTTTAAAGAAAATTACTTAATAATTATAAAGAATGACCTAAAAAGTGATAAAGCTAAGGGCAAAGTTATAGACTAATTTGTACATAATTGTAAAAAATGTAAATGCAGAATGGATGTTGTAGGTCTAAAAACTTTGTTCTTTGTTCTTGATTGGAGCATTTGAGACGAAAAGTAAGAAAAATTGTTCTTTAAAGTAGATCCTATAAAAATGTTGCATTATAGTAATCTAGTAATTTATTTAAATATTATCCTATGAAAAAAAGAAGTTTGTAAAACCTACCTTATTCAAGATTGCATTAAATTACAGTTAGCATACGAAGATTGTCGAAGGTAAAAGAGTTAATTTACTCAATGTAAATTCATGAAAATTACTAAATAAAGAAACAAATAACACGAAAATGACAAAATAATGACGTAAAATTGAAATAAATGCCCTAAATTTATGAAATTACATAAAATGAGAAAAAATTACCTAATAAAAATGCATTTCTATAATCTAGAGGCCATGATTAGGATTTATCTACAAGCTGGCAATGTCTATGCAGCATCAATTAAAAGATGACATGTCATTAGAATCCGGGTCCTGGTAATAACTTAACGAAAACAAATCCTTCGTTAGCACAAAAATTAACTTTTTCCATCAGATTTTCCCTCATAACTCGCGAATGGAAGCTAAAATTAAAAATTTTGCTTCGAGGTGCATTCGGACACCCTTCAGTCCATCTACGTGTAAAATTTTAGATTTCTGCTTGATCTAGATTTGGCTGGGCATCGCACACAAACAGACAGAATTACAGGCAAACACTTCTTCTTACTCTTATTACGGTACTTGTAACTTATACAGATTCCACAATTATAAATATTTAAATGTATTTTAAGAAGACTGTAATTGTGACTTCTGAAATTGTAAACCATATGCTCGTAAACAGAGAGAACTTCAAGACGATGAACAAACATTAATTTTACAAAGAATTGAATACGAACCTATATATATATTTATGAACGTGTACATGAACAAACCTTTACGGACACTAAAATCATCTTCTTCTAAGAATCTACTATATAACAAGCAAACTTCGTAGGCATAGACTTATATCAATGTGATGAACGCACAACCCAATCTCAACACTTTTATCATCCCCTAAAAATAACAAATAAATGGAGAACGGATTGATCTGAGTGCCTTGTTAGCTATTACTATTAGCCGTGAATGTTCCACGGGCAGAATGATCTAACCAAGGTGTGAGCTGCAAGCCCCTCTGTTTGAATACAAACATATCCCATCTCTTACGAGCATTATTATTTCATAAACTGATTCTAGTTAATGCGCCGACTCATGCTGCAATTTCTTCTCCACGGGAATACTGCGTGTAGTCTGTAACTTCCAGGCGCATGCATAACCCCTGCCGACTCTTGCGGCAACTTCTCCACCATGGGAGTACTGCGTGTAGTCTAATCGTATCTTGCAGGCGCATGCACAAACCCTGCTTTAATGCTTTACATTGTTAGTGCAGCATACCCCGCACGGAATACAGTAATGTCCTTCTATCGAAAGGTAGAGAGTGAATTACGATTACGGCGGTGAAAGTAATGTGTAACAAACATATTCCATGGGAAAATATTGCCAGTAAAATCACGCTTTCAACAAAATAGATATAATTCCTCGACATTCTGTACAGTATGCATTTCCAGTCAATGTCTTATTACAGCGAACACCGCTTAATTAAATCGCGGATAATGTTATCAATCGAGTAATGTTACCACTTTTATGAAGTCCCGTACGGATTAATAATGATACATTGAAAAATTTTTGTTTATTGTGATCAAAGATTCGGTTTATGTTTTCACATTTTCCTTGTTGCATCTTTATTTCCACGTACTGTACGTCATTCAAAAATTCGTTTTTAAGGGTTTTGTTTCGAACTCAACTGTATTGTGTTGTACTGGAGGTAGCAATTCTGTTCCCAGCTCACAGGATGACCAGTTCGAAGGGGTGAAAGTATCTAACTTCCTCTTTTAAGCAATAAAACATGTTTCATCCCTCAGTTAAGCTGCAGCTTTTGATTTATGAAGATAACAGTATTGACAAGCAGTGGGAAGCCGCGGACACCTGTTTATTAAGCGCCCTCTGTTAAAAAGTTGCCAAAGTGACATGTTGCAGAATTTTTTAGATATGACTTGAATAAACAGATAACGTAAACAAGATGAATTATTTAAAAAGAAAGGAAAATTGACATTAGCTAGACATTAATATCATAATTTACGTCACTTAAATTGAAGTTACAGAACAGTATACACTAAGCTATACTGTTAAATGGTGTCGCATACTCCTATTTCACGAAAGGAAATCAGATCCCGAATGCCAGGACCAGGAACTAGGTAAATGTGCGTCCGTTCTATAATGTGAGCTATTTAACAAAAATAGTAACTTATTCAGTTTTACGTGTATTCATGTTAATTTTATGTTAAGTCTTTATGTTCCTACTAAGCTTTTACCATGACGAATACCATTCTATTTTTAAATACTAAATGACGAATGTATCTATTATTTTTTTATTACGTGCCAGAATGGTACTTTATGAGATTGTGTGCGGGATCTGAAAATGTCTGTTTCTGTCCGTCCGTGTATCCGTACGCGCGATAACTCAAATACGCTTTATCGGATTTTCATGAAACTTGGTGTACGCATTTATAACGTCCATGGGAAGCAGCCTATTGATACTGGATCATAATCGGTTGACCAGTAACGGAGTAATGCCCAATCTAGCGGCTATTTTATGGTAGTATATTAGAAAGAATTTATCAAATGCAAATCAGTTCTCATGAGAACATACCCTATTGTTTTAGAGTGTTCATATACGACTTTGGAAGTTGCAATACAGTTAGCTATGCCAAAGCTATTCCTTTACATATGCTTATCAAACTAGACCGTTGAACTGAGCGATGTGCCAGAGATGGTAACGTCTTGGACTCGCATTCAAATCCCGAAACTGGCCAATTTTACATGTTTAAAAAAATTGTGAGTGTGCGATTATGAAGATATCACAAATCTGTGCAGTTCAGCTGATGCTGGACGATTTTAATCTGATCTAAAAAAAAAACTCAACGTTTGTTCTTCCGTGAGCCCTGCTTGATGAATAAATCTGGAGCTTAACTTGGAAATCAATTTACAAAAAATGATATTCTGCATATCATAATTGCAATCATAACTGAGAAGAAAAACATACTGGCACTTTGTTACATCAGTTTACCTGATTTTTATTCTATATAAGTACGTGAAGTGAGATAGATGTATTGTTGGCCATGCTTACAGTAAAGAAATATCTGAGGGGAATATTCGATAAATTTCAGAAATTATTCTGAATGGCGGCGGAAAGTTCAATAAACGTTTGCAGTCACTTGTTTTTTCTTCTTTTTTTTTTAGTTTGTCCATAGCCTGTGTTTTTAGTCGCAACATTCAAATAAGGGGCTATAAGGTATTTGCAGCATAATTAGCGTAAAATTGTGTCTTGCGAATCTGTACAAGGATATGTGAATACTGCTAACTTTTATTTGGGCAGAAGAAGTTATGTGACTTTCACATCAGATTTTTTCCCCGGGCATCGCACTTCAATCGTAAAATGTCCATCGAAACGGGATTTTAGTTTTTTTTTGTTATCAATTGTTTAATTGTCTATGCATGATTTGGATAAGGTTCATGAGTCTGTGGTACGTTTAATCATTTCATTTCTAATCTTTGTGCCTGTACGGTAGCACAAGATTCGTTCTATTCATTTAATTATTTATATCTATTACGGAAGGGGTACGCCGTAGCGTATTGGTTGAGGCTCTGCGCTACAAAACCGGAAGGTCGCTGATTCGATTCCTGATGAGGTCGTTGGAGTTTTTCAATTGTTCTATTCCTTCTGGTGGCACTATGGCCCTGGGGTCGACTCAGCCTCTAATGAAACTGAATACCAGGAGCCATCCTGGGGGTAAAGGAGGCCGGTGCGTAAGGCTGACAACCTTACCACCTTCATGTGCCGATGTCCTAAGTCTGGGATCCCCAACCTCCTGGAACTCCCTGGGCCTCCGAGGCCTGTATAGGGACCACTTTTATTTATTACGGAAAACATTATAATTAAGAATATGTAATTCATGCAATTTATGTAAAAACTATGTAAGTGTTAATAAATATGTTTTAATATTTTTCTGTTAACTAAATTATTTAAATAAAACATCTTCTAGGAGTTGAGTAAAGAATCGCGAGCGAAGTCGCGGGCACCTGCTAGTATTTAATAAATGGCATATAAAGGACACGAGTGAAATTAATATTACTTCCATGATCGAGAGTAAACTACAATATAGCATATCTTCTTTTGGCACTACAACAATAATTTTATGCGTCACATCCATAGCTCTCTACTCACGACTTGTGTTATCTGAGTGAATCTTCAAGAGTTTAGCATTTCTGGCCCGCGCTGTAAATTCCAGTGCAGCTGAAGTGTGATCTTCGCACCATGTACAATATGAGTTTAAATTCCGCTCATACGAACACTCTCGATGGCACTTGTTTGCAGGGCTTTGACTTCAACCTCAATTCTGTTCCAAAACACGTCTCTTTCAATGGCAATACTCTCTACTTCGACACACTAACTGCCATTGACCTCTTAAATAGCTCATAAAACTGACTTCAGCACTGTAACACACCCTTATTGATTTTTATCATAGGTAATCCCACGAGAGTTGACGAGTTTATCTATATCTGATGTAACTCGTCAACTCGAGTTGGATTTATTAAGACTATTCCATGAATTAAAGTGTAATGGGTTATACAAATAATATTTACTTTCGTGCTTTGTTGTATAAAAACAAAACTAACAGCTGCAAAATCACGGCATACTATGAATCAACCATCCATGAATCGATTCGAGTCACCATGCTGTGATCAGTGCTACCAATGGTGCATATAAGACATAAGTTAGTTAACTTCATTCAGGTAAGCTAACAGTAGGACAGAATAAAAGCACACGAAATGGCTTCCACCTAATCGAAATTGTGTTTTAACCAATGTACATTTATATTAATTCAATTTCCAAACAAGTTATGTTGTATAAAATAATCAGTTTTCGTGCTGCTTAATGGCAACATATGACGTATTAAATAACGGCATATTGATGCTTGCGTGTCCATTAACGAGCTGACAATTTTATCGGGTAAAATCCCTTCCTCATATTAATAGCAAGCATTTTATAAGATAAACCATAGTGAATGGTCTATATCCGAAGAATTGCTAAACATTATTGGTAAATATCAAACACGCGGCATATGAGTGGAATAGTCGGTATAAACCTTCTTTCGAAATAGCTCAAAGCTAGGTACTGTTTTCATTTTCCGAGGGTAGTCCAGAAAGCAAAGAACTATTTGTCTTTAACTAAATAATAACGAAAGATTTCGACACAAAACTTTATTTAGAAAGTATTCGACTCTAATTCTCAACGTAATCGCTATTGCTGTCAAGGCATTTATTGTAACTTGGTACCAGTTTTTCAATGCCGATGTTATACTCTTACACCGCCAAAGACCTATTGATTTTGGACCAAATCGGTTGACCGGTACCCAACTAACGACCAATTAACAGTTTAAAAATATCATCACAACACTACAAAGCCAGGTGGCATAATTGTTGACATCATTGTTCGCCTACTTCCAGGTGAGTCAGAAATTTGAAATTAGGCACCCTTATGGCTTAGGCCCATAGCTTGAGACCTATGAATATATTCTTAAAAAAATTGCTATTTTTAATTTTTTATCCGGAAAAATTCAAAGTGGCAGATGCAGTTTTAGAGTATGTTTAGACCTTTCTGGAGGTTTATAGTAGCTAAATAGTAAATCGTATAATAAGACCGTTTGGACAAGCAGTAACGGATTTTGATACATCTACAAGTTTGGTCCTATGACTTTTTGTCGTATCTCCAACGGTTATAATTATACTGAGTTTGTTTCTTGTTAAGTAAATTTTGTATATTTTTCTCACGTTATGTAATTATTGATACACGTAGAATAGATCGAATCGTATAATTAGGCAAGAATATTGGCACATACAACAGCCATAGGCGTGCAAAATATGGTGTTTCTAATTACCCCATGAGTATGGAAAACTGGCTGGATAGCCGTGACGTCATTAACATCTACGACAGTCTAATCATACACTTATTAACATTGTTGTTTACTCACTTCCAGATGAGGTAGGAACTTGAAATTTGGCAAAATTATAGCTATTAGCCTATAACCGATGGGAAAATTCCAAAATGTTAATTTTCTTTATTTTCCCCTCCAAAATAGAAACTTTGATCTTTTTTTTTTAAGTGAAACTTCTTTAGCCGCGGTAGGGGGCCAAAATTTAATAAATCCAAAAATTAAAAAATTAAAAAATCCAAAAAATTTAAAATCCAAAATTTAAAAAATCCAAAATTCCAAAATAAAAAATTCAAACATCCAAAATTAAAAAGTCCAAAAATTCAAAATTTAAAAAATAAAAATTAAAAAATCCAAATATCCAAAATTTAAAAAATAAAAAAATTAAAAATTTTAAAAAATTAAAAATCTAAAATTTAAAAAATAAAATATCTAAAATAACAAATCCAAAAAAATAAAAATTCAAAGACCTAAAATTTTAAATATTTAAAGACCTAAAATTTAAAAAATCCAAAATTTAAAAATCTAAGTTAAAGATAAAAAATTTAAAAAATCCAAAATTTAAAAAGTCCAAAAACAAAATATTAAAAAGTCCTAAAATCCAAAATTAAAAATCTAATAATCCAAAATTGAAAAAATCCAAAAATTAAAATAAGTTTCACTTCTGTCGCGTGGCGTTCCACACACACTTTTTTTTTTAATTCTCACTGCGTATTTGTACGGCTTCGGGTGTTTTGACAAAAATAAAGGAATAGGTCTATTGTTGACGTGAGGAATATGCTGTAAATGCTTTCTGTTAATATCCTAGTTATCCCACACATTCCTTCACATATGCTTATCAAACTTTCTCAAGAATCCGTGGTCTACAACCCAATATTTTCTGAAATCTGGCACTTCGCTATATAAGATTACCTGATTTTATTATTGAATTTAATCTCTGTCCCCGTGAAATGCTTGGCAACAACAGAAGATGACGTGATACGAATCGGATCGTTGACACAGGAGCCCGCTCTCCTCTCGTGACGGATGCTGTGGACCCGTGTTGACCTTCAGGAAGAGCCGCATTCCGCCCCACACCTCAGCCAAACACGCAAACACCTCGCCAGGGAAGACACTTCTGTGACGTCATTCCCACACAACATTACTTTTATTTTCTACGTAACAAACCAGCGTTCAATTTGATTAAATTTCCTACATTAATTCCATAATATGCAAATCTGTTCATTGTGTAGAGGAAGTTACGTGTTTCATGTCAGATTTTTTAAATTAAAATGATGCAAAAACTACGTGAGTGACATTATATTTATTTTAAGCTACAGTACTGGATGAGAGTCATCAAAGAAAGAAGATATAAGAATGTATTTATATCTATTTATTTATTCCAGGCTCGGATACGGGGAGCAATGGGTGCAATTTGACCAATTTCAAAATTTTTAAATCGTCAAAGGGACATCGCAATCTGTTTGCAAGAATCGTTATTAACTCATTACTACTACAAAACTCTAATTATCCGAACTCCAATTATCCAAAATCCAATTATCCAAAATCCAATTATCCAAAATCCAACTATCCGGATCGCCAATTATCCGAATCGCTTTGGGGATGTATTTAACTGGTTTTTGCAGCAGCGAGCATTGGGAAACCCTCTTTCAGGGCCGATTATTTGCAAAATAATAATAATAATAATAAAAACTTGCAGCCGACAAAATCGACAGTTTGTTAGCAAAACAACTGACTCTGACCATTAACTTAACTTACGTTCACGTCGCGACATTTTATGTAAATTATGTACTGTACAATTTATTATTTTTTATTTTAATAATAATAATAATAATAATAATAATAATATGTAGCCGACAAAATCGACAGTTTGTTAGCAAAACAACTGACTCTGACCAATAACTTATGTTCACTATGCGACATTTTATGTAAATTACCTACTGTACAATTTAGTTTTTTTTTTAAAGAAATTACATTTTTTCATGATTTATTCAACTGTTTGGATAGGCTATTTGATTTTCTGGATCGAGTCTGGACCCAATTAATCCGGATAATTGGAGATGTACTGTACATCATTACTGGATATATTAGCTAGGTACGATAAGGATGCATTACCGGTACATGAATTTGTATTAGTCCTTGCAATGCATCTGCTGAGAGGTGCGGCGCCTTAAACATATTTAAGAGCACGCATGACTGAAAACCGCCTCTTCGGTCTTGCCCTTACGCACATAGGCATATTCATATTGGCATGGAGAAAGTGATTACAGGATTTGCAAAAACCGGCCGTAGGAAGAGATTGGAATTTAATATAATATACCTCCTTACTTCAACTTAAATTGTTTTTTCTTTCTCTATACCTATGTGTTTTCTGAAGTCTGACAGAGCATTATTCAAATGCAAGAATTGCATGGATAACAAACTAAGATTTTATCAATTTTTTGGCTCAGAACGAATTTTCTGGAAGATAGATAACGTCACATAAAATTTGCCCCTTCCCCCCCCCCCCCGAACGAAATCCTGTATCCGCGCCTGATTTATTCTAATAGAGCTAAGGCCATTTGGCCTTCTCTTCCGCGCTATATATAGCCTACGCGATATCTAGGGACCGTACTTTTTTGTTTTGTTAAGCGATAAGCGCGAAATTTTACAAAACAGCTTTCCTTACCTACAGTTAACTTGGTACATACGTAAATTACCACAATTAAGCAAGTTGAATCCACGAAACATCGCGAAATTTGTTTCATTGTGCGAAATTCGTCCCTTCCGTACGTAAACTAAGAAATGTGCTCAAAAAATTAATTTTGAAAGTCATAATGTTTTAGTGTGAATTTTCCCTTCATTAGCGTGCGTTTTTTTCTGCTATTTCTATGACTGCCGAGAGGTTATCGCTACACGTAGAAAATTGATTCCAGCAAAGACTGAGGAATGTACGCTATTCAGAGATCACGATACACTACTGTATTGCGTCTCTGACAGAGTTTGGGATGCCTATGAATCTATGATAAAATGTGACAAAGACTCAAGAGATTTCGTTCTTTATCCACAGTTGTTGGCACTTCTGTTTGCAAAGGGCTATCTGAAGTTGTTTAATAGTAATTTTGATTATATTTCTCATTGTATTTGTACATAAATAATGCCAAAATCGAAAGTTACGGCGATTTTTTATGTATTATTATTTTTTTTCATACGACAGCAAAAGAATACAGAAATGAGGGATTTTATGTAGGCCTACTAGAGGACTCATGTTGAGGCGCTGCGCTACAAATCGGAAGGTAGCGGGTTGGATCCCCGATGAGGTCAATGTTGTTTTTGAATTGGCTTATTCCTTCTGGTGGCACTATGGCCCTGGGGTCGACTCAGCCTCCAACAGAAAAGAGTACCAGGGACAATCCTGGGGGTAAAGGCGGCCGGTGAGTAGGGCTGACAACCTTACCACCTTCACGTACCGAATGTCTAAAATCTGGGAGCTTCACCTCCTGAACCCTCTGGGTCTCCATGGCCTGTACAGGGAACATTTTACTGTTTTACTAGACGACGCAAAGGGTATTTTAATGCAGATATTTTATTTCACTAAATGCCCACCGAAATAGAAGGAAGTTAGCATCGAAATCAGCCATTTTATTTTTTACAAAAATATGCTATATCTAAACGGGGCCGCACCTCTGTGTGTAATGATGTAGGTCTCTTTGCTTTGAGTCACATAGACTTGGCTGAATCACTCATACGGCTCACTCACTTGACCCCAATAACATTTCCTCAAAGTGAAATTTCTTAACGTGACTTCCATGTCGATCATGGTGTCTGTGTTTCCCGGATATGACCACTCTCATTGACTTAAACAGTATCACCTCCGTACCATTCCTGTCTCACAAGTTTAACCCTTAATCATTGGCGTGGGTTCTATATGACCTAGCCTAGGGTGTCCATTACTTACCGTATTTTACGGAGCATAAGACGCTCCGGACCTTAAGACGCACCTTGATTTTAGGATGGAAATTTATAGGAAAATAAATGTAATGTTTCTCTACGAAAAATTTTCAAGGGATTAATATACTTCATTGTATAAACAAATTATAACCTTCTACAGTGGAATCAGTGTAGACCTATATCACTTCTAACTTAAAACCTGCGTTGTACGAAAATCTCTTCTGTACAGGTGCCATCGCGTAAATTTTAACAACGGAACTGATTTCTCATAAAGACTGGAACTACTTTACACCGTCTAACCCTCAATTCAGCATACGGTAAGTGTGACAGGACAAGGAGGAGACAACTCTTTTCGTATTAAAGAACTCAACATTCCTTTATTTTCGCATTCTATACCTGGATTCCAGCTACCCTCATTTTAAGATTGTGAAAAGTGCACTGATGTACAGTCTGTGCCAAAAGTTGCAACTAACCTATCCTTACAACACCTTCTTTATGATTATGGTATTACCGGCAATATTTACCATGATTTTAATTTTTTTTAATGTATTTCGGACCATTAGACGCACCCAATTTTCAAGGTTCTGTTTTCAAGGTAAAAAGTGCGTCTTACGGTCCGTAAAATACGGTACTTACTTACTTACTTACTTACTTACTTACTTACTCAATGGCAATAGACAATTCCTAAACAAGCTAAAGAAATGTTAGGCTACCGGTATCTATTTTATGGAATCCGAAGGTTCATTGCCGCGCTTACCTGAGCCCGCCATTCAACCCTATTCTGTGCTAACTCCATCCAACCATCCCTCTCAAATCCTACTTCTTTTAAATCTGTCCTAATATTGTTCTCCCACCTACGTCTAGGACTTCCAAGTGGTCTTTTCCTTTCGGGTTTCCCAGTCAATATTGTTGAGATGTCTAGCTTCCCCCATGCGCGCAATATGTCCAGCCCATTTCATCCTCCGTGATTGAATTACCCTTACTATATATTTATATATCTAAAAGGGACATTGGACTTTTTTAACAAGGGGGAGATATAGCTTTTGATGCTGAAAAAAGGTGAAGTTTCATTTTTTTCTCAGCAATGAATTGTTCTTTAGGCTTGAAATCTGGCATGCTCTATATTGACTATTTCTACAATTCCATACTATTTTCAGAATTAATTTAACGTTTATAGTTAATGGCAGCCAAATTTTGTGCACTAGAGTGCCGTTTCCCAGATAATTTTCATAAATACCAATATTTGTGAGTGATTATTTTTTCTATCTATTTGTAAATAACATATGAACAACATAATCTAGAATCTTTGGATTATCTGCAATATAAATATTTTTTTAAAAAATAATTCATCCCTTTTTTTTAGAAATTTTTACATTGACAATATTTTTTTGTTAAAAATAAACTATTAAAGTTACATCAATGATTCTAAATGGTGTTGTTCAATAATATCAAATATACTTGCATGCAAAATTTCACTGTAGTATGTTACTAAATGTTTGAGTTATCAGGGAAACGGCACTTTTGTGCACAAAATTTGTCTGCCATTTTTAATGATAATTTCCCATTAACTGTACTAAACTAAACTAAACTAAACTCCGTGGCGCGACATCCCTGAAAGGACAAGGCCTACCACCCGACCGCTGCGTCATCTACCATAGTTGAATTAATTCTTTCTTTCTTTCATAATACAGTGCAATAAATTAACACTGCATTGTATTATGCCATTTTTTATTTTAAAAATTAAATTTCGTTTTAGTGCCACCCTCGCTATCTACCACTTAATGTTAGAGAACGGATGGTGGCATTATATTGAGGGTTGACTGTAGCCTATATCTTGTGTCTAAGGCGAAAATGTTGCAAGTTAAGGTACTGCAATTTTAACACAACCGCTTATTTTGGTGAACTGTGATTAATAACCGGTTGGGAGTGATAACAATGACGATACTAAATAAGCTTTTGGGGACAGCTTGAACTGAAACCAAATAAACCGTTGTTCGATGATGAGTGCATGAAATTAGTAAATGTGTGAAAGCAAGCTAAACTACAATGGCTTCAGAATCCGAATGAAACTACTGTCGAAGATATCAACAATCCTAAACGAGAAACCTCTAAAACCATTAGAACAAAGAGAAAAGAAAATTTAACATTGTATATGCTGTGCTACTACCACTACATGGACTACATGAATTACATGGATTAGGCAACACCATCACAAATTGAGCTTTGGCCTCTTGTTTAGCAGCTCTGATTTTGATGTGGTACTCCATCCTCAGGGTTCTCAGGAGAGGAATGAGATTAGGGTTACTTATAGATAAATCGCTCACTATTAGGATGTATCTTTTAATCTCACCCTGTTGAGGGGTGTGACTGACTGACTGACTGACTGTACCCCCTATGGTGGGGCATAGGGCCTCCAAGTGGAGGTTTCATTACCTATACTAGTTTTGTTATGCTTATTTTCCGAGAGAGGGCAGAGGGACAGGTGGTAAGCCCATCGCCTCTCAATCCCCTTCCGGAAACTAAGGTATTACTTGGACGTGAAAGGGCCGAGAAATTTTGTCCAGAGGCTCTAATTTAGGCTTAGAGTTTTTTTACATGCCGTAAATCTACGACACGGGTCCCCTTATGACTCTGTGCCCTGGATTTTTAAGTCCTGAAAAATCCATCGACCGTGGCCGGGTTTGATCCCGTGACCTGCAGATCTAGAGGCGGGCACGCTACCTCTAGACCACCGCGGCCGACTGTTGAGGGGTGTACCAATGTTTAATTGGAACTGTAGAGTCAGAGGGCACAGTCTGAACAGTTTGTTCTTTCAGCAGAAAGTAGAGATTGAATTTGCTTTCGAAGGCACTAAAGAAACTATTAAAAGCATTATTAGCAGACAGTCCCTGTGCATTAGTAAACCAAAGTTGACTGTGGCTTGCAACACATTCATAGAATTGATCAAGTCTGGTCTCATTAGATCCACTTCTAAAAGTCACAGATATGCACACTGGTATCGCCCTAGAATCACTCATCTCACCGGTAAGCATCAGAGTGAGCAACACATGTTTATGGTTCGCTATTTGATCTTGAGACATGCTCACATCATATTTCCAGCAGTCCAAGTTGGTGAAAAACGTTGCCCCTAGTAGGTTCATGAATGCTAGCGTATAGATTAAAACTGTGTAAAGTATTAAAGAAATTATGCATATCCCCAGAAGGACAGAGTAGATCAATGATGTTGTCTGTGCCAATTAGCACCAAAAGTCCGAGAGAGGTGGAGCAGCTTAAACAGAGTTCAAGAAGATAAAGAAATCTCTCAACTGAACCACTGGGTGAACAGTACATCACAACATGATTTTAAAATCATGCAAGATAGTTGCAGCAAAGTCACCGTGTATCTCCTCTGAATACTCTCTTAGATCCAAGCAGGTGTACTTAATTGAACAACTAACATAAGCTGCAATACCACCACTACGGTTTTTGTAACTAAAGGATGCAGCAAGTTTAAGATTGGCTAGGTTGCTGTAAAAACATATCTCCTCTTCGAGTAGCCAATGTTTAGATATACACAAAACATCCATACACTATTTGCAATACTGAGTAGCTCAAGTTCAGTAACTTTGTTTCTTACTGATTGGATATTCACTGATTGGACACAGAATTTTAAAGATGCCTACCACATCTACTATAAATTGACACTTCGGGAAGAAGTGAAGAAAACACAATGTAATATAGATACCATAAACGCTTTGACTTTGGAAACCATACACTCTTTATATCCAAAGTCTGAATGGCTCCATATTTATACTGATGGGTCACTGTATGATAAAGAAAGTGGAGCTGGAGCAGGGATGCATTCAGAGTTATTTGACTACTATATATCAGCTGGCATTAACACAACACATTTTGATGGTGGAATTTTGGTAATAAATATGGCGGTAACACAATTACTATATACAGTGCTTTTTTTCTTTCAAAAAAGGTGGCGGTACTCACCGAAACTTTTAAACTGAAGCTCATGGGAGCACCCATATTTCTCCCAGAAGTCGTTTTTCTCTGAGTTTTGTCCAACAATCCAATCCAACAATTTTGTCCAACAATCGGGCCTATCATGGACAAAATTGTTTCTCCCCTGAATACCAGTAAAATTACCAGTATTTGCGACGTTCTCTTCAGATTCATTTTATTCAATGTATGCAGGTTTATGAGATATTTCAAAAACATCCTCATGCTTTCTTTTATTGCGTACCAATACAAAATAATTTCCTATTTTACTCACTTCACTTCTCTACTTGTGAACCACGTGCACACTTTGATCCTACAATTTATAAGCAACTATGAACTCGCTCAACTCTTCAGCACGAACCAAGGGTTTATGCTTTTCAAATTACTGATGTAAGTAACGAATGCAGTTAAATTTAAACATTCACTAACCTCTGATTCACTTTGGTGGTTAGCTACTATTATAATACTGTACATGTTTGTCACTACGTTAGCATTAACTTATACCGTTAGAATGACCTTGACCATAGGAGCTGTTTGCTGGGGGCTGGAAAAATCAACCCCCAACCCTCTTGCAGTCCAGTAGCCATGGAAATTTACAGAAACTATCATGTGTTCGTATGTAAGCTATTATGTATGTAGAAATCTAGCAAAACCACGAAACAAGCTTGATTTTAAGTAATAGGCCATAGGAATTGTGATAGGAACATTGCGAATAATATACGAATTTTATTTTTTGTAAGAAAATAAGGTGCCGGTACTGAGTACCATTGCGTACCGTCACAAAAAAAGCACTGACTATATAGAATTAATATGTTTAAAAAAGCAGTAATATTAAGTGTCTCAACTATAGACATTCAAGCAATCGCATCACAGAAGCAAATAACAAGTATTAAAATAAGGGAAACCCAAAACATCATGCAAATGCTCACTGCTCTAAATAGAGAAGTAAAATTACAGTGGGTTCCTGCTCATTGTGGTCTTCAGGGTAATGAACATGCAGATTCTCTTGCAAAGAAAGCCACCCAAATCTTACAAAAATCAAACAGCATGCTAACATATAATTCCACAAAATTAATCATAAATAGCATTATTAAAAACCAAACGGCAGAAATATTCAGAACAAAAAACAGTAATAAATCCTGGTATCCCATTTTCTCCAAAAATGATGTTCCAGAATCACCAAGACATGAAGCGGTAGCACATTTTCGGTTGATGACTGGACATGATTGCATGGCTGCTCACTTACACAAAATTGGCATATACCCTTCACCAAAATGTATGCTCTGCAATGAAGAGGACTCACACATGGATATGGACTACTTGCACAAGTGCACAGCTTTAACCTCAACAGATTTGGCTCAACATTAAAGTTATACTGGGAAGCTAGAAGACGAATGGAGATCATCCAAGTGTCTGGGCATTAGATACTACTACTGCTACTACTACTACTCCCGATGATTCACTCAACACATCTTCAACTGAAGGCATGGCTGGGCTTGGGCCATTTTTCATAGTAATTGATTATTTTCATATTTCAAGTGGTACAATATTAATCAAAGATCTTAATACATTCCACCTGGTATACCGCTAAATTTGTTTCAATACAGCTGGAAGCTGAAGAAGAAAATGATAAGGTGTACAAGCTCACGTCTATTGAGTAGATTGCTTATATATTTATTAAGCTATTTTTTTTTAGCGAGGAACAGCACTATATAATTAGCTTAATTTGATGTAATAACTATTACCCAATATGGGCTAATGTCAATACATAAATTATATTGTCATATAATGAACAATGAGCTCAATGTTATCATGATCTTACTATATTCAAACTTGGTAAAAAAAATTGTATTGTCTGTTTTAAGATTTGTGAATTTGCTAATGTCTAGTTTATTAAAACCTATAATTATGTAGACTTAAAATATATATGTATAATAATCAGTTCACTAAGCACACTGGTTATTATGTCCAATGAATTACAATTTTTGTAAATATAATCTTAATAAAATGATGTCTTTATTTAGGTCATGCTTCGCATTTCACTATCCGTGTTTGTAAATAGGCAGTACTTTAGTTTGATAATAGTAGTGATGTTCTTCTCTAGTTGGCTTCCTGAGTAGAACCCGTTGTTGTGGTTCTATATGTAATTTCTTAGGGGTTGTAATTTCTTTTTCTCTTCAACCTTCAGCTGCTTATGATGATTTATTTGAGATGCATTTCATTGTTTAAAACATCATCTTCAGTCGGACCAATTACGGAGATCTTTATGATAACATGTTATTGCTTGTTGAGAGATTAAGCACTACTTCATGACAATATAAATTATGTATTGACATTAACCCATATTTGGTAATAGTTATTGTATCAAATTAAATTATATAGTGTTGTTCCTAGCTAAAAAAAATAGCTTAATAAACATATAAGCAATCTACTCAATAGACGTGAGCTTGTATTCCTGATCATTTTCTTCTTCAGCTTTCAGCTGTATTGAAACAAATTTAGTGGTATACCAGGCAGAACCTATTAAGGTCTTTTACTTTTTCCATAGACCTAGAATTAGTCGGAGCTGGGTTTTCATCAATACCATTTATCATAGGCTTAGTTATCCATTTGCAGGAAATCTGAATCAACTCACAAATGCACTTTGTGGCCAAAAATCAGCAGCAAACACTTTGTTCCAAAGCTTGGCAGAAACTCCAACTTTAAAGGAGCTGTAACCTGGTTATTTATTATTAAGTTGACTAACGATGTAGTTTCCTTTGGCACAATCATTTAAGTAAGTTTTAAGCATTTCATTGTTTACAGTTTAGTAAAATCTCTTTTATATGAACTAACCGGGATAACCTGGATAATTCTGATAATTAAGGCAACATTATACTGTATATACTAATGTTTTAGACCTCACCACCATAAGAATAATTATGGAACATCGCTGGAATGGAATAATCCTTTATACTTGGTGTTCATTGGTTTCGTTAAAGCTTTCGACATAGTGAATAGACGTTTTATCTGAAGGAGGCTGAAGAAGATTGGAGTACTGTTGAAAATTATTCATATAATTAAAAATATATATGACAACAGTATCTACCATGTCCTGCATAATGGTAAACTATCTCTTCTCTTCACTGCTGAAAGAAGGGTTAAGCAAGGATGTTTGCTATCACTAATGCTGCTTATTTTGGCCTTGGATGATCTAATGAGAAACCTATATAGTAAGAGGCCTCATGGGATTTAGAGGGGATTAAATGAAAGACTGGAAAGTTTGGAATATGCTGACAACGTCTGCTTGTTGGCCCACAGATTCTCAGATCAAAATGGTAAATTACAGGAGATTAGCAAACTCCCAGCTACAGCTGGCTTGGAAATAAATAAACATAAAACTAAAGTAATGAGAATCTATAATAAGGTGAACTCTGCACTTAAGTTGGAAGGAGAAATAACAGAACATGTAAAGGAATTTTCATATCTGGGTAGTATGATCTCTAAGGAAGGTGGGGCAGATGAAGAGGTTGATGTAAGAATTAAGAAAGCAAGAGGTGCTTTCATACAAATCTACTTGGAGATTGAAAGAAACTTCCTTAAAACTAAAACTCAGATTATTTCATACAAATGTAAAATCCATCTTATTATATGGATGTGAAACATAGAAAGCCACAAAAGTAATTGAGAAGAAATTGCGTTTATAAACAGATGTCTGAGAGATATTATGGGAATTTGGTGGCCATGGACCTTATTAAATGTAGACCTGTGGGAAAAAGCTGACCAGACAGAAATCAGTAAAGACATCGAGTTTAGGAAATGGAAACGGATAGTACATGTGCTGAGACAGGACAATGAAAATATTACGAGAATGGCTTTTGAATGGAATGCTCAAGGGCTAAATAGATGCAGAGGAAGACTCAGGATGACTTGGTGTAACACGGTTCTAGCTGAGGCAGAGATGGCTGGGAAGAGTTGGAATGAAATCAAGCTGCTGGCAAGAAACAGAATTCGATTGTGAGTCTTCATTCAGGCCCTTTGCTTCCCTGGGGAATGAATAGGATTTACTACTACTACTATACGAGTATATAGTAATGCAAATCATATGCTGTCTCATACTTTGGAATTTATTTACTTACAGATAAATCAAATTTTTAACTTCAAGCTCTGTTAACGTTTTTAGTATTCATAGTATGGTGGTATGTGTACAGCGGTTATAGGTAGGCATTTTGAAATCAGTTCAGCGGACAGCATTTCAATTTGGTAATAGGCCTAATAGCCATCCTTTTTTACCACTGGTCAGCTGTCTCAGTCAGAGAAATCACCTCATCCAGAACTAAATGCCTCAGGAAGTTGGGATTTCTGAAACATCAGATAGAGTATAGTTCCGTCCATAGCCCTATAAATTTTTTGTCATTGTGAGATGTGTATAGACCATGGGTGCGCAACTGGTTCACATTGTGCCACTGTGTGGTGGGGTAATGTCTCCCACTACAGTCGCCCTTGACGTCAGAATAAAGCAGTTTCGACGTGACACTGAACATGAAGAGCAGGTTTCATACGTCACAGCATGGGTGGGGTACTAAAACATTTCCCCTCAGTTGCTCAGGTAGGGTATAGACAGTTCTTTAGCTGGGGCTATGTGAGGGAACAACATTCCCCAAAATGTATAAAGTGTTATGTTTTTAAAAAGTTAAATAAAATTTCTGTATAATGTATGAAAATTGTTTTGCTGGAATAGTGTTACATACTACATATTTATGTCAAAATGCCCCCCCCCCCAAAGTTCATTTCCTGTAGTACCCTTGTTTATGGGAGCTACCATAGTAAAGGTGAATCCTCACAAATATTTTCTTCCAACATTTTATTTCATTACATGTCATTTTATTCTGTTTGAAATTATATTATAACTAAAAATAATATTTGTCGACTCATATTTCATCAGTATACTTTTTTCCCCAATTGTGTTGTACTAGTAGCCTATATTTAATTCATATCTAACAGATATAATTTATTGTATTGGACATCTGATATTTAGTTTGAATATTTTGTATCTCATTCATATATCTCTCTTTATAACTTTACTAATGTATCAAACTTGACTCAGCCAATGTAGTGCATCTGTATTACTTATATGGTCTTGAATAAAAATAAATATGGATCAGGAGGGACTTCATTTTCAACAGCTACATTACGATAGGTGATTAAATACTGAAATTATTTTTCGTTTGGGTATTCTCTTACTTGAATCTTTGTCAGCAGGTGGGAGTAGAGGAGGTAGCAAAAAACTGTTGCAGAGATCAGCCATTCAATTCCCAATAAAGGCTGAACACTGTGGACTGACAAAGTCAAATGGTTTCATATTTCAATTGTATTGTGTAATTGACACAGTAATTGACTATTGGAGAGAAATTTGATGACATTTTTGTTTAACCCTCCAGCAGGCGTGCTGTTGTAAAAAGTACAGCAGTAGCAGTTTTTGTGCATTATCAATGCCTTAACCTTGAGCTATTGCACCAACCCCCTAATTTATTCCATTGTTGATGCTTACTCAACAATGTTACTATAGATCCAGTTTCCTTGTTTAGCTTTTTCAGTTGATTTTCTGGACTTTAAGCAATGAGTGTTGAATGTTGTAAAAAATACAACATGCACCTGTCACAGTTTAGTTCAAGCGGCCAATATGCCGAAAAGTATGTCTTCAAGAAGTTGCCTCTGGCTTTGTGAAGGAAACTGATTTTTGTGAATTATTCCAGCAATGTTCATCAATGTGAAAAATATAGCCAATGGCTATCATCTTGTAATCCTTGAAATGGAGTAAGAGGTACACATTTTATCTCCAACGTAAGCTTCATCTTTTGTCATGTTGTAGTCAATGTAGTCACAAGAAATTAGCACATCTTATGAAAGATCTAATGCGCAACTCAAATCACTGCCAGCCGATCTCACCATATTTCTTATGCAGTTCTGAGCTGAATCATTGACTTCTGAAGATCAGACCCTTGAACCTCCGGCAAAGAAACGCGTGACCTGTATTATCTCCATGAACGTCAGAAAAATTTGCCCACTTCAATTATTAAAAGTGGTAGATGCCAACTGCTTGTAAAAAGCACATTGAAATACAAATTTGTGGAAGCTATTATGAAAGTGAACGTTTCAGAATACCTGGACAAAATGGTATCATGAACAACAGAAAGAACTGAAATTTTTGTTGAAGCATGTGATAACAGCGGACATATACTGTTTTCTTCAATGTATTAACCAATTTGTGTAGCACAGGCTTGTTATTATATTAAAATGTCTGTGTTGTAACTTTTACAATGCATGTCTGCTCATGTTGACAAAATTAGGTTAAATAAATACAGTATATACTATACCATACATAAGAGGTTCAGGGACAGTTTACCCAAAGTAGTATTAGGCACATCGACAGTATTGCCATTAGATATATAATGTAGCCTATATCCTTGACATTAGGGCATTAACAGTGGCGGACGCAGAATTTTTTCGGGGGGGGGGGCATTTGAATAGGTAGAAAGAATACTAAAAAAATAATAATAATAATTATCTTACATATATAATTAGTTTATAAAACTTTTCACTTTTTCAAATTTCTGGGGGGGGGGGGAGAGATATATCCCCCAATCCCCCCCCCCTGCGTCCGACACTGGGCATTAGGTTTCAAAGTAACAACTGCAGAAGGTACAGTACGTATGGAAAAACAGATTATAATATCCAATTCAACTGTTCCACTTATTATAAGGAGAATATTAAATGCACATTTGTGCGTGTTTATTATTTTTATTATTATAAGGTGAATAAATTACCATCTTGGAATAATTGATATTTTTGCTTTAATGATTTGGGGCGAGGGGAACCATACCATCCTTTGTACTATAAAATAACTTGGGCAATAGGCTTAACTATAATGATACATTTTAACGCCAACGCTAAAAACTGACCGTATTCAAATGACATGTATTTTTTCATATCGGGCCGGAGGGGGCCCCTTCCTGGCTACGTCCCAAATCACATGAATAAAGAATTATTAAATTATGGAACCATATTGAGTTCATTTATGATGCCCATCGCATGCATTTGAAGTAGCTATGGAATTTCATGATTGTTTTAGAGACGGTCACATGAGTCTGTCGACATAATATGGCGTCCACTCGTAGCGCTGAAAGTGGGTTATCTAGTATCCTTCGTCACGTGACTGCACGTGAATCGAAGACAGGCTTGAAGAGAAGGTAGGAATATGTCGAATGCTCGGGGAACTGGTGTTAAACAAGCAACAAGGGAAAATGTGTTGGCAGTTACTCGAGATTATATTTCACAGCCACGTTTAAGTAAGTATTATGGATATAAAATTCAGGTAATACCGAAATTAAGTGCATTTAATAGGTTGTGCCCTGCCTTGGGTTTTCGGTGGTACCCCTGTTCTGACTTAAAAGGAGGTCATTATATGTCACAATTTTGCAGATTTTGACCCTTGCTAAAGGTAAAATAACCTAAAATTCTTTACAAACGCTGTACAATTGATAAAACTAAGAAAATATATGGAGTTTTGTTACGTGCTTTTTCTTTGATTACATCACTGTCAGCTGATTGATAGGCTAATGGACCATAGAAAATTTCCTTGAGCATTTCCTGTCAGAATTAATGATATAATATATAGACCTTGTACTGGGATTTGTAATATTATATTGAGGCAGTATATTAATGGTAATTATCTTACTGTAGTTTTCCCTTAATCTAAATACCTCCCCCACCCCACCAGACCAATTAGGTCACAATTACTATTTAGGCCTATTGAAGTAAGACTTCAAAGACAAATTGCCCTGCTGTTTGGAAAACCCTAAAATATGTTGTCCCGAACTGGAAACATCTTAACTAGTCACCTGACCAGATTATATAATGGGCCTACTAGTAGTACAGTATGACTTCCTGCAGTGAATTTTATTTTTAAATTGTATTTGCTAATAGCTTTTATTTTAATTCATTTTTGGTAAAATTAAGGATTGTTTCTAAAAAATTTCATGAAAGTACACTGAATAGACAAAGTCCTAATATCGCACTGAGTTGCTCAAAAATCTGAATCCCTACTTGCTGTTAACTCAAATTCAGAGACAGTATAGCCGATCACACACAAGGATTATTCATTAAAAAAGTTGAAGTATAATGCTAAATGCAGTGAGCCACTATCAGTATGATTACAAACTAATTCAAAACATCGCCACTAGATAAGCATAGGTTAATTTTCATGCATTCCGCAGTGTCTCTTCTTAAGGAGTAAAAAAGAATGACCAACTAGGCTATGCTTGTTGCACCTTGCATTTATATTCACCTCTGCATGAAGGTAGGTAGTGGGAGTTACAGGACTCGCCCTCAAACTGAAAGCATGGACGACGTCACAGACAGAGGCGGCAGGAATTCGAATGCAAGCAAAACGTGCTGAAATGTAAACATTGACTGTATCATGCTAGTATCTACGTGGTTAACTAAAGTGCATGGAGCCTTGGATTATATTTTCATGGTGGACTTGAGCACTCCACGGATGCGCACTGGCAACGACATGTTCAAATATTAACGGTTGCAAAGCTTTCAGATTCCAGGCAAGCTCTGTAGTTTTGGGATTATAAGCTTATTGCTCATTGCCATGAGTAGTTTTCTGTTTTTAGAAACACTAAGAACACCGAATTTGATATTTTAGTAATCTTTAGAACCATAGAATTCATATAGGCCTATAAGCTCAGATAGTTCCTCGAAAGATGCAGAATATAAGTAAAATCATGAATAAGTTAATTTATCAGAAATTTAACTTAAAAATTACATCTATAATAATAAGAGGAAGTGTTTGTCTGTCTGTGCGCGATGTCCAGCAAAATCTACTTCATGCAGAGATCTGATTTCTTAGGAAAAAATAGTTTTAGGTCATGCGCTAGGCTCCTCCCTCCAACTCTCTAACAGGACCTGTCTGGAAAGGAGGACTTTAGGGGGTGGGAGTAATTTAAAACAGAAGCAACGGCGAAAGACAGATATATGCTGCCCGCCGGCGAAGCTCCACCCGCTCTCGCCCGCCCGCTCGTTTCCCCTGCTGATCATCGCTTCCGAGCCAATGCGTACGCTACTGCTTGCTTCCCCTACCTCTCCTATCACGGCTATGTACTTGCTCAGTTACGAGAATTACGAAAATTACAATTGTACCATAGTAAAATTACTTTATTAATTTAGTAGGGCATTCTGAATTCTCCCGAAATTCTAGTTCAGTGGCAGTTAGGTTATGAACAGTGATATTAATTTAGGAGGGCATTCTGAATTTGGTAAAAGACTTGAATAGCCCGCCGGTTCCTTCCCCTCGCTTCCGAGCATGCGCACTCACCTATTGTACCATGGCTTCCTTGACAGTTTTAACGATGTTTATGATAGGTGTGGAAGGGTAAAAAGCTTCTGCATTTAGTTAAATAATGATAGGTAAATTCTAGGTCAGTGACAGGTTTCGTTAGGTTAGCAACGTTATGTTAGTTTAGGAGCAACATACTGAATAGCGCGATGCCTATTATGTGTCACGAATCTCTTCTGCGATAAAACCCTAAACCCATGTGAGGCGGGTCCCGTTAGAGAGTTCGTGGGAGGAGCCTAGCACGCAGCATAAAACTATTTTTTCCCGAAGCAACTAAATGGCTCTCTAGGCCTATTCGAACTACTACCAATCCATCTGTTGTGGGAAAGGTGAAACTGGGAAAACAGTAAATAATTTATTTCTCCTTTATCCTCTCTTCTTCCTCCCTTTCTCTCACCTCTTCCTCGCCCTACCTACCTATTTGGGACCAATTCCTAACTAACTTTTGTATCGACCGGGATTCAAATGTGTGACTACTAGCATCGTAACCAGTAGCCTTAACCACTACACCACAAGCAACTGCTGATAGGTAAAGGGAAAATTCATCTGTTTAAGTTTAGAGAGCTTTATTATATGAGAAATAGCCAGTTTTGTGCAAGGGTTGTTTTTTATAATTGTGAAATATTATATTGGCTCTGGAAAGAGCCATTTTGATGTATTTTTAATATGGTGCAAGGGTTATTTTCATAATATTTTATTTATTTCGTGTATTTTTAATATGGTGCAAGGGTAATTTTTGGGTAATATTTTTTAAATTTTTGTGTATTTTTAATATGGTTCAATGGTTATTTTCATAACGCTGTAATTTTGTATATTTTTATACGTAGGGTTATATAAGGAAGGCTACAATAGTGAGCTGCAGTATAGGTACTGAGCAAGTGCATAGCCATAACAGGAGATGTAGAGGAAGCAAGCAGTGGCGTCCGCATTGGCTCGGAAGCAAGGGGAAGTGATGGGCGGAGCTTGGCCGTGCATGACCTAAATCTGTCTTTTGCTGAAATCTTAAACATAGATGGCCTGAAGAGTGACCGAATGCACCTCAAGGCCAGATTTTTAATTTTTGCTTTCATTTGCAAGTTATGAGTGAAATGTGGCAAAAAACGATAAATTTTTTGAGCTATCGAAGGATCAGTTATCGGTAATTCATTTCAATTGTAAAATTAATTGCAGGTGGCTTTGTCCTTTTTTTTGGTCATAACTTGGAAATAAAAGCATAGTGTGATGTTTTCAATATATCGCATGTAGGCCTAATTATCGATCACTTTGATTCTGTCTTTGATCACCCTGGTCGATTTGTTTGTTTATAATATCAAGGCATGCAGACATCTGAAATTTTCAACCTAGATGGAAGAGGGATAATGAAAACAGGCCTAAATGGGCAAACATTGATAGATTTGGACAGAACTCACTATGCAGGGGTTTTCTGGGCCAGGGAACTTTAATCTGAGGTAGTTTTAACAAGCGGCACTTTCTAATCTTGGAATGGACTCCAAAGACAGATTTTTAGCTGTTTAATTATAGTTATCTTATCAATTGTTTATTTTATGAGTGATTTGCCTGTAAGTATTAATAAATAGGCCTATAGGCCTAATGCTTCAACTATTATGCTCTTAATTTTTAATTTTTGAATTATTGTGGGGAAAGCCACAGGACCCTGCTATTATATAGGCCTAATAGGCTTATGATATTAAGTAGCCTACTGTTTACTCAGTCGCCAGGACGCTATAGGCATGTCGCTTAAACATTGCATTTGACAGTTTACACCTTATGTTGCCAGTATCGCAGATTAACAAATAAACTACTTGACCTCATTCTAGCAACTGACAATCGGCTGTATTCAGCTTTGAACATTCGATACAGTTTCTGGTCCCTCATTTTTATGTTCTTCCATATAGTAGTTCTTGATATGTATGTAATATGCTATTATTCCAAACCTAACATATTACAAAAGCCCTATCGTTCATGTACTCAAAGGTTCATTTTATGGGACATAGGAGAACCATACTGGTTCAGATCAGCAATATGCACAGGACCGCACAGACAAACTGTTAGGGATGGTAGGTCATGCAAAGAGAGTCAGTCAAGCATGGCAGGAGTCTGTTTGATGTTGTCAGCTGCAGCATTTATTGGGGCAATCAGCTGAGCTTTGGCTGCAGTAGAATTATGTACACCATACTCTTAAAAAACCCATAAAGAAAAAGTCAAGGGACGTTTAATCGGGCAGATGTGCTGGCCATGCAGCATGTCCTGCTTGTCCAATTCAGTGTTCCCCATGGTCGATGATGAAGTCACTTGAACCAAAGTTTAGAGGGGAGGACTGTCTCGTTCAATAGCTTCTGAACATTTCTGCATTGCAGGTTTTTCATATAGGATTTGTCAATGACATAGGTAGGCCTACCTTTCTTTTCAGAACATATGTCTATGTGCATGGAGTCCGACAACAGCTGTAGGCATATTTCAGTTTTTCAAAAGAAGTGACTTAAAAGGTACTTTTCTGCAATAGTAGGCCAACATATTGCTACAGACTATCACTTTCGACATGAACAAGATGATTGAATTTTTCTATTTACTCGGAAGCTTTTGGAAATATCTTGAAGTTACCAATATAATTTGATTTTTCCATGTAACTCTTCTGTTAGCCATTCTTTGCTCTACATCAGGGGTGCTCAAACGGTCGATCGCGATCGACAAGTCGATCGCGAGTGCTTTTTGAGTAGATCTCGAGAAGAAAAAAAATTTTAATAAGTAGGTAGGTAACTAATAAAATAACACTGCTTGCGGCAAAAGGTGGCTTTATCAAAGGAACGCGCGGCACTTGTCAAAGAAAAGCCGCGTTGTTTCTAGACTAGACAGTGGAGTCTAGTCTAGAAACAACGAGAGACAGTACAGTCTAGTTTCGGGCGGCGCGTTTGACGGGAACATTCGAGACTTTCGTTCACGCCGATATAAATGTTGCGCCTGCAGGAATTGGAGTCATTCTGAATTGTAACTTGATGGCGATACTACGTCGATAAGTACAAAGTTTATTATTAAATAGTGGAAAATGAGTGCAGTGAAGAAATCTAAAACGTATCATTTTAATAAGGATTGGGAGGAAGAATTTTTCTTTTGTATGGTGAAGGATAAGTGCATTTGTGTTATTTGTCGTGCGTCAGTTGCAATACCTAAGCGTGGTAACTTAGAGAGGCATCATCAAACGGTTCATAAAAACTATGAAAAGGATTTTCCGCCACAGAGTGAATTAAGAAAACTAAAGGTACGTGATTTGATATCTTGTTTGAAAAAAGAACAATCCATGTTCACAAGACCAGTCAAACAATCAAAAGCTGCTACGATCGCGTCATTTAAAATATCTCATATATTGGCGAAACACAAGAAACCATTCGAAGATGGATCGGTGGTGAAGGAAGCATTTATTGAAGCGGGTGAGACTTTATTTGGAGATTTTAAAAATAAAACAGAAATCATGTCTGCTATTAGAGAACTTCAGTTATCTCGTCCGACTGTCACAAGGCGTATTGAAGTCATGAGCCAGGACATCGCAGATAAACTAAAACATGATATCATGGAATGTACATACTTTTCTTTACAGTTCGACGAATCCACCGATATGACAGACACTGCCCAGCTGTGTATTTTTATTCGGATGGTATTCAATGACATGTTGGCTAAGGAAGAATTTTTGACAATCATACCTCTGAAGGGGAAGACCCGTGGCGAAGATATATTTGACGTTTTCTTCAATTTTGTAAAAAACTACGAGCTACCAATATATAAATTAGTGTGCATTACAACCGATGGAGCACCAGCAATGACTGGAAACAAAAACGGTTTTGTGGCATTGTGTCGAGCTAATGAAGAATTCCCTTCATTTTTTTCATTCCATTGCATTATACATCAACAAGTTTTGTGTTCAAAAGTTTTAAACACGGAGGAAATTATGGGCATTGCGACAAAAATTGTGAATTCCATCTGTGCACGTAGCTTGCAACGGCGGCTCTTTCAGTTGCAGTTGGAAGATAGGGAGTCAGCTGAACACACTGATTTAGTTCTTCACACGGACGTCAGGTGGTTGAGTCGCGGAAAATTCCTAGAAAGGTTTCAAGAATTATTGCCCGAAATAACAGCTTTTCTAGACGAAAGAGGTGATGACACTCAGATTTTGAAAAACGAAAAATGGCTAAATGATTTGGCATTTTTGACTGACATCACAATGCACTTAAACACCGTTAACTTGGAGCTTCAAGGTAAAGGAAAAACTATTATTGAGATGATTAGCGCAGTAAACGCATTCAAAAGTAAATTGCAACTTATGATAGATCAACTGAAAAGAAAGGATCTGAAACATTTTCCGTCTTTGAAAGCAAGGATTCCTCAGTTGAATTATGATACGTATGAGGCTGAATTATCAAATATTTTGGGACAATTCGAAATGCGTTTTCATGATTGCAGTAAATTGGAAAATATAGCATCATTTATGAGTTATCCTTTTTCATGTAAAAACATTGAGGAATTAGCTACTGAAATAGCCAGTCAGTTTAATATGAACTCATGTTCTGTTGAAAATGAGTTGGTGCAGATTATATCAGATATACATCTCAAAGCTACAGCATCTGATACAAATTTCTGGTGTTTTATATCTGAAGATAAATATCCGAATGTAAGGCAAATCGCCCTTCAACTGACGGCATTTTTTGGGTCAACTTACTTGTGCGAGTCTGCATTTTCTGAAATGAAGATAATTAAGTCAAAATATCGCAATCGACTAACTGACGATCATATGTCATCATGCTTGCGATTAGCACTCAGTGGTTATGTACCATCTTATGAAAAGTATGCTGAGGACATGCAGTGCCACGCTTCAACATCCAAAGCCACTCCTTAGTAACTCTTTTGTTTTGTAACAACCAATAAACTCGCAATTTTGAATAACTATGAGTTTTTTCATTGATATTGTAGAGAAGAACCTAACTAAACCTAACCCAAACCTTGACTAAAATAATGTACCTATACTGCGCAGAAAGCTAATATCTATATATGCTACGGTACGCCCTACCTAGGTAGGTAGGGTGTATCGTGTATGTACGACAACCCTGCATCACACACACTTGCAGTCTCTCAGAGTCGATCGTAAGTAGTCTAAAAATATTGAGGTAGATCGCCAGCAGTTCAAGTTTGAGCACCCCTGCTCTACATCCTTTAGTAGGCTAACAAAAAAATTGTACGGTAGTTTGTGTTTGTTTGTTAGAGCAGTTGACAATCCAAAATAATAGCCTACCGGTAATTCAAAATTTCTTGCCATGCAAAAATTACAAATTAGTACCAGTATGAATTATTTTTCAAATATGGGGATGGGTAGTGCAGTTAGAATGTTTGCTTATTTATTTAATTAGCCTATTTATTTAGTTAGCCTATTTATTTATTTAGTTAGTTTTGCATATGTACCGGTACCGGTAATAATAATGGAGACTAGAATTCTTGGTTGGATACTGCCCTCAGACTTGAAATTTTGTGCCTTAATATAAGGGCACAGGAGAAAAATAGTGAGCACTGAGGAAGAACAAAGAGCAGTGACTTCAGAGGGATCGAACTTGACTGGGCTTTTTGTGTGTGTGGGGCATTGCAGGATTCTTCCATGGTTTCCATGGTTTTATTTTAATATTATACCCCAAAAATTAAGTTTGGAAGGCTTGATAATTTCACCTGTAAATCGCAGATTGTAGCCATCTAGACTATATTATAGATAATGGAACTAGCATAATAAGATAATTTACGAAGTTTATAAGTAGATGCATGTGGTGTTGACTAATTCAGTATCCCCATACCTTGTGGCGTGAGTAAAACTTAGTATTCTAGCAGCTTCTTTCACCAGTGAGGACTTCATTCAGAATAAACAATCACTGTTTAATGCAGTATAACTGTATAAACATGACTGATATACTCTCCCAATCTTGGCCTCTGTCCAGCATTAGAAATGCTATTCTATAAGCACAGGGCCCCAAGAATGTTTCTTTATCTGGTGTGAAATATTTCTACCTTTTTGTTATTTTGTCACAAGTGGTAGGTCTGCTGACAGTGAGCTTGCAAGAATCTGGGAAATGGGGGTGTGGAAGGTATGCTTAACCTAAAATTTATGGTGTGATAAGTATAGGCGTAACCAGGCTGACCATATGGGGGGGTTATAACATCTGGGGGGTATGGATTCCATACCCCCCAGGGAGAGGGGGTCTGGGGGTCCTCCCCCGGAAAATGTTAAAAATTAAGATGCACAATAACGGTTTTAAGCTTCCCATGCTTTATACTCGTATTAAGTAATTTATAAGCAGACTTAAAAAAATTATACAATTTTCCTTTTTTTAATCCCCCCCTCTTGTTACGCCTCTGGTGATAAGTAAAACTCATGAAACATTTGTAAATAGCTTGTACGGTACTTGCGTGTACTCTCCTTTCCTCTCTTTTCCTCTCTTTCTATCCCTTCATTTTTTCACATGTATTTAATATCCTCCCCCACATGCAACAGTATTATATGTACTGAAACTGTTATTTAAACATAGGCAAGTAAGCTTTTCTCAACAGGTCACATAGGCTAGCTAAATGAAAGCTATGCATCAGTTACTATGGCTGTTAACAAACTTATTGTTAATTTCTGCAAACGATTTACCTTCCTATTGGACAGATATGTTTACATGCTGTTGGTGTTACATGTTGCTGGTGTTACGATAAAAATTGTTGCAAGTTTCTGGATTTCATATGAGATAGGATTAAAGTGGATATGGAATTCACTATTGAACGAGGAGAAAAACATCAATGTGATTTCAAAAATAGTTATTAAAAGATGTAATGATATACAAAGGCAGAACCATTTTGTCGTAATGAGGGAAAAGAAATCTTTAGTATTCTACATCAGAATGAAAGAAATGTGGGGTATGGAAAATTATGTGAATGATTGCTCAAAGAAACAAAAATCTGGGCTGGCATGGTGGAGATTAGGGATATGGAAGCTTAGAGGGGCAAGAAGAAATTTCGAGAAAGGTCGTTGCCCATTATGTCTTAATAATGAAGATGCAAAGCATATAATTTTAAGTTGTCCCGAAACTGAAACACTAAGACATAAGTTTTTAAATAAAAAAATGTTAAAGTTAAATAAAGAAGTGGCATATAAGAAATTAACCGTAACAAAAAACACAAAAACACTAAAGGAACGGGAAACTTTTTATATATAGGCCTAGTTAAAAATTGGAAAAACAAATTAGCTCCTTAGGGGAAATTGGTTAGAAATGGTAAATGGATATACTTACAAAAGGTAAACATTTATTAGTAGTAGTGAACAGTGATCAGTGATAAGTGATGATACCTATGAAACGCAGCACTTGAGCTCGCACGGACCGGCTCACCGAGCGAGCAAACTTAGAGCCAGCCCTACGATCGGTAGGAGGCCCTTGCCCTAAAGGGATGCCAATGGGCTTATTTTATTTATTTTTATTTAAGTTAGTACTGATTTCAGATGTATGAGTTTTTATCTATGAGCCAATCCATAGTGACTGGTGTGACATTTGGACAGATTTCATTACACTTATTTCTTTCTACCTCTGAACCATATTGCAGGAATGTCGTCAAAGTTTTTTGTGTTAACATACCAATCCATTGGAAGTACAAAATATGATCTAATGTTTTTTTCAAGGCTGTATGCTTGAGCTGGAAAATATATTGTGCATGTGACGGGTGTGACCATAATTGGACAAAGGTTTTTTCTTATGTACCGTAAGTTTAATTGAAATTTCTGTGAATTGATTAGCTTCACTATATTTGTTTTATTTTTTCAAGTAAGAGGACTGATCAACATACTGAAATGCATAATTAGATTTTAAAAAAATATTTACATAGTTATTGAAAATTTACTTTATCAGTGTGACGGGTGTGACGTGACGGGCGTGACACGTCGGATGGGACAACATCAACTTATAACCGAGACTTAAATTAAACTAAACTCCGTCCCTGGAGGGACTTGGCCTACCACCCGACTGCTGCATCATCTACCATAGGCAGATGGTAGGATTGGGGGCATGTGGTCAGCATGCCGACACCCACGGCCATGAATGGTGGTTTTCATGATCGGAGACGCTACTTCTCTATCAAGTAGCTCCTCAATTTGAATCACGAGGCTGAATGTACCCCTACCAGAACTCCCTACCTCAGAAAAATTCGAGGTGGTACCGGGGATCGAACCCGGGCCGATGGATCTGTAATCTGCAACGCTAACCACACTTTGCACCTTCTGCCTCTGTACCATTTTGCATGAATTTCATGAAAATTTTTTGTGATAATCCTGGGGAATCCCAGCACATGATCTCAGCATACAAAAGAATTCCCTTGTTAGTTTTTTTTCCACTCTGTCCATATTTTTGACAGGCTTGTGTAAAGTTGTGAAGTGAAATGTTCCTCCGGTACTAGTTAGGCAGTTTTCGTTGTCCTCTACTCTAAAATCCTGGACTACTTCACAAACTTTTACTGAATTGATGTGGATCTGGTTATTCTTGTCACCAGGACATTTTTGTTGTCTCTCATACAAAAATAATATTGTGTAGCTATATTTAGATTGGCTGATTGTTTTTCTATCTGTTCTCCTTCATTTGTTTCCATGTAGGCCTACTCATTTCATCGGCTCTTAGAGATATTGTCTGTCTGAATTTCTTAGCAGTTCTAAGATACACAGTTACCAGTATAGAAATCAGGCACAAAATTAATTAGGCTATCACTCTCACTTCTTTATTGGGGTACAATGTCATGCTGCTGGTTGAGGCACTGTGCTACAAACCTGAGGGGCACAGGTTCAATTCCTGATGAGGTTTTTGAGATTTTTCAATTGGCCTAATTCTTCTGCTGGCACTATGGCCCTGAGGTCAACTCATCTTCTAACAGAAATGGGTACCAGAAGCAATTCTGGGGTAAAGGCAGCCAGTGCATAAGACTGACAACCTTACCACCTTCATGTGCTAAAAGTCTAAAATTGTTGGAGGTTGAACGTTTGAATCCTAAAAGCCTTCATGGCCTCTATAGGGATCACTAGATCTTTACCTCACTTCTTTACCACCATTAAAACATTTGTGACATTTCCACCGGTCATCCGTGTCATCCATAGCCAAAGCTGGTAGATCGTAGTTTCTTTGTCTTGCAAACTACGAAGTTCTGTTCTATGCCACGGAAGTCCAAGAAGTCCAAGAGCCATTTAAAAGATAGTAATAATGAAAACATATGATTTATTCAACATCTGCATGAAATGATCACTTTACAAAAGCTACAAAAGGCATTTTCCATAAGTGTCACACCCGTCACACAACATATGTCACACCCGTCACGCAACATGTGTCACACCCGTCACATCAAAATTAAGCCAAAATAGTAGGCATTTCAAAATTATATTTTAGGTGTGTCTTCTGTATTGAAATATCTTAACTTTTACCAAGTTTCCATTTTATACAATGATTACTTGGCTTTCTACCCAAACTATTACATGTTTTTTGTGACGGGTGTGACAAGGGTACCTTGAAAATTGATTTGATGAATATCTTCACTGAAACTCATCTTAAAAATTTGTTTTATGATGACAAAATCTTCACTTATTTGTGCTTTTGTGGGTGAAATTAAAAATTGCAGCAAATCTACTGATTCCATGAGTATAATGCAGTACTAGCCAACATGTTAAATTATAAATTTCAGTCAACGAAAAAAATACACATTTCAGCAGTTGTTATTATATAGATACCTTTAATTTAATAGAATTGTGAATCTATTTTAAAATTCTGCAGTCTTTTACCTTTACTTTGATATATAACATGTCTATGTCACGTAAAAAAAAGATGTAACCACCTTTGTCCACTTTCACATGGATTGGCTCCTATACAGATGCCATTTGGTGAAAAACTTTCTGTAACACCATGGGTGATCATTTGTATAACTCCAGATACACGAATAAATCATTCATTCATTCATTCATTCTGGATTTCATGATATGCCAATTTATGTTCCTCAAGAAAGCCAAAAAATTATCTATGTTATGGATATTTTGCTGTCTCTATGTAAATTTCTTTATTATAATTAGGGCCTGGATTTTTAGGTTTTAAATTATTGCTAGCTGTGATACTTTAACATAATTATCTATTTTGTTGGAATGGCAGTCACTTACTCCAATCTATAATTTTATTGTTTTACTAAAAATTATTTTTTAAATGTCCGTCTACGTTTTGCATCTTGCTTATTGGGCCATTTGTAGGAGGAAAAAAACATTGCATTTTGTCATTTTGTATCCCATTGTGTCCCGGTAAAGGAAATCTTTAGCTAACAGAAATCCCTGGTTTCTTTTGAAGCAAATTAAAGGCATTCTTAAGAAACTTACACTTACAGTTTATTCACAGTGTTTGCTCCAGCAAAAGTAAAGCGTACTAAAAAGTCTGTTGAAAATTTTTTTTGTTAAGTTTGTTTCTTGGAGTTGGAAATTTTCTGAGCCATGGAAAATGTAAGTAAAAATAAAGTAAATGAGTGTATTTCCTTACAAGTTTATTGTTCATATACAAGTGAAACGTTAAAAAGACTTGTCTGAAAATGGTAAAAAAACTAGAACTAAACCATTTACATATGTTTAAAAATACTGATGTAGGGTTTATAAAAACCTAAAAATCTGGGCCGTGGTTGCAACCATTAAGGGTGCAGAAAGGGTTGGGGAACCTAAATAAAGGGTTCTTGTGCACCCTTCCCCCACAATGCCTCTGCTTGCTGAATCCCAAGATTTACTACGGTACTGTAAATGTATTCACGTAGTTTAGTTCAGCCATTCTCAATATAGTTACTGCAGCATTTACATATTAAGTATTGCTTGAGCTTTGACCTACTCAATTTAGGCATATTGACTACCGGTATGGGATTTAAATTAGCTGCCCTAAGCTGGTGTTCTTTGTTGTCAGAACCAAACTCTGCACACAAATAAGTGCTGCAGAAAATAAATTAAACCTGAAAATCGTATTAATCTGTTGCCTGATAAAGTAGGCCTACTGTACAACAAAACAGTCAGCAATCTACAAAATAAAAAGTACGGATTATAGTGATGTGTGTATAGGGTAGACAAAAAATAAGTATATTGGGGGGGGGGGGGGAATTAAGAATACCACACTGAAGTTGGAATGCTTAAATAGCCTGTGTATTGTTTTAGCTTTTAGAACAAATTTTAGCAGTAATCACCAGCATATTTAATATTATTGAAACCTAGAAGATTATATGTAAATCCATGAATTTGCCATAACCGGTACATTTCCCCTTCAGAAAATGTTTGCAGAACATTGATTTCTCTTGTGAACAACCCACATGACAGCTATGTGAACTAAGAAGAATTTAAATCAGTTGCTTTTAGATTTAAGTACTTTGATCATTTAGGGTATCTCTTTAAATGCCTTATCTCTACCATTGAAAGGAATTTCCTAGAAATTATGTTAGGTGGATATCTTCTACTTCAACTTATCTCTCTTTCTCACACACACACTCATACATGTAGGCTACTGGTGGGAAATCATGGCCATAAATTTATCTCCAGTCTATAAACATGGCTACTATTGTATGATCTTCTTCCTATTTCCCAGCATTAGTGAGCAGGAAGTTTCCATTAAACAGTGTTCTCAGGTTTATTATTTTCTTAGGATTTATAAGAAAGTATATTTTGCACTTTAAGATTGACATGTGTATTCAATCTAAAGCAGATATTTGTGGGACGTAAATATTAATATTAATTGATTGATAACAGTAGCTGAAAGATAATACGTAACTACGGTTCATTCAACACTCCTAATACAGTATTAAACTGCAAGCAACTAGGCTATTTTTGTAATCAATAAAAAAGTTTTTAATTGTTTCTGTTTTTCCTTTGGAGTCCATTAGCCAATATTTCATACTCACAGTGTTTCTTGGAAGTTTACTGACCTGTGGTGAATACCACTTAACAAAACATCTAACGTCTGTCTGTTCAAGTCTCTTCATTTTACACTAACCATCAATGCATGTCAAAACACTGTGATTTTAACAAATCAAAAGCAAGCTAAACTGAGGAGTGAAACATGTTTTACTACTTAAAAGAGAAATTTAAGGAATACCACCCACTCAAACAGGTCGTCCTATGAGCTTGGAACACTACTGTTAGGCCTACCTCCAATACAACACAATACAGTTGAGTTAGAAATGAAATCCTTAAAAACTAAATTTTGAATGATGTAAAGTACTTCGAAATAAAGCTGCAAGAAGGAAAATGTGATAACATGAAATGAATATTTGATTACAGTAAAGAGCATTTTTTCAATGCATAAGTATTAATCCGTACAGGACTTCATAAAATTGATAACATTACTCAGCTGATAACATTATCCATGATTACATTAAGCAGCATACTTCATGTATCCCTTTCCACCATTCCTATAAGAAGTATATCCTTAAGATTCTGTCCTCCCACTGATAGCCCTGCATTGATCATTTCCTTCAAAAGTAATCAGTATGAGTTCATTTTTACGTTTTCAAAGGGAGATGGGTAATGTAATGTATAAATGAGAAGACGTAAAAGTGAGTTTTCTTATGGAACTGAAACTTATTTGTTACATTATTACTCAAACTATTGTATAAGAAATCGATAAATGAAAATCTCATTCACTACAGTATTTAGAGTGCAATACTGTGTGTACTTACTTGAATACAGGCAGAGAATAGTATTTGCCATTGTCAGTGTTGAATACTGCAGACTTAGATTTTCAGTGTGTTCATTTTTGTGTCATTAGGTTTTTTAATCTTATCTATTTTTAACTTTTCTCCAAGGCTTAAGGCTTTTCTGGGTATTTTCTATACCTGTTGATAGGCACACATTTTTTTCTTTGTGACTCAAATATGAACTGAACGGCCATATTGTCAACACATAAATTGTATGTTGTATGTATGTACCGTCATTTGATGTCACCTTAACACATTGTCAGTGACAACCCTTTTATCTGCAGGTAGAATCAAAAAGGCTTTTACTGTAACATATAAATGAGTAAGTAAATTAATATGACCGAGCGGGGTAGCTGAAATAGTAACGTCTTGGACTCACATTCGGGAGGGGCCGGCCAATCCCGGGGCCAGACAATTTGACATGGGTTTTTTCATGGTTTCCCAATCATACAGGCAAATGCTGAATTGGATATTTACATACCATTAATCATCCTCACCATTTCGTCCTGTATCATATCATTTAAATTAATATCAGTTGAAATTTACTCCATTAAATACACAGACAATAGAAACAATTGATAAGCAATAGTTCCATGGCCTACCCTACTGTATGGACACAGATCCCAAACTCCTGATATAGCCTCAAAGCTAAAAGGAGTATAAACACAGCTGAAAAAAAATGTTTCATTCATTGGAGTCAAACAAAAGTAAACAGTATGAGCTAAATATTAATGGACAAAGTTTGGTGACTGAAAATTTTGTTTACAATTGCGAAAAAACGTAGAAGTGAGTAACTTATTATAAATGAGGTTCAGCTGTAAATAAATTTGATGTTTCTTGAGATAGGAGAGTAGTGAGACTTTTTATTCTTAATTTACCCTAAAACCATAAACTTTATTGCAAAACCTTACGGATAGAATTAATATTACTTCATTCTCTTATGGTATATGTAAAAATCAAAATTATATGGTTAGCACTTCCTGAATAAAATAATAAAATAAAATAATAATAATTAATAGTAATAATAATTTTCACATACAGGAAGCTAGAGGAAGTGTTGTTGTATTTGATCCTGAATTTTTATTTTGAGTTTTCAGCTTGAAGAGGGGCCTGTGTTAAAGCTGAAAATTCAAAATCATATCAAGGTCGGTCAAATCAAGTCTTGCTTCAATTTAGCTCTGATTGAGGCTTAGACAACTGAATGCACATTCCCACAATGCTGCCACTTACTCTGTAGGGAGAAATTTGTGTGTTTCATATCAGTTTTTTGTTTTGTCTTTTGTTATATGCACCATATTCTGAAAACTTTTTTCACTTCCTCTCAGTACTGTATAGTATTCTGCAACTTTGCAGAAGAGAAGTTAAATAGAGACCATACAGAGCAGCACTTGGAACTCTTAGCAGCAGTGAAATGTAACCAGTTCTGTTAATGAGGCTCACAACCCATCAAACTGGTATTGCCTTGGAACAGGTCCATGCATGGGTCTACTATATCATAAAGGATAATTTATTATAGATCCCTAGTTTTCGTGAGTGTCAGATTCACAATTTGTGATCAGTTTGTGATTCTCATTAAGTAAGTAATAAATAAATGACTCTTGAAAGTTTAACACAAATAACATTAAGTTATGTGTTGGTTCCATGTGAGTTTTAGTAGCTATGACTTCAAAAGAAAAATGTACTATATGGAAGTATTCAGGAACATACCGGTACGCGGTTTCTTTTTGTTAATACTCTGTTTTAGTGAACCATGTATTTTTTTTCAGCGTACAAAACTGTCTCTGGTGTAAATGGACCACTGGTTATTTTGGATGAAGTAAAATTCCCAAAGTATGCAGAAATTGTGCAGCTTCGCTTGGCAGATGGAACCATCCGCTCAGGACAGGTTCTGGAAGTCAGTGGCTCCAAAGCAGTGGTCCAGGTAAGTTTCTGTTTATGGTAACTTACAATCATATCAGTGTTTGGAATAAAAAACCCAAGTGATGGCAATTCTTTCAGAGTTGGTCATCTTGTTACCATACACAAGTTTTCAAAACTCACTAAGTATGGAATTAAGTGCTTGCACTCTGCAAGACTTACAAAACTCAGCTTTCCCATCTGCTTCCTTCATGAAAATTCTTCATATTGTCATAAATCATTTTGCATGATGGGAGTACTATTTCATTATTTCAGGAGTGAAGGTCACATGCTTTGTAAATTTGCTTTACTGGAAGTAAGTCAAGGCTGCAGATCAATGTGTGAAGTTGCAATGTTTTTTAATTTGTTCAAAGTTTGGGTTTAACTTGATTCCAGAAAGTGCTGTATTCTGGTACAGGGTGGCATTTAAAAATCCAGCAACCTCTTGATCTGAGGAATGCTGGATTTTTACTCAAAGGCCTTTTTCTTATCATACACTGTTGAATAGCCAATGTTGTATGTTTCATAAAGGTTTGCATAGATATGCCACTATTAAGTTTAAAAGAAAAGAACAAGTCATGTGTTCCCTATTACAGGCCATGGAGACCCAGAGGGTTCCAGGAAATTGAAGTTCCCAGCTTTTTAGACAGTCTCATGTTAAGGTGGCAAGGGTGTCAGCCTTATGCATGGCCGCCTTTACCCCTAGGTTTGCTCCTGGTACTCTTTTCTGTTAGAGGCTGAGTCGACCCTAGGGCCATAGTGCCTCCTGAAGGATTAGGCCAATTGAAAAACTTGTTAATCTTGACATGTTGGTGTTAAATGTTAAGCTAATCTCACTGTTGTTAACCTGTTACTAACCTAAGGTTTACAGCGCTTTACAATATAATAATTATTTTTATTATTACTAAGTTATTTTTGTTGGTTTGGTTATTTATTGGTTATTGTTGTTAACCTAACATACCCTAAGCTATGCTAGGGTTTATATATAGTGCTTTACAACAATTATACCGCTTGTGATGACTCTGGGTTTTACCTAGTAATATATTGTGGACTTGATTCTAATAATTTCCTATGTACTTCCTACTTCATCATCCTCAGAAGTCTGATTCATATTACTCATAAAATAACTATTTTGTGTCTCATCTCTTTTTCATTGACAGTGGCATTGCGCAAGCCTGGCTAGCACAGTTAGCACAGTGCTGCTTTTACTTATTCAGGGTTGTGAATTTGATCCCGGCCCAGGTCAATGACATTTATGTGTGCAGACTTACAGGCATGTAAAAGACCTGCAAAACAAAATTCCAGCACACCAGCAACGATCACAGGCGTAAGTTGCGGTACACCCCCGTTGTACCTGACACTGTGTTGCCTTTATAATTTTCCATTTTAGCTAATCCTCAGGTACTCTACCATCTGCTGTCTAAAGTATGTAGTTATACATGTTGTTGACATTGTATACTTGGTATCAATTGGAGCTGTCGTGTTGACTATTGTATTCTTCAGTTTAGCAAAAACCTGCTTTATGAAGTGTGTACCGGTACAGTAGATTGTTGATTATCCATGGTAATTAGGATAGAAAATCTGAGGATAATCTGCAAGATGGCTGGAAAAAGACAAAATTCATCATGACAATTGTTTTTTGAACAATTTTTATTTACATACAGTAATGACTTAATAATTTAAAATTTATGAACTTAACGAGTTTGTTTTTATTTTTCACACAAAAAATTGGTTACTTTTTTTGTGTTATATCTCTCTTCTTCAAAACTATACCTAAAATAAAGAAACAAGGAAAGGTAGACCACAAATAATTTCATTGTGGATTATTGTTAAAATTAGTGTGTTTACTGATCATTTCTCATCATCCTATTATTCATTAAGATAACATACTGTACTCCAAAACAGAACAACCCTTCACCAAATCATGCAGACTAGGATGTGTTGGAAAAACCTACCTCTTTGCATTCATATAATATAGCATGAGTATAACACACTAAACTGACTTATCTTTATTGACATTACATCACCAAGACCTTCAGACCATTCATGTTTATCCATGCTGTGACACAACAGAACTGAAGAATGTCATAATTCAGTTAGCATAATTAACTCTATTCCTGAGTATAGGACTAAACCAACTGTTCGAAAATTCATAGTTCTGTAATGTAAAATGTAATGAAAAACCATCTCTTTAACACAAAATTAAGATTAATGTAACCATTTCTAATGATTAAAATTGACACCAAATTTAAAATGAAATTTCAGTGCCATGTCATGACTTTATTCACCCATGAAGATTCTGTGGGGGAGAAATTTCAAAAACGAAATTCATCCAACTCTCAGCTATCCATGATAATTGGGGAAACAGTAAAGATGCAAAACCATGGATAATCCAAAAGTAATGCAATCAGACCTCTTTGTAATGATACTAGGAGGTGCCTGTGGCTTCGCCACGATAATTCTTTTAAAAATTAAAAATTAAGAGTATAATAATTATTAAAGCATTATATTTATTAACACTTGCACGCGAATCATTCATAAACTAAGCCATTAATAATTAATGAAACAGCTAAAATTCCTGCTTTAGAGTACATTCCACGACATGAAAGTGCCCCCTGGGAAAACTATATCAGAATCGATTATGCAGTTCCAAAGAACCTGTGAACACATAATACGTATTGTTTCTCAGCTGTTTATTGACATGAATATGATGTGAATTTTATTTTATCAATTCAGTGTAATTTTCAGAAATTATATAATGTTTCAAGGGAAGGAATGGTTTGTTTGGATTATTATTATCAGCGATATTTCAAGAGATAAAACCATCAATATTTTACAGCTGTTGCCCCCGGCTTCGCCCGCCATTATTCATTGACTCCAGGATTTTTAAGAAAATTACACTGGTAGATTATTAAAAATGTTTGTGGTTCAGAGCTATGAAAATTGTAAGTAAAAATAAAATTAGAATATTTGTTCATTGTGTTCATTTCACTTAGGCCTTATATAATAAACTTTTGTAGTCGTCATGAAAGTTTAGACTGCTAGAGACGAACATCGCCAAGTATACCCGATGTCTCACGAAGCGGGCGAGCAAGCACGCTATTTAGGGCTGTTGAATTTGTGGGCCCTGTACATTGTATTGTTATTGGAGGGTTATTTTTATATTGAGGGGCTGTTACGTACCACATATTAGAAAGACTGCATGCAGAAAACTGTGTGATCTATGGGATAACTCAAGGAGCAGACATGCAAAGAAGCAAAAACAATCAACACTGATCTCTATTAATGAGCTGCATGCTTGAGTAATATATTAATACATTAAATATTTTATCCAGGTGTTTGAAGGAACTTCAGGAATTGATGCAAAAAACACATTATGTGAGTTCACTGGAGATATCTTGAGAACGCCGGTGTCAGAAGACATGTTGGGTCGAGTCTTCAATGGAAGTGGTAAACCTATTGATAAGGGTCCACCAATTTTGGCTGAGGACTACTTGGATATTCAAGGTGAGAATTCTCTAGTCTAGGATGATAATTCTAAAAACTACTGAATTTCCCAGTGTATAAGAGGCACTTTTTTACCCTTAAAATGGGAGTCTTAAATAACAAAGGTACAGATTTGAGATTTTTTGTTTGTTCCTTCTTCCCACGCAAAGTTTTGTGTGTTGTCTTTTGACTTCCAAATCTTTATAATGTGCATGCATTCCTTTTGATATTGCAAGACCTTTCTTGAGCCAGTTAATGCAAAGTAGTAACAGCATTTGTGACATTTTCATAACTTCTAACACTATACAGGTTGTCAGTAGGGGAATCCTGCTGAAGCGATCTAACCCAAAAATCAATTGAGTTGAGTTTATAAATGTATTTTTATATATTTACACAATCTTTCTGCACAACCCAAATTGCCTTACAGACAAAGAATACGTGAACAAAATATACACTTATACAAAATTTACATTAACGTTCAGTTAACTCATAATAACAGAAAAATTAAAACAATCAAGTAAAACAGATTGAAGAAAGGAAACCTGTTCAGCTTAATTGTTGTCATTGTATAGGTGGTTTCTCAATGTTTGGATGGATCTCAATGTTTGGAACGCCACTTCAAATACAGATCTTGTGTCAATGAGAAACCTTTACAAAAATTGAGAAAGAACTTTGTTGTTGTTCCCCTGCTACCAACCATTAAACCAAAGACTTCAACATTTTTCAAACTGTATTTGATCTTGAAATACTCAAGGTTGGTTCACATATCTCCTTTTTTTCATTATCAACTGCTGCAGGTTGATCTTCTTCAGTCTCAAAGCTGACTGTAGGATCTATTATGAAACCAAATGTTCGGTTTTTGTCCATTGCACTGATATCTACTCTTCGTGTTCCTGCATCCATGGCAATGCAGTGCACCTCCTCGTAGACATCGCAACTAGGTGCTTTTCATTAAGTAATATTGAGAAATGTTCATATACCATAAGCTATAAAATGCAGATTTTGGATTTTTCTTTTTTTAATGGTGTTAAATTTTTGGATGTGTTTTAGACAAAGAAATGTCTCATACACTAAACAATATAACCTAATAAAACAGATACTGTATTTACTCAAATTTAATGCACACCTTTTTTGTTCATTTGTAGCATTCAAAATTGGGGTGCTCATTAGGTTCAATGGTGGCATTAGATTAGAGTGCAAATCTGTTCCGAAGTTCAGTGGTAACTTTGATCAGTTTTGTAACATTGCATTACTGTAATTTTCGACTTTATTACATTTATCATTGGCCTATTACTGGTATGCAAAACTGGTTTAACACAGGTTAATGTTAATGTGTTATTTTGACACTCAAGCTTAACACGAAACCTGTTAAAAGGTGGTGGGGCTCAATGTAGATATATCTATTACCCACCCTCTTCTCTCTAAACCATTATGCCAACCTTTATTTATCAGCATTCACACATCCATTGTAGTATAAAACAAAATACTGAGATAAATCATTGATGCGCATTACCTTTGCCAACAAACTCTTTTTTGTGATTTAAAGTTTCCAGATTGGAGTGTTCATTACATTCGATGGCACATTAGATTCGAGTAAATACGGTAGATAATTTTTCTTTTTTGCTTCTTGTAAGTCCTTTAGTAGCATCTCCACAATGAATTATAGCAACGCCACTCTTGTTTTTTATTTTTTTCATAACGGTCGCCCCCAGTGTTTCCATAGGTTCCACAAATCTTCAGTTTCATTAATTTTCCCAGAAATTTTCATCAAATTTAACACTAAAACCTGTAATTTGGAATGTACAAAACAAACACTATCTCACTTTATACAATATTACATAAATTTCAGCAATAATTCTGGATTTTGTCAGGAATTCTATATAGGCAAATACTCCCTATCTGCCATCTTGGTATGTTAGGTGTTGGTAGTAACAGGTCATAATTTTAGTTATGTGAGAAGTCATTATGAAAGTAATTCTTGTTCATAACTCTCTGTTACGAGTAACTAGTTCCAGATCTGTGCCAAAGGTGTCACATATCCACACTTTATTATATTCAGTAATATTTTGATTGACAGTCATTTACAGCCATATGTATATCTAATTGTGAGGCTAATGTCAAGAGATTTTGGAGCATAGAATACTTAGTTTCGTTCGATGATGTATATAGGCTATGAATAAAATGTGTTTGTTACAGGGCAGCCCATCAATCCTTGGTCTCGTATTTATCCAGAGGAAATGATCCAGACCGGAATCTCTGCTATTGATGTGATGAATTCCATTGCTAGAGGTCAGAAGATTCCAATCTTCTCAGCCGCTGGTCTACCTCACAACGAAGTGAGTGAGATTTTCTTTTTTAACACCAGGCAGATACCATATTAATTTGCACATAAGTAGTTTCAAGGGTTAGTGATTCTTCTGAAACACCTATGAAATATGCATATAACATAGCAATGAAAAGTAGGCTTTAAAAAATACATTTAAAAAGGTGCTGCAAAAGTTAAAATAATTTATTGTTTAAAACTCAGTGCATTGTCCTTAAGTTATTAAAAACAATGTATCTGTGAAAAATTTGATTATGAATCACTGAAAATTTTTAATGGCAATATCTAAATACAATTTGATGAAAAATTGCAGATTGCAGCCCAAATTTGTCGCCAAGCTGGCTTGGTGAAGCTGCCTGGAAAATCTGTCCTTGATGACCACGAGGACAACTTTGCCATTGTGTTCGCTGCTATGGGTGTCAATATGGAGACAGCTCGGTTCTTCAAACAGGATTTTGAGGTATGTACTTAACAACAAAATGATCACTTAATCATGGAATTTAACACATCCTAAGAATTTATTACAAACATTTCTTTGTGCTAATTTCTGTTTCTGCTTGTGGTATATGAAGTGGTATTTTTGTTTCATGAGAAAATACTCATAAATTTGTTAACACATTGTTTACCAATCTTATGGGCAAATTTAGCATCGCTAGGCGTTACAAATATTTCCGCCTTTACTTCAAGATGAAATTTTGCAGAGAAAAATTGTGAGTTTTTTTCTTTTTTCACTACTAGTATGATATTGAGTAAATCTAATATAATGGATTTTTCTTTATTATCTACACCTGTTTATCTGCTTGAAAAAAAGTTCAGAATAAGCTGGCTACATTTTAAATTTTCCTTGCTTTCCTTTAGCTATTATTTCTGATATTCTGAACTGCTAAGTTGCTCTTCTTAGTGACATTCAATTTAAAGAAATAAAATTTGCAGATCACATTCTCACTATATTCTTCAAACTGCAATCTTAAATTCTGATGCTTCATTTGGGGATACAACTACACGGTGCACGCTGTGTTCTTTTCTTTTAGAAACACAAAAAACTTATGTTGCAATAGCATTAGTTGTGTATAATTTTCAGGAATTCTAGAAACTTTTTAACCCTCTTAATTAACTGAATTGTTTTATTACAGGAAAATGGATCTATGGAAAATGTGTGCCTGTTCTTAAACTTGGCTAATGATCCCACCATTGAACGTATCATCACTCCTCGTCTTGCTCTCACTGCCGCAGAGTTCTTGGCCTATCAGTGCGAGAAGCACGTGTTGGTCATCTTGACTGACATGAGCTCTTACGCTGAAGCTTTGAGAGAAGTAAGTTCTCCAATTTACATTTCTAAATAATTTATTTTAAATTTTAAGATCATTTGTCAGATGTCTTTAATATTTCGGCAAATTAATTTTTATTTTATTTTATTTTATTTGCTCCTTAGTTTTCCTTTTCTGAAGTATATAATAATAAGAAGCTTCAACCATGATCAATCTGAAACTCTTTTATATATATAATTTTTGCTTTGGTGGTTGTTTTGAAAAAGCATTTGAATTGTATAATTTGAAATAATGAAAGAATCTTTTGCTTTGAACTTTTCCTGGTGCTGGTAATATAGGAAAAGTAGTCCTTGTGTTTTCATAGTTCGGTAATATAGGAATATGCTGTAAAACTTTCATGCATATGGCAAAATATTGCAGTAGAAAGCTAAATCAAGAGTTAAAGAAGTTTTGAACTGGGGGAAAAAAGTTTTGCTCTACATTCTCCCCTCCTTTTTATTTTTAATTCCTCCTGTTTCTTCCCTTTATTTTTCTATGATGTGTATAGTTTTCAAAACATGGTAGTGTCATCAACCAAAGATTCAGAACTACTTTTTCTTATAAAGAAAAATTCAAACTGAAAGTTGTAGAAGTTTAAGCAATTTTGACAGGCTCCAGTTTTGAGAAAAGTGTACTTGAAAAATGATAAACTAACTTGAGGGAGATAGAGCAAACCTTCAATATCCTCTTCTCTATTTACTACTGGATAAGAAATCAATTAAAAGAATAAAGCAAAGACTTGGACAGATTCTTACCATCAACAAAGTTCTGGCGCTTCACTACAATTTGTTTAAAGATAAGAATATATTCATGTAACTCTTTGTTAACCTTTTGGCCTGTTTTGGAAAGTTTTCTTCTAGTTTTTGCTTAGAATAATTCTCATAGTTAGGAATTTCTTTCTAGAAAAGTAAATTTGATCATGAAAGTGTTGGTCTGTTGAAAATTTGCTGTTGATATATTTCAGGTATCAGCCGCTAGGGAAGAGGTGCCTGGACGACGTGGTTTCCCAGGTTACATGTACACAGATTTGGCCACCATCTACGAACGAGCTGGTCGTGTAGAAGGCCGTAATGGTTCCATCACACAGATCCCCATTCTTACTATGCCTAATGATGGTAAGCCAGTATAAATGTTGTAATGTGACTCTTGCTGGTATAACCCATAATTTATTTCCCTCTGAAAATCCACGTTTACATTATTAGATATTTTGAACAAATGGTTCAAGTTAAAAAAAAATCATAACCAGGCAAAATTAATGTGACATAACAAATATCAAAGTATCCGTTCAAGCATATGCTGCTATCAAGTAATAAAAAAATTAGCAGAATTGTCATTGTAAACCTGACCATAGGGTGACCCTATGAAAGAAAACGTCTAACTTGTCTGGTTTCTGATGTCATACAGTTATGTAATTCTACCCTTGATTCCAGATATTACGCATCCAATTCCTGATTTGACTGGATACATCACAGAAGGTCAGATCTACGTTGACAGACAACTGCACAATAGGCAAATCTACCCACCAGTGAATGTGTTGCCTTCCCTCAGTCGATTGATGAAGTCTGCCATTGGTGATGACATGACCCGGAAGGACCATGCTGATGTCTCAAACCAGTTGGTGAGTTTAACTTTTTATAATTTCTGCAACCTTTCATTGGGTATGCAGATTTGTGTAATACCATTATTCATGATAACATTGGTGGGCATGTGCTGTTGTTTCCATATATTTTATAATACCGTATTAATTTCACTGTATACCGATACCTATATTTTGTTTTTATCCAACACATTAGCGTGATGTTTTTATTGTATTGTATAAAAGTTGTGTTATGTTATCTTGTTTCATATTACTGTAATGAGAGAACGTTATTTTGTACACACATACATATATTACTTTTGTCTTCTTATCTTATCAAACCTCACTTTACTGAATACTTCACTTGATATGAATTACAAGTATGTTTGTCATGAATTACAAGTAGGCCTACATTTATCAATGTTTTGAGGGTCAGGTCTCATATCCATAGCATACCGTGGACTGAATTAGAGCAAAGTAATATAAATATTCAGTAAACACAGTGAAATTATTATACTGTTCCAGTTATGTTTCAAATTTCTTTTCTAAATTACAGGGAAAAAAAGCATATATAAATGTTTGTGTTTCGTCTCACCTTTTTGCTGGAGTATTGATCTCCTTGAGTATACTATAGGGCTACAATACATCTGGTGTTTCCTGGACATGTCTCTCTTCACGGTCTGCATTTTATGCCTGGGCAAATTTTTAAGTTTTCAGAAAGTCAGGATTTTGGCTTGTTTCTTTCTTCACCTTATAAATACCGTATTTTATTTTCTTCCCAAATTTCATTCCGACAACATTATCTAAGAAGTTCCTTAAAATTCTGGTAGGTAGAGGTATTACTTTGAAGATTATCTCTTCCTTCCAGAGAGTCTCTTAATACTCTCTGGTTTCTTTACATTTCATTTTATCTGAAAATAAAGCTTGGCAGTATTGTTAATATATCGCTTTGGAATCGTTCTTTAATTTTATTTGCCACTTCTGGGACCTGAAAATTTTGAAAATACACCAGAAGTGGACAAAATAATTTGAAAAATCAAAAAGTGTTCACTGCTGTTCTGATCATTTGAAGGTGGTCCGATATTTCTTTGCAATACCCTCCCACAACGCAAATGTGGAATGAGTCTTTTTTGTTAATGCAAAGTCAGTTGGATCAAGGAAAGAACCAGCTTGGCTGCACTGGAGTCTTATTAGAAGCATACTTCTTGTCCAGTATAATTTCAGAGACATTTCCTGCAAAGATTTTCATTCTATCTGAAACAGCAATCAACACTTGCTGAAGAAAATGCAATCTTCAGTGAAATACGCGATTTACATACAATTATAAATATACCGGTAGGCGCTGCAAACTGACCATTAGACTACCGTATTGGCCCGAAAATAAGACGACCCTGAATTTTTGAAGGGTAGTTACGAAAAAATAAATAAAATAGCTTATTAGTACATTTTGCTTCACATAAAACAGGAGTTTGAAGTTCATGTCGTAACTTCTTCTCTCGTCTTTATTTATGCATTGAGACAATGAAAATGCTTTCTTTTCCACATGGTCTGCCATGTTGGTGGTCAAACAAAGCATTATGTATAGAGAATAGAGACGCCAAGCAGTGCAGTACACGGCAGTACAAGGAGAAGCACGAATTCGGGAACAATAAAGTTCAGTAAAATTCGGTAATTTCCGCGCGACTTTGACCTTGGATCGGACGCACGCTATTTGCGTGGGGATCCCCGGCCGCTACACACGTGCACAGTTGCATTCATGATTGGAGAGTTGTTGAGTCTTAGGGTGCGCGTATAAGACGAGTATAGTTTTTAAAAGCACATTTTCAGGGAAAAAACATCGTCTTATATTCGGGCCAATACGGTACTTACTTTATTTTGATTTCAGTACGCGTGCTACGCTATTGGTAAGGATGTGCAGGCTATGAAGGCTGTCGTAGGAGAAGAAGCTCTGACACCCGATGACTTGCTATATCTGGAATTCCTCACAAAGTTCGAGAAGAACTTCATTTCACAAGGTAAGTGCTTGCTCCTTCATGATTCTTTAAAGATAAGTATAATTTGGAGTTTATTTTCTTATCTTCTCTACATGCAAATGGTACTCTGTCCATGACCAGGCTGACCATATGTTTCATGGTTTTGCCCACATTTTAAACTCCTAGTCAACTTGTTGACCCGCATGAAATGTATGTTCTGCAAAAATGTAAGTAAAAGTAAAGGGTAAAGTGTTTAAAAGTCAGCATCTTATTTAATTTGCATAGATGAGATTTTGGCCAGATGTGCCAAGTTCAAAATCTACGTAAAATGAAAAAGTATTGGGTCTGAAAGTAACATTATATGACAAACAAAAAACAAGCTGTATGCTGCAGCACATTAAGAGAAACCGCCCCTGCATAGTGTACAGTTTTCTTTGTGTCTTCGCTGTAAATTGAAAACAATCAAGGTAAGTCAGTGCAGAACTTAACTAGTAGGCAGTAACAAGCACAAAGTAAAGATGGCCAGCACAAGTCAGTATGAGACAATAATAGCATGAACCAATTGAAACTATAGTACCGTATATTTCCGCAGGTAAGACGATAGTTGAATCATAAAAAAGGCCCTGAAAATCCGGGGTCGTCTTGTAGGACAGATACAAATATAGACTGAAATTTATTTTAATTAAAACCTTTATAAAATGATATATTCTGATGTCAAGATTTTTATCTTGATATATTAAGATGTTAGACACCATTTGCAGGCAAATGTAAGCCCCAAAATAATGTGAATTTCGTAAATAAAAATACAAATGCCATAATCCACGAAATAAAACCTATTTTTTTGTATTTTTTTCATTTTTCCCTATATATTGGTACGTGCATCACTTGGGTCACGCACAGTGTGCCTATTGTCTGTTCCATTGTGGTGCGACCATGCTCAGTGACCTCATTTTGAAAGAAGGAAGATCGAGGAAGCTTTGTTCCGGTAAGGGTAGCCAACAGTCTTTTTAACTAACTCCAGTTATGTTGCCCTAACTTCTACGCACCCTATGGATTATAATAGTGCGATGGTTGGCAACATTTTTGCCTCATAACTCGCAATCAACCAGTAAATTAAAATAAATAAATAAATAAACGAAACTTTTAAAATTTGTTCCATAAATATAAATTCATAGGCCGTTGAAAGTTTGTGGGTCGTCTTATAGGACAGATATATGCTAAAATTATAAAATTTGGACGAAAATGTATGCCGTCACATCTGTAGAGATACATGGTACTTTTGACTTGATGCCAACTTATTCCATGGCATTCTGTTAGGAAGAATTGACACTATTGTTGCAAGTAGCATCGTTATCTGTTGTATAAGCATTGTGGGATTATGTTTGAGTAATAAATTTCCAGCTGTTCTAAAACATATTTTGTCCTGTAGGTAACTATGAAAACCGCACAGTATTCGAATCACTGGACATAGGCTGGCAGTTGCTTCGAATTTTCCCCAAAGAAATGTTGAAGAGAATTCCTGCTGCCACCCTGGCAGAGTTTTATCCCCGAGACTCGAGACATACTGCTGCGAAGTAGATGTGATTGTTTTGTCCACGTGCTGAGAAACATCTTAGTTGAAGGCAACTGGTATGTCTGGTTGTTACTAGCTTTTTAGGACCATGGTTTCATTTCTATCTCTTTACTTTGGATCCTTAACTTCAGTCTGATTTTTATTAGATATGTAGTTAACATGATAAGGGAAGAGGCTATTCACTATAAACCGTGATCTCCAGGTATTATAAGAGTATTTTTGGTTAAATAGTATGATATTATAGACAAATTGAAAATGCATCGTAACTCCTTGAAAAACAGCTCACTTGCCAGGTTGTGCTACAATTTGAGGTGCTGTACATTTACTTAAAAGTGTTGTCATTTTTTTAATAATAATAATTCGAGACCACAAAGTGTGATTTGCATATCATATAGCAATAGTATCATTACTCCTGTAGTGTGATTTCAGTTGTACTTAGTTGTTTAGTTTGTTTACCCTTCCACATTTTTTTTTTAAATGGTCACAAGTCGAGGCACCTATTTTCGGTGAAAATTTTTGCCAGATATTGTAAAAAATATTGTAGTAATTTTTATGTATTTTTTGCTATTTTTATTTCATTTCGTAAACAGTCACTATATTTGATAAGGTTTTTAAGGAACAAAAGCTTCAGCAAACACTAATTTTAATTTACATGGCTTGGTTTAGTTTGAAAAATGTAAATTTTAAGTTAGGCCTATTACAATTTACAATTTTTCCACAATTTTTTTTCTTTCTTTCTTTTTTTTCCCCCCATCAAGACACCACCAGAATGAGCACATGCTTGTGGGGCAATCCAGAAATGGAACTCCCTTGTTCAGTATATATCAATCTGCGATAAAATATCTTCAAACATCAACTACTCATTTTTATTGGCACAATTTGCTTTCAATTATCAAAATCATAGTTGCCGCCTTCAAATTGTTTCCAATGTAACTCTCAGAATTTTGTCGATTATTTCGCAGTTTTCCTGAAAGGTAAATAATTTCTGCATTTTTAGTTGAATTTATAATTTTTCATGGAAATATTTCGGATTTCACACATTGCGTAAAACAGGTGCCTCTATAGTCATAAGAAACCCCATCCATCCACATAAAAGAGCAAAAAAAACTTTGTGTCAATGAATAGGATGTACTAATAAAATGTTTTCCTTCTGAAAATTTAGTTCTGAGGGAAGAAGTCACTGAAGATGTTGATAACTCATAAAATATTAAACCTTGCAGCCAATCTAGTTATGAAATCAGGACTTACAAAATTTAAAAAGCAATAATATTTTCTTAATGTATTACATAAATCCAATAAATTCATACTACAATCCAGGTTCAGAAGTTTAAACCATTAGTAAATTCTGCTGGGGGTACAATTCAAAGAAGTTTGTGAAAGTGTCTCTTCAGTTCTTCTCCCGTTTGTGATATACCAGTAGTTGCTTTTTCATTAGGTAACAATTCCTCATACCTTCATTGACTTAAGGATTTTCAAAATGAAAGCAGAAAACCCATAATTATGCAGTCTTGCAACTTATAATTATGCATGTATGCTCCATTTAAAAATTGTATTACATTTAAGTAAAAGCAATTACAGTAGTGACTTATGGGGTTTTAAACTAGCAGTTAAGTTGTTAGGGTTGTAGTATTGACGGAATTCTGGTTTTAATCTGTTTATAGCCATAGATTTAATAAATACCTAACTCATTACACAAAATCTAGTAAACTAAACAATGTCATTCCCTGTACAGGTTTGGAAGTGAGATGTTGCATTTATTTTTATTACTTAAAAGCTGTAGCTCAAGGAGTTAGGACACGTAAATGTAGAAAACTAGAATACTCAAGATTATTCCAATTTTTTCCACATTTTGAGAAGGAAGGGGAAGAAAAAAGAGATCACTTCATTGAGTTTAATTGTTGTTAAAATCTGTATATTGCCATTTTATGCCATTTTGATGTATAAATTGTAAATTGTAACGTATCCATTATCGAGACAATATCAGCCATCGTTGTTTCTTCCTGTCGTCTCTGTTAAAGTTCATGTTATCAATGGTGTCACAAGAAAAGAGCAAAATGGTTAAAAATAGGGAAAGGGTTATACAAACATTCCATTATTTCATTGTCAGTAGTGAATAGTGAAGAAATGTATTTTTCTCTCCATTTTCATTTGTACAGAAATTTATTAAGTGTTGTACATTATGTAAGTAATTCATTTTAGACAGAAGATTTTGTTAGATTAACAATTTTATTACTTACAGAGCTGGAAGTTCTGTAAGGTGGGTTCCGGTATCTTGAATATTGTCATGACTTTATATTTGGAAGTGTGCTTTGATTATACCTTGACAGTATTCTTTTAGTTTCGGTGAGCGGTGTAATCATAGTCATCTTGTTGTATTTAGAAACAGTGATTCTCAAATTCATATCTGCTACCGGTACACTTAATGAATTCATAGATCAGACTATTTCTGCCTTCCCAGTAGCACACATGCATTTGGTTTGGGAATCATTGATGTAAAATATTGAAAATAAAGATATGATTGTTGAAAAAAAATACATAAAGTGTAAATGCAAAATTGTTTTGGTGATATAAATGACAGTATCCCGGCTGTTGAAATAATGGCAATAAGAAATTTAATTGGAAAAGCGACTTTTTTTTTTCCCCCTTAATATACCTCCACTTGTTGATTATTGGTTAGGTCAGCAATTCTCAATCCTTCTGATCCCGTGCCTCCCTTTAGCCAAAAAATATTTAGTGCAAATTGGTTTTTTCATCAGAGTGTGTACTCGTAAATAAAATTATACAGTATAGTGATTAGGGATCTTGTTTTAGCGTGAAAAAAGATTAATTATAAAAGTTTACTTTCTGTTTCATTTTGCAGAGTTAATAAGACGTCAGTAGTAATCTTTATTAGAATCAAATAGACCTAGGGCTCATGGGATGCAATAAATAAATAAATAATTAAAGAATATCACTGCAAACCCAATTCATCAAGGTAATGTTAGGCCTTAAACTTAAAAGTTGACTTTTAACACTTTCCGGTGGTAAAGCACATTCTCCTTGATCTACTTATTGATTAAACCTTAATTAAAATAGAGTTCAAAATGTATTTATCTTCCATATTACAGTAATATTAATGTGTCTTATTCACAATTTTATTTAATACTGAATTGTATACTTAGAGTATTTCTTTTAATAGAGATTTTCCCAATTGAAATATATATATAAAGTTAATAACAGACAAATTATTTGATGAACATCTGTAGTTGCTACTTATAAATAGTGCTTCGAAATTTTAGTACATTTTAATAAGGTTTTAAAAACTGATTCAACAATATTATATTATTCGCATTACTGTATTAATTTTATTATAGTTTGTGATGAAAATATGAGAATTTGCTGGTTGTGTTCATTATCATTGATATACAATAATTTTTATCTCATATGACATTGGGATTCGAACCCAGATTTTAATTTTGGTTCCCTGAACCCAAGACCATTTGGCTCCCTTAATATATACCTAGTCCATTTCCAATATCACTGTTCTGTGTTGCACTTGTTTGGCTGGAAATTTTGATTTTACGTAACGTTTCAAGATAAGTCTACCCAAATTCCTTCTGTTACAGACACCTCATGGACATCTTGTACCTATCTTCTTGATGGTCGTCCTAATCTCCTTCTCCCTGAAGAGGTCCAATTCCACACTCCTTTAGACCACCTAGTTTCTTCTCTCTTTCCAAATGACCATACCAGATTAGGTGTTTGGTCTAAATTTTATTGAAATTGTCCTTTCTCCTCCATCTTTCTTATGCTCTCATTCCACATACGATCTGGCCTGGAGATCCTCATCCCCTTCTCCAGAGGGCAAGCAACCTATCCCATTGTCAGTTATTTATATCCCACACTTCCGCTCTATAGGTGGTAATGCTTTCCACCAGTGAAGAGTAGATGCGTTTCTTCTTTTCATTTTACACAACTCATTTGATCTGCTGTATCACTCTTTTCCCTTGTCCTATTTTATTATTCCCTTCCTCTAAACTTTTGCTGTCAGAAGCCTATTATATACTCATCTAATAACAATATGTAGAAAATATGGTAAAGGTCTCATGTCGAAGCTGTCCTCTGCCAATTTGATCAGCTTGGGACTCAAGGCAATCTGTTGAAGACCCTTGCTTGAATGAGGAGCTTAATAAAAATTAATCATAAGAAAAGTCACTTCTCACAATACAAGAGATTATTTGAAGAACTTGATTAAAAAGTTAATCTGGAGTTGACACCTGCAACGTGGATGAAAATCTGGTATGGGGAGGAGGAGCTAAGATCTGTATGGTGCTTCCGGATGATGTTCAGTGTACCATGTTGAAGATCCATTATTCAGCTTTTCCCTAATCAAGATACTTTGTTCAACTGGAGTTGGAGGTGTCTCTTTGAGCATTCATCATCAGTCATCCTGGCGCTAAAATCCTCAAAAAATTTTGGCCCCCTTCTGATTGGAGTTTCATCACCACTGCTTATTTACCTATAGATGACAGAGGGACAAGTGGTAAGCAAAATAGATTAAGCTGTGTTTCTAGAATAACATAATCCTGGTAATGGGCATCGTTGTATACTGTAGCATGCTTTGTAGTTCAAGATTAATCCTAAGTATTGGGATTAACTTACTGCTTGTGATTTACTTTAATTTCACAATCTTTCATAACCCCTTTCATGAGGACCTGAAGAAAAATTGTTACAATATCTGTTATTTCAGCCATTGACACAGCCCAGTATGTGACTGTCAAGCAAAGCCGCCAATATGGTAGCATCTGGGACTTGCTATTGGGAGGTCCTGAGTTCAAACCCCTTAGCTGGCCAATTTCACTTTGGTTTCTTCAAGATTTTCCCAGTTGTGAAGGCAAGTTCTTGATTAGATATTTACTTATCACAACCCATTGCCACTATTTCATCTTATAACTATCAAAATTTAGTATCAATTAAAATAAAATCCATAACACACCAACAATAGCAACAGATGCATATCAGTAATTTCATGCCCTACTAGTATACACATGATATGACCTTGAGGTATAATGAGTATAAAATTTTTTTAAAAAGTTAGAAGAATATATTATGTTTGGAACATTTTGACATTTTAAATTACAAAAGATTACATAAATTATCATAGGTAATAGCTCATCTGTGGGATTATCCTAGAGCTATCCTCCACTGTGAGAGGCCATTCCCTTATGGGATTCTTCATGGCTATTATTATTATTATTATTATTATAATAATCGCATGAGTCGATCAATATATTTGTGAGAACGAAGTTCAAGAAAATTTGTCTAATAACTCGTATTCTCGAGTAGGATTTATTATGACAGTTTCACGAATAAAATGTAACGGATTTTGTAAATAATAATTATTTTCTTACTTTGTCAATATTCTGCCCGTTATGAGATCACGGCATACTAAATGAACGAACAGTCCATGCATCGATTTGAGTTCCCAGTGCTACCAATAGTGCCTTACCACAAGATGTAGTGCATCAGCATCAGAATGCTAAAAAAGCACACGAGGTGGCTTGTACCGGCTCAAAATTGTGTTTTTAATCAATACATTTCAATTTCTAAACAACTTTTGTTGCATAAAATACTGTTTCCATTCTGTTCATTAGTAGCATGTGACATATTAATCATGGCATGATGTTTTACGTGTCCAGTAACTAGCTGACATTTTATCAGATAAAATTGTATGCTTGCGGCCCTAGGAAATCCTAGGCTTTTTGACATTTGAATATGAAATGTCATCAGACACATCACGCTAGGGATGACATTTCTCGTCCGCGGGAGTAAAGGAAGCATGTGATTGCACTCCACTAGTGTCACCATCTCTCTGAGCAGTGAACAAACAGCAGTTTGTCATCTGCCATGAGAAAATCAAGTTTCAGTACTGTATTTCATTAAATTGATCTGAGAAAGCTGTAATCATGGATAAAATTAAGGAAATATGACCTGCAGGAGCAATGTTAATAACTAGGAGGTGCCTGTGGCTTCGCCACGATAATTCTTTTAAAAATTAAAAATTAAGAGTATAATAATTATTAAAGCATTATATTTATTAACACTTGCACGCGAATCATTCATAAACTAAGCCATTAATAATTAATGAAACAGCTAAAATTCCTGCTTTAGAGTACATTCCACGACATGAAAGCGCCCCCTGGGAAAATTATATCAGAATCGATTATGCAGTTCCAAAGAACCTGTGAACACAATACGTATTGTTTCTCAGCTGTTTATTGACATGAATATGATGTGAATTTTATTTTATCAATTCAGTGTAATTTTCAGAAATTATATTATGTTTCAAGGGAAGGAATGGTTTGTTTGGATTATTATTATCAGCGATATTTCAAGAGTTAAAACCAACAATATTTTACAGCTGTTGCGCCCGGCTTCGCCCGCCATTGACTCCAGGATTTTTAAGAAAATTACACTGGTAGATTATTAAAAATGTTTGTGGTTCAGAGCTATGAAAATTGTAAGTAAAAATAAAATTAGAATATTTGTTCATTGTGTTCATTTCACTTAGGCCTTATATAATAAAGAAACGGTTTGCCTTCCTAATTTTGTAGTCGTCATGAAAGTTTAGACTGCGAGAGACGAACATCGCCGAGTATACCCGATGTCTCACGAAGCGGGCGAGCAAGCATGCTATTTAGGGCCGTTGAATTGTATAAGAGTAGATTCTGCAAGAGCAGCTAAGAAAGTCTTCTTGTATTGCAATTTATTTTAAGCATGGATGTGTAGCCTGAAAATTCAATCTATTATATCTATTATATCTTCTTTATTATTTTCATCAAATTATACCTAGGTACATTGGTGTAAGGGTGTTTAAAGTATTTATAGTAAATTTTTCCCCTTGGCTGTGATAATTCCTGGTATAATGGATTATTATTAGTAAGACAGTATTTATGAGTGAAGTAGCATTGCTTAGTAGTTACTGTAGTCAACTGCCAGGTTTCATTTAGCGGATGTATTTTTCCCCCCAATCACTGATGACAGAGCACCAGTAAACCTTTTTCTAAAAAGAAGTAGTAGTAGGTCCGTAGATCGCGATCAATCTCTGGAGATCCTCTAGGATATGCACAGCAGTTTAGGGTGCCAGCCTAACATTGTCTCTTGTTATGCATTTCGTAACCTGTTGAACAGCATCTCTCCATTCAGATCTAGATTCTGCAAGCCTAATGATCTGTGCCCATTCCATCTTAAGGGTGTCCTTATTCCTGTCTGTCCATCTGATTCTGCGTCTGCCTTGTTTCCTGCTGCCTTGTGTGATTCCAATCATTAGGTCTTTTTCCAACGAATCATTTCTTCTAAGCAGAAGACCGAAATATGTCAGTTCTTAATAGCAATTGCAGTTAGGGAATTTCCAGGATTGACTTCTTCCAAAATTGATGCATTTGTTCTTTTGTCTTTCCATGATACATGCAGCATTTTCCTCCATGTCCATAGCTCGAATCGGTCTAGTCTCTTTTTGTCCTCTTTATGAAGAGTCCAACTTTCACTACCGTACAGCACAACTCGGAATACTATGGTCTTTACAATAGACATTTTCGTATTCCTTGATATGTCTTTCATTACTTTAGTTAATTTGACCATTGCCACCTTACTCAGACCTATCCTTCTAATGGTATTGCAAGTTATCTCAGCGTAAGATGGTTGTTTAAAGAATCTGCTCACATGTAGTCAGTTTGCATGATTTTGGGGCTTAGTTGAAATTAATTAAAGTACCAGGTTTTGGATTTAAATTACTTTTTGAATGACATTGTATCAACAAAAGAAAGAAAGGCTGCAGATCCTACAGTTTGATATGTTGGATTCCCGTGGAAGAGCGTGATCAGCATTGTAAGCATCTGAGACATGCTGCAGTGGTCTTACCTGGAGTTTGCTTCAAGGAATAACTGTCAGAGAGGTGAGTCAATGTAATGTCCAACATATTTTTGAGGAGGGGGTTGTTTGTTGAGTGTGTTTATTAGATTCTTAACTTGGTTGATTTACGAGTGCAGTCATAGAGCTAGAAAATCTGTAATGAGAAAGATGGAAGCTTTTACACTGAACATAACAGAGTTACTAAGTTTGTTTTGTATAAACCCTACATGGAGTCTAAAAACGTCATTACGAAATTAATTATAACACTTCTAGGTGTAAGTTTGTTCCAACTATATGTATACCGTATACGATGTATTGAGAGTACCTAATGGACTCTTGATTCCTGCTTAAGCGATAACAGTTAAATCAGTATTTTGTGTTAATATAAATATTGTGGCTGATACCAGCAAATAAAGATGTACATTTTTTCATGGTGGCTGATTTCAGCTATATGTGCAGTTGTCTAGGATGGGTTCGTAGGCAAGGGAAGAAAGTGCAGTAGTGCAAAATTCGAAGTGTGCACATGTATACATGGTGTGTTATTCAACAGATTCCATATTTCATGTAGTGTGGTTGACACAACTATGACTGTTCTCTAATAAGAGATTTTCCTCATTAGATACAGTGATCCAAACATAATGAAAATTCTTTTGTAAGGCATTTTACTGCCACATAATGTTTTATACTAATTTTGTTTGTCTTTATCACAGTTATACTTGAGTATTACCAGTAAAAAAAGGCATTCCTCAGGTTCGTGAGCAACCCCTGGTGATCCTGCAAGGGGATATTCACAGCGGATTTGTTACCGGGCTGCACCAGTCCCCTACCTACTGAAACCTAAGGACACACACACACCCAGTCCTGATCCTGGGAAAGGAATTTTTCATACTGAAAAATCCCCGACCCGGCCGGGAATTGAACACGGGCCGCCGGAGTGGAAGGCAGGTGTGCTACCGACTCACCCACTGCAGCGGACATTACCAGTAATGTAGTCCTAAATAAAGGAGCATTCTTTTTCAATGAATATTGTAGTAGGCCTAGTCTATAAAACTTCTTGATATCCACAGTAAATCAAAATCTGTTGTTTTATTTCACCAAAAGATATGGCTCCAACTTGTTTAAAAGCCCACCCAGTAAGGCATTAACACAGTTTAATCTCCAGATTAAAGTGGAAGTAGATAAATACAAATCTGTGTTTCTAGATTGCTCTATAAATCAAATATAATTTAAAGATAATTATGTGATAAGATTGAATGTTGGTGGAACAGATTGTGGTATGTAAACAGATGATAAGGATGATTCAATATTTGAGGCAATCTTACGTAACTTGTCCGATATCTAATGACACACTTCTCAAAATAGATTTTGAACAGGTACTATAGGTGGAGGAATTATTGTACAAGGAGACCCAGTGAACTATGACCAGCTGCGTAGTGCTTTTCTAATTTTCTATGGCAGTGCATGTTCTGTGGCTATCATGGAGTGGTATTGATGCAACCGTACAAATGTACAATGAATTCCTTAACTGTATTTAAAGGCTTTACATACAAATGTTATGAAAGGACAGGGTGCATTACTGAATCGGGATGTAAAGTTAGAGAGAAGTTCGCATTGTCCATACTTTCTGGTGTACAAAGCTTTGGGATGTTCCACGTCAGATTTGTTTTATTTTTATAAACTTCCTAATGGCGCAGTTGCAGTTATTAAAATCACAAACACTTTATATAGTAATTTGAACTTAAAACAGACTACAGTATGTACAGTTTGTTATAACTTTTAAAAAAATCTAAGAAACCAGTAACGTAGACAGAAAATAATTTCGGGGAGGGTCGAAAATGCCGGGTGGTTTGAGGATATGAAATGCCTGCCAAGAAAGGGATATGGGGGCCCACCCCCTTAAATTTTTTAAATATTGAACTAATAAAAATCACACTGAAAAACTAGTTAGAAAATATGTTTACTAAACTCTTAAGTCATGCAACTTAAAAAGGAAATCGTTACCTAAGTTATAACACTTATTACTATTTATAAAACAAAGTGAAATAACTTACGGAATATCCTAGTGAAAACAATAGGCCTACATTTGAAAGTTCAATATTTTGTTATTAAATAAAATAATTAAATATTTGACAAAATGGAGCTTAAAATCTTGAATATAATTTTAGGTTTTGATTTTGGGGGGGGGGGTTCCGGACCCACCACCGTAAGAAATGATGTTTTTAAAACCTTTTCCTGCAGAAAAATAATGCAGTATAGCAGTTTGATCTGTTTTATTACGATGGTTACAAACAAATTATATAATTACGGAAGAAAATTATATGTCACGACTGAAATGTCGTGTTGTTCATGTAGTTTATATACCCAACAGGATAGATCTGTTATCGGGGAGTCCGGTGCTTCACGTAACGGGCTCGTGATGAGGATTTACGCGGTCTGGCTGTCGCAGGCCAGCCCCGCGCGAATTCCCACCCAAGCCAAGATGCAGCGACGTTGACTCTCTTTTTAAATTCATGCTATGTTAAATACTATTGCTTTCTATATTTATTAGAAATTATTTTCCATTATTAGGTGCTAGTATGGTACTTCATGAGATTGAATGCGGGACGGGAAAATGTCTGTCCGTATGCGCGATAACTCAAATACGCTTTATTGGATTTTCATGAAACTTTGTATACACATTTATAATGTCCATGGCAAGAAGCCAGTTTATTTTGGACCAAATCGGTTGACCGGTACCGGAGTAACGATTAATTAAAGGTCACATGCTTTTTAAACGGAAATCCATGATTATACTAAAATGCCGCGTATCTAATCATTGAGGGCCTTGACTCCAATGCAGTCAGATGTTTATTTCGTTGATCAAGTTGAAATGAGTATTACATGAATCTCTATATATATAAAAGGCTTTGTCCTGACTGACTGAATGAATGACTGATTGACTGAATGACAGGAATCAACGTACAGCCTAAACTATAACAGGTAGAGACTTGGAATTTTGACAGTACCTTCGTTTCATAATGTAGGTGCTCACTAAGAAAGGATTTTGAAAAATTCTGATTCTAAATGCCAAAAATTAAATGTTTTTGAAAATACTTAATCCCTTTTTACATAGAATTATCCATTCCAAATCACAGAATATATTGTTGCCAAATGGTATCAGGTGGACTTGGAAAAAACACATGAAATGCACTTTTGACAAATAAGAGAAGTTATCAAAATAATTCATGTTATAAATAAATATTACAGAATGAAATCCACTAAAATAATGGAATCACATAACTTTCTCTACCCTGGACATAGAGAAAACAAAACGAGGTATGGTAATGTGTATATTATTATATTATATCGCAGGTTTTTGGAGAGAAAAGTATGAAAGTGATAATGCTTTCTGTTTAATTTCCTCCTCAAAACGGCTTTATGGTAACATAAGAGTGGGAAATTTCCCGCCTCGATATTACAATTTTATGTTACAGGAATTTCTGTTTCTTCTTATTTAAACCTCTACCAGGCTTGCTGTGCACTGTACAAGCGATGGGATGCAAAATTCTAGATCCTCTATGAGCCATAAAAAACTATATCAAGCGTTTTCTGAGGGAATAGTTTGAGTGTAATAAGTCGTTCTTCCTATTTCAAATTATAAATGCCTATGTAAGGACCTAGAATTTAAAATTGAAAATCCTTCATAAGCTAATTTCCAATTACAAAATACAAAACCCGGGCGACGCCGGGTCTTTTAAGCTAGTACCATTATATACAGAAGATATATTCCTATGAAATAATTAGGCCTACTTACATTAAGCGGAGTTCTTTGCCGGTGCATTTTGTTAAATGTTCACATATTTTTAGAGTTTCTTTTATTAGTTATACGAGTATGTATTAAGGTTAAGTATCAAACTTAGACATTTGTTCTTCCGCAACTCATGCTTAATGAATCGATCTGGAGCTGAACTCTTGAGATAGATTACAAAAATAACTTATTTTCTGCATATTATAATTGCAATTATCATTGATTAAACAAAAGCATTCTGGCACTTTGTTCTATCGTTGGTTTGATAATATTCTTTTGGAAGTCTTTGACAGATCCAATTTCGTGTTCAGTTGAATTCTAGGGCTGTCTCAGAGAGTAATTTCCGATGTATTTTTTGTGGGCTCTTTTTCGTGACATCGGAAAACAAAATATATTATACAATATGAATAATATGTATAAATATATTTTATATATAATATAATACATAAAATGTCGAAACGGCTCGCGAAACGTGCGACTAGCGAAACTTCAGAAATTGCTACGCCTTCTCCCACATCACATCACCACGCCACGTCTATGGAATGTTCTTAATATTGCATTTCCTTAATAGCTTACTAGGCCTATGTACAGTCGGTCAAATAAAAAACGTCGGGACTCGTATGCAGTTAAAATTGAAGTTTTAACGCATTAGTCCACAAGTTTCCTATAAAAACATAAAATACAGGTCATTCTCCGAACACATGAGGCCATGCGACAGGAGGGGAAAAAATTAACAACGAGGGGAAAAATGAACAACGCGGAAAGCGCAACACACGATAATCAACTTAATGTATTGTCATAATTCATTTTGCTTTGTGTCATCGCGCCACATACAAATGCTAGCTTGAGAGAAAGTGTAGTTAGGGCTGTAATTGACCTGCATTTTTCGGCCTCTGAAGCAGCGAGAAGGTTCCATATTTCTTAAAGAGCGGCTCAAAGATGGGTACTTCACTATAATGCGACCGGAAGTTTTCATAGGAAACGTGGATCTGGCCGGCCGCGTATTTCGATGCTAGATTGGTTGCAGAAGTTGAACGTAAGTTATTGATTTTGCACTACAAGTACCGGTATTATAAAATAAAATCTTTAAAAAATGCTCCTTGAATAAACATATTCCTCGCAAATTTATTCATTATTATTATTATTATTATTATTATTATTATTATTATAAGAACTTCCATGCAAGAATATGGTGGACGTAAGGCATATAGCCACATGTTTATTTTGGAACAAAACTGACTAAATAATCAAGAAAATACATGGACAGACAAGAGGCAGGTGTGAACCTAACCGTAAGTCTTCCTGTACATGTGCATATGCTCGTTCGTGATACTTAATCAAATAACGACAGACGTTTTTTATTTGACCGACTGTACCTTGTTTCATAGGAAATCCATAAGCAGTTGTTAACGACTCAGAAAACAAGTGCACAGTAGTATAGGCCTAAGGTATGTGCCTCGTTAAATATTAGTACCTCATTACCGAAGTCCACATTTCTTGACACTGCGCCGCATTATTGACAAGGTAATGACTCTGCTGCCATATTTATCATCATAGGAGTACATAAAAGTCACTAACAACATAACCAGTTCAAACTAGGACATGCATTCAAACGTACAATAATTTGTTACTGTTGGCAGTAATAACACCTTGTAACGGTTGATTAATGCGATTGTTTCGATAATGCGCTAATAATTAACATATACAGAATTCGCTACCAGACTTATTTTGCTTGTTCTCTGCAAGGCCTCTATCTACGGTATCGTATACGCGAAATAATCAAAATATTGGTTTAAATATATCTGTAATACGAGGCGCGTCCATAAAGTAAGTTTCCCTAGGGCCGTTTACACAAACAAAACAAAATTTCATGGAAAAAGGCTATATATTGCAACAGATATAGCAAGTGTTCAGCTATTTTTCAACATATTCGCCACAGGAATTGAGGCATTTGTTATACCGTGGGACCAACTTTTGAAACTTGTGTCGTAGAAGTATGACGCCTGAGATTTTGAACCATTGTATGATAACCTTCTCCGTTTCTCTGTCAATCTTTACCATTCCCTTTCATTTCTTGAAGGGTAGGAAAAGATTAAAATCTCTGGGTGCGCGGTCCGAGATGTAGGGTGGAGACTTCAACACCTCCCTGCAAGTCTTCTGCAAAAGTTCGGCTAAGAGATGTTTCAACATCCACTCTATAGCCTGGACCTCGCTTCCAGTGATTTCCATCTTTTCCTACGGAGATGGTTGTCACACAGTGGTTCAAATCCCAGGCGGCAGACTTCTACGGCACAAGTGTTCAAAAGTTGGTCCCACGGTATGACAAATATCTCAATTCCTTTGGCGAATATGTTTAAAAATAGCTGAACACTTGCTATATCTTTTGCAATAACTTATATTTCCATGAAATTTTGTATTGTTTGTGTAAACGGCTCTAGGGAAACTTACTTTACGGACGCGCCTCGTACATATTTTTATAAACATAATTAAATATAATTTAGCATATGTTTTAAAATTACTAAATAAATATTTTTGTTACATTTCAAAGATTGACTGTATTACATATTACAAATATTTTAGTTTTTTAGGCAATTGTTTGTAAACTAAATTACACTTGCAACCATGCATTTTTTACCGAAACTTAATTAGGCCTACGTTTATTAAAAGTTTAGCATATGTTATCAATAGGTAGTGATTGGATTACTCATTTACTCTAGGAAAATAGTATCGGAATACTATTGGTTGATACTTGAGTGAAACTCAAACTTAACACTAAAACAATAACTTTGGTGTTGATCCATTTCAGCCTAATGAATTTAATTGTATATGTGGGGAAGTGTTATGGAAGGACGGTATAGGAGAAATGCCGAAACGGCCATTAATGAAAGGGAAAATATAATATTTTTCTCGAGAATACATTTTTCAAAATAATTTCTGTGTAGTCCGTCATTCATATTGGTAAAGTCCAAAATTGTAGAGGACCCGTATTTTCTTTTCAGAACGGTAGAAACACCAAATATGAAGGTACTGATAAAGCAATGCACACGGACAGTTGGTCATCGTGCTTCATTCAAAAACATAAAACATTATATCGTCCGTGCAAACGTGCATATCGCGTGAACAGGTCTTCTACACTGGGACTATGCCTTTGTATTATATCCTCGATCGACAAGATCGAATATAAATGCATCACGTTAAAATACCGATATGACTAGTTATTTTCCTACCTCCGAACCAGAAATATTTGCAATCATTTCGCTATCCTTTTTACTATTTCAGTACGCGCAATAAAGGTCAGGGGAATTTGCTCTTGTTTTGTTTGGTAACGAATCCATGAACTATTAATATTGTAATGATTGACCTGTAAAAAGCTTTATCTGATTATGAAGATAGTGTCCATGTGCATTGTGGGTAAAGAAATAAAACACGCGAGCATCGCATTTGTATGTGTTTTGTAGGATGTCATGATCGAGGTGATTAATTATTACCGTAATTGTTTATTTCAAGGATCAATTTCAGTGGAATATTATGCAGTGTTTCTAGCATTCAGTGAGGGTTATATACATTTTTTTAAATGCCAAGACTGAAATCTGTATTGAAAGAAGAGAATCTAGTGTACTGTACCTTGTGGGAGGTCAGGTAAGCATTTATCAACAGTGGCAACAAAATCTGTTATGGTGCTGTGGTATCGTAAAATTATATACCGGTATTATGGTGTCGAGGTACGGTATCTAAAATTATGTACCGGTATTCTGTTATGATGTCGAAGTATCTTAAAGTTATTTGTAACTTTTACTAGGCGGGGGTTATTAACATGCTTACAGTGGTCAATGCATGCAAGCTAAAAGGGGTTAGGGTTGTATGAACATTTAAATTCAATGTAGGCATAGACTTGAAGAATCTATGAATAATGTTTCTCAGTAACAGATCTCTTATTAATTCAATAATTCACTCTTAATTTCTTATTCTGTTAATCCTGAGGTCGATGGCGTCGCATCTGGGTAGATTTTATCGCGCATCTCAACCCCCTCTGCCGCCCCCAATCAAACGCGAGCTGATAGCAATATCTTACCGGCAGAGCCGTGGAAAGAAAGCAAGGGCCCAGGGAAAAATTTGCCCGGGCCCCCGTCAAATATTAAATTCACTACCCAAGTTAAGCTGTTTATAGACTTATAACCAATTTTATTTTAGAGTAAATTTAGAAAGTATAAAATAAAACCTGGTCGGCCGGGCCCCGGCTGCCCCTCCCTCTCGTCGGGCCTGCTTACCGGTAGTGTAGGACTGTGCATTCAGAAGAAATAACAGAGTGAGGTATAATAGCAGAGGTCGTATTCACATTCGGGAGATCGCGGATTAAAATCCCACTGCCTCTCTACAGGTTTTAGGTTAGTTCTGGTTTTCCCAATCCCAAAAGTGAATGCTGAATTAGATTTACCTAACACACGCCAGGATTGTTCCCCCTCCGTCGTATTTGCATATTTGTGTCGATTTAGGAGGCCCTGGATCGTGCTTATCATACATTTAGGATGATTCATTTTTTATATAAAAAAATACAAACCTTTATTTAACAGAAATAGAAATCTGTTTTGCCTCTGGCTAAAACCAAATATAAGGTGCCAAATAGGCTCCGCCCACTCGATATTCGCATTTTGTTTCTCAGCAAACAAGGAGACCAAACTATCCTTGTATATTGTCGCCGACACTCCCGACCATACCAAATATTAAAAATGCGAGTGTGCTCCTTGTATCAAATATTAAAACTGCGAGAGTGGCCCTTGTACCTAATATTAATAATTCGAGAGTGCTCCACCTACTACCTTACCTATTGTATGCATTTTTCAAAATTAATTATTGCGTTTATAAAGATTACATATCCTTTTTATAAAGTCTGTTTTGAGTAGCTGTAGGCCTACTGATTGAATATTTAACTCCTTGTGATTGCTGGAGAAGCATTTTTTTTTCTTCTTTCTTTTTTGCCATTTCCTTCTAGGTTTTCTCCCAGCTAACCTCTGCTTTGTGAATGTGATTTCACTTAGCACCTTGCACTTCAAGAGAGTGTTTTGACTAGCATACAGGGTGGAGAGGTAACTCTTTGGTTGCCATGAGAACCAGACAGGGCCTTTGTGGTGGAGGAGCACAGGTGATCTCTGTGCTCCCACTATTTTTCAGGGGGGAACGTAGCCCCTTTACTACAGTTCCATTTTTCTTGTAAAATCTAAATAGGCTAGATCTAATGAAATAAAAATTAAAAGAACCAATATTATAACTTATAATACGTATTAGGATTTAAAAAAATAGATAAAATTATTGTTTGTTGTCTAAGGATTTATAAGCAACAGTTTGAAGAAACAATGGTACTTTGAGCATGGACAGTTGACAGGTGTCAGGTAACTCTCAATAAAAAAGAAAATTACATTCACGATGCTGTAGAAACATAATATAGTAGATTATTCTAGTAGGTCAAAAGAAAAACCTGCCATTACAGATACACCAGATTTATAATTTGCCCTCAACTGGAAAAAATGCAAAATCTTATAGCCACCTAATTGCTGATATCTTCCATGTCATTGTTTAGCTTCAGTTTGGTTGTGTTAGAGCAATCAAAGCATTAACCGGTTAGGAGTTACAATACAATTTTCTTGGAACTGCAGCAGCGGTGTATTTTAAACACCACATGCCCAGTCATGTAAGTATTCTGGTAGGGACAATTCATTAAATTTTTACGTCTGTCGATGCAGATCTTTTTATGCTTTGAAAAGACTAAAGGAATTTTTGTGTTCAGAAAAGAATGAATGACATTGCTGTTTTAAATACACATAAGGAGAAAGCAAAAAATTATACTGTATATGGAATTTAGATGATGCTTGTGATTAAGAAAAATCACAGGAAGGACATTAATGGATAAGACAAGAAATTATGATATAAGACAAGAAATTATGATATAAGACAAGAGTGTGGGGTGCAAGACATTGGTGACTGAATAAAAAGAAGAAAGTCAGAGTGAAACAAACATGTAGATAGAACGAATGTAGAAAGATCGATTAAATGAGCTAGGGTCAATAAACCAGAGGGTAGAAAGAGTTTGGACCATCCACTAAAAAAGTGCTATGATTAGGGAGAACAGGCTACTGGTCGCTAAAGAACTATTAATGCAAACAATGAAATCATTTCTTGTACAGTTCTGTACTTAATTATTGTTGTCATATCAATATTAATTACATCCATTTTATGAACCAAATAAGGGCAGGAGGATGATTATTTTAAATTCTTTGAGCCCACCCAATGTTTTTCAAAAGTTGGTGCCATTGTACATGTGATGCTGTGAGAAGAATATTTTATTAATAATTCAGTAAAATCACTAACCTATTTAAGCCTGGAAGTTTTATATTAACTTTTTAATGGTACAAATGGATTCTTTCATAACCTAATAACCTCAATCGTATGAATTATTACATGTAATCTATATAATTATGAGAAAGTCCATGCAACATATTTATTTTAGTTACACTATCTGGCAGCTAGAATCATTTTTATACCGTCTTAAGAATTAGATGCTATATATAGCTAGAATCATTTTTATACCGTCTTAAGAATTAGATGCTATATATATATATGCTGTTTTCTCCAATCCCTATTTTCATCTCTCTTAGGCCCAAATATTTTCCTAAGCACCCTGTTTTCGAACACCCTAAGATAAAATGTATGAGTACCTCCTAGAAACAAATTCCCAAGTTCAGCACTGGCAATAACATACCATATAATTTGCTAATTAAAAAATAATTTACACTGACATATATATATATATATATATATGTCAGTGTAAATTATTTTCATCTCTCTTAGGCCCAAATATTTTCCTAAGCACCCTGTTTTCGAACACCCTAAGATAAAATGTATGAGTACCTCCTAGAAACAAATTCCCAAGTTCAGCACTGGCAATAACATACCATATAATTTGCTAATTAAAAAATAATTTACACTGACATATATATATATATATATATATATATATATATATATATATATATATATATGTCAGTGTAAATTATTTTTTAATTAGCAAATTATATGGTATGTTATTGCCAGTGCTGAACTTGGGAATTTGTTTCTAGGAGGTACTCATACATTTTATCTTAGGGTGTTCGAAAACAGGGTGCTTAGGAAAATATTTGGGCCTAAGAGAGATGAAAATAGGGATTGGAGAAAACAGCATAATGACAAACTTCATACTCTTCATCGGATGTTGTAAGGGTAATTAAATCATGGAGGATGAAATGGGCTGGACATGTTGTGTGCATGGGGGGAAAGATATATCTGAAAAGTATTGAATACCTAGACGTAGGTATTAGGTATTAGGTTTAAGGGAAGTAAGATTTGCGAAGGATGGTTGGATGGAGTTAGCACAGTTAGCACATATATATATATATATATATGTCAGTGTAAATTATTTTTTAATTAGCAAATTATATGGTATGTTATTGCCAGTGCTGAACTTGGGAATTTGTTTCTAGGAGGTACTCATACATTTTATCTTAGGGTGTTCGAAAACAGGGTGCTTAGAAAATATTTGGGCCTAAGAGAGATGAAAATAGGGATTGGAGAAAACAGCATAATGACAAACTTCATACTCTTCATCGGATGTTGTAAGGGTAATTAAATCATGGAGGATGAAATGGGCTGGACATGTTGTGTGCATGGGGGGAAAGATATATCTGAAAAGTATTGAATACCTAGACGTAGGTATTAGGTATTAGGTTTAAGGGAAGTAAGATTTGCGAAGGATGGTTGGATGGAGTTAGCACAGAATAGGGTTGAATGGCGGGATCAGGTATGCATGGCAATGAACCTCTGGGTCCCAACAAATAGGTAATATTCCTTTAGAAGGCTCAGGAATTGTCTATTGCCATTGAGTAAGTAAGTAAGGTATTTTTTTATTTATTTATTTTTCATTTTTAATACCAAACGTGATAGTCAAATTACCTTTTTAAATGAATCACATAAAAATTACAACACAATAACAACCAATGTAACAAACTTTGTCATGTACGCATTAAATCTACGGCAACTGTGCAGGCAAGGCAACCGTTAAAAAAGGAACATGAGATCATGACCCTAATAATGGTTCTTTATTTTTAAAATGTTGCCTAAGTAAGCACCTTTTTTCTCCCCGCGTTTATATCAGAGTGATGAAGAGTAGATATTTACTTTGCCAGAGTGCTGCTCCAGCCCAACTTCAGTACTGGTTATTACTTTAAAATTTTTACCATTATGAAAAGTCATTTAGACTCCAAGCCATGTTAAATGTTACCTTCATGTTGAAAATACCTCTTTCAAAGTAGCATTTTATGATGACCCAAATAGGTTTATTTTTATAATTTCTTTTTAAATTAATGTTATGACTAGTGAACAGATGAGGGCCTTATTTTAATAGTGTACATCTCCAATATTGTAATTTTGATATTTAAAGTCAGTAACTTCTCAGCCATTTCATAAATACGGGTGGGACATTCTGACAAATTATAAAAGCTATTTTTGTTTATTACATATCATAAATAATAAACTAGAATTGGTTCTTCACATTCTGTAAAATTTAAAATGCCTTCTCCTTCACACTACATGCAAAGCATTATTTAAAATTTATTCTGAATATTTTAAATTTGTTTTTCAAAATCTGTTACGGGTGGGACATAATTTGGACACTGATTTTAATGATGCAAAACAAAAGCTCATTTTCTGATCTGCTATTACTGTTAGGGTCTTAATGTTGTTATTAATGAAGGTATGAGGGATTAAATACAAATTATAAACTGTTTCCAGGTTGTCAAAACATTTATTTAACTCATTAATAATAATTTAACAAAACCATCACTGTTACGGGTGGGACAAAAATTCCCTTGTTTGTTATTTTACGTAGTAATTAACCACACATATTTTTTTAAGTTAATCTTATACCAAATTGTACCTTAAGATGTATATTTTCTCAAATGAAAATGGACGTAGCTTATTACTCTTGACTACTTAGTATTAAAGAGTATTAAAATCATGCTAAAAATGGCAAAAAAAAGTAACTCAATGCAATAAATAAGTAAATCGACAGATTTTACACATGAAACCACTTCAGATACACCTAAGTCCTTAAAATTCAGAGAATTTGAGGTTTTAAACTTATTTTTGACCACCAAATTGCAATAATTTTATAACTTCTCTCTTTGAGGGAAAAATTCCATTATTTTATGAAATGGCTGTTCTGCCTGCATTGTGGTGCACTCTGAGAGCAGGAGAAGGAAGCTGGAGGTGCACCAGTATTCAAACAAACAGAAATGTCTCATTTGAATCCAAATACCGTATTTTTCAGACCATTAAGATGCGCATTTTTACCTTGAAGAAAGTGTCTTGAAAGTTGGGTGCATGTGACCGAAGTAAACTAAAAGAAAATCTGGTAAATATTGCCTGTAATAAAGAAGGTGTTGTAAGGATAAGTTAGTTACAAATTTTTGCTCAGGCTGGACATCAGTGCACAGTCAGTAAAATGAGGGTAGTGGGAAGCCAGGTATATGCAAGGTGAAAAGGAATGAATGTTAAATTGTTTCATACAAAAGGAGTCTAAACAGCCTGACATTGAGCACTGAAAGCGATTTGCATTGAATCCATTGTAGAAAGTCATGATTTATGTATGCAATAAAGTATATTATTCCCTTTTATAAATTTTCGTTTAGAATCATATTAATTTTTTTTCCCTTAAATTTCCATTATAAAACCAAGGTGCGTCTTATAGTTTGGAGCGTCTTATAGTCTTATGTGGCATTGTAATGAGCTATTAAAAAAATCATTCAAATGTATGAATTATCTTTAAAATGCTTTCTTAAAAACTTCAATGTATTGGTAACTTAAGTAATAAACCTGTAATAAACAGTAATAAACCTGTACATATATACATTGCTCATCTACATAAAAGAAAATAATTTAACGAAAGTACAACAAAGACACGATATTCATTCATACAATACTAGGAACAAGCAGCACATCTACTTACCTTATCACAGACTTTCCAAATCACTTATGAGCTTCGATGTGATGGGAATAAAAATGTACAACAGTTTACCTCTGGAACTTATACAGCTACCCTTCTCAAGATTTAAAAAGACTCTATACAACTGGCTGATTATTATCACACCGTATTAAGAAATAAAAGAATTTTTTAATGATAAAGACAAATTTGGAACGAACACTGCTAAATTGTAATATACTAGGAGGTGCCCGTGGCTTCGCCACGATAATTCTTTTAAAAATTAAAAATTAAGAGTATAATAATTATTAAAGCATTATATTTATTAACACTTGCATGCGAATCATTCATAATCTAAGCCATTAATAATTAATGAAACAGCTAAAATTCCTGCTTTAGAGTACATTCCACGACATGAAAGCGCCCCCTGGGAAAACTATATCAGAATCGATTATGCAGTTCCAAAGAACCTGTGAACACATAATACGTATTGTTTCTCAGCTGTTTATTGACATGAATATGATGTGAATTTTATTTTATCAATTCAGTGTAATTTTCAGAAATTATATAATGTTTCAAGGGAAGGAATGGTTTGTTTGGATTATTATTATCAGCGATATTTCAAGAGATAAAACCATCAATATTTTACAGCTGTTGCCCCCAGCTTCGCCCGCCATTATTCATTGACTCCAGGATTTTTAAGAAAATTACACTGGTAGATTATTAAAAATGTTTGTGGTTCAGAGCTATGAAAATTGTAAGTAAAAATAAAATTAGAATATTTGTTCATTGTGTTCATTTCACTTAGGCCTTATATAATAAAGAAACGGTTTTCCTTCCTAATTTTGTAGTCGTCATGAAAGTTTAGACTGCGAGAGACGAACATCGCCGAGTATACCCGATGTCTCACGAAGCGGGCGAGCAAGCACGCTATTTAGGGCCGTTGAATTGTATAAGAGTAGATACAATCACTTGGACTCTGTTTGTATTGTTGTTTTTATTGTCTTATGTTGTTTGTGTTGATATTATTGTTTTTACGGTAATTTAACTTAGTTAGGATAGTGTATGTTTTAATTTTAGTTACTTGACCATTCATTTAATTAATTACTAATCATATATATTAACCTTGACATGTACATATTGTAGGAATTTTACTATTTTACAGTAACTTAATTTAACTAGGATAATGAAGGTTTCTAATTTTAGTATATACATCATTACCTAACTTCACCCTTTATATGTAGGCCTACATATTGTAAGGGTAAGCTCTTATTATTAATAATAATAATAATAATAATAATAATAATAACTTTATTGTCATATAAACATTCAATGATGCATTGACATCGTCTGACTACAAAAATTACAATCTATTTAAAATTAATAAACATTAAAAGTGTACCAGAATATGAAATAAAATAGATAACTACAATAATAAATGATCATGTGTGTTTATCCCAATCAATTTCATAAAATTCCTGAATATTATATAAACATTCAGACACAAGTATGGCTTTAATATTATTCTTGAATGCTGAGATTGGCAATTTTTTTATTCTAGGTGGTATAGCATTATAGAGCTTAATCGACATATTTAAAAAGCTTTTCTGAGAGCTACTGTAGTGTACATGCTGAGTTCTTAGATTATTACTATTTCTTGTATTATATTGGTGTATGTCACTGTTTAATGTTATGAGACGTAAACTTACCCATATTGTACCTAATGTAAAGTGATTAACATTCATATGTACATAATTAATACTAAAGAACACACACAAAGAAGGTAAGGTCAGAACACCAAGCTTGATAAATAGGGGTTTACAATGAGTTCTATTATTGACATTACAAATAATCCTAATAGCCTTTTTCTGCAATGTAAAAATTCTTTGAGAGTGCGAACTAAAGCCCCATAGTAATATTCCATAACTTAATAGACTCTGAATTTGAGAGTAATATACTTTTAGTAGTACTGTGGAGTCTACAGAGTATTTTAGTCTTCTCAGCATGAACATGCCTTTAGCCAGTTTTTTGCTAAGGCAATCTATATGTGCATACCATGTCAAATTTCTATCAAGAATTATACATATATTTATTACATTATTTATTATTAATTTGCATATATTTATTACATTATTTATTATTAATTTGACTGTAAACTCTGTACACACATATACATCGTGACGTTGTCTATAGCTCTGCTCCATGACAATAAAATTACATTATTATTATTATTATTAAGGAAGTAATAAAAATTCAATAAATCTGCCATGTTGGTCCTGATTTCCACTGTTTAATGTCTGTCTGTTTGGCTGGAACCCTATAGCCACCTATGTTGGGGCGAAGGGGCCTTCAAGTGGAGGTTTCTGTTACCTATGTGAATTTTGTTACGCTTATTTTCTGAGAGAGGGCAGTGGACCATTTAATGTAGTCAAGAATAAAAATTCATTCTTATCAGAACCAAAATATTATACCTCATTCTGATTATCCATTCTTTTTGATTATTCATGCATGTCACGGTTCCAATTAATATGGATAATTGGGGTTTGTTTTAATGAAAATGTCAATTTGTTTTAAACAATTTAATTCTTGTTCAGATGCCTTTTATGAAGAAGAGGTTTACATATAAAAAAGAAAATCGCTTCAGGAATAAAGGATATGAGCCTCGAAACTCCTCCCAGCTCGTGGTGACTTCATTTGCTGTCAAGTTCCTCAGGGATTACTTACAGCACAGCTCTCTACATGGTCTGCGGTACATCGTAGAGGAAGGGCGTCACTGGACAGAGAGGTAAGATATTTCTGCTGTAAAGATGGTTAGTTTCACTTTGGTCACCAGGTTTTGAAAGCAAATACCATGACAACTTTAAGTTGTTAAGTATTGAATATAATTTAGTATAAGCTACTCTTTGTTGTCCTATATTATCTGTTGAAAAAACAGGCTTACTACTTGATTATTGTGACACCTACCTTAGTCTTTTAACTTTATTTTCAAATGGCACAGTAGGTACCTTGTGATCAGCATGCAATTCGAGTATGCTTAACATATTGTATATTTGAATATACTTTTTGAAACATTTTTTCACAAAAATTATCTGAAGGGTAGTTACAAGCCACCCACTGTTTGTAGAAACTCAGTGAACAATAGATCTTTGCATCACATTCAGACAACTGAATACGCGCTCTTTGCAATTTGGTCTCTTATTCTTTATCAGAATGCTTAGGGTAAAGAATTAGAGTGCATTAATCAGATTTTATTTGAGTTGTGAATCCTTTGGGGATGCAATACGATGTGGTAACGTCCTTCTCTTCAGTTTTAGCACAATTTACACGAAAAGAATGTCATACATAATATATTAAGCTTCGATATATAAGCATTCATGAACCACAGATTATTGTCTCTGTTGGATATTATATGAGAATATTATAGGAGGAAAATTCCTCTGGCACTGGGACTTGAAACCAGTACCTTTGGCTATTCGCGCCAATGCTCTACCAACTGAGCTAAACTGGAGCTCAATTCACAGCGCCAGATGGAACCTCTCTCCTATGACTGATTGCTCTAATGGTCTACCTCACAGACAAACAAGTCATGTCATATGCAGTACTGTAAGGCACACTAATTAGTGATTTTTTTACCGGGCTCCCACTGTTATTGTACAGTTAACATTCAAGATAGATATATAAGCATTCATGAACCACAGTTTATTGTCTCTGTTGGATATTACATGAGAATATTATAGGAGAAAAATTCCTCCGGCACTGGGACTTGAACCCAGGAACTTTGGCTATTCGCGCCAATGCTCTACCAACCGAGCTAAGCCGGAGCTCAATTCACAGCACCAGATGGAACCTCTCTCCTATTCTCATGTAATATTCAACAGAGACAATAATCTGTGGTTCATGAATGCTTATAACGGGTCTTTCATTAAGCGCTTCCTATCTTTAAATTTAAATAAAACAAAGTATGTGTGAGATATCATCGAAATTTTTTATTCCTTTGAAAGGCCTATCGATGCCATTATGTATGGAATATAACAACCTGCAAATGTCCGCCGCGGCTTCGCTGGGTGGCGCGCATCCGAAATGTCCAATTTTCCATGACTCTGGCGCATAAATCAGGCTGAATTTGACCGATGGCATGGGTTATGTTGTCTTAAGGGCCGCTGTGGTTTGTGGCTTATTCGCATAGACCTGCGACTTAAGAAAACCCCACAAGAAAAAGTCTAACAGGGTCAAATCGCACGATCTCGGTGGCCAGTTCACATCATCTCCACGTGAGATGACCATGCCCTCAAATCGCTCGTGCAGAATGTCCAATGTGGCATGAGCTGTGTGGCACGTAGCGCCGTCCTGTTGAAACCACATCTCTTTGGTGTCCATATAATCCAATTTAGGCCAAAAGAAGTTGGTAATCATCGACGTATAGCGCTCGCCGTTGACGGTGATGGCCTGGCCAACGTCGTTCTGAAATAAATATGGACCGATGAGGCCGCCAGCCCAAAATCCACACCAAACAGTGACTTTTTCGGGATGCATTGGACGCTCTTGGATCTCATGTGGGCTGGTATCGTCCCAAATTCGACAGTTTTGTTTATTGACGTACCCATTCATCCAGAAATGGGCCTCATCGCTGAAGGTGATGAAAATTAGGGTCAGTTTCCAACTGCTCCAGAGCCTATTCAGCGAACACACGTCGTTGTCTATGGACGTTTAGCTTCAGCTCCTGGGTAAGTTGAGTTTTGTACGGGTGCAGGCCCAAGTCACGACGCAAAATTCGCCAAGTTGTGGTCTGCGAAAGGCCTAGCTCTTGTGAGCGACGTGAAATCGACTGTCTCGGATTCTCCTACACACTCTCACGGACAGCAGCGATGTTTTCGGCAGATCATGCATTTCGTTGTCGTACGGGTGTTGGTTGATTAGTTGCTGAACCAGTGGACTCAAATTTATCCACCACACTACGAATAGTTCTCTCGGTAGGACGATTATGGCGACCGTATAATGGCGAAGCGCGCGGAACGTTGCACGAACAGAACATCTATTTTGATAAAACAATTTTATCATTTGCACATGTTGTTGAACGATATATCCGTCCATGGTGATTTGGCAAAATAGACTGAATAAATGACAGCCAATTCGACAGATGTAGCTTCAACAATGTGACCGCTACCAACTGTCAAAGTTCGGAAGTCCCAATTGGAAGACCCTAAATATCTATCTTGAATGTTAACTGTACAATAACAGTGGGAGCCCGGTCACAAAATCACTACTTAGTGTGCCTCACAGTACTGCATATGACATGACTTGTCTGTCTGTGAGGTAGACCATTAGGGCAATCAGTCATAGGAGAGAGGTTCCATCTGGCGCTGTGAATTGAGCTCCGGCTTAGCTCAGTTGGTAGAGCATTGGCACGAATAGCCGAAGGTCCTGGGTTCAAGTCCCAGTGCCGGAGGACTTTTTCTCCTATAATATTTTCATATTAAGCTTCCTTTGTCATTGCTGTCTTCTATTTTATTATTTAGTTTAGTTATTGTTACTTCAAATGTGGAATTATTTTCTTTGCAGATTAATCTGGACCATTCTTTGTGCCGTAGCAGTAATTGGAGCATTGTTTACTTCATGGAACATTTGGAATAGATACCAAACAAGCCCCACAATGACTGTACTAGAAAGCACCAATTACGCCATTGAGAATCTTCCATTTCCATCAATAACCATATGTGATAATAATCATGTATACCAGTCAAAGGCAGAAGCATACTTAGAAAGGTAAATGCACACTTCTATTTTCTTAATGTAAGAAGGGGAGTATGTAATGTTAAACATATTCTACAGTGCATTTGAAGCGTCCAATTCCAAAACTGTCTCAATCCATTTTTTAAAAAATTGAGATAATGGCGGTTTCGTCATCTACCTACATATCTCTAACAATGTAGTAATGAATATTGTGCCTAAACTTCCTCTTTCCTTCCAAAATTAAGCTTCAGAAAACACAAACAGTTCCAAAACTCTCTCATTCCATCCCATGTACTGTTACAAAACTGTCTCGTTCCATACATGAATTTCTTTTTCCTTATAAATAACCTTTCATTTTATGTTTCCAGCTGTTGTCAGCAGTGTATTAGCACAAATTATAATTATGAACGTTGTAACTCTCATATACCCATTGTTAGAAGGCAACAAATAGTACAGACTCTGTAAATAAGAAGATAGTGTTTTCTATGCATTGCTCACAAATACAAGCTAATTAAGCACTATTATTAAGAAATGGAAAGTAATAGGCTATATTGATATCACCTAGTGGTAAAGGACGGAAGAAATGGAAAGATCCTTCGAAATGGGGGGAAAAAATTAAGAAAAACGCAAGAAGTGGGGGGGAGAAACTAAGGTCATGAAAGTGTATGCAGACGGGTGCCCAGGACAAAATAAAAAACTACAATAATGGGAATGTTAATGTCTTGACTCTATAATATCATACCAACTGTAAAGAACTCCATGTTATTTTCCCAATTGTCGGTCACTCTTTTCTCCCAGCCATTAGAGTTTTTGTGAGAATAGAAAATGTCATTAGGAAGAGGGATACTATTATTAAACCATGTGAATATAGAGACATTATTGCACGAAGTGCAAATCTGAAGGAACTGGGAGAGGATTTTGTTATCATTGATTGGAAGAAAATAGTGCAAGCTACTCTCAAACCTAGTGGGGCATTTCCATTTTTCCACAGCTAAGCGAATCATTCTAAGAAAACTGCATCTGGAAAAAATGTGATTGTAAGAGGGGAAGTAAATTAATAGACATAGGAGCATTCAAATCGGTGTTAAAGAGAGGAAAAACATTTTGCAGATGACCCCAGAATCTCAGAATCAAAAGGAAGAGAAACTATCCGATCTCAACACTTTGGTTCCGAGTGGAGAAAAATGACTGATTTATCATTTTACAAGAGCGTAATAGAGGGTGATTCAAGGTTAAACAGAGAAGAAAATGCAAATGAGGATTTATTTATGGAAAAAGAAGACTTAAAAATTTGAACTGAAGTGTAATAACCAAACAGAATAATCTATTCATTCTCTATGACCATTACTTTAACATTTTAATTCAATGTCATAGACAAAATAGAAATTGAAGTAATAGATTATTGTATTTACATTAATAAGAAGCCTCTTCTAAAATATTAGAAACAAAAAAGACTCTCTCGTTTCACCCTACAGTTTCAAAACTCTCTCAATCCAACCAAATATATGAAATAACTCCTGAAATATCGATCCCTGATTTTCAGGAATATCACTCATGAGAAGAGTGTTTCTCAACTGTAAAATTTAAAAAAATTGGAACACTGCAAACAGTTAGGAAAAAAGTTATCAGTTTTTGACGTTTCCTGAAAATTGTTAAAACTGGATTGAGACAGTTTTGGAATTGGATGCTTCATTTCATGGATGAGTTGGCCAATCTTGCAGGTTTCTGCACCACAGTGGCGACAGCTCTAACTCCCGAGCAATCGGGTGAAATATCTACGCAAATAAAGCCGCGAATGGTGTAATGATTCAGGTTCTCACAATTAAAGTTAAAATTACAATGAAAATAACCACATACCTCTTCACAAGAGATGTTGGAAATGTCCTCCTCTTGCATCCAGACAACACTGGCACCGTTTTAGGAAATTTTCTTTCATGCACGTAAGTTCAGCTTCCAAAACAGATTTAATTTGTCTTGTGATATTGTTCTTCTAATTTGTGGGGGTTTTACCTATAAGAACAAAAGAAATTAACTTAACCCTGAGGAAGTTTGCATGATGTCACAACATAGCAGTGAATAATGCATGGTGCAATACATCGCCTGAAATATTTAACTACAGATGGCAGGTCAAGGCCAAGAACTGCTAACTGATGGAATGTAGGTAACTGAAGGCACTACATGCTTAAACACTTTGAATGAATCCCAAGGAGAATTGTTTTGTCTGTAGCCATGCAAAGAAATGTATTATATGTATCAGTAGCGGCTCGTGGCTCAAAACGAAAGTGTGCTGCAAATACTATTTCATACAGCAAACTTAAAATATTTTTAAAAATTATTAGTAGGCCAATCTAAACTGCTCGTCTCTTAATCCATCTCTAGGAACTCTCACGCGATTTTCTCTGCCCTAATTATTTTTTTGCTAATTTCTCTCGTCTCGTCGAACGTTGTGTGAGTTGTGTGACGAGAGAAAATAGCAAAAATAAAAATAAAAATTAATAATAACAATAATAATAATAAAATAATAATATTAATAAATAATAATAATAATAATTAGGGCAGGGAAAATCGCGTGAGAGTTCCCGAAATGGAATAAGAGACGAGAAAATAGTATTTTTAATGATCGAGGTAGAGGAAGTCGCTTAGTGTTCCCAGTGCGACAGAATACTTAATCGGGGTTGTGGAATCCGGGTTTTTCTGAATTTAACACATTCGAATTTGGCGGTGAAGATGAAAAGCATTGCTTACTCGCTACATCATGGTCCCCTACCGTCAGATGGTGGAAGTTCTTCTCACAGCACGCCCGCCGGTGAGACGGTGAGAATCCCACTCTGGGCTGCCGCTGCCGCAGCGCATTATGCAGGTTAAAACTCCCATATACTCCCTGCAGTCAAGGTCGAGGATGACGTCACACCCTACGAACGCTGCGCTGTTCGCAAGATGCATTCACGAGGCGGAAAAGATAATATTCACATTACCGACTCTTGACTCCCAAGCTACCAGCTAAGAAATTCTCGCGTGGACGCGCCAAGTTCAAAATCTACGCAAAAGAAAATATAATATTGCGTTTGAAAATAACATTATACGACGAGCAGAAAACAAGCTGTGTGCTGCAGCACTGCAGCACATAGGAGAAACCGCCACTGATATGTATTCATCAATAGCTTGGTCAGCAGTGATGCATGCTGAAATATACGAGGCAGGGGCGTAGCTACTTTAGAAGCTAGGGAAGCAGTGCTTCCCCAAGATTGTAGGCAAAAATTAAATTAATGTTTATCGTGTAATAGTCTGTAAATGCAAGACATTTAATTCGTAGATGAAGTTCATTCTTTTCATCAGATCATGTGTTCCGTAAATGAGACAACATGAGATGCAGCAGTCTTATTGCACAGTTTGATGCGGCAGCCCAAGTTTGGAAGCTGCTTTTGAACAGCAGTCTTCTGGGCTGTACGGAAATGCAAGCTTTGTAGTTTTCCCGCCACTAAAATTGGTAGATTTGGAAGCGGTTGCAGTGTTGTATTCCACCGCATTAGCGCTGCATGCGTTAGGGTAGGTCCACATGTGGTGTTGTGGCAAGGTGTGGTGTGGGCGGTTCTGTTTATCATCATGGGTGACAGCAGTGATTCTTGTGATTGTGTAATTGAGGACGTATTAACAAAGAAATTTAGTCTGCGTTCAATCGAAGTCTTCTAAAAGATCTATTGCCCTAAACGAACATCTAAACAAAATGTTTCCTGGCATTGCTCCTACATGATGGCAGTATCATAGTCATTCAGTAGAAATGATTCATTAAAACAGGTCCCATATTGAACAGCTATTTGACGGCATTGTTGAAAATAAGAGTGAATGGGATTCAGAAACCATTGTTTCTGCCCAAGGTCTGCTGACGACTATAAAGGGACTCGATTTCAATTTATTTTTAGAAATATTTTGCTTAATATTTCCATTTTCTGATTCACTATTCAAAGTACTTCAGACAAAACTAAATGATATTTCTTTCTGTATGCGAAAGATTGAACACTTTAAACGTCATTTACAGAAACTTCGTGAGAATTTTGATTCTGTCTGGGAAAAAATGAAAGTATTTTCGTCTGAACAGGATTGCTCCCAAAAATCTAAAAGAATTTGCATAGATTCAATTCCTGGTGAAGATAAATCTTCATACAAAATACATTTTTTTTACGAAGTCATTGATGTGGTATCTCTGAATATTTCAACCAGGTTTTCAGAGGTCCCCAGACTGAAATTTTTAAGTCTCCTTGACAGCAGGCAGTTTCAGAATTTTCAAACTCAGTTTCCAGAATATGCACTAGAATGCTTACAAGAAAATTATGGAATGCATTTCGACGTTGCTATATTGAGGAGTGAACTTTCTGTTGTTTATTGTGATTCTGATATGGCGAAGGAAACTGTTTATGATCTTCATGAATGCCAGGTATGTGCGGACCTTCGACTTAAGAGCAGTTTTTCCTCAAACAAACATACTGTGCAGTCTAATCTTAACAATTCCAGCTACAAGTGCAACAAATGAAAAGGTCTTTCTCTGCGTTAAAAAGGATTAAAAATTGCCACACATCATTTGGTAGCATTGAGATTTAGGCCTACGATTATACAAATCATGCAATCCATGAGTGAGTGAGTTATGAGTGAAATTTAAAAATCTTGAAATCATTACTGTGAGCAGCTGTAGTGAAATCCTAAGATATTGATATTGCATGTAAAGGGGAAGAAACATTCTACAACTCTTCTTTCTTTAGTTTATCACCACCAACTTAGGAAGGTAGTAGTCATTGGGTGGTAGTGGTGCATAGTAGGTTGTCAGGTTGGCACTGAATGACTTTTAAAGTGGACTGTGTTTCTGTTGTGTAATTTAGTCTGTTAACTATTTTTTATACACTGGTCTTTCGCTGAAGTGTCATTTTTGTTCTACTGTAGTTCTGTTTAGGGTTATCTGTCTCAAAGGTGTGTTGAACATAATTTTATGGAATACAGTTGTTGGACATGTCCAGTCCTTCTCATTCCCTGTCCCGTCTGTAACATATTTATTTTTTAAGAATCTTAAATTTGTTAATGATCCTTCATTAAAACATGCTGTGTGTAATTCTTAGAGTTTAATTTCATGTGTAAGTTACATTTGGCTTTATATGCATACATAACTCACAGAAATGTCAGGTTCTAGACTCTCCAACACTTAAGGCTCAATATTTTTTCCCTCCGCCACATCATTATTTTTCTGAACTGCAGACAGAATTGGTGGTGGATTATTAAAATTGCTAGTTATTCTTATTTACCAAATAACAAAACTTTGGACTCGAGGAATAAATCAAGGATTTAAATAAAAAATAGGCTATTTGTTTTGAATTTCCTAACTCTGTCACTCGTGGAATGCATGAAATACAGGCAATGGTAATTTAGTTGTGAGTCTACCGCCATGCAGAATATATATGAGAAGATGTGAACAACATTCTTATGTCCTAATAGTCACTGTCCAAGAGTGAAATACCAGAGAATACCACAAGGAGCTGATGGAAGCTTTGGGGAATAAAACCCACCCGTACCAAACTTTAAGGCATACATGGGCATTTACTGGTTCGCAAACCACTTGTGGTTCTTGACCTTCCCGCATAACACACAAGATGGCATTGTGGACATTTGGTGTACCGTACGTGATGGATTACTTCCATCCATGAGTCATATTCTCTTTGCAAGCAGTGACGGGTTGCTACACAGTTAAGATTGGAAAGGCGTTATGGCACATTCTAAGCTTTGTATAATGAAATAATTGCACACATAAAAGAATAATTGAAAATGCAAAATTGTTTTTATTATTTGTTTCTTGTAGTGTACATTATTAAGTGAAATTAGTGTTTCCCTAAGATTGAGCAACCGCCACTGCACTTATTGTCTGCTTGAGTCTCCATCTACCCATTCTTTTCGAACTATATGTAAGTTGACCAAGTTTGCGGGTTGCGTGTCAATGGATAGGGGTTTGCCCATGACTGCTTTAAGGGATCATGGAGTGGGTGTATGTGAGAATATTATAATATTATTATTAATATCATGTAACGTCCAACAGAGACAATAATCTGTGGTTCATGAATGCAATTAATATCCATTGTGGGTATGTGTGCTTTCATGCTTCCAACTACTACAATACATTAGAGTAGCACGATGCACTTGCATATGGATGCTTTTTCCCTCACTATCCTAAATGTAGTAGGCCTACCTATAAACCATATTATGTATACATTTAATTTGTATAAACAAAATTTTAAAATGATCCCACATTAAAAAAAGAAAAGTAGTTGCCATGACTTATACCCTGTCCCTCATATATTTATAGCATTGAAAGGCTTAAGTAGTTTTACAAGGAACTGGCTGTGTTGTAGCTTCATGCCCAACCTTTCTAGTTTAAATATTTATCATTGTCACTTACATATAAAATTCTGTCATTGAATTATCACAAGAGCAGACTAGCTTACGGTATCTGTATCTTTGGTTTATGTGTTGCAGACATCTTCCTGACGCTGATAATGAAACCATCGATGCCTTTGAACGGATGGCAGGTGTGATGGCTATTGTTAACTTTGGCGATTTTGACAAAATGGGTGATTATTTTGGAAACAGTACGGATGATGCTGCATTACTGGAAAGCATCAATATTACAGACTTCATGCTACAAGTAAATATTACCAATTTTTATTTTATCTAGTTTATTTTATTAACACTTCCTATTAAAAACAATAATTACACAGACCAACATAAAATACTTTTTAAAAAACTTTTTAAAAGTTAATTGGTGATTCTTATGGTCTTTTTGTTGCTGATTCCATATCTGGCCTCAATTTTGTCCATCACCCTCAGTTTCTTCACAATGTGACTTCGTTACAAACTAGAAAATTAGCGGAACTTACTATAGAAGTGAAAACTAAATTAATGTTACACTATGTAAAAAGTTTTTGTCTAATTGTAAACATAAAAAACCTCTTTACTATACAGGTTATGTGTCCATTTCCTTTCCCTCTCCTCCTTAAAGCTTCTGGTATAGCTTCTTTTTCCTGTGAGAAACTTGCTGAACTTCTCGGCGAAGTGACCAGCAGTAGTTTCCTTGATACCTTCTTTCCATCATTTTGCTATCGTGATGGAAAAGCTCAATCACATCCCCAAATTGTGTGGGGAAAAAATCAAGGTGACTGTTCAAAAAGCGAATCTTTAGGTTCATCGAACATCCTAACTTTTTTAACTTCTCCAGCATGTTTACAACAATAGGAAAATATAATGTGAGTTCTTCTAGTTGCCCAAGAACGTGGTAACAACCTGCTTGAGTGAAGCCAAGCCTCTCTCTCACTTACTTTCATTTTTCATTCATAGTTTGAAGAGAATATGATTTTCTCGGATATCAGGTCCAACAAACACACCATCTTTTAATTTTGCTTCTGATAAATGAGGAAAGTTCTCACAGAGGTACTTGAAACAATGCCCATCTTTGGGTAAGGCTTTCAAGAACTGTTTCATTAGCCCTCATTTTATGTGTAGAAGTGGCTGCAGGATGTTTTCCTGATCCACAAGGTTCTTCTCTCAGATCTTCTTTCTTGTAGGCAAGTTTTTTATGCACCAATATTGATCCCATGCCTTAATGTCATGCAACCACTGCTTTCTTAATTTAAAGAGTAGGTGTGGAGGATTTAAACAGTTAAGAGTACTGTAAGCTATGTATACATAAACAACTAGCGGGTTAAATTCTGTTACATTCTGGGTTACATATTCGCTTGTTTCTATAATGCTGGATAAGTGTTTATCTTCTGAATAACTGCAGTATCAATGTAGTATCATTGCACCAAGGGACAGTAACAGAGGATCACATTGTCAGTTCCTCATTTAAGAACTGAAGATGGCCCATCTTCGGTGCCAAAATGCATCTTTTTAACATTTGATAATCCAGGATCCAGCAGGAAGGAGGACTGAACAGGTAGCATTATAAACTATTGACATTTAAAATATTAGATGAGATTAAAAACAACAACTTCGTGGCGATACATCCCTGAAGGGACTTGGCCTGCCACTTGATCGCTGCGTCATCTTCCATAGGCAGATGGCAGGATCGGGGGACATGTGGTCAGCATGCCAACACCCACGGCTGTTAATGGTAGTTTCCGTGACCGGAATTAGATTAGATTAGATTCGATTAGATTTATTTCATGATCAATACAATAATGATATTGGACACGTCATTTAATTTACATACTAAAAACCACATTTACTGGGTTTACAAAAACTTACAGAAAATATAATCATATTTACATAGTGCCTATTTTTCACTACTACAAATAAATTATTAAATTTTAGCAACATTCAGTATATTATACAACTTTCATTTTTTTTAATACAGTGGAAAAAATAGCTTACAGTACATCTGCCAGTAAAAATATGATAAGATATAAGTTTATATTGAGATGTAGGGCCAGTAAAAAATATTTTATATTACAATTACAATAATTACATTTACAGTCTTGTGTTCTCTTTACTGTTGGTTAAGGAACTCATCAATAGAATAATATGCTCTTTCTATAAGAAAATTTAAAAGTTTTTTCTAAATCTATTTAATTCATTTATTGATTTTATATCTGCTGAAAGTTTATTGTATAGTTTTATCCCTTTATAATTTGGACTCTTCTCAAAAACAGCTAATCTGTGCTCCTTTACTCTGTAATAATTTTTGTTTCTTGTATTATGACTGTAAATATCAATATTTTGTTGCTGATTATTTGTTTTGATGTGTAGTATTAATCGAAAGATGATCAGACTGGGAAATGTAAGTAATTTTAATTTCTTAAAAACTGGGCTGACCGTGTCTCTGTTTTTCATTTTTGTCAAAATTCATACTGCTTTTTTCTGTAATGTGAATATTTTGTTTGTAATTTCTATTGATGATGCACCCCATACTGTTACACAGTAATTTACATGGCTTACAAATAGGCTGTGATACATGCATAACAATATGTTGAGGTTACAAAATGTTGCCATGTATTTCAGTACATAAATAATACTACTTAATTTTTTGCAGCATTCATTTGCATGTATATCCTATTTCAGTCCATTATGACTACCATTATTTTAATGTGTGTGTGTGTGAGCGCACAATATGTTTTATTTATGTATGCTACTGTTTGAGTTCTGATCCCAGGAAAGCTTTTAATGAGGGTTTAAGATGGTATATGCTAAAGGTTTTTCACTCTTTATGTGTGTAGAAATACATTAAGACAATGCAATTTTTGTAAAACAGGTGATGCCAACATGCACAGAATTCTTTGATGGCAGATGCTGGTGGAGAAATGATTACTGCAACTGCTGTTCTCTCTTTGAACTACAGAAGTCTGAGTATGGGTTCTGCTATTCCTTCAATTCTGAGATCTCTGATACATACTTAGGGTAAGCTCCGATTTGGACAGGATATTCTATGTATTTTTTAAAAAAATGTTTTCTTTCATTTTTGAGCTATGCTCTTCACAAACACATGTGGACATGACATTTCTGAAAATTGTATTTTTGGTTTGAGGGGAATTAAAAACTGTAAAACTTAAACACAAAACGATATTAAATTCACAATGGATATCTTTTCTATTAATATTACGACGTTTCAGCCCAAACCACTAGGCCTTCATCAGGTACATCTAAAATATAAGGAAAGAAAGTTCCAACTGATGAACAAACAAACTCGCGGAGTTTCCTTGGCTACGACTCGCGTTTACAAAGTCGAATCGCCGGTTCCACCGCCTTCTGGTTCATCCGGGACATCGACTTGAAAACCTGATGTTCTTCCAAATCTCTTAATCCACTTTTCAGGGATGCTGTAAATGGTGTCCAAACTATCGATAGCAGGAGGCGAGGGAAATGTTACTATGCGCTTACCATTTTTAAAACTCTTGATCATACTCAACCAATCGTCCCCGAGGTCCCCATCGTATCTATTCAAACTCCCTTGGTTGCCAATGATGTTTACTGCTTCCACGATTCTCCTGTTAATAGGGTTGGGTTCGATTTTTATAATCCTGAGATTATCAATGTGGTGTCTACTATCAAGCATGTGTTGGCTTAAACCGGTTGCCGGTCTCCCGAGCCTTATATATCTTTCATGTTCCTTCATGCAGAAAACCCAATATCGAATTTCAGGGTTGAACTTAATACTTCCTCTAGCTATAGTGCCTATGGTACAGGTAGAGAAAGTAAACAAAAAAATATATTTTTCACCATTACAAGAGAAGAAAAACCACCAGGAAAGCTGTTCAAAACATCCTCTTAGTGCAATATTTTGGGTCCGACCAAAATAAGATTGTTTGTTCTCCAAAACTTGTCTCTTGTGTGTCTTGCCTAGACTTTCCATAACGTGTTAAATTCTTCACCTTTAATCTGTGCATAGCTGGTAAAAGTTACACCAGTTTTGGATGTGAAACGTCATCGATACCCAGGGTGCGAGTTAAGCTTCTTCATGAGAGGAGGAAATATTTAGCTTGCTTCCTTCTTGGGGCATTGAATTTTCAGAAGTAAATAACATTTCCTAGTTACATAAATATAACCCATGCTATACGATACATATATGTATACATGTATATATATTTTTTTCTTATAATTTGTGCAGTCTCTATTCTATTACTTTGTAAAGTCTGCCTATGATGTACTTTTGACTGTCCCTTTATGCGAGCCATATGTGCTCTTTGGGACCTTTAAGAAAAAAAAAAAAAGAAAAAAAAAAAGAAAAAAAAAAAGAAAGAAAATAAAAGAAATAAATAAATAGCAAGCATCTGTAGTTGCAATGATGTGACTTACAGATCCTGGCAATAGTCAATATTAATAGACTATGATTTACAGAGGAAGAGGGAGGAAAGATATTGCTGTTATCTGCCAGAGAAACAGTTTGAAGAGTTGGGAACTTTCCCCCCCTCCAGCCGGTTAATTCACACTCTGTTGATACCTCATGAGTAGCCTACATTATAATTGGGAAGAAATTTCTTGGTGGCAGCATAAAAGAGAGACGACTACACTCCATGAATTACCATGTTTACATGCGGGATTGAAATCTATCTGAATCCAATCCCAATTCAATACGTTCTCTTTTTACATGGAAAGTTCTGAGAGTGTATTGAGATCTTTGGTACTATTGGCTAACTTGGTTATGTTTGGTTATTTGTGTGGCTATCCTGTGTAAACAATTGACATTTACAATTTACAATTTACAATTTAAAATTTATTACTCCAAAGTACACGAAAAATATATACAAAAGTTGATACACCCCCCGAAGAAGCAGAGCTTGTGTTCGGGGGTGGTTCAGTTATATATTAGAAATACTTATACTAAACAATTACTTTTAAAAAAATGCATAATTTGGAGAAGTATGACAAAATGTTATGTATGAAAGGTTAGAACATGTTCTATTTACAATACAAAGGTACGAAGCAATACAACAATAATACATAACAATTTATTTGTTCAAATTTTAGTAAAAAATAAAGAAATTAAGTTCTATCCAAATTTTAAAGTTTAATATGAAAAATGTTATAACAGTAATAGTCGATAACAGAAGTAATAATTATATAAATTTTCTAATTTTAGACCTAAATTGTTTGTTGTTTAAGCTATTTAGATCAGGATGGTTGGTAATAAATGAATTGAATAGTCTTGGGCCAAAACTTGAACAGTGCTTAGCTCCAGCAGTTGTAACATTTTTTGGTTCAAGTAATAAATTAAATTTTTATTACATGTTTATTCAGTTTTCAAGAATATTAAAAAGTGTGTGTTCTATTATTAATTTTCACCATAAACAAAAGACTAACATAACAATATTCATATTACACTGTGAGTGAATGTTTTTGATTAAATTGATGATCAACTGACAAAACAAATGACGAACGTTGTGCAAGTGTATGCACATGCACCAGGATTGAGTTCGCTAGCATTTATATGGAACTGAATACTATTTGAATCCGATCCATTCCTCCGTTTGCAGAAGATCGGATCAAAAATTCATTCCGGACTGAGTCTGCATTTACATGATGATCGCAATTTGGGAAAAGAACTCAGATCGATCTGAATCCTGCATGTAAATGTACTAATTCCCATCCAGGGCCGTGGAAAGAAAGCAAGGGCCCCAGGTACAAATTTTCCCGAACCCCCATCAAATATTAAATTCACTACCCAACTCGCTCTTTATAATGTATGCAACAACAAAATTATGTAATGATATTACATAATTATTAAGTGCCAGAATGGTACTAGTACTTTATGAGATTGTCTGGTAGACAGGAAAATATCTGTCCCTCTGACTATCTGTCCGTGTGTCTGTAAGCACGATAAATCAAATACGCTTTATCGGATTTTCATAAAACTTGGTATACCATTTATAACACCCATGGGACAAAGCCTATTTATTTTGGACCAAATCGGGCACGAAACTGAAAATACATTAAAATGTTCTATTTAGGAAGAATTTTATCTGCATGTACCAGTTTAATCTTTTGAAAATTATGATTTTAAATGCCGAACATTAGTGAGGCCTACTGTTGAGTCCAAAAGGATTTTTGCTTCTACTTTTTCAAAAATAGCAATTTTTATAACTGATTAATTTCGTGTCATCGTTATACGACAGGATAATGCAGATAAAATAAACACATAAAACATAACTTAAGCTGTTTATTGACTTCTAATCAATTTTATTTTACAATAAATTTAGAAAGTAAAAAATAAAACCTGGTCGGCCGGGCTGCCCCTCCCTCTCATCGGGCCTGTTCCCATCTATGAACAGACAGTTGAAAGAACAGTAGGTCATGGATAATCTAGTTTTGGTATTGCATTGAAAGATTTCATTCGCAGAAGTACAAAAAGGAGACAACCAAACTAGAAATGTTATTAACAATTCCTAACAAATTGATTTACAAATGGATGAATAACCTCAAAATTCAATTGCAAACACCTGCCAAGTACAGCTCTGCTGGTTATTTTTTGTATAAAGTTCAAACAAAAGGGTATCAAGCAGTATCAAATGTGTACAACAAACAGGAATTCTTAGTAACATTCTTACCTCGGCTGTACATTTGTGCTATAAATGTTATACTTGGATTATTATTAATATGAGTGTAACAATATTTGCAGGATGGAGGATGCAGAAGTTGGAGAATTGAAGGTTTCTTCTAAACCACAACTAAGACCTCGACGTGCTAGCACGTCCGGCATCTGGACGGGTTTGAGAGTGGGTGTGAATTTGCCTTCTGACCAAGTGCCTCCTATCATCGAGGATGAGTTTCTGCCTGGTGTTATTGTAAGTCTAAAGCCATTTCCACTTTTAATTGGTATCACAAAAAAAAAGTTGTCTCATGCGGTGTTCTAACCTCACAGTTTTGTTCCCTTATGTTACTGTATGCTGTATTAAGGAAGAGAGGGTAAAAGTATTTTCAGTCTTTCATGAGAATCACATTAAATTTTTTCTCTTAAATTTCCATCCTAAAATCAAGGTGCATCTCATGGTCTGGAGCATCTTATAGTCTGAAACGTTCAGTAATTCTGACTTATATTACAATTTTTCTTTATTTTTTTCAAAAAGGAGGAAGTGCGAAATTTTCTAAAAGAATTTTAATCCCAGCTGATCCTACATTTTATTTCCAGGTAGTGGTAACAGGGTCGTATGACTTCCCCATCACAGGTAGAGAGATAGCAGCTGGCAGTTTTGCTCAAGTGTCACTGACCGGCCAAGTAACCAAGTCCACATCTCAAGTCTGGAGCCTGAGTCCTAACAGACGGGGCTGCCTTTTCCACACGGAGGGGGAAGCTCTGGGATATCGGGAATATCGCCACAGCAACTGCATGTCCCAGTGCCATCGTGACAGTGCCTACTCTTTCTGCAACTGTACACCTTATTTCTTCCCTAATGAAGGTAACAACTTGTTGATTACAAAGAACTGCAGAGCCTTGCACATGGGCTAAATGGGTTCGAACTTGGGACAAAGAATAATATTATTATATTACTAGGGTTTGGATGTTTATGGCATGTCATATTATTTTATAACCCGACCTCCATTCTTGCCGCAAACACAAATTAAACATGAAACGCACATTTGTTATCCTAATAGGACTGTTATTATTTGCATATAGAGTCATATTTTGGTCATTTTCATGGTCTTGATCATATTTCGGTCGTATATGTAATCTAACGTCACATTTCAGTTATAAATTCACTAAGAGCACAATTATGCAGTGTATGCACTAAATTGTCGACTAACAATTTTTCCAAAACAAAAGAGTCACGAATATTTTTGTTTTACTAACTGAAATGTGGAGGGACAATAACAAATAATAGCACAATTACCTCTTACTCCTACTTTTAAAAGATTTTTAGTTCACTTTTGCAGTGGTATCTGGAAATATTAAGAGATTAGAAGTTATTTACAAGTAAAACTGTTAATCACCTGTAATATTGTTAAAAAGTGATTATCTGATTGAATTAATTTGATGTAACATTTTAGTGTCATTAAACGTTTTAAATTGAACATTTATTGTTAGAAAATACGTTATTTTATTAGGTTTTATTTAAGATTTTTTTGTCATATTTAGTCGTATTTAAGGTCATATTTGCAGTCATATTTTATGCTTTTTAGGTCATAAACATCTGAACCCTAATTATAACTTTGGGATAGCAAAACAAGATCAAATGATTTCATTACAAGTAAGTTAAACAGATATAGGCAGGCCTAGCTAGATGTTAGGGATGACTGAAGTGTTGAGAGTGATTTTCCTAGAAACTTCAAAGTTTGCATGCTTAACTAAAAAGTAAACAAAAATTAAAGTTTAAAATTTCTTTGCAATATCTCAATTTGTTTTTGAGATATTAATAATAATTCAATTAATTTTTTAGTCAAAATTGATCTACCTTCTCTGACAGGTATTAAAATATGAACCTGAATAATTTGTGTGAGAATTTTTTATTCCGGCTGTTTACACTTTTTGTTTGAAAAAATATTTTAACCAGAAAAACTAAAAGTTAAAAAAAGAACATAATTTTCTAAAAAAGGATAAGACGGATAGAGAAAATCTGATTATGTAATGTAATGTAATTTATTCTTGTGTCATAATATTTACACCCTTGGTGTTACAAATGTTTTCACCACAGGTTGTACCTCCTACCATTACAAACTAATATCAACATAAAAGCCTTGAGAACTTACAAGTTGTAGCATCACTGCCTTGCTGTCTGTGCCTTACTTATGTATAGGCCAAAAGCAAAAGGATCAACACACTTGCTCACCTAATTCTAGGAATCGTTTTTCCCATTTTCTTTTGACAATTTATAAAAAGTTCCCCATTCCCTTCAGACTTTTCATATTTTTGTTGTTGTTAATTTCTTTTAAAATGAAGATCAATAAAAAGAAAACAAAGACCATGGTGATCGGAAGAACAAATGAAAATTTTAAAATCAACATACAGCTTGACGGTACAGCCCTAGACCAGGTCGAAAGTTTTTGTTACTTGGGTAGCATTATCAATAAGTTTAACAAGTGTGACACAGAAATTAAGAGAAGAATAAACCTGGCTAAACAAGCATTTCAGAACAAAAGGAATCTTCTCACAAATAACCATTTAAACATGGAAGTAAGGAAAAAATTTGCCAAAACATTTGTAAGTTGTGTATTAACTTATGGATGTGAAACATGGACAATAGGAAAAGCAGAAGCCAAGAAACTAGAAGCAGCAGAAATGTGGATATGGAGAAGGCTAACAAAGACGAGTTGGGTGGATAGGAAAACAAATGAAGAAGTGCTTAATGAAGTGATGGAAGAGAGATCCCTTCTGAATTCAATTAAGAGTAGAAGAGCAAAGTTAGTGGGTCATACATTTCGGCACAATGGTCTACTCATTAACATTTTTGAAGGGAAAATACTGGGAAAGAAATCAAGAGGACGTCCAAGAAATTCATTTATTAAAAACATGATAAAGGATATGGACGTGCTGTCATACGAAAATCTAAAGAGAACAGCGATGAAGAGGAAGACATGGCTACTACAACAAGGCATTGCCTTTAGATCCTGATGATGATGATGAATTTCTTATATGCTATTTCTACATTAATTCCTAGGAATTTTTTATTCAAAAATTTTTGTCTGATTGTTTCAGTTTCTGGACATTTTAAAATTATGTGTATAGCGTCTTCTCTATTTAGGCCTAGAGGGCATCTCTTATCTCAAAATTCCTTCTTATGCCTCTGAGTTTCCATACCCCAACCCGCCACCACGCCAAACCCATTCTTTGACGTACTTTTCCAATTCCCACACTTCTTTCTTTTTAGAACACTAGGGAACTTTTTTCCCTCATTATAGCTACGTGGTTTTGTCTCTGAATAGAAAATCTGATTAGACATTTTATTACACACATTGTGAAAATATTCCACAGCTGTATCTCTATTTTATGTGGGAAAAGGTACATCTACTATGTAGCAAAGTAATAGGCTTGTTGATATTAATACTGAGAAAACATGCAATGAAGTTTGCATGCTTTTGCATGCGGTTTAAAAGTTGTGTCAGAAGCTCTGTGTCCAAGTTTGCACAGTTATACTCAGGGTTGATAAAAAACATGTTTTTTTTAAAAGAACAAAAAAAACGTTTTTTTTGTTTAAAACATGTTTTTTTTTGTTAAAACATGTTTTTTTTTGTTTAAAACGTTTTATATGTGAACAACAATGTTGGTTGTTTTAAACGTGTTTTTTTAACGTTTTTTATGTTTACAACAATGTTGTTTGTTTAAAAAAAAGTTTAAATTGTTCATTTTGTTTAAATCAACCATTTTAATGTATAGGACCTATTATATACATATACATATATATATATATATATATATGTAGCCTATATATATGTATATATATATATATATATATATATATATATATATATACAGTTGAAATGTTTAAATAAAACATTTTAAACAATTTATTTTAAACATTTTTTAGCATATGTTTATAACACTTTTTAATTGGGTGTTAAATTTAATTATGCAGACAATTTACATTTTGTCAATCCAATGACACCCTGTGCTAAGATGTTCAAGATTTACGAGTCGTAGACTTAATAGTATTTGAAAATACATTTTGTACCAGTATTATTTGTTTATGATTTAATAGTTCATGATTAATAAAAAAATAATCCAACTACTGTTTAATTACTGCCTTTACTGCTCAACTGATGATTGACTTTCACCATGTTTTACGTGGTCTTAGCCGCCTTACATTATCAAACTTACAAGGGATATCCTACTACAGTGTTGCCAAATTGACACATTCAATATTTAATATTAATAATCTCTTTAAAAAGGAAGACCGCAAAATAGATATAGGCTTTAAAGTATCTACAAAGTGTAGGTCGCCATTGGGTGTTGTGTTCTCGAAGGAAGAGAAACCCCCGTTGGTTTGCCTTGACTTCTGAATCAGTTGAAGAATTTAGTGTCATATCGGGAGTTTGTCATGGTAGCTCAGTTGGCAAGAGCATCAGCGCGTTAAGCTGAAGATCCGTGGTTCAAATCCCGGCTATGGCAAAAAATTTTTCAGGCTGATTCTTACTTGTATGAAATCAATTACTCGAAATCAGAAACTGGAAGCTGGCGACAGAGGATAGAGAAGTCTGGAGGAAAAGGATACATAAGACATCACCTCACATGATTTTCTGGTATTCTGGCCCTAGTTTTTTGTTTGTTTTCTGTTTACAACACTAACAGGGTGTCACTGACTTGACAAAATGTAAATTGTCTTCATAATTAAATATAACACACAATTAAAAAATGATTTAAACATATGCTAAAAAAAACATGTTTAAAACAGATTGTTTAAAACGTTTTAAACAAACTTAAAAAAAACACAAGCCCTTGTTTTAAACATGTTTTAAACACTTGTTTTAAACGTTTTGTTTTAAACATTTCAACCCTGGTTATACTTTAAGGTATGCTTGGTTTTTTACACTAAAATAAAAAAAATTACATTTTTTTTTACTAAAATTTCTAAGGCAACACTTCTGTTCTCCCTTAATCCTTTGACACTTACAATTTAAACTCCCTTGCATGGCCATAATAACCGTGTTTTTTAAAGTGGTATTTAAATTTTTAAAATAGAGCTACCTAAATGCTCCTCTTCAAGAAAAATATATTTATAAAACAAAGAAAGATATAATATATAATTCCCTTTACACTTTCATTCTGTGATATACATAAATTTGCATCTGTACTCACCCTAATTTCGTATTTCCACATTCCACATTTTGCTTCTGGTGGTATTGCAGAAAGCAGCCCATCCTGTAGAGTGGTAGATCGGATTGTTTATATTTGAAGTGTTTTTTCCCCCTTCCAGAAGCAGCTTCCATTTTATTTCACATACATAAAAAACACACTTTAGCAAAACCTAGTATGTTATGGGGATGCAGCATCGATGTAGTAACTTTTTTCTGCCTTTACATTTATGAGACTTAATTTAATATAGGTATGCCTTTATTGTAAAGTTTTTACATTTTTAGGCCTGAGATTCTGAATCAGTATCTGAAACTTTTATTATTCACACCTTCCACATACATACCAATCAGCATTTTTTGGTTTTACAAATTTACACAATGACAATACATGTGCTCTTTTAGTAGGATATACTCCTGGTGCTGACACATATCGTAACATTTCTTTCCCATAAATGAGAATTTCTTGTTCTTTTATGTCCTTTAGATTTCTTTTCTTTATCGGCGATGTTTTCTTTCGCAGAAGTAATAATACACTCATTGAAGTCTTCCATTTCCCTCAAACATTGTGGATTCTTATGGTGCAATGGATTTTTAAGAGAATCTCCTACCTCTACAGATGAGCTACAGAACAAATTTTTGTAAAGACGATAGTCAGTTAGCTACTCTTGCACATAGATATTCAATTCGTAATTTATCCCCTCATTGGAAAAATGGTATACTGTACATAGACATGTTTACTAACTTTCATGAAATTGTGATAAATTGTATTCAAGATATCGCTCATACAGACACATGGATGGACAGACAGACAGACAGACTTTTCTCCTGTTCACCAAGTATTCTTAGAAAGTACCATTCTGACACTTAATAAATTCATGAAGGTGCAAGAATTTTTATGGAGTCTATGGATTCCATGATTATATTTGGGGTTTGAGCCTTTGTCCCAGTTTCGAGACCTCCCAGCCTACTGTGCTGTGGTTTGAACCCGGAGTTGCTAAACTTGATTATATTAACTTATCACGTAATTTTATTTCAGATGGTTTGCCAGTATGCAATGTTGAGGGGCATATATGCTTATCAGAAATTAATGGTGAGTATCTGAAGTAAATAATATTGTGAGTGCATGACTTTATCATAGGTTATCTCAAGTGGTATTTATGAGGGTGGATAAAAAAATAACACAAAGTAATTATTTTTTACATAAAGTTTAATAGTTGAAATTACAAATAAATACACACATAAAGGGACATCTTTTATCTATTTTTCTATATAGTCGCCAAGTTTCTCAACACATTTCTTCCATCTTGATACCAGTTTCAAAATACCCTGTTTATAGAAGTCTGTTTGGTTGGAGTATAACCATCTGCAGACTGCTGTATTCACTTCTGCATCTGACACAAAGCATTTATCAGCCAAGAATTTCTTCATGGGACTAAAGAAATGAAAGTCCGTTGGTGCCAGGTCAATGGCTGTGACATTCTGCATGGTAGCAGCTATTGTCGTCCGTCCAGTACGTGGTGCATCACAAAGGTTATCACGGCCATCTTCGAAGAATGCACACCACCTGGAGACATTGCTATGGTCCATATAGTCATCCCCATACATGCCACGGATGTCCCTGTGAACATCACTCGTGTTATGCCCTTTAGCCCTTAAAAATCGCATTACAGCTCGCTGCTCTTTGCAAGTGAACGATAGTAACATGCACGCCATCTTTGTTGCATAGTTCATGCTTCTCTCGCTAGAGCTACATATGAGAACAAAATAGCATCCATAGCGGAAGCTTCAAACTCCATCTTGATGAAAGTTCAACATCCCAGCAGCAATACCAATGCAAAAAAAAATTATTGTGCATTACTTTTCAATCCCCCTTGCATTATGATTATTCCATGAATAAAATATAACGGATTATATAAATAATAATTACTTTCTTAGTTGTGCAGTTTAAATTAAATCAATATTCTGTCAGCTGTATTCTCTTGTGATGATAAACAGAAACAATGTGTGGTTTCATGAATACTTTTCTACATCTTAAAAATTACCGTACCATGACAGTGGAAACTCGGTCACAAAATCACTAAATTACTGTGTTTTACAATACTGTTTATAACATGAATGTGTTTTGGTGAGGTAGACCATTAAGGGAGTCATAGGAGAGAGATTCCATCTGTGCGCTGAGAATCTAACTGGCTCAGTTGGTAGAGCATCGGCATAGAAAGCCGAAGGTCATGAGTTTGAATCTCAGTGCCAGAGGAATTTTTCTCTTAAAATATTCTCAACCCAACTTAAGAAAAACGCTTCCCCTGTTTATGAACTAGTCAACAAAATTTTATTTCAACATCCAACTCCTTTACCCAGTTTGCGTGCAAAAGATGTTTTTCAACTTTGAAGTTTGTTGAAACAGACATAGGAATAATTTTCTAGGAATCATCATACTATTAGCAACAGAATGATATGTTCTTAATAATATTGACCAGGATCAAAGAACAGGACATGTTACAGAAAAAAGCAAATTGATGCATGACCTGTTCATTCCATAGCCCTAATGGGATGAGCATCATTATTGAATTTCTTTTAATTTCTGTTGTAGTAATGAGAGTACACCAAATTAATGCATCTTGTAGGACTAAATTCATGAACTTTAGTATACGCTATTATTATTATACGAGGGTGAGTCCAAAAATAAGTTTCCCCTGGCGACTGTGTACAGAGATGTGTATGGATGACAAAAAATATAATGAGACATTAAAGATAAGACGTATCTTTTCTTTCCGCACAATTACCATGTACATTGAGACATTTGTCATACCGCTTTATCAGCTTCAAAAAGCCCTCCAGGATAAAATCAGGGCTCTGCGCTCCCAACCAAGAGTTGCAATATGGTTTTGCATTGCCATCGCTAAGTGTGGTCTCGCATTGTCATCCAGCAACAGAATGCCAGATTGGAGAAGGCCAGGCAACTTTTTCTGAATCGCCTCCTTCAATTTCAATAGGGTGTGACAGTACCGCGTAGCAGTGATGGTTCCGTCCTCCAAGAAGTCCAGCAACAAAACCCCTTAGGCATCCCAGAACACTGTGAGGACCACTTTACCTGTAAAGGGCGTTATTTTGAACGTCTTTTGGACAGGTGATGATGGATGTTTCCAACCATAGATGTGGCCTTCAATTCGAGCGTGAAATGGTGGACCCACGTGTTATCCCCCATCACAATCTGACACAGAAAGTCATTGCCATCATGATGGTGTATGGGTATCTTTTGTGTTAACCCGATGTCTTGTTTCCCCCATTGCTGTTCGATTTCCTGGGGAAAAATAGAAGGGAAACTTATTTTCGGACTCCCCCTTGTAATTATTATTGGGACTGGAGAAAATTGCATAATGACAAGCTTCATAACCTGTACTCTTCACGGAATATCATAAGGGTTATTAAATCGCGGAGGATGAAATGGGCTGGATAAGTTATGAGCATGGGGGAGGAAAAACGTATCTAAAAAATATTGCCTGTGAGACCAGAAGGAGAAAGACCATTTGGAAGACCTAGCTTTAGGTGGGATGACAATATTAGAATAGATTTAAGGAAAGTAGGATTTGCGAGGGAGTTGGATGGCGTAGCAAAAAATAGGGTTGAATAGTGGGCTCATGTAAGCATGGCAATGAACCTGCGGGTTCCATAAAATAGATAATATTCCTTTAGCTTGCTTAGGGATTTGTCTATTACCATTGAGTAAGTAAGTATTATTATTATTGATTATTACTGTTATTGTTGTTGTTATAGGCCAACTTTAAGAATAATTCCCCATCCCTGCTGAGAACCATCGGATTTAATAATGAAAAATGATGAAATTGATTTAGTCTCTTTTAATTGCAGATGTGTTCAATTATGAGAAGCCACAAGCTGATAATCCATTTTTCAGTGACGGTCAAGAAGGAATGTCCTGTTACTGTGCAGAGGATTGTGATCGCATAGAGTATACACCAGAGATATATGTCATTCCTCTTTCATCAACGTAAGTGTTCCACAAAACGACAGAGTTTCAATTAACTAAAAATAAATTCTTACCAAAAAGTATGAAATGTTATAATTGCTATCTGCAAGTATTAGAGAAATTAATTTCACTTATAAATAACCCAATTTACGGTATGCGTAATTTTAGTGGTTTAGTTTGACTGTAAAATATAATTTAACTAGCAGGTGCCCGTGGCTTCGCCCACGATTACTTACTCAACTGCTTGATATTGTGCTTAAATCATTTATTTAACAGAAAAATAATTAAAACATTATATTTATTAACATTGACAAAATTTTTACATAAATTGGAGGAATTATGTAATTTTACTCTTAATTATATTGTTTAATGTTAAAAATATAAATAAACGAACAAAACGAATCTTATGCTACCATATGGGCATACAAATTCTAAATGAAACTATTAAAATGAACCATACATTCATGAAGCTTACCCAAATCATGCATAAACAATTGAAGGGGCTAGTTCCACCTCTTGAATTTTGAGCTTTTAACATTTATGCTTTCTCCTCATATCTCTCAAATACTAAGTGAACAATTTATACTTGTGCCTTGAACCTCTGCTCAGTCATAAGAAAAGACCTGTGCTCATGAGTGGTAACATTGTTTAAAAAATCAAGATTTTTCGGAACTATGTCCTTGTGCCTTACGCCCTTATGGAACTAGCCCCTTCAATTTTATTATAACGACTGATAATTTAAAAAAAACTAAAAACTTGATTTTGAGGTGCATTTCACGACCAAAGTAAGCCACCGGGGGGAAAAAAAAACCTCAGATTAGAGTCCCCTAGTCCAAAAAATCCCCGCATAGTGTTTTTCATCCAAATCATTAGTCCCGTTAAGGCTTTGTCCGTGAAACTTGTAAGCTGTAAAGAACATATTGATTAATTTGAAGATTTCGATATAAAAGGTTGAATTTACTGATTATTTTACATAAGCTACAAAATTTTGAGATACATAATTTACTGAAATATAAATTTTAATACCTTCTCTAATTATCAAAGTCTTGTTTCATTTATTTCCAAATCCTTATGTAAAGATTGCCAACAATACACTGTTATCATGTGAACTGTGGTTTGGATTTGATAATTCTGTGTAAAAAGGGATTAAGTATTCTCAAAAAACAAAAAATGCAGTAGCTTAACTTACAACATTTTTCCCTTTCAGACCGCTACAAAAATAAACTATTTTCTGGCATTGCTCCATTAACACTGATTGGTGACACATATAGGGTGATCAAAGGTTTTGAGAAGGGACGGTACTGTAATTAAGCCACCTGTGAAGACGATATCCAGACAGTAGCAGCTGTTTACGTTTTATGACCTCATGTACATGGTTAAGGGTTAAATGTACGAAAACTAAATTTTAAAACATAATTACCATTCAGACATGTATGCATAGGTCTTATATGTTCTTTATACCTAGGCTTGCCAGATTTCTGAAATGTTCAACCGGGACACTGGAATGCCCCCCAGCGTCGCAGGTATTCAAGGGTGCACACCCTTGGCGGGGTTTTAGAGTGTTTTAGAGGGTAGTTTATTCTCAATGCTATGAATAAATGGTTACTGATTAGGAACCTAAACCAGGGGTAGTAATAAATGACATAAGCATATAAATTTAAACATTTTATTTCTAACATGTTAATATTTAAAAGTTACTTAAGTAAGAAGAAACACTTTGAATGAGTAATAAAAATTTGAACAATATTTACGTTTACTTTTCTTTGGCTAGGACTTTTTTTTATACTTTTTTGGTCATCTAGAAAATCAAATTTAACTTTTACCGGGACGTGAAGTAAACCGGCCGGGACACCGGGATTATGTCTGAAAACCGGGACTGTCCCGGTCAAACCGGGACGTCTGGCAAGCCTATTTATACCTCTACTTTAAATAGTCAGTCAAGTTACACTTTCTCTTAGCATCTTAGCACACACGTTACAACTGAGTGACTAATTACACTATAACCATTCTTGCTTCCACACTACACGACAAACAAAACACAAATGGAAGAGTGTAGTTATGTTATTGCTATTAATAAGTTCATTAGTCCTTTTCCACTGATTAATACTGTAATCTAAAAACTCAGACGATAAGAACTTTACTTACAGTGGATAAAATTAAATCATCTAAAACAACGTTTCAGCCACATCCGTCTGGCCTTCCTCAGGTTACTACCTCAGCCTGAACTGCCAAGGGGGGACGAGACTGTAGAAAACCCATGCTGCCCTCTGGCCGCGTCATCACAAAACAAAGTACTCCTCCCATGTTCTCGAATCCATTCCTCAGGAATGTTGTAGTCGACCTCTTCTTTGTCACCTGTCGGTGGCGCGGGAAATTTGAACTCACAATTTTTACTTTTCTTTTTCTTTAGCCTTCTTAATAAACCCATCCACTCATCACCTAGGTCTCCTTCATATCTATTTAGACTAGGCCCTTGGTTATTGATAATATTCCACGCCTCACAAATCTTTCTCTTCTCCAAACCATATTCCACCCTCACAATCTCCAAATCACCAATACCATGCTTTTCATCGGCCATATGTTGACTAAGTCCCGTATTTGTCCTCCCATACCTAACATCTCTTCTATGCTCCTTAAGTCTTGTATGAAATGTCCTTCCCGTCTCCCCGATGTATACCCCTTCACAATCCTTACAAGAGATTGAGTACACCCCCGCACACTCCATTTTATCTTTCTTTTCCTTTCCAATTCTTTTAAAATCCGAAAATATTCCTTCAATAGTTCTATCTACACTGTATGCAGGAACAAGGTCATATTTTCGGAAAACTTTACCAAAACGCTCCCCCACGGTTGGGTTGTAAACCATACCTACATATTTAGTGTCATTGTTCTTACTCTTATTCTTCTTTAGCCTCTTTCGACTTTTCACCTCGTTCCATATATTCTCAATCTTCCTTTCACAATAACCATTCCTTTTTGCCAGGCTGAATATTTTTTCTTTCTCACTACTCAAATCTCCCGAATTATTACACAAAGCAAAGGCTCTGCCCACAAAGTTACGCCACACGTTGTCTTTAACCCTTTGGTGATGCGCTGAACTGTTATGTATATATAAATCTCCCTTTCCCGGTTTTCTATACACACCTAACCTAACTTTCGGATGGTCAAGGGTAATCTTCAGGTCTAAATAGTTCAAAGTATCATAGTTAGGTTTTTCAATGGTGAACTTAATTCTATCATGACAAGCATTGAAATCTTGTACCAATCTCTCAGAAATGTCGTTCCTAACCAAAACGAATACATCGTCCACATACCTCATATACAATACAATATTGTCCAAATTCCTATTTATGATAGTCCTTTCCATAAAATACAATACCACGTCAGAAATAAAACCAGAAACTGGGTTCCCCATAGCCAAACCCTCATTTTGTTTAAATATGGTTCCATTAAATTGAAAAACGTTGTAATCAGTGCATACCCTGTACCACCTACAGTATTCGTTTGCCACCACACTATCAATGCCCATTTCTAGAAGCCACCTGAAGAGACATTCACCAGCCAAAAATCTTGGCACACTCGGGTACAAAGACATGACATCCAGGCTAAACATACTGAACCCTTTTTCACACTTAACCCCTTCCAATAAATCCTTGGCTTCAAAGGAATTACCAATAGAGTATTTAGTTCTCTTTTTTATACCCGTAAGCCTTTTCACTAACAATTTGGCTAGACCAAAAGCTGGGTGGGAATACATGGGTACGATAGGTCGCAACGGAATACCATCCTTATGAGTTTTTGGCAAACCGAAACACGTAGGTAACTGAGCCTTGCTGTTAACTAGTCCTTTTTTGGTGTTCTCACTAATGGTGATACTGCTGTTAATCACTTTTGATACCTCACGTTTAATATTAGCAATGGGGTTAGTCTCTAAAACCGAGAAATCCGGTGGTTTAAAACAGTTATTCATCTTTTCAACATATGTATCAGAATTAATGAACACTGGGCAGTTTTCTTTATCACTTCTTTATCATTTCTTTTCATTTCTTTATCATTTCTTGGTACCGGCTATACGTGGGTCCAGAATGCTGTCTGATGCTGATGAGAAAAGAAAGTTTGTGCAGGAAGTGTCTTTGGCAATAGAGGAAGTGAGTGAAAAAGTGGGGGAGAGTAAGGTGGGTTTTGGAATGAAAAAGGACATAGACAATGCCAGGAGGTGGTTAAGGGACAACAAAATTTTAGTAGTAAAAAGTGATAAAGAAAACTGCCCAGTGTTCATTAATTCTGATACATATGTTGAAAAGATGAATAACTGTTTTAAACCACCGGATTTCTCGGTTTTAGAGACTAACCCCATTGCTAATATTAAACGTGAGGTATCAAAAGTGATTAACAGCAGTATCACCATTAGTGAGAACACCAAAAAAGGACTAGTTAACAGCAAGGCTCAGTTACCTACGTGTTTCGGTTTGCCAAAAACTCATAAGGATGGTATTCCGTTGCGACCTATCGTACCCATGTATTCCCACCCAGCTTTTGGTCTAGCCAAATTGTTAGTGAAAAGGCTTACGGGTATAAAAAAGAGAACTAAATACTCTATTGGTAATTCCTTTGAAGCCAAGGATTTATTGGAAGGGGTTAAGTGTGAAAAAGGGTTCAGTATGTTTAGCCTGGATGTCATGTCTTTGTACCCGAGTGTGCCAAGATTTTTGGCTGGTGAATGTCTCTTCAGGTGGCTTCTAGAAATGGGCATTGATAGTGTGGTGGCAAACGAATACTGTAGGTGGTACAGGGTATGCACTGATTACAACGTTTTTCAATTTAATGGAACCATATTTAAACAAAATGAGGGTTTGGCTATGGGGAACCCAGTTTCTGGTTTTATTTCTGACGTGGTATTGTATTTTATGGAAAGGACTATCATAAATAGGAATTTGGACAATATTGTATTGTATATGAGGTATGTGGACGATGTATTCGTTTTGGTTAGGAACGACATTTCTGAGAGATTGGTACAAGATTTCAATGCTTGTCATGATAGAATTAAGTTCACCATTGAAAAACCTAACTATGATACTTTGAACTATTTAGACCTGAAGATTACCCTTGACCATCCGAAAGTTAGGTTAGGTGTGTATAGAAAACCGGGAAAGGGAGATTTATATATACATAACAGTTCAGCGCATCACCAAAGGGTTAAAGACAACGTGTGGCGTAACTTTGTGGGCAGAGCCTTTGCTTTGTGTAATAATTCGGGAGATTTGAGTAGTGAGAAAGAAAAAATATTCAGCCTGGCAAAAAGGAATGGTTATTGTGAAAGGAAGATTGAGAATATATGGAACGAGGTGAAAAGTCGAAAGAGGCTAAAGAAGAATAAGAGTAAGAACAATGACACTAAATATGTAGGTATGGTTTACAACCCAACCGTGGGGGAGCGTTTTGGTAAAGTTTTCCGAAAATATGACCTTGTTCCTGCATACAGTGTAGATAGAACTATTGAAGGAATATTTTCGGATTTTAAAAGAATTGGAAAGGAAAAGAAAGATAAAATGGAGTGTGCGGGGGTGTACTCAATCTCTTGTAAGGATTGTGAAGGGGTATACATCGGGGAGACGGGAAGGACATTTCATACAAGACTTAAGGAGCATAGAAGAGATGTTAGGTATGGGAGGACAAATACGGGACTTAGTCAACATATGGCCGATGAAAAGCATGGTATTGGTGATTTGGAGATTGTGAGGGTGGAATATGGTTTGGAGAAGAGAAAGATTTGTGAGGCGTGGAATATTATCAATAACCAAGGGCCTAGTCTAAATAGATATGAAGGAGACCTAGGTGATGAGTGGATGGGTTTATTAAGAAGGCTAAAGAAAAAGAAAAGTAAAAATTGTGAGTTCAAATTTCCCGCGCCACCGACAGGTGACAAAGAAGAGGTCGACTACAACATTCCTGAGGAATGGATTCGAGAACATGGGAGGAGTACTTTGTTTTGTGATGACGCGGCCAGAGGGCAGCATGGGTTTTCTACAGTCTCGTCCCCCCTTGGCAGTTCAGGCTGAGGTAGTAACCTGAGGAAGGCCAGACGGATGTGGCTGAAACGTTGTTTTAGATGATTTAATTTTATCCACTGTAAGTAAAGTTTTTATCGTCTGAGTTTTTAGATTACGTTATTGCTATTGTCCACTTCTGATAATCACTGCACTGTTGCAACGACAGCTAAGAAAAATAATAGCCTTTGATATTAATTGAATTGTTATATTATGGCAAACTGCAACAAATATTTTACTAATCTTTCCTGAGTTGCTAATACATTTGAAGGGTACAAGGGAAGAAGGAGAATGTCAAAAATCCGAGTTTTGCAGGAAGAAATTTTAAAAGTTTGATTACTCAAAACTCAGATGCATGAAATCGGTAATAAATACATTTTCATTCTATAGTAATAATAATGTGTTTTAAGCACGTTCTGTGAATATGAAGTTCTGAATTGAACTGAACCATGTAAAAAATCGTCAAATGCAATAAAATGCACAAATATTTTTTTTGCACGATGTAACTAATCAGTGGTACTTACGAACATTGTTGCCGTGGATCGTAACTTGACATTCCCACACGCAATCTGGTTGCTATGAAAAGAAAAGAAATCTCAGTGCTGAAAAAATTACAAAAAGCACTAGTGCCGTAAGTAAAACCATCACAATACAAGCCTTTCCCATTACAGAATGAATTATAGGCCTATATCAACTCATACCTCTGTTTTGATTTCTTGGGTAATAATTCCTTACATCCACTTTTCCAAGCATCTTCTACTTCCAAATCATTGCACACATCCATAATGAAGTGCAAATAAATCAAAATCCTAGCTTATTATACAACTGCCTGGGACAAGGTAATATGGTGACTCAGTTAACAATACATATTTACAAATATTCCATCCCCATAACAACCAACACATGCGAATCCCTTTCTAAAATATAACATCTATCTTCAGTAATGTATATACATAATATTTCAGCTAATATCTCAATTAATATAATTAAATTGATATAAATAATCATTGTGCAAAAAATAGCATGCAATACTCGTTCTGTAAGTGCATAACGGATCTCGGAAATTGAAAAAACCCTTTCCTTGATCCGTATGCACTGCTTACAGAACTAGTATCGCAATATATTATGAGGAAGTAGGTGAAATTAAATTATTAAAACTTGCATTGAAATATTAATTACATTATGAAACATTAATTATATTAATTATTATTCCTTATGTGGAAGAGACTGAAGTATATCTGAGCTTTCCTGGAACAAAATTTCTTCAAATGGTTTACATCTGAGTACTTCTCCTTTGAAAGTGGGATAAAATCTAAAGCAAAATTATTGTAATGTAAGTAATAATTAATTCTATAAAAATTAAAGCAGTAGAAAAATGTTTTCCTTAAAATTTCCATATTTCTTGATTTTTTGTACAGTAAAATACATCCAACATTTATTAATAATGGAATCTGGATAAACACACTACGCTCTACTCCACCTAAGAAATTAATGCGCCAAGTTGTCACGTGTACACTGAATATCATTGTTGCTACTGACTTGCCTCCTTCATTCCCTGTAACTCATGGACATTCCCCCTTCATTCCCTGTTTAGTGAAATTTAAACTGCTATTTTTCCCTTACCTTTCGCTTTCTTCACCAGTTTGATAAGCAACACTAAAAGATTGCAAAGTGAGCTACCAGATGGGCTTGATAACTCAATTTTAGATTTTGGTTGACCTACCCCCTTCTTCCCCTGTACCCTTCATTTAAAAATTATGAATGTTTACATTTCTCAAAATGTAACATTCCAGATTTTTCAGGAATTCCCCCCAGTCTGAATTGACAGTATTCCCTATAAGAGGATTACATAAGAACTCCACAGATCCCCATCAAAATCTGAGAATTTTCTTCAAACTTATATTCTTAATAATTACAGGAGCACTAATATGGAAGCTGATGAAGAGAAGGTATTTCTTGATATCCACTTCAAAATGCCGACTGTAATGCTGTACCGTACAGATGTCGTGTTTGGATGGCTTGATCTTACAGGTAATGGTCTTTGTGATTATTGTTCTCTTGGGCTTAGCTGATGAAAAGATAAGTAGGCTAGTATTTTTAGGCAGAATCACGTAACATGATTAGTTTTTGAAGACTAGTCTTACTGAGTAGATGTTCAAGAAGTAATAATATTTTTCTCTTATATACTCATTGTTTAGATGGATTATACGAGTGCCATCCATAAAGTAAGTTTCCCTGAGGATGTTTACAGAAAAAAAACACAATTAAAAAAAAAATGTTCATTGCAACAGATACAGCAAGTGTTAAGCTATTTTCAACATATTCGCCACTGGAATTGAGATATTTTTTCCTTCTGTGGGACCATTTTAAGAATACCTGTGTTGTAGAAGTCTGCCGCCTGGGATTTGAACCACTGTGTGACAACCATCTCCGCCTGTCTGTCATTCTCTATCATTTCTTGAGGTATACTCGCAGGAAAAGATGGAAATCACTTTGAGCGAGGTCCGGGCTGTAGGGTGAATGTTTAAACACCTCCCAGTCAAACTTCTGCAGGAGACTTGCTGAGAGGTGTTTAAAAATCCACCCTACAGCCCAGATCTCGCTCCCATTGATTTCATTCTTTTCTTACACCTCAAGAAATGACAGAGAATGACAAAGATGTGGACATGCTTGCCACACAGTGGTTCACATCCCAGGGAGCAGACTTCTACGACACAAGTATTCAAAAGTGGGTCCCACAGTATGACATATATCTTAATTCCCGTGGCGAATACGTAGAAAAATAGCTGAACACTTTTTATATCTGTTGCAATAGATATTTCCATGAAATTTTCTTTTGTTTGTTTAAACGGCCACAGGGAAACTTACATTGTGGATGTCCCTTGTATGTTATAAACACTTTATTGCTATTGCTATTGCTATTGCTACTCTAGTGTGTATTTATCCTCTCCTCTTGATGGCTTGGGTCTGTCTATGTTTGAGGCAAAATGGCATTCCTCCTCTCAGCATTGCATGGCATTCCACAAAGCATGCTGGGAACAAGCATTCCTGTGCACAATGCTATGGGTGTTATGGAGGTGTGTTAAAGTTCCACCACACCAGGCCCCCACAAAGTTAAATGTTTAGGTCAGAAGATGGGCTGAGAATTTCACACTACGGCGTGACCAATAGCACGTTGGTGGGGCAGTTTGTGGTAGTGGTTCCTGTTGTTGCTGTGATGCTCCTTTATTGCTATAGTTGCTGATGTTGCTACTGCTGGGGCTTCTGTTGCACTGCTTGTGCTGTTGTTGCTTGATGTTGGTAGTTGCTGTTAGTATTGCTTGATGTTGAGACATGGCTTGTATTGCAGCTGTTGATTTAACTGTTGCTGAAATAATTGCTTCTATGTTGTCTGAGCTGCATATGCTTCAACCACAGTATAAGTATTAATACAGTAAAGAAACTGTGTGTTAAAAGTCCTATGACAACATGTTGACTGGACGACACTAGCGCTCCATGCGGAGATTGAGTAAAGCTACATTCTCATCATGTGAAATGGCTTGGGAAAATACATAAACTCATCGCAAAATATGTTATGTTAAAGGAGAAAAAGGGAAAAATACAGAATATTTTTATTTAATGCAAATCTAATTTTAAATTTAAGAAATAATAAAACAGATAATGTATTATATTCTAGTTAAGAAGAGGTAAACAATACCTAAATAGGCTACTGTTAAGGACTGTACCTAGGCCTAGTATTTTTCCTTTAAAATCATTGCCCTTTAATATAATTTATAATTCAAATTATGATAATAAATAGCCTACATATTAATTACGTAAATTATATTATAGGTCTTTCACGTTGTTCATCCTGCACGTCATTGTTGACAGTGTATTTTGATTCTTAGCCTTATATGGCAATATACGACTTCAATTTATTGTAGGTCTATGTAGCGTCAATTACTGCAGGATGGACTTCATTAAACAAAACAAAAAATTAAGGAGCATTTGGAATTGAAGACACCGTCGGTACAGCAGTTTTAATTAACGAGTTTTTATAGGAATTCATAAACTGTCTGTTTTCGGCGTGTGTCAAGCATAGACGGTAATTTTCACTCAAATATTTTAGATATTTTGTTACTAGGTTTTCTTGTCGACCATTAATGACCTATTTTATACACCAGAAATCATTACAACAGAATAAAATATAAAAATATTACATTAAAGTAACTTGAAACATAACCACACCAGAATCACGAGTAAGCCAGTAGACCTACAATAAATATTACTTATTTTCGTTCTTACCTTTCTGGATGTTTCAAGAAAGTGAAGAAATGCAATTCAGGATTTTGTCTTTTATTTTACTGAAATTTACAGCAGAATAATAAGGTCCTTTCGAATATAGCGTGCTCTAATAAATACAACACTCCTATTTATTTACATACTTCCCGGAGTAGTTTCTGTAGTCTTACTTTATGGCCGCTACGATCGCTAGTAAATGCGCGCGCATGCTCGGCTGGCAGAAAAACGGGCTGAGTTTCTGTACTGTATTAATACTTATACTGTGCTTCAACTCTTCATGTTCATCATAAAGTTATCGCAGGAGACGAGGCCCACTTGTAGAATGGGTTGCATCTTATGTAACAATAATGGCAACTAAAATTCTTAGTTTGGCTACTGTGTTCAGACTTGAAATTTCTTGCCTTGGTCCTACCATTTGTAGGGCTAAACATTAACAATTGAACTTCAAAGTATTGCTGTAAAATGGTCTTTCTAAAATAGGTTCATTGTTGTAGTCAGTGTAGTCAGTGACGACTGTATTTCATAAAATTTCATGAAAGTTTAAGCTATTGATTGACTTAGAATTTTTCAAATGACTCCAGGTGATGTAACTTGATAACCTCTACTCTGCCATAGAAGGAAGAAGACAGTAACTGCAGAAATTTAAAATATTGAGTGAAGTTTTTTGTGTGCACTTAACAGTAATATTCGTTGACTTCACTGTGTTATTTCTAATATAAGTTATCTATAAAAATATGGAGTTTTTCTTATTGTTTGAAATATCTCAATGTTCTGCATCATAATACAACCTTAAAAAGCAGTAGGCCTAACGTGATTTTTTGTTCAAAATTTAAAATGAAATCAGTTATTGCCTTTGTAATTTTTTCGACATCTACAATGATGGAAAGCAATAGCTGCAAAAGTTTTGCTTTTTTAAGGTTGGACTTTCATCCCTCGCTATAACAACTCAACAATGAAAGAAATCACAAATACTGGCTACTATGTCAGTAAGGGCAGTAACTTTCACTGACTGTTTTAGCCAAAATCTACATACACTTTGAAAAAAGGCAGTATTTGTCATAATTCAATAATTTGAGAAAGAAATAATTTTTGATGCCAGATATAAATTTTCCTGCTTGTTTTACAGTTAATGTGTAAATTTCAGTGTCATCAATAGAGTAGAAAGTAAAGAGAAATTAACTGAGCTTTGATCTCATTTTTCAAGTTCATGTAGTTGCTGCTCTTTTCCTTAGTATGGCAGTTGGTGTATGTTCTTTCTGTTTTCCTCTCCTCGACAGTGTCTCTGGGTGGGATCGCAGGTCTCTTCATGGGCTTCTCTCTGCTCAGTGGGGCGGAGCTCATCTACTATCTCACAATACGGCTGTGGGGAATGTGGTGGTCTGAGAGAAAACAGAATCGGTACAAACGAGTGACTCCACTGTCATTTGGGAAACAGAAACATACCTCTCATCAGGGCTTTGCCTCAAAGCCATTCCACGTACCCAGGAAGAAAGCATCAGGACACTTCTATTGAAGTCGACCTGGGTGGAGAAACTGGTAAACCACTGGTAAACCACTGGTTTTATGTACCAGGTCAATAGCATTTATGTGTATCCATGTGCGTAGACTTATAAATAGAGGGATGTTGACTTCAAATAGTAGTATTCCTAGCAATAATATCTTTCTTGGCAGCAATTTTAGTATGCTAAAATTTGTGGAATCTGTAACATCAAAACAGAATCATGCATGGACTTCTAGTCTTTTTAGCTGGCTTGAACGTGTTCTTACTCTCCAAAATCACGATCGTCCATGAAATTTTTATATATATACTTTTTTTACTTCACCTGTATTTATCTGTTGAATAATTGATCATTTGAAAACGGTCTATCTAAATATCACTGTAGTGTTTCCCTGATACCAAAATGCTACTATTGCCTATTCTCTGTACCCCAAATAGCATTCTGATGCTTTAATCCTATCCCTTGCTCCCCTTCCCTTGATTAGCTTCCTGATAATTCCCCATGTCTGCTGAATTTTTCCCTCTTTAATTTTTTCTGAAGCTTGCAACCTGATCCATTCCCATTTCTTATTTTCTAATAGTAACTTACATTGATCTCAAAGTTGAATAACCCTCTGTTTATCTAGCTCCCCTTTCTTTTCCCTCCTCCTGATGACTGCTACTTTCACGTTCCTCTTCATGACCCTACGTTGTTTGTCAAACCAAATATTAACTCTGATTTTTATTGCTATATTCCCCTTCTTCATACTAGATCCTGTCTACTTCCCTAGGAATTCGAAAATGTTTGCTGCTGCTATCTCCCTTCATTATCTTTATTCCATAAATGCCTATCTTTTTCATTTCTGAATTTAAAAGATTTAGACATTTTCATATCTGTCCGGCTTATGGAGAGCAAATTAGGAAATGGTATTTAAGTAATGAAATTTCGTGTTTAAGCTGCAATGACAAAACGTATGAGGCAGAACATAATATTATCACTTATAATTGGAATAAAAAAGATTAACACTCCAGTTCTATATTGAAATTTCTAGTCAGAGTCTGAAATACACACTGTTACATTATTAGTACAAGATTATGATTCATATGGCACTGTGAGCATATTTTTCTGAGAAGATTTAGGCCGAAAAAAACTGTAAATGTTCTTCTGTGTACACATTTTTTCTGTTGCTTTTGAATAATTACTTCTCTTTCAGTTCTGAAGTCCCCGTAGAATGGCTGTAGATCTGGGTCTGGATCGCCAAGAATCTGTCCGAGTTATCCGAAGTCCTACATACTGAGGTCCGAATTATCGAGAGTTCACTGTACCTGCTATAAGTATCGAGCCAGTACATCTTCTACTTTCATTTTCAACGGGTGGTGAATGTGCCTACAGGAAAGAGAAGATTTGCTGTGGGGGTAAGTAATTCTCTCTGATATACTTTACATTAAATTTAGAAAGTCAAAGGGAAAATAATACAGTCAACCCTTAATATAATGCCTCTTTTTATAGTGCCACCCTCGCACTGCACCAATAAATGCAGGTGAACAGATCTTCTCCCATACGAAATATATAAGAAACCTCGTTACTGTGCCAATTCATTTAATGCCAGTGAATGCAAGATAAGATTTTTACAAAATATAGCTTGAAGTGATTTTTTTTCAGTTGCAGAATTTCTTAAAATATTGGCATACATGTTAGGAAGATTATTTAATAAACATATTATACTGTATTTCCAAGATGTGAGTGTAAGCGATGTGCGGTGGAATGAGGAATCTATGTTAAGAAGATGAACAGACACCCTGCATGAGGGTGGAGCAGAGAGAAAGAGCCCTTCATACAATGAGACATTCCAAACTCTCACTTCTTTTAGTCCAGTGTCCATTCAGCTGTTAAACACTACAGTTACTCGTAAGATTGTTAAAATGAAGAGAGCTGTTGTTAATTTCAAGAGAAATGATAATTTTGTGAATACAGTGAAAGATTTCCGAAGTCTAGCAGGCATTTTTCATTATTGTGGAGAAAAACCGTTAGTCAGAGAGTTACTGTACAGTATTTTATATTGTGCTAAAGTTCTCTATTTACCTTTCATTTAATTTTTCTTTCATAATACATTACAGTAAATTAATACAGCACTGTATTATGCCATTTTTATTTAAAAAATTAAATCTCGTTTTAGTGCCACCCTCGCTTTGTGCCAATAAATATTAGAGAATGGTGGCATTATATCGAGGATTGACTGTAGTATTACAAATAACATAATACAGTAATAGGAGAATGAACTTTATAAATGTTTGTAGCAATTGTTCTTTTAGAGACGTACATAGAAGAAGTTTGTAATAGTTCTTGCAATTTATAACATGTACTTTACATAAAAATTACAGGTAGTCAAACATTAATATCCCCCTTTACATACCAGGACTCTTCCTCTGTCTTAATTTTGAATCTTTTGAAGTACAGACCAAATTTACAGTGTCCACACGGCCCCCACTTGGGTGGTGCTGCCTTTGCCATAGAGCAATTAAAGTAATTTAAAAAAATATTATAATAGAGGTGATGATGTAGAATAACTTCTCACATGTCAAATTAAAATGTAAAAATCCCCGCCTCTGATCAATCAAACAAGTGGATTTATTTATGTATTTTTTTATTATTATTTTTGTATTATTTTTTTTTTAATATTTAACATCTTGAATTATATCTGCAGAAAATCGAGTTGGTAAGATTACTCATCGTTCCTTGACCGTGTAAAAGTCCTTGAAGTAATGAGTATTTGCAAAATGATCATGCTCAATATATCATGAAATCTAACGTCCAATGTCCATATGTAAAATTGATAATCAATATAAAAAGTTGCCTTTTGCCATTTTTTGAGGTTTCATCAATTCCTTTCTATATCTTTTTTTATTCATTAAAAATTGGAACTTAAGTTTGTTAGTTATTAAATTTATTACATTTTTAATTAATAAAATCAGTTAAAATTTTAGCATGAAGAGTCACAATTTTGGAAGAGATTTTGAAATGTTCAGACATTTCTAGGTCATGTGCCAACACTGAAAAGCTATGGTATAATATGGTAAAGTACCGAGGTATATACGGTAGTACCAGAGCAAGGACTTACATATAATAAAAATGGCTAAATATGTAAATTATCAAAATATGAAGTAAAATATGGACTAATGTCTCTTAAATGGTGCAAAAGAGTGTAAAGAACTCTTGTATCTTACTAATGTTGCACAGTTGTAAAATGAATACAATAATTAAAGATTAATTGCTTAAGTATGAAAGCCACAGAATAGAATGGAATACATACCACACAGAAATTTAAAAGAGAGACACAAAACAAAAGTTTAACCTTCTTACGTATATAATTGTGATTTTTTTAGCTGTTGCTACAATCTGGGGGCAACATCTTAATATTTTAATGAGAATTGCCTATTTTGATGGGGTGGGTTAAACTGAAACTGCATCTATTGTCTCTGAAAATTGCTTTGTAATCAGTAAAGTCTGCTCAACCATCCTAAACCTTGCAACATCTTCAAGAGCTAAATCCAAATCTAGTTCTAGATGTAGTCTTTTTAACACTTCATAGAAATTCAAGAATCCAGTCTTTTTAACACTTCATAGAAATTCAAGAATCCAGTCTTGAAATACAGATGCTAGTGAAATAAAATTAAATGATTATCTGACAGGAATAACTTTAAAACCACAAAATATGGAATATATTTAAAATATTAAAACGTTAAATTATGTCAAGATAGAGTTTTTTTAAAAACCTTGAAATAGGGAAAATCAAATCTGTCTTAAACCATTCCAAATGTCTTAATTTGTAAACATATATGAAAATTTTACATTTAACCATTATTTTTTAAAAAATATGCATTTAGATAGAAATCCTAGCCGTGGTACAGATTATTACTATGTCACTCTTACATAAAAACTTCAAAACATTTTAGGATTAAACTTTGGAAAATGCTTCAAAATTCAAATGTCTCAGTTGATCATAAACAGGGCCCGGATTTTGATGTCATGTCATCCTTTAACTGGGACATCATGGACGTCACCCACTAGAGCAGATATTATCACGATTCCTAGATTATAAAAAGGGTTATTTTTGGGGTAATTTTTGGTCATTTTCCACAAATTTTTATTTAATAAAATTCATTGTCATTATTTGGTCATTTTTTAGCCATTTTAAGATCTTTTTCCCCATTTCATATTTTTAAGTAAGTTTAAAACATTTAAAGTCATTATTTTCTCATTTTGTGTTGTTTCTTGCATTGTATAGAGTTTTTGTGCATTCACTTACATTGCATATTATCAGAACTCTAAATAAGCATTAATCAGTTGCGTAGCCAGAAAATAATTTCGGGGAGTGTCGAAAGTGCCGGGGGGTTTGGACTCATCCCCGGAAAATTCTTAAATATTGAACTACCGGTAATGAAAATCACATTTTTGCACTCCTAGTAAGTGTTACTTACGAAAGTTGTTTACATGGATCGTAACTTGACATTACCACACGCAATCTTGTTGCTAGGGGCGACGGGCAGAAAGTTATTTGTTGCTAGGGGGCGACGGGCGGAAAGTTACTTTACCGCCCGCAAACGCTTATTTGCGGGCTGTAATGACCAAGGCCTCCCCGCTTTATAAATATTCGGTTGCCATAAACAATAACAAATGCGAATCACTTTCTGAAATAAACATCATTCTTCAATAGTGTATATACATAATATTTTCAGGTAATATAGCAATTAATATAATTAAATTGATATAAGTAACCGTCGTGCAAAAAATAGCATGCAACACACGGGCCGTAAAGGCATTTACGGGTCTCGAAAACTTGAAAACGCTCGGCGCAGGCGCCTCGGGTTTTCAATCTGTTTCCTCGACCCGTAAACGTGCCTTTCCGCCCTTGTGTCGCAATATACTATTTACGCAAGCTTAGCACTGAAAAATTAGTTAGCAAATTTGTTTATTTTACTCTATAAGACATGCCAACTTAAACAAGAAATCGTTACCTAAGTTAGAACGCTTATTACTATTTGTAACAAAAGTTAAATAAAACATGGAACAGTGGAAATAATAGGCACACATTTACAAGTTCGGTATTTTATTATTAAATCAAATAATTAAATATTTGACGAAATAGAGCTTAAATAACTTAAATAGAATTGTCCGGACCTCTTCCTTCTCTACGCCACTGGCATTAATAAATTAATCTTGTTATAATTTTAATTTGTATATAGAAAGATGGTGTTTTCTGTTTGCATTTAACCGTATGTAATTAACTAATTACAAGCAAACAATTACAATTACAAACCACGTAAATTATTATATTAAAAAGAAATTACGGTCGTGTTCTTTTGCCTTTGTATTCCACCAATTCGTGGTTTGCATGGTAATTGCATTTGATCTGAGCAATTTATACAGAGTGTTAACCCTGTTAATTAATAACACCGAAATACAGGGTCCGTCAATGAAACGGGATGATTGTAGGTGGCCATGAGACAAAGTTCGGAGGTAGTAGGGGGAAAGGTAACTGTCGCGTCACAATCTGGACAATCTACCATTACTTGCAATGGTTCGTTGAACAGGTGGACAACGCAGTTATGTAGTGAAAGCGTATTATCAAAATGGTCCAAGTTTTGTGCAAACTCGACGTGCTTTTCGACGTCATTTAACATACCGCGTAACCAGCCTGTTCCGTCAGATAATGCGATTCGAACATAGATAAAGAACCTCCAGCAAATACTATAGAGACAATACCGGACACTTACTGGTAGAGAAATGGGGGACAGATTTTGCAGCACTCCTGGTGGCACAACCTAGAAACTTGGGGCAAAATTAATATATTCAAAACATATATAAACTGTAATATGCTATTCTGAGCCATTAGGTAGATACCCCTTATACATAACATGCCGAGTCTGGCTATTTCGGCTCTTCTATTAAAAACTGTTTAACATATATGTATCTAGATACTGCAATTGTATTCAGTAGTAGCAGGTTGGGCCGCTAGATGGTGCTCAAAATATTGTCCCCCGATATATCGCAAAGTGTCCTGTATTGGTCTAGATTGTATTTGCCTCCAGCAAACGGGATCGACGTCTAAAAAAAGAGGCGGGAGTGTAAAAACTGTTCGAACGCCTGAAAATATCGCAGCAAAACTTCCAGGCCAGGCTCCAAGAATGCCTTAACTGCAATGGAGGACATTTGGTAGACGTAGTGTTCAAAAAATATATTTTTACTTCCTCTGCCCGTACCATAGGTACTATAGGTAGAGGAAGTATTGTTTTCGACCCCAAAATTCGAAGTTGAGTTTTTAGCATATATACACGTTTCAAGGCCCCCTGAATCCACTTTTATTTGAAACATTTTTTCGAGAAAATTCTCTGAGGGTAGTTACAAGCCACCCACTGTTCACCCACTGTTTGTAGAAAGTTTGTCTTGCGTGATGAACAACTGAATTCGCTCTCTTTAATGGCCTCTTATTCTATATAAGAATGTGAAGTGAGAAAGATGTATTGTTGGCCATGCATAGAGTAAAGAAGTATCTGAGGGAAATATTCGATAAATTTCGGAAATTATATTTTACGGCGGAAAGTTCAATAAACGTCTGCGGCATGGCCTCTTTTATTGTACAATAAAGGAGGCCGTGTCTGCAGTCATTTGTTCTTTTTTTTAAGTTTGTTATATAGACTGCGCTTTTAGTCGCATCATTGAAAGAAGAGGTATTTATAGGATAATTAGCGTAAAATTGTGTCTTGCGATTCTGTACAAGGATATGTGAATACTGCTAACTTTTATTTGGGCAGAGGAAGTTATGTGAGTTTCACATCAGATTTTTTTATATTGTACCCAAAATGGCTATTCTTGTACAATCGATTATTTAGTAAGAATATACCTATTTAAAAAGTTTTTGTTCAACAAACAAATACTTCTTCCCATCATCCCGTTTCTTTGACGGACCCTGTATTTTACCTGTTTATAGAGGGGACATAGACAAGCAACTTTCATTAGGAGTTTTGCTCTATGACGTAAAATGTGTATGCTACAGGGCATTAAAGTCATTACAATTTGGTGCTCATAAGTCCAAAATTGACTTCATGCCTTCTTGGTGATCGATAAAACCCGATTCTTAATCATTCATGAACAGCTATGTCATTTAGAGTTTTCATAATCTGCAAAATTTATAGACTAATCACATGACTGGCCTCCACTGCCTTAGTTCTTTTATTCATAACTCCAGTATTAACAACGGAGCTCTTTTGTTTTGCACTTTTTCAAATGTTAGAAGTCAGTGGCGGCCATGCCCTGGGAGATTTTATGCTGTAACAGGAAAAATTGAATCCATAGAGCAAATATTTCTTAACAAATGTTGCTTCTTTATGTCCTCTCTATAATATATATATATATATATATATATATGTATATTATACAGATAAAATTTTTAGGTGTTATCCATTAACACACTGTATAGAAAGCTGGTGTTTGCTGTTTGCATTTAACGGTACGTAATTAACTAATTACAAGCAATGGGGCCTACAGACATGGTTAGGAGAACCAAGTCCGGATATAACCACGTAAATTATTATATTAAAAAGAAATGAAGGTCGTGCTCTTTTGCCTTTGTATTTCACCAGATCGTGGTTTGCATGGTAATTGCGTTTGATCTGAGCAATTTATATATCGATGGTTACGTATAACACCGTGTTACTAATTAATGTGACACATTCCGAGGAATGACAATGTAACTTGGATTTAATGGGAAATGGTTAATGTCTCTTCATGATACGCCCTACAGAGAGTAATAACTGATGTGGGAAGTGTTGTTATAATAAGCCATCAGAGCGCAGTACCGGAACATAATGCTCGTGTTCACATAAAAAATCCTGCATCCGCGAAATTTGGAGCTTTCTACTTCCTATTTCAAAAACCTTCGTCAGCATCCGCGCTTTGGCCAGTTTTGTTTACGTGTTAGTGCTAAACTTCCAAGAACAAAGAAGCATCTGTGAAAGTTATTAAATTGTAAAAGAGTGTGCGTTGTATACACTTCGAGACAATACGCAAGTATTCCATTCTACTTTTAATTAGAGCAAAATACCTTAATGATTCAAGTGTTCATAAATAAAATCGTGTGTAAAGTCACATCACATTATAAAGAGTAACAACACTGTAGGTCGCATTCGGGAGGTCCCAGGATCAAATCCCGTGGCCGGCTAGATTGACATGGGTTTTTTCAGGTTTCCCCAGTCGTAAAGGCAAATGCCGAATTGGATAATTACTTACCATGACTAATCCTTGCTATTTCATCATATGTCGTATTCATTGAGATTAATATCAGTTACAATTCTTAACGCCATAAAAATACACCAACAACAGAAAATAGTTGAGACGGCCTCGTAGCTCAAAAGAGTATAAATACAGCTGAATAAAAATAAGAATTAAAAAAAAAAACGCCGTAGGTAAACCAAACATTTAGCAAATAGTTATTTATGAAACAAGGGCTAAAAGAAGGATTTTATTTTGCGAGTAAGTATGTTTGCGGAAGGAGTCAGTAAGGGCGAGTGTAGCAACCCCACCAGGAAGATACAATCTTTTTACCACAAGTATCTTTTACAATTTTTTTTTAGACACCCGTTAATATTTAGATTATTTGGTAACGTTTGAACGTATCCACCTCTGGTTAGTGGAAGAGAAGGCCTTAACTACATCAGAGGAAAATATAAATAAATAAATAAGATAAATAAATATTTGTGCATAGAACACGTTGCAAGATTTAGTGTTCAAAGTACAATACTCGTTCAAACCTTAATGTAAAATCACTATTTTACAGTACGTGGACTCCCGCATTTCTTCTTATACTTAAAACGGTGTGTAGCCTATATAGACTCTGGAATCCAGTTTCTTTTAAGTCTAGACCCCTACAGACCTCGCATGTTTAAGATATTAGCGCATATTTCAGGTTTGATGCATATATAAACATATTTTTTATTTGGTGCGTAAAACGTCTTGGACTCGCATTCGGGAGGTCCCAGGTTTAAATCTCGTGGCCGGCCAGTTTGACGTCCCAGGTTTAAATCTCGTGACCGGCCAGTTTGACATGGGATTTTTCATGGTTTCCCCAGTCGTAAAGGTGAATGCCGAATTGGATATTTACATATCATGAATCATCCTCGCCATTTCATCCTGTATGATATCCATTTAAATTAATATCAGTTGAAATTTACTCCATAAATAGGCCTACACCAATAATTGACTACCAATAGTTTCATGGTCTACCCTACTGTGTAGACACAGATCCAGAACTCCTGATGTGGCCTCGCAGCTAAAAGGAGTAGCCTATAAACACAGCTGAAAAAAAGACACACACAATTCTAAAAATCAGAATGTAATGAAATATGAGAAAAACGGAGATACTAAAACACATTTCAGTTCCTAGTGTATTGTGATTAAATCATTGTGTGGAGGCGGAAATATTTCTGGCTCTGTTGCTAATTATACTTTTTAAGGGCTTCAGTTAGGCTATACGTAAACGCTTTCGGTCTACCAGAATTTATTGAATATTTTCAATTAATCCTCCGTCTCATCAAAAGGCTCGGATGTATTCCCACTCAGTGCAAATTTTTTTGTAAGAATCTATTATAAATTTCTTCTGTGAGATGCAATATTCTTTGAAAATTGTTATAAAAACATTGTTTGATTTCGGCTTTCCAGCCACCTTCGGGTTCTTCTATGGGGATACATATTTGATTAGAGATACAAGTTCAAACCAATAAATCTGATGCAGGTTACGCTACACGATGGTTATGGAATGACCTAATGTCCTGCGATACTAATGCACTTAAGCGTAGTCGTCATTATAAAAAGGAAAACTATTTTCTCAGCTAGGAAGAGTGGAAGCTATATAAACTACAGTTCTAAAAGTCCAGAAAAAAATCCCATAACCAAGCACGTATTTAGGAATCAGTTTCCGGGGGGGGGGGAGTCTGATTAACCACAAATTATTTACATCTTCCCTTCCTAAGTGTCACAAAACACTGATATTTTCTGAGTAATGCTTTAAAAATCTTGGGGGTCCTTCAATACGTCCTTGCGCATAACACATCGTTTGCCTGCGCCATTAGCTGAGTACTTTTTTCAAGACCTCTTTAATCAGATTGAGTCAATAGTTCATTCCCCCCCCCCCGGTCTATAGCCATGGCGATAAAAAAACAGCTATGAAGGAGAGGAACAGATTGGATATAAAAATGCAAATATTTTGCTCAGGGACATAGTTTGATATAGGGCACGGAACCAAAGCTTTTATCTTTCAAAGGAAGGCATGATAGGAATCTTTACAGTCGCAAAATAACCTTGTCCTTAGTTGGATTCGAAGTGGTGAACTTTTGGATCAAATGGCAAGCATGATAAGTACCATTAACTGAGAATGCTTAAATTGGCAAAATCATTGTTTTATTACCAGACCCCAAAATGCAAACTCCTTTATAATGACAACATTATGCATATAACGGTAATGGCATAATGATTTTATTATGTCAATTTTCAGTGGGAAGGCGATATGCCGTTTATAATCTCACATCGCTGTAGAGTCATTCGACAAGTCTGCTGACAACTTCGATCTAAGAACGTTTCTTATCGATAATAAACAAAAGCGAAAACTCACCCTTCGATTTTTCGATAGTCAGATGTTCGTGCCGTGTCAGTCTGAGACTGGATGCTATTCTTGACGTATCGTTTATGCACGCTATTTCTTACCAGTGAACTATTAATTTCTGATATTCTTTTGAAGGGTGAAGTTTTATTGTGATAGTGTCTTACGTGTGTCTGTGATACATAAATGTACTGTAACGGAATTTGTGTGATGAGTAAATAAGTGTAGAGAACCAGAGAACTTCAACAAGGCATCCTTCGAAAGAGGTAGGCTTATGATTTGACTTGTTTTTATTCTACTTTCAAAATCTGTTAAAACATTACCTGTTAACTATTTTAAGCCTTGCCTTTTAATTAACGATCAGACTTCCTATGAAGTTCATGATAAAACGGAATAGTTCAATATTGGGGTGGTTTAACAACCTTATGTTTCATTAGGCCTATGCTATATCAGTTTTTAATTTATTCAGTATAGGCTAGAGTTGAACTGGTAGTCGTTGGCAGCAATTTCCGGAATAGATCATTGGCTGATGGCTTTGAAATCGTTTGATACCCGACATTTTATTCCCATTCTAACCTAAACCAATTTTTTCGGCATTCATATCACCATCTATCATCCATCGTGATAATGTACCTGCGTCTAATGGGCCATTCAGATAGAAAATTAACCGTAAACGTAACGTAAACATAGAAGTTTGGGGCCATGTTTTTCAATGTGACCATTCACAATGGATCACGTAAACGTGAAACTTAAACGTAAAATTAAACGTAACGTAGGAGCTTGCAAACACCAAGCTTCTGCGTTACGTTTATGCGAAAAATAACGATAAACCAATCAGAGAACAGAACAGGAGACGGAAGTGGAAGTAGCCAAGATGTATTCTATGAATGAGAAACTCCTCGTTATGATAAATGGCATCCATTATATAAAGATGCGGTATTGAAGGAAAATATATGAAAATTAGTTCTCCAAGAAATGAACTACAGTATTAAATACAGCCCATATAATATTCTGTTAATTTTTATGTGCCTGCATACGCTTGTATGATTTCAATTTTTAATGGCCTACATATGGTTAATAGAAACATGAAAGTATTTTCGTCTGCTGCAGCCATTTTTTCAGTTGTTCACATTCTCGTTTGTGATTGGTTGTTATCTACGTTTAAGTTTTCATTGTGAATGCTCAATGCCGTGCTAAAGTTTGCGTTTAAGTTTACGTTCTTACGTTTACGGTTAAGTTTCTATCTGAATGACCCATAAAAGGTATCCCAGATAGATAACTTAACTTCTGCCAAGCAAAGGGGGATGTTACAAGCCCTACCAGGTTGTGGTGACATTGGAAACCAGCAAACCAAGAAGTAGGTAGCCAGACTTACGTGTTCAAAGTACGAACAATGATTACATTTCTTGTTTATATAAGCATGTTTAATTATAGGCCGATACCCTTTTAGAACTCATTTTACATACGTCTATACGAAAGAACTACGTAGGCCTACATGTTAGGTTTAAAGGCATAATCCCAATTACGGGGACCAATTCACGCGATATTCACATTTCCACGGACTGTGTGATGTTTTTTGTTTATGAGCGATACACGGTTACCAACTGTTAGGTTAGGAACGTTTATGTTAGTTAAGGAGCAATGTACTGAATACCTCCGATGTTTTGTTAGGTTAGGAACGTATATGTTAGTTAAGGAGCAGTATACTGAATAGCACAACCACCATTTCTTACGAGCAGCTAGTGGCTTGTACCTTTGTAGGTTTGTCACACTGTTCATCCACAATCATATCTTGTTTAGAGATATAACGTCACACCTCCAACGTCCAATCAGGACGACGAGGACAGAAAAATGGTGGAGAAGAAGGGAGTTTTCGCTAGATCGTGATATAAAAGAAAGTGTATCAATTAGGGAGAACGGGTTGGACCAAATCATTCGCCACGACAACATCTCCTCTCCACAAATCTATCTATAACAAAATTCGTGTGATATAAGTGTTTTATGAAGAGAATCTCGGTTCTAAAAAATGGTCCCCGTAGATGGGATTTTACCGGTTTAAATTCTAAAACTGGCCAATGGCCGAATCCGAAAGCATTGAAATCGTCTGAAGTCCGAGCATTCTCATTTCCCTAGCCCACCATAAACTAACCTGAAAAGATGGGGTTATGCGTTTTATCGGTAATAAAAAATGTTAGTAAAATTTTAAAGTAGTGCTACGGCTTTGCTATAAACAGGTGTTAGAGCTATAATATATGCCTTTCAAGATAGCACTATCAGTGTTAATCTGAAACTAACATCAAACCTAGCGATCGTGCGAACCTGCCAGCGCGAGGTGAAGTCCCCGTCATTAGTATGCCCTATTTTTTTGTCTCTTGCAAGATATTAAAATGCACTTAATCGTGGTGATTTCAAAATGATCGATTCAACGATGTGATTGTAGAAATGTAGGAGGTCAGTGGGCGGTGCCAGAAATCAGGCAGAATCCAGATCGCAAACACGTCAAGGTGATGGGATTTCTTCCTCGTGCAATGACTTGCTATGTTAGTGCAACCAGTAAAAATTACTATTATCAAGAAAAACAGCGATAACAATCTGTGGTCTTGAAAACCCCATGGGCGTATACTAGAATCGCAAGATAAACATGCAGATATTTATTGTGCATTATGCAATAATTTTCTATTCTGTACATCTTCTGCCCTCAACTTGAAGTTATCTTTTGTCGGCTTAGGCAGTATAGTTTCAACTGCAGGGGTTGACATTTTATTTAAATAAGAATTTTTCGCTAAACTTGAGAATAAGGTGAGCGCCGTCACAATTGGGCCGTACCGAGTGGGACCAAGTCTATAATGTCACCAATATTACGAACATGATTACATGCCGATTGAATTCGGCAGATAAACGACTGTTGTAGCGATGTTTTATGAAAGATGTGGAAGGGAAAAAAGCTTCTGCATTAAGAATACTAGGCCCGTGGCAGGTTATGTTAGGTTAGGAAGATCATGTTAGTTTAGCAGCAGTATTCTGCATAGCGCGGGGTCGTGCCATGTAACGATGATTTACGAAAGGCGTGGAAAGGTAATAAGGGTTCTAGAAGTAGTGACATAGGCGTACCGAGGGGGGTTTTGGGGGTTTGAACCCCCCCCATTGATTAAAAAAAGGAAAATTGTATAATTTTTTTAAGTCTGCCCATAAATTACTTAATACAAGTAGGCTATAAAGCGTGGGAAGCTTAAAACTCGTTATTTTGCGTCTTAATTTTTAAAATTTTCCGGGGGATTCCCCCGGAAGCTTAAAACTCGTTATTTTGCGTCTTAATTTTTAAAATTATCCGGGGCGGACCCCCGGAAGCTTAAAACTTGTTATTTTGCGTCTTAATTTTTAAAATTTTCCGGGGAAGGACCCCGGAAGCTTAAAACTCGTTATTTTGCATCTTAATTTTTAAAATTTTCCGGGGAGGACCCCCGGACCCCCCTCTCCCTGGGGGGTATTCCATACCCCCCAGACCCCGCGGATGTTATAACCCCCCCATATGGTCGGCCTGGTTACGCCTATGAGTAGTGACAGCCAAATTCTAGGTCAGTGACAGGTTATGTTAGGTTAGGAACATTTGTATTAGTTTAGGAGCAATATACTGAATAGCGCGGGGTTTATTATGTCTCATATTGAATCCTTTCTGCGACGGGAAATTTTACCCTTGCACCGATCTGGCGAGACTTGTAATTTTGCCTTTGGACCACGGCCCACAGCCCGGAAGATGCTTCAACTCCTTGCACCGATCGTTTTTCTTTTGTTTCCCGCAGCTCGGAGGGGCACAGTCGCTAATGGCAGAGCATGGCTGGCTACGCTATTCTGAAGGAGTTCCGAATTTTTAAATGTTCATTACAAATAAAATTATCATGCATTACAAAATTATAAGTCCCCAGATGAGTAGAACTCGTGTTTAGGAGCTGCAGGTACCATTATATTAAATTAAGAAGTGAAGAAAAAACTTCGCATTTGAGATATGAACTTGAAGAAAACTATTTAAGCTGCAATGAATAGAAAAAAGAACAAATGTGTTAATCCTCGAAGAACTTAAAACACATTGGTTAGAAACCCGAGCCACAAAACTCAAACTAACCTATTTTGGACATATTGTGAGAAGAACAAACTCCCAAGAAAAGACATAATGCTAAATATGGCAGAAGGAAGTAGAAGAAGAGGAAGATCAAGAATGACATGGCATGATGAAATCAGACGAACAGGAACCTATCTTGAAATTACATTATCAAGAGAGTAGCCTACAGGATAGAACACAACGGAGGAAACTCAACCTACTGCTGAGAATATTCGTGTAACCTCAATGCTCAAACGAGTATAAATAAAGCCGAATAAAATAAACAAACCCGTTTAACTAAATTATGCATTCACATGTACGATACTTCCCTTTTGACTGGGTAATGGACTTGACCATATCACATTATGAGTATATGACATTTCCTTTAAAGAATACGTAGGCAAGCAATTCCAGTTACGTCAGCGTAACCAATCATAATTTTCCCATTACTGCAGAATGAATATCAAGCGTTTAAACCTTAAAAGTGTGGATTGCCTTTTCTATTTCCAATTTGAATATTTTGTCTTGTGATGTCTTCTGTCATTCATATTTCAAGGGTAATACTTCCATAAAATTAGCGGTTTGATGTTATTTCCTTTTCTGTTTTCTAATTTTTTTTTTTACGTTGGGTATAGTCGATCTGGGTGGAACAGAACAGCGAGGTTCAAGCTTTCTCTGTGCAAGTTCTCAGGTTCAGTCACGGCTTAGGACCATGACATTTGTGTGCGCGTAAATTTTACAATACCATATATTTACAGTTATGTACAGCAGAGGTAAAGGAAACTATGTCACTAATATAGAATCAGATACAAGAAAGCTAAAGTGTTTTAATTTGTTATATTTTTCTACCTCTGCCGCAGATAGCCTACTATTATTATTAGGGCTATTGTTCTGCCCTTAGGCAGGTCCTTGAACCTGGTCTGCAATTTTCATTCTCTCATATAATATCCTTGGTGTATTTTCTTTTCTCCATTAAATCATAAAGCAGCTGTTCTTCCAAGACCTGGATATCTTCAAATTTTACTTCGTTGTTGTTATGAAGGAGACAATGTCTTCTCAAGATGTGACCTATCAAGTTTTCTTTCCTACGAAGAACTGGGTGGCGCAGTTAATATCGCGCTGGCTTCCTGTGTCCAAGGTTGCGGGCTCGATCCCGGCTCAGGTCATGGCATTAATGTATGCATAAATGTGACAGGCCCATATCATTAGATTTACTGGCTTGTAAAATAACTCCTGCCGGACAAAATTCCGGCACACCGGCGACGGTCACAGGCCTTAAGTTGCAGTACATCTCCGTCGTTAAATAACCATAAACCAACCAACGAGACACTGCTATAGCCTAAAGGAATTTTCCAGACGCAGCATTTTAACAATTTCTTCCTCAGTTCCTAGCTCAACCGATTCTCTCCCACTCTCCCTCTTTCCCTCTCTCCCTCTCTGTATCTCTCTATCCCTCTTTGTATCTCTCTCTCCCTCTCTGTATCTCTCTCCCTCTCTGTATCTCTCTCTCCCTCTATCTCTCTCTAACCCTCTCTCTCTCTAACCCTCTCTCTAACCCTCTCTCTCTAACCCCCTCTCTCTCTAACCCTCTCTCGATAACCCTCTCTCTAACCCTCTCTCTCTCTAACCCTCTCTCTCTCTAACCCTCTCTCTCTCTAACCCTCTCTCTCTCTCTAACCCTCTCTCTCTCTCTCTCTAACCCTCTCTCTCTCTCTCTAACCCTCTCTCTCTCTCTCTAACCCTCTCTCTCTCTAACCCTCTCTCTCTCTCTAACCCTCTCTCTCTCTCTCTAACCCTCTCTCTCTCTCTCTAACCCTCTCTCTCTCTTTTTTGTGAACGCATTGTTGGTCGCGGCCAAGGCTTGTATAGTTTACTGATCTTGGGTCGCGGCAACCCGTGAAATGATTTCCTTTTTGCAATCGGCGTCATTCGTCGGTAGAATTCCTGATCAAGATTTCCCAGTTCTCGGTTTCCCGTGGTACTATAAGTAGAGGAAGTATTGTATTCAGCCCTGAAATTCGGTGTCAAATTTCAGTAGTAATACATGTTTTGTAATCCCCGAATCCAAAACAATTTTTAAAAAACATAACTGTGTGTCTGGCTGACTTCGTCACTCGTGAATTTATCGGCGGTTTCCAAGTCAATGGTGGCATTGCCCGTGATAGATGTGAGCTCTGTTGCAAGTTTTATATAAGAACCATTGTGATCGTAAATAGTAATTTCTTGTTAATTAAGGTGATGGTTCCCAGATGTTGCAACATGAATTTAATCTCAGATATCTCGCTTCACGTGCTCTAGTGAAAACAAGTCTATCACGTGAAATTAATGCTCATGACGGATCATTTACTGCTTCGGAAAAAAAATTATTAGCGAGACATAAACAAAATTCAAGTGAGTAATGCAAAAGATTCTAGATGTGATTCACCCCACGTGAGGTGGAGCATAACAATTAATAGCTATTTATGGTCCAAGTGGTAAAAACGGGATTTTATTTTGCGAGTAGGTATGATTACGAGCAAAATAAAATCAGGTAAACTGATGCCAGAATGCTTTTGTTTAATCAGTTATAATTGCAATTATGGTATGCAGAAAATAAGTAATTTCTTAATCGATTTCCGAGTTAAGCTCCAGATCGATTCATTAAGCAGGGCTTACGGAAGAACAAACGTCTAAAATTGATAAGAATATGCGATGGAATATGTGGGTAGTGCTATTTGTCAAAGCTGACTATATTGCTACTTCCAAAGCCGTATATAAACACTATAGCCTAAAACAATATGTTGTCATGAGAACTGATTTGCATTTGATAAGTTCTGTCTAATATATTGCCATAAAAGAGGCACAAAATTGGGCATTACTCCGGTACAAGTCAACTTAAGGACAATGCTTTTAAACATGAAGTAGGACTACTTTTGCAATCACCGTGAGTAATTTTACATTTAAAAAGACGTAATTAATTTTAAAATTTTCATTTTCTATCAAATTGAGTCCATTTAATAATCATATGCGAATGTTTTAAACTAATACAGTATTTTCCATGTGAAGCAATCAAAGTTGGTGACCCTGGAGTGTAATAATTTTATAATAAATAAATTGTTGCCAAATAGCCATACTTGGAAGATGGTTTACAGTGATGGTTTACATGTTTGCATATTCACATATTGTCTTTGTTCTTTTTGTACAGAGTTCGATATGGTACCGATCGCACGGTTTCTCACATAGTAAGCATTTACAGTCGACATTGGTTTCATGGAAGTGTGTGTTTTTGCATTAGGTGATGAAACCCGTGGACTGCCAATCTTGTAATGACGTGTCTCATTTCGAAGTTTGCCTTTGACCATGATCTGTCTATCATGGCTCCTGCGCCATAGAATTCTGGTTGTACTTCATCTCTTTTTCCTGTCAGTGCTGCCAGCAGTTTTTGTAATAATTTTATACCACTCAGTTTCATAATTTTCTCCTTTTAATTCATACCATCTACCGTTAAAATGCTTCTTTCATCTTCGACTTCATTGTATGGGCAATGGAATTTTCTCGTGCCACATTTCTCAAAGAATTGCCCGAGTGTGTACTCAATTCATCTTAGCCTCACTACAAGTCGTATTATTCTTGAGTGGAATTGGTAGCGATGACTAGCTTATAACTACCCTCCGGCGAACTTTCACGAAGTACTATTTTACATTTTTGTACAAGATTTAAGGGGGACCTGCGAGATCAGTAAGAGCATGTACAGAAAATAAAAGTTTTATTCAACATAAAAAATATATTTTCATCTATTTCCCGTTAATGCTAAGCCTAACCTACCTGCTTCTAACGCATATGCATCACATGCATCATTTAGGCAACTCATTAATTTTGTTTTCCATGTTCGTTATTCGGGAACAGTGATCCGTGGGGTAGAGCCGTAAATTTACAAAGATTGGACCGTTGCGCTTATGCATAACTAAGTTCCTTAAAATCCGCTAACTTCGAGATTTAAATCGAAAACACGTAACGAATCTAACGAAAACATAACTTGAATAAAAGCCATGGTTGGGAATGTAATGGAAGTCAACGTTCAACAGAACCTTTCTTAACATATCTTGGCTTTGGGAGAACCTACGGGTAGAAAAAGTAAAATAGGAACGTACAATGACAAATAATGCATATACAGTATTTAGCCTCTTAAGTCTTCCAGTGAACAAACTCTTACACAATAACGATATCCAGCTGTCTCTGAAAGCAGAAATAAAACGTTAGGAATCCATACCTGCATGTTTAATTCGCCATGCAACAGTGACAAGTCGTTAAAGTTGTATAAAACAAAGTAGCATACCTCTTGGGCCATAGTGAGACTCTATGATGTAGGAAAAGACAACCAGGTACGTTCTTTAAAACATAACTTACTTACTTAACCAAAACCAATATGGGTAAATCCATTAGAAATGAACCAAATTTAATAAAATTTGTTGCTCGACATTTTTGATTTTCCTAATTTTTTTTACCAGTTATTTCCCAACTTAAGGTGAGTTCAAAACTGTGGTAAAAAAATTTTGGGGCTCATACTTTTTTGGCGGCCATTTTAAGTTTGCTTTTTTAACCATATTTCAGTCGAAAACATGTTTTGCACAAATGTATGTAACTCTGTTAATTTTATAGATAATAAGACAAAATAAACACCAAAATTATCAGAATGAAATGCTCTACATTTTTGTTTTAACACATATTACCTAAGTAGTGAGGAAAGTGAAGAAAAAAATTCAAAACTACTAATTGAAAATTGACTTAAAACGGGAGCTTTAGTGCCTCAAAATTATTAGAAGGAAGAAAGAGTCGCCCTTAATTTTTTTTTGGCGTTGATCTACTATAGGACTACTCGCTGTAGAAGTTTAAAGCTTGAGAACTTTGCGGTTTTTTTATACAATTTTTCAAAAATGCCCAAAACCGTATTTTGGCAATATTTGAAGTAGAATATCTCAAAAGGGACTGAGTGAAAAATTAGGAAATTTATACAGATAACACCTCTTTATGATATAAAGATGTGATAAAAATTTGGTGACTGAGACTCAACTGGTTCCCGAGTTACAGTGCATCGAATTTGGCCAAAACTTGCATTATACGCACATGAATTTTAACGGTAATTTAATAGTAAAAATCCACATTGTAATTTTAAATGCAAAATTTTAGTGAAACTAAGTATGTTACACAAAACAGTTGTACATGTAGGCTACATTTCATCAGTTAACATGACAAATTTATAATTTCCTCAAAGCGTTGAAGAGCGTTGAAATTTCGGTGCATAGTTTGCAATTTTTGGCCAACTTCGATGCACTGTAACTCTGGAACCAGTTCAGTCTCAGTCACCAAATTGTTATCACATCTTTATATCGTAAGGAGGTGTTATGTGTATAAATTTCATAATTTTCACTCAGGCCCTTCTGAGATTTTCTACTTCAAATAATACCAAAATAGGGTCAATCCATTAGAAATGAACCAAATTGAATAACATTTTTTGCTCAACATTTTTTTTTTCTTTTCTTAATTTTTTTTCCAGTTACTCCCCAATATTAGGTGAGTTCAAAACTAGAGTAAAACATTTTTCAGGCTCATACTTTTTTCTTGGCGGCCATTTTAAGTTTTCTTTGTAACAGTTTTTCGGCCGGAAACTTGTTTTGCACAAATGTATGTAACTCTGTTAATTTTATAGATAACAAGACAAAATAAACACCACAATTATCAGAATGAAATTCTCTACATTTTTAACTTAGTTCGCAGGCTTCCACGGCCAGAGTTATAATTAAAATTATAGTAATTGATATCCATAAACACGACGCGGCCTAACCCGGATATCAATTACTATAATTTTAATTCTCTACATTTTTGTTTTAACGCAATATTACCTAAGTAGTGAGGAAAGTGAAGAAAAAAAATCAAAACTACCAATTAAAAATTGACTGAAAACGGGAGTTTTGGTGCCCTTACATACAAAAGTATTTTATCAAGAAATTGACAATGTCTGTAATCTTATAGTGAATACTCAATGACAGTAACCTAAATTAAATTAAAAAAGAGTCATGTGACTTAAATGCGATGTAGAGAATCAACGCAGAACCTAAACTATAATAGGTAGAGACTTGGAATTTTGACCGTACCTCCATTTGATAATGTAAGTGCTCACTAAGAAAATTTTGATTTGAATGCCAAAAATCAAATCTTTTTGAGGATATTTAATACATTTTTACACAGAATTATCAAATCCAAATCACATTCCATGTACAGTTCACATGACAACAGTGTATTGTTGGCAGTGGTCACAGGTAGGTTTGGAAATAGGCTAAATGATACGGGACTTTGACAAATTAGAGAAGCTATCGATATTAAAAAACCTATATCAAGCGTTTTCCGAGGGAATAATTTGAGTGTGGTAAGTCGTTCTTCCTCATTTCAAATTCCACACACCAATTTAAGGACCCAGAGTTTGAAAATCGGAAGTCCTTCATAAGTTAATTATGAATGTCAAAATAAAAAACCCGAGCGACGCCGGGCCCTTTAAGCTAGTCTCTATACAGGGTGTTAATGAATAACATCGAAATATTTTACCTGTATATGGAGGGGACATAGACAAGTCACTTTTATTAGGAGATATTTGCAACAACAATACAAAATTTTCAATTATTCCATTTTCAACATAGTCCCCTTGCTTCTTAATGCACTTGTTGCATCGTTCGGGCTTCCTGATGCCCTCAGAAAAAAAAAGCTTTTCGGCTGAGTAGGAAGCCACGTATGCGAAGCTTCCTTCATATGGTTGAATATGGTTTCGTGCTAATGGTTTGCCACTTCGTCGACAGTCACTCTTCGGTTTGTCTGAATCATGATACCTACTTGCTCAATGTTGGCGTCACTAGTGCATGTGGATGGGCGTCCTCGTCTTTCACACTTGTAGGACCATTTTTTAACTTTTCAATCCATTCGTCACGGTTCGCAGTGGTAAAACTTGGCCCCCATGTTGTGCGGAAAGTCTTCCATGGATTTCGGCTCCTAGTACACCTTCAGACGATAAATAAATAAATAAAATAAAATAAATTAAATTTAAAAAAAAGGGGATCACTGCACGCTGTTCTTCTTTGGTGCAAATGCTGAGCGGTGCAGCCATGTTTAATGTGTTTAACAGAGTCTTGCCTGGTGAACAGTAAAGTTTTGCATCAGGTTGGTGGAAATGAATACGCGCTCTTTGCAATACGACCTCTTATTAAGTGCCAGTATGGTACTTTATGAGATTGTGTGGGGAATTGAAAATGTCTGTCCGTCTATCCGTGTGTCTGTACGCGCGATAACTCAAATACGCTTTATCGGATTTTCATGAAACTTGGTATACGCATTTATAAGGCCCATGGGAAGAACCCTATTGCTATTGGACGAAATCGGTTGACCGGTACCGGAGTAAAGCCCAGTTTAGTGCTTATTTTATGGTAATATATTAGAAAGCATTTATCAAATGCAAATTAGTTATCATAACAACATATTGTTTTACAGTATTCATATACGACTTTGGAAATTGCAATACAGTTAGCAATGACAAATAACATCATTCCTTCACATACGCTTATGAAAGTAGATCGTTAGATTGAGCCAGGTAGCTGAGATGGTAACGTCTTGGACTCACATTTTGGTTGTTCCCGTAGCCGGCCAATTTGACACAACTATTTTGTATTTTTATGTGAGTTGTGCGATTGTCAAGATATCACAAATCTGTATAGTTCTGCTGATGTTGGACGATTTAAAGCTGATTAATAAACTAGACCTTTGTTCTCCTTGAAACTCTACTTCATGAATGATTCTGGAGCTTACCTCGGAAATAAATTTAATATCATATCAATTGCATATCATAATTGCAATTATACCTGATTAAACAAAAGCATACTGGCACTTTTTTACATCATTTTACCTGATTTTTTCTATATCAGAATGTAAAGTGACAAATGGCCATGCTTTGGAAAAAGAAAGTTGTGTGAGTGAATTACACCAGGCTTTATTTGGGTTGTGTACATCCTTCGGGGACGCAATTCGAAACGTGGTAACGACTTGCTCTTCATTTTTTATAACAGTTTTACATGAACAGAATTTCATTTTTGCCGATTTTCTCGAAGGGTAGAGGAAGTTATGTGTTTCACATCAAATCTGGTCACTCTGACTGAGGACAACGTGCAAATATAATGAACGCGTAGGTCTGCTGTATACTTTGTTGCGGCTTGATGACGGACAAGGTTCAAGACATTGGCGTCACAGTCACGCCTCTGTACCACGTGAAGGGTTCTCAGAGAAGATGATTGTGTGGGTGTGATGAACATGACTACCTACTCATTACTCGCACTTTACGTAATTCACAGCAAAGTCATTTCCCGGCGTGATTTATGTCGTGTCACAGCCATTTATCACAGCCCTGTCCCAAGTGAGAACGTTGCCGAATTTGTGAGGACACTATCCTTTCAGGAGTCATAGAAACTTTTCAAGGCTTGTTAAAGGTGGGGGATCTATTAAAATTCGATTTTCTTACTTTTTGTGCCTAGGAGACATATTAGAGCATGGTGTGATAATATTCAAATTGTGCAGAAATCAGGATCGCCCGTTCGTTATCCATATAAAGTAAACCATAGGACTTAACTCTTGGGCTTCAATAATTTATATTAATAAAAGAAAGTGTCTGTCTTCCTTCTGTCTGTCTGTCCGTCCGCGATGCCCAGCGAAATCTACTCAACGCAAAGATCTGAAATTTTAAACATAGGTGGACTGAAGGGTCGGAAAATGCACCTCGAAGCCGGAATTTTAATTTTCGCTTTCGTTCGTGAGTTATGAGTGAAAAACGGGAAGAAAACGTGCAATTTTTGTTTGCGTTTTCGAAGCATCAGTTTTCAGTAATACATTTCAATGTCAAATCAATTACAGTTGGTTTTGGCTATTTTTGTCATACCTTGGAAATAAAACCATCGCGATCGCTTGATTTTTAAGTCCATCCTGGACGATTCATTTGTTTAGAATGTCAAGGCCCGCAGACATATGAAATTTTCAACCTACACGGAAGAGGGATAATCAACATAGGCCGAATATGTTCAAACATTGCTCGATTTGAACGAAACTCACTATACAGAGGTTTTCTGGGCCAAGGAACTCGAATCTGAGGTCGCTTTTATCAGGCGACGCTACATAATCGTGGAATGCATTCCACGTGATTTAGGTGTTAATAAATATAATTTAACTATTATGCTCTTAATTTTTAGTTTTTTAAATAATTGTCGCGGGAGAAGCCGCGGGCACATGCTAGTAGCTTATAAATGCAACAAGTCTATTAGATTAGATTTTGATATTGAAAATCTGCTATTTTTATATTTTAATTGAAAATATACGCGTACATATACTTACAAACTCATATTTTCTATAGTAATTATTTCTGGAGAAATCTGGCATACCTAATTGTTCATTAGAACATCTCAAAGATGCCCTGTTCATGTCATGCAAATATTGTATTCAAATGCGTTTGAGTTATTTCACCTCGAAGACTAAGAATTTAATTTTTTTCCTTTGCGAGAAATGAAGCAAGAAATTGAACCGTAACTTAATTCTCAGTACGCACAGCTGGCTGCCGATCAGCTGGTCAGCGTCCTATTACATCGCGGTTTTTAGCAATTAAATGAACATTGTTTAAATGACTTTTTACCAAGATAAATTAAAATTCAATTTCAATCCATGTTCTTTTAGTGATTTTAACTTAAATGTGCTGCATCACATGGTCATTTATCTAGGAGAATTAAACTACGTCTGTTTATAATATTTATAATTATTTTACCTATTAAGTGCAAATTAATAAAGAAAGAAACACCTTACGGAACTTAACAGAACATGAAATTCGATTCCATATGCAAAGTGTGAATAAATTACTAAAAAGTAAACTAATTTGCCAGTACTGATTGAAACATATTTCATTATATTTCTTAATACAAAATACCCCATAATAATAAATATTTAATACACTATTCCACCTTTACCCTTAACATACAATATACAACTTATTATGAAAATGCATTTCGGCGTATGCTGCGCCATCTTCAGTTCAAATATGACTATTTGACTATTCTATATCTTCAGTATGACTATTCTAGGTTAACTTCATATCAACAATTAAACCCCCAAAAATTACTTCATTAGATGCACCTATGATTTGGTCACATATGCTTAAGCGAGTCAGAAAAGGTAGTCTTTTAAATTAAAAAAAGAATATGATCAAGTTTTTGTATTGGCAGACAATTTATAGTTATTAAAGTACTAGACAACTGAATTAATAATAGTATCTAAGTTGGTTTCTAACGTATTCAAATCATCATTACTGAAACATAAAGTGACTTCATGTGCATACAGAGTTAAACCTGCATTATTGGGTACATAATTTTCACTAAAATTGATATATAAAACGAATAATAATGGTCCCAATATAGAACCCTGAGAGACACCAGAAGTAATATCACCAGTTTGGGATGTAGGCTAAACGTTCCTAGTTCACGAGTGAATTCTACAAAAGTTTTCTATTTGTCATTTAAAATTTTATTCAGTTATGGCTCAATCCCCTAGCCAGAATCTCTATTTTTTCAATAAAATGTGTATATTAAAACAAGCGAAAGCTTTGTTATGATCTAAGAGAACACCTGGAAAATGTTTGCCAGTGTCGATGCTATCTAATATATTTTCCATAAAGTTTACGTTTGCTGTAATCATATATTTGCCTTGTTTAAATCGTTAAGACGAAATAATTACCGGTACCTTCATAAATTTTTATGTACAGTATATATTATTTATTTTCTTTGAGGAAATAGTTGACTCGGCGATTCAAACGCGTCTTTGTAGAACCGCCACTGGTTTTTACTGACCTCATAGGTTAGGTGACGCTATTTATTTCCTCGGGTGATGACTTAGAATAGCAAATTGTTTCCACAAAATTCCTAAGAGCTGATGTGGGAACTCTAGCCTAGGAGGCTGCATGTAGTGGAAGCAGGTTTTTATCTTGTTACTGTCACTCTATACTGATTGCACATCAGACTAGTCAAGCGTCTCAAAATAAAACCTACACTTATTTATGTCTTCCAAGGAAATCAGTCCTCAAGGTCATGTTCAATGCTCTCAAACAGTTCATCTCTAACAATTTGCTACGAATACGTACTATTGTGAAGTTTTAAATTTTATCTTACTGAAGAAATCTGCATAAAAATTTGTCCTGCGCGGGAACCGAACCCAAGTTTTCAGTTTATTGTGTTGACGCAAAGACCGTTTATCTCCCCGGAAACATAGACTACCCACGGCCGAAGTGGGGTCTAAAAGTCTCTGTTAGAAGTGGGCCCCAAAATGATTTGTTCAGGACTTATTTATCAAACTGTACACATTATGTAATCTTAATGGAAATTATTCTAAGGAAGTCTTTGTTGAATGTGGAGTTCCCCAGGGATTGATTTTGGGTCCATTCTTGTTTTTCATTATATAAACGAACTTCCAATAATATTAGTGCCTATTTTAGAGGTTTGGTAAAAGCTGCATGTATAAGATAGCTATATTTTCTCTTCCTAAAGCGCTGTAGTACCGTGCGGGTAGAGAAAGTAAAAATAGAATTAATAGAAAACGAAAAACTGCAAAGGAGAATTAAAGAAAAATACATACATGAAAATGGGGAATTTATAAATGAATCGTGTTCTGGGCCCTGGGGTAGGCCTACATATAGCTACTGTATTACTATTTACAGGAGAAAGTAAGACAGTAATAAATTAATTTTGAAAAGCTTTAAATTCAATCATATTATTTCTTTCTATGTGCAATAGAAAAAATTTATTATTTTTTTCCACCATAATACGCTTATTATGTGACGTAACAGTATCATAATGCTATCCATTAAAGTACAGAATTTCATTATAAAATTATTGCAATTATCGATTAAAATCTTACACGGAACAATATTCAAACCTTGAAAACAATTCAAATTGCACAATAACAGCCTGTAAAAAAAATTTAAATCAATTCTGTTCATTTTAATTTGAATATACTAAACTAGCATGTGCCCGCGGCTTCGCCCGTGATAATTATTTCAAAAATTAAAAATTAAGAGCATAATAGTTAAATCATTATATTTATTAACACCTAAATCACGTGGACTACATACCACGATTAGATAGCATCGCCTGGTAAAAGCGACCTCAGATTCGAGTTCCTTGGTCCAGAAAACCCCTGTATAGTGAGTTTCGTCCAAATAAAACAATGTTTGACCATATTTAGGGCTTACAACATTCAAGCGATCGCGAAAGTTTTATTTTCAAGGTATGACAAAAATAGCCAAAGCCAACTGTAATTGATTTGACATTGAAATGTACCGTATGTTTTGAAAACGCACAAAATGCACGTTTTTTGCCCGTTTTTCACTCATAACTCACGAACGAAAAGTAAAATTAAAATTCCGGCTTGGAGGTGCATTTTCCGACCCTTCAGCCCACCTATGTTTAAAATTTCAGATCTCTGCGTTCAGTAGATTTCGCTGGACATCGAGGATAATTCCTTTCATTAATACAGATAATATGAATTATAATGATACCTTCTCTAATTTGTCAAACATCCATTTCATTTAATCCAAACCCACCTGATACAACTGGCAACAATATGTTCTGTGAATTTGTTTGGATAATTCTGTGTAAAAAGGGGTTAAGTATTTTCAAAAACATTTAATTTTTGGCAGTTAAAATCAGAATTTTTCAAAATCCTTTCGTAGTGAGCACCTACATTATGAAACAAAGGTACTGTCAAAATTCCAAGTCTCTACCTGTTATAGTTTAGGCTGTACGTTGATTCCTGTCATTCAGTCAGTCAGGACAAAGCCTTTTATATATATAGAGATTGAGTTCATTTCCCGTTTTTTTAATGTGCATTGAGTTTAAAACGTCAAGAGAAGCCCTGCGGCCTGCATGCCTTTTCGCCTCCATATATCGCAAAAGTCTCAACTACTAACAGCTGATCGCCGAAAGTATTTGTTTTATAAGTTATTATAAGGACCAAAAACTTAGACATTTAATTATGGCCGAACAAAAATAATCTTTTGCAACTTGCCTATAATAGTAATTAAGATGTTCATATTAAAATGATGAAACTCGTTATACTTGTATCATAAATATACTTGCGTCTTAATGAATGTCATTATAAGCTCGTTGCATGATTTACTATAAATATATAATAAGGATTAACCAGCAATAATTAGATAAAAATTAACAATTAATTAAAATAACGAGTAGGGCCTAAGGGTTTCTACATGTTCCTTTAATTTTAAATTTAACAAACCTTTTGAGTAAATTATTGAAAAACTAAATTATTGTATATTTTCAGACTATAATTTAAACTATGTTTCACTGCATAAATTCTAATATATTACCATAAAACAAGCACTAAATCGGGCATTACTCCGGTACCGGTCAACCGATCTGGTTCAATATCCGTCCCATGGACGTCAACTGTCCCATGGACGTTATAAATGCGTATACCAAGTTTCATGAAAATCTGATAAAGCGAATTATAGTCATCGCGCGATCAGATACAAAGAAGGAATATAATTAGGTAAACTGATGTAACGAAGTGCCAGAATGCTTTTGTTTAATCAGTGATAATTGCAGTTATGGTATGCAGAAAAGAAGTTATTTTTAATCGATCTCCGAGTTAAACTCCAGATCGATTCATTGAGGAGGGCTTACGGAAGAACAAAGGTCTAGTTTGATAACATATGTGGGTAGTGTTTTCGTCAAAGCTAACTGTATTGCAACTTCCAAAGCCGTAAATGAACACTGTAAAACGGTATGTTGTCATGAGAACTGATTTGCATTTGATAAATTGTTTCTAATGTATTACCATAAAATAGGCACTAAATTAGGCATTACTCCGGTACCGGCCAACCTTTTTTTTTTGTCTATTATCAATAGGTTTCTTCCCACGGACGTAATAAATGGGTATACAACGTTTCATGAAAATCCGATAAAGCGTATTTTGCATATTTTGCAATAGGTCTGTGATAGACGAAGAAAGAACAGATAAGTTAATATTATCGAAAAGGTTCTTTTATTAACATCTTTTATTAACATCTTTTATTAACATTTTATTGACATCTATGACGTAAATAAGATCGTGGTTAGAACTTCTCCCACCTGTACATACGGTATGACTCACTAGGACACTATCTATCTTCTAACCCCCGGTTAAGTATTATTTTTGTGTGACGTCCTATCTAAACGGCCTTTAACGCTCTTATATTTAAATTATTTTCTCGTAACCGAACTTTTACTGTAAGTGATGACGACCCTGTTAAAAGCTTTTAACCTCCAGTTTTTATAGACAACGCGTACAACCGAACGAACTTACTAATTGCTGTCCATGTAATTTTCTTGCTTTTTTAATTTTATAACTACATAAATATTTACAAGGTTATCTGTGAGTTCAGTGGGATGTGATATGAGAGTTTACTATGGTAAATGTTTTCGTAAAATTTCAAAGATTGACTGCATTACATATAACAAATATTTTTAGAGTTTTTAGATACTTTTTACTAAAAAATATTACACTAGCAATCATGCATTTTTCGCCAAAACATAATTACTTTAATCTAGATAAATAAAAACGAATGTCTGTCTGTCCTTCATGCATTACTACACCATTCATCCGACCGCCATGAAACTTTGGGAAGTTGTTGAGTACACTCCCGCGAAGGTTTCTGGCATAGTACATCTATCCTACGATAGGTGGCGCGCGTGTCGAAGGTTTTTGGCATAGTACATTTCTTTGGCATCGTGATGGGCACAATACCATTGTTGTACTGCCCAACCACCCCCGATGTTGTCCCAAGCGACGAGAATATTGAGAATTTCCTTTCTTCTGAGATCGCAGCAAAGCGCGACGTGTAAGCTAGTTTTAGATTTAAAAATTTAAAATGTTTGTTGTGTAGCCTAGGTAATAATAATAATAATAATAATAATAATAATAATCTTTATTGGTCCAAGATCAAAATAAATTTGAATAGGACTTCATCATAAATGCAAGTAAATTAGACACAATATAGCATCAATTGGTACAATATAGTATAATAAGATTATGTGAATTAAAAATTAAAATTGTATATTTACATTGGTTTCAAGAAACTCGTCAACAGAATAAAAAGGATTCAATAAGAACCAATTACACAGTTTTACCTTAAAAGTGTTGAAAGGAACAACTCTAGTTGAGATAGGAAGCTTGTTATAAAAATCTATACCCTTGTAGAAACTTGTATCATTGGTCATCTGTAGTCTACATCTAGGAAGATTCAATTTAGAGTTATTTCTTGTATTGAAGTTATGCACATCTGATCTCATCTCAAGACTACTAATATTCTTATGTATGTTGACCAGACTGGTATAAATAAAGATACTATAAACTGTCATTACATTCAGCTGAATAAATAAAGGCCTACAAGGTTCATTAGTGATTGGTTACTCGAAATAAAAAAAAATGCTCTCGGAATAGTGTTAATTGATACGGTACTCCAACTTACCATTAAAACAATAACTTTGGGATTGGGGGTAAAAGCTAAAATTAAAAAAAAAAATTGAAAGGGAAGGTTTTGCAAAACTTTTCCCAGGGTGTCAAAGTACCTGAAATCGGGACCTGTGATAAGTACGATTATTGTACAGTCGGTCAAATAAAAAACGTCGGGCGGTATTTGATTAAGTATCACGAACGAGCATATGCGCATGTACAGGAAGACTTAAGGTTAGGTTCACACACGCCTCTTGTCTATCCATGTATTTTCTTGATTATTTAGTCAGTTTTGTTCCAAAACAAACATGTATAGAAGGCTGTGGCTATATGCCTCAAATCCGCCATATTCTTGGTTGCAAATTTTTATAATATTAATAATTAATAGATTCGCGAGGAATATGTTTATTCAAGGAGCATTTTTTAAAGATTTTATTTTATAAAACCGGTACTTCTAGTGCAAATTCAATTACTTACGTTCAACTTCTGCCACCAATCTAATAGCATCGAAATACGCCGGCCACATCCACGATTCCTATGAAAACTTCCGGTCGCATTATAGTGAAGTACCCACCTCTTTAAGAAATATGGAACCTTCTCGCTGCTTCAGAGGCCGAAAAATGCAGGTCAATTACAACCCTAACTACACTTTCTCTCACTTTAGCATTTGTATGTGGTGATGACACAAAGCAAAATGAATTATGACAATACATTAAGTTGAATATCGTGTATTGCGCTTTCCGCGTTTTTCATTTTTCCCTAGGTGTTCATTTTTTCCCTCCTGTCGCATGGCCTCATATGTTCCGAAAATGACTTGTATTTTATGTTTTTTATAGGAAACTTGTGAACTAATGCGTTAAAACTTTAATTTTAACTGCATACGAGTCCCGACGTTTTTTATTTGACCGACTGTACGATTGTGGAGAAAATAAAAACTGAGTGGGAATTATAGCATCCATATTATTCACCATAATCGTATACACGCTAATTGTTTTTATCTTAATTAGTCCGATTGTGAGCGTTAATGCAATTAAGTAAAATAAAAACAAAACAGATTAACAATTTTGATAGGTTTAAGTATTCGTGTAGTCTACTTTCCTGATTTATTGTTAAATTCACGATTATTATAATTGCACAAATTAGTTATGACAGCAAGGTATGGAGGACGCGGAACTGATAAAGAGGTTTTCATGTTTTTATTGCCACTTGCTCTTCAAGTCTCATTTAAGCACTTTCGGTAAACAAAGCTAGGCTATGGCAATAGTCATTAAGATATGTTTGAATAAGGACGTTCGGCAGTGATTTTAAAACTTTCAGAACACTTGCTGGTAAGTCAACTTATTATGCCCATATTTTTGCAACAACTTTATATATACATTACATATATATATATACATACACATCCCAAATAAAAGTTAAAAATATATAAAAATCCTTATGTGAAACACATCCCAAATTATAGGGTTGCCTCTGTGGGATTCTCTTCATGTAAATTGGTTGTACAAAAATAAGAGTGTCTTTACCGCATCGCATCCCGGAAGGATACAAAACCCAAATAAAATCTTTTTAATGCACTCACGTAACTTCCTTTACTCTGGGCAATACATCTTTCTCACTTCACATTCTGATAAAGAATATTCCAAAGAGCGCGTATTCCGTTGATTTAGCTAGCCTGAAGCAAAGCTTTATTGTTCACCAGACAAGGCAGAAGATACCTAACCCAAATACAAATGTTGTTTTCGTACGATTTTTCGTTTTGGAGCTCCATAGTTCATAGACACACACACGCAGATATAGTATTTTTGGTTTCAGGAGACCTCAAAACGTGTAATTATGTTAAAACTCGACTCGAACACAATATTTCCGCTACCTTTGATTGGGGCAATACAGAAGTCACTAGAGATAAGAAGTTGTTCCCAGCAACGTAGAATGACCAACTTGAAAATAAATTTGTATGTACTTTAATAATAATGAGAATGTGCACAGATGTTCAGTGAGAAGTTAATGATATTCTTTGACTACACTTAATTCCAAGAGTGAACACTAGACGAGCTAGTGAATAGTACTGTCAAAATTTCCAAGACATCTTTGGACAGCATAAGAAATCCAGGACTGTCCAGGTTAATCCTGCAGGTATGGTAAACCTATTGTGGGTACTTTTTAAATTATAGAAGACAGCGTTTTCCTTTTATTTCTAATATTATGTTTGCAAATTTTTCTCAAGATCGGAATAAAACTCCAATTCTGTATAAAAAGACAAGCAGGCAGAGAGACATACTGTTTTCATTTTCTATTTAAAGTGAAAGAAAAAATTCGTGTGGTGAGATTTGTGGACGGTATACATGTCGATTCTCAAAAAGGGTTAATTGGAATTCAGTGAATTATGGGAAAATACGCGAATCTTAATAGACGCCTGTTCGCAGATGATGTCAGCATTGTACGCTCCAGTTATCCGCTGTAAGGTACATCCGTCTTGGGCGTCAAGGCTTGTTGATTTCACAGGAGATAAGATTATGTAATGGCGGGTATTAACCATTATATCTTCACCACGGCATCTTAGATCTGCCAACCTCGTAACCATATCGCCCCAAGATTCTAACTAACATTTTGCCTAGATTAAAAGTTACATTTTAAAAGATTATTTCTTCTCTAAATCGATTTACAATAGTAATCACAGTAATAATAATAATAATAATAATAATAATAATAATAATAATTAAACCTTTGCTCAGTTATAAGAAAAGACCTGTGAGACTGCACATTCATTCTTTTTCATAACAGTTCCATACAGGCGTAAGGTACACTTCCTATCTGTTACTGAAGTGTGTATATCAACTGTTTTTATTTTCCGCAGTGCTACCATCCAAGAAAATGTTTATAAAAACTGAAGTTACAATTCTGAAGTGTAATTTCATTCAAAATAGATTGTTTTTCTTAACAACCATTGTATTAATGACTATACTTATATTTAAGAGTTTACGATAATTTTATTTAAACTTTAGCAAAACAGGCTACTCTAGTATACAAGATAAGAGGTAGGCTATATTATAAATTGTAATTGACATAAAACTATAACCCTAATGTACCTTATGGTGAAATAGGGCTAAAAGAAATTGTATATTAAATAAATAATAAATAAATAAATAATAAATAAATAAATAAATAATGACTATACTGGTATTCATTGGCAAACATACAATTTTCACTGTGTAATACCGGTTTTTTACAAAAATAAAGTAAAAACAAATAATATGATACAAAGTAAAACGATTTTGCTACTGTAAAAGTACTTCAGTTTTTGTTTAACATGTTTAGGTACCTGAAAAAATCCCAGTACACCCTACCTTCTAAATTTGCAGAACACTAATTTAGCCTGTCCTTAAAAAATATGTTATAAAATTAAACTTTAAATTATCTACTTAAAAACATCAAGATTTCTCGAAACTATGTCCTTGTGCCTTATGTCCTTATGGAACAAGTCCCTTCAATTGTATAGTGAAGAAAGTGTTATAATGCGTGGGTGGGGTAAATAATGGCATCAACAAATTTTGTTGAAACATCAGTTAATTAAGTTTATTTATTGAAATGCAGTCGTTTTGCATGTGTTGAAACTTGGTTTATTGTCTTGAACAAAGTGTTGCATACGAAAGGTTTGTTTACAATTTTTCCACATTATTCTTTCATGAAGTCGCCACCCGAATGAGCACATGCTCTTGGTCGGGGGCAGTTCAGAAGTGGTTACAAATGCATTAAATAAAAATACAAATTGTTCTTAATAAAAATAAATCAATTACATTCGTTTACAGTAATACATAGGAAGAGATTTTTAAATAGGATGAAATAAAAATGAAAATTAAATATTTATGCAATGTTAATTATTATCTTAAATTTGTAATAGTGCAGATTAATTCATTCAGGATTATTTTAACAGTGGAATTGAATAATCTGTAAAAAAAAAAAAATCTAGAAAATTGTTGAGAAGTAGGACATTTAACATTCTTCATATTAACTTACTTCCCTATTTATAAACTTACTACAAAAAGTAATTATAATGATTGCTCCATTATTGGAAGAAGGAAACAGATTTTATTCATTTTCTCAAAAGTATTATTTTATGATTTATCCCTTTTCTGAAATGACTAGTTCAATTACCTTCAAAGAAACGCTTATTCACGCTTAGGCTAGGTTTGAATAGGTTCCTAGAAGTAAATCTTGAGCCTCTTCTAACTCCTTCAAGCTAGATTTTGCAAATCATTACTATATTTCTGACGTATTTTCTAGTAGTGGTTTGTGTAGTATTAATTATTTTCATAATGTTCTTTGATGTGGTTTGTATATCCTGAAAAGTTAATTTGCGTTACATGACGTGTTCTATGCATCATTAGCTTGGCGTGGGCATCGAAGGAGTTCACAGGAATTTACTCTGTTGTCATGACTGAGCACTTTGCATATACAGAAAAGCATTAATTCCGTCTTCAAAACTCACATTTACTGCAATCAAATACGTCAGCATTTTCGTTTCGTTTGTATGATTAATTGGTATGTGGAAAATTTCCAAGAATTTTTTTTATAACTGTACGAGATGTGTAATTTAAACAATTCTACGGACAATAATACACATTACCTTAATTGCAATCGTTTTTTAATATTGCCCTGTTGGCAGAAATATGAATCACTATTAGGCTATTTGTAAGGTTAGTAAAGCTCATAATGATTCCATTTATTACAAGTCTCCAGCTGCACGTAATTGACGTTAGTGTCTAACGAATTCCAGTTTGTGCAAAGTTGTCACGCTTACTGTATATTTTCATATATAAGACGATAGTTGAATCGTTTAAAAAAGTCCAGAAAAGCCGGGGTCGTTTTATAGGACAGATTCTAAGAAAATAGTCAGAAATTTATAAAACTGTTAACCGTTATAAAATGATAGCCTTTATTCGGATGTCAAGATTACATTATCTTGTTATATTAAGATGTTATGTACTATTTGCGGGCAAATGTATACCCCGATTACCGCGAATTTGACGTTCAATTACAAACATGGCTAAAATATGATCAACACCACAAAATGACCAAAATATGACTTTATAAAAATAAAATAAAAACGGTCCGATTAGAATAACAAGCGTGCAATTCGTGTTTATTTTGTGTTTACGGCGAAAACGGAGGTTAGGATAAAATATGACATGTCATAAAGATCCGAACCCTACTCATAATTCTCAAGGTTCTTCTATGGTTCAGAACCAACAGATTAACATTTTAAGTAAACTTAACAATTCGTGGAGGCGCGGGCAAAGAGATTTAAGTCCACCATCCTAAAAAATTGAGATATGTCCATAGAGTTATAGATGAAAATATTCTCTACATTTGTGTTAAGTCCAGCAAGTCGAATTCAAAATTGTACGGTAGTTATGGATGTGTGCCTTTTGAGTTTATCCATCTCGAAAGCTATGTTGGGCTGGTATAGTGTGTTAAGTCACTCTAATTCTCAGTAACAAGAAAGTGGACTTAACTCTCTTTGCCCGCGCACCCCGGAATTATCTGTAGTGGATTACGAAGTAGAGCTTTTTTCCTCGTCTGCAAGAATTGATTGATACAATTGACTCCAAAGGTATGGGGAGCAATCTAGGATTTTAGAAAACAATTAATTGTGTACGGGGGTGTAAATTTGTAATTGTTAAGCATTATAAGTTTCTTTCAAAATCTCTGGCGAACAATTTGACTTGTGTAAAGGTTGAGGATACCGAATGGCCTGAAAGGATGTTATGCACTTATGACTTCTTGCTTGTATTTGACGTGGCCGTGGGAAATTTCAAACAGACCTAGTATATGATTAATACTGGATTACACGTTTCGGTCAGGTTGTTCTTAAGGGAACTGTTCACAACTCCGCTAAATAGGTATAGGTTTGAAACAACTTGCTGTCGCCAATAAGCTGTTCCCCCCCCCCCAGAAATTAACAACTCTTCTGTTGTCGCGTCAGGCATGTTGCTCAATACCCAAATTCCCTATATTGTGATGCAGAACAAAGCGAAGGACGTTGATTATCCGTTATATAAGTAACTGCCATTGCGATTGTAGCAATTAATTCGAAGCATTCTAGTTAGACACTTTCAAATGTCTTCCCAGCAGCGAAGGAAAAAATCCTTTTCTCATCCTGTCATAGAAATCTCTTCTCGCGCTTATAAGCACCTGTTAACTACTGAATAACAGTCATATAACAAAGAAGCCTCGTTGTGAGACTGAAGCCATGTCCCTCCATCCAATTTTTGGTTCAGGTTTCTTCAAATGATCAAACTGGATCGTGTGACATTGACGACTGCCATTGCACACAATTTCATGCAATATTTTCCATCCAATTCTATTAGTTAAAGCGGAATAGAAACGTTTCTAATTTTCTAGCCAAAATCAAGAAATCAACTAACCAATTCTCTTCACGCGTGACCCACGTGTCTTAGAAACAATCAGGATAGATTTGAGGGAAGTAGGATTTGCGAGGGATGATTGGATGGAGTTATCACAGATTAGAGTTGAATGGCGGGCTCAGGTAAGCGCGGCAGTGAACCTTCGGGTTCCATAAAATAGATAATATTGCTTAGGAATTGTCTATTGCCATTGAGTAAGTAAATAATAATAATAATAATTCTTATCATCTATTTGAGGCTAGAAAGCAATTTTAAATTATATAGAATAATATATATTGACATCTGCCTATGGTAGATGACGCAGCGGTCGGGTGGTAGCCCTTGTCCCTTCAGGGCTGTAGCGCCACAGAGTTTAGTTTAGAAAGTGATTTAATGGGTGCTTCCTCGGAACAGCTGATTCTTAGCTTAGTCGGAACAGCTGATTCTTAGCGTAGCGATCATGTGGACATTTACCAAGGAGATAAAATGAAAAATTCAAGTCAAGAAGGTAAATAGACGCTAAGGCAAACTTTGAATTTACAGTAATACCATCTGCAACCATTATTGCAACTGGATACTATGAAAGTAGATTCAGCGGAAAATTACACTTGCATATATGTTACCGGGAAAGTTTGAAATTCAGGCATTATAATATAAAATACTCTATCAGTTGTATAATATTCCGGACAATTTTTGGCAAAGTATAACATTAACAACTTTTTAAAAATGTGTTTTTACAATTTTCCTTCGCAATGTACTATGTATTACCTAGTCATTATGTACAAAGTCAACTCCGTCACGGTAATGTATTTAGATGCAATAAGAAATCTTATTTTTTTAAATTATTTAATGTACCCTATTATACAAATTTAAAAAGCTGTTTTAAGGAAACAAACAGTGATTAAATATGGAGATATCCTCAAACAGTCTGAAATTTTTCAAAAACTGTTTTAAAAATATTAATAGGCTATTTGAGTCCTGTATGTTGCAACAAGGAAGAGTTAAGTGGCACCCTCAATTTAAGGTAGTACAAGTGACATCAGCATAAAGTTTTATTTCAGGTTATAAAACTACTCTGAGATGTGTGAATAGCCGAGGAAAAAATTGGTTTTCATTTTTAAATTCAAGAATAGAAACTGCATTTTTTCCTTGGCTCTTCACTTAACCGAGAGTACATTTACCACATTAAATAAAATTTTCTGCAGTTGTCACTTGTACCACTTTTTTTTTCTAAGCCCTTCAATTACCGATTCTTCATCAAACCAATCCGAACTTGTTGAGATTCTGACTCAGGTGTAACAATCTGTTGCGACGTCTTGAACAACACTAAGGTAAATATTGACTACTTCGCGTGAGGAAAGCCAGTATGTTACTCAACCAAACAGTGTTTCAGTTTAAATACGAAATATGTTAAAATGCTTTACTTGCTTCGGTTTTGTCATTCCATAAAATGCCTACGAAATGTGTAAAGAAATTTATATCTCAAACTTTACCTTATCATTTTGTTCTATTCTTTACAACGTCTAGTCATTTTGATGAATGCCATATTCCAAACATTGCCGGTTAACATATCCTATACATATCGACTGTCATGCCCATTGTACTAGCGATCTATTTTAGTTTCGGGTGTACATCTGACAACATATTGGACTAAAACGCGCTCTCGTGTACAGAAATGCTAAAAGGTAAAACTTTTAGAACAAAAATCGTGGGACAACCAGTTTTACATTTTATAACCACTACGGCAAGCATTCAGTGACCCAAAAATAGTTTTAAAAAATGGGTTACTGTCCTAAAAATAGTTTAAAAATGACACAGTAGGCCTATTTAAAAAATAAAAATAAATTATCCATTATTTCTTATTATTAGTTTTTTTTTAGAAGTAATGAGTTTAGTTTAGAGGGCAATTTAGTTGATGACGGTGGGTTGGATTTAAATGTACAATATAAAACATTCTTATTTTGTTACTAGTAAGTAAATTAATACTAGTTCGACACCCTTCGCGAAAAAAAAGATTATTTCTGCAGTGACATGTTCATCAAATTGCACCTAGCAATCTCATTCAACTCCTATATACAAATGAATGATACAGTGAAAGACCTTCTGATGTATATGAAAACGAGTAACAGTGGAATGCTTCGATGAGTTCATTATGCATATTCTGATTTGTTTCCTGCAGACGTTGTTTTCTTGTAAAGTTATAACAGGAAAGCATTAAAAACAGAAAATAATGAAAAATTCTAAATATAATGTAATGTAGGCCTACCACTTTATTTTTTAAAAAAGCTTTTAAAATTTTCGAAAATGACCATTTAAAAAAAGCATATTTCTTCAAAATTACGGGAAAAAAACAAATTGCCTTTATTTAATCAATGAATTCATGATACACATTTGTATATATTAGAGCCATCTTTCAGCCTTTATATTTTAAAAAAATATGAAAAATCATCTGTAGAAATAAAATAACTTGACAATTGTTTCCGGGGTTCTGCCCAGCGCCAGTCCCGGTTGAAAGAGGATTATTATTGTTATAAGAGGGATAATCAATATTATCCTAAATATGGTCAAACTTTGTTCGATTTGGACGAAACTCACTATACAGGGGATTTCTGGGCCAAGGGAACTCGAATCTGAGGTAGCTTTTACCAGGCGACGCTATCTAATCGTGGTATGTAATTCACGTGATTTAGATGTTAATAAATATAATGATTTAACTATTATGCTCTTAATTTTTAATTTTTGAAATAATTCTCGCGGGCGATCGCTTGATTTTGTAAGTTCATCCTGGACGATTCATTTGTTTAGAATGTCAAGTCCCTTTGACATATGACATTTCCAACCTACACCGAAGAGGGATAATCAGTATAGGCCTAAATATGGTCAAACATTGTTCGAATTGGACGAAACTCACTATACAGGGGTTTTCTGGGCCAAGGACCTCGAATCTGAGGTCGCTTTTACCAAGCGACGCTACCTAATCGTGGTATGTAGTCCACGTGATTTAGGTGTTAATAAATATAATGATTTAAGCATTATGCTCTTAATTTTTAATTTTTAATTTTTGAAATAATTATCGCGGGCGAAGCCGCGGGCACATGCTAGTTCTATATAAGAATATGAAGTGAGAAATATGTATTGTTGGCCATGTATAGAGTAAAGGAATATCTGAGGGGAATATTCGATAAATTTAGGAAATTATTCTTAACGGCGGAAAGTTGCAGTCTGTTTTTTTAGTTTGTCCATGGCCTGCGTTTTTTAGTCGCAACATTCAAAGAAGTGGCTGTAAGGAATTTATAGCATAATTGGCGTAAAAATGTGTCTTGCATTTCTGTACAAGGTTAATATGTGAATACTGGCAACTTTAGCGTTAAAGTATTTTTTTTAAATTTCAGGCTAAGATGCTAACTTTTATTTGGGCAGAGGAAGTTATGTGACTTTCACATCAGATTTTTTATCTCCAATAATAGGCTAAGTTTCCTTCTGTAGCGATTTAACCCACGACCTTTGGAATTGAGGCTACACACAACCAGCAGAGCTACCAAAAGATTTCAACCTTGAAAAAAAAAATCCCTTTAGGCAGGCCTACAGGCGGAGGTAGATTTCGAAGTGCTTTTGGTTTAATTTATTGTCGCTGCATAGCACTCTTCTTCTTTAGCCTTGGCATGGTAAACCTCCAGTAATAAGAACTGAATTCGGTAAAGAGGAAGAGCCTACAATCATTTGTTTTGACAACAAGAATAGGATATAATATTCTGGGAGGCCGTGCGCAAGATCAACAATGAATAAAATTAGCAAAGCCGCTAAACAAGACAGAATTATGATATTATAATAATTCTTTTAAGTGTTATTATTTTCAAACATTAAAATCTCGCGTAATATGAGAGCTATCAAGAAACTATTTATTGATTTGTAGAGTACTCATCAAGAGCTTTTCAACGATACCCCACAAGACGTGGTTTCAAAAGTTTCGAATTTTCATCCCCCACCCCCACCTCCACCCCCACCCTCACTCGAACCCCCGAATCGTTGGTGTCACTGTGAACTCCATAGGGAGTACTCTAATTTATTCAAACAAAGTTTCCCTCTATACTTCATAGGGGCCGAGATATACATTTTTAAAAATTTCAACCCCCTCCCCCGACCACCCCCTTGGGCCAATTTTGCCCATTAACGAACTTGTCCGAACTATTGGGCCTAGAAATAACATAATAAAATTTGGTTCAAATATCTTCAAAATTACGGCCGCTATCGTGTAAAGATATATATAAATATATATATATATAAATATATATATATATAAATATCACAAAATTTTTTTTTGAACGGGCGGTGGTTTCGTACTTAGGGGAGCATGAAACGTAAAGATATGAAAGAATTTTTCGAAAATCATAAAGTGGTATCCATTGCAATAGGTAGATTTTTCTTCGAAAATCTACCTAAAAAAACGCTCACATGTCTATTAAGCACTCTATACAGAACCGGTATTAGGACTATTGTAGCATCGTTTGTCATAACGGTGCATGCATGTCTTTCTCAACAGAATGAGTTGCATCTTACGTCATTATCACATGCTAATTAGATGATACTTTAGAATTTGAATCGGAAAGTTTTCTCTGTTCTGGGTATTCTTTTATTTGCACCTGTCATTGGTATGATGTGAAGTTACATAACGGTCATGATCCTGAAACACACGCGATCGTCTCTCTGCTGATGCTCTTTACTAGGGCTGTACAACTGGCGGCCCGTGGGCCGCATGCCAGCTGTCAGAAGTTGTAGACTAATTTCGACCCGCGGAACGAAAAATTTGTATAATTACTTTTTTTGTTGACAATGTTGAAATTTGTTGTTTTTTGTTTGTTTGTTTGTTTTTTTGTTTGTTTGTTTTGTTTTTTTAACCCTACACCGCCTTCGGTACCCTCCACCATATACCATAATCCGGTCCCAACAACTTTTTAGCGCTTGTGTTCTATTGCGCTATTGTGTTGAACTATTTGATTTTCTAGTTGATCCATTTCTTCAAAAGGAACAAAATTGAGACTTTTCAGACTCTTTTCAGATGAAACATTTTCCCAGCTGAAAACTTTCGCTCTCAGATCACTTCAATGTTTGGAAGGACGCATTTTTGTAAAAGTGCATTTTCGGGTATGGAATTTATAAAACAATATATCTCAAAGATCGTCTTTATTAAGTGCCAGAATGGTACTAAGATTCTATGGTGGAGGGGAAAATATCTGTCAGTCTGTCCGTCTGTCTGTCCGTGTGTCTATACTAGCGATAACTCAAATACGCTTTATCGGATTATCTGTCCATCTGTCCGTGTGTCTATACTAGCGATAACTCAAATACGCTTTATCGGATTTCATGTAACTTGGTATACGCATTTATAACGTCCGTGGGAAGAAGCCTATTGATTTTGGACCAAATCGGTTGACTGGTACTGGAGTAAAGCCCAATTTAGCGCCTATTTTATGCTAATATATTAGAAAGAATGTCAAATGCAAATCAGTTCTCATGATAACATATTGTTTTACAGTGTTCATATACGGTTTTGGAAGTTGCAATGCAGTTAGCTTTGACAAATAACACTACCCACATATTCCTTCACATATGCTTATCAAACTTTAGACCTTTGTCCTTCCGTAAGCCCTGCTTATGAATCGATCTGGAGCTTAACTCGGAAATTGATTACAAAAATAACTTATTTTCTATATATCGTAATTGCAATTATCACTGATTAAACAAAAGCATTCTGGCACTTCGTTACATCAGTTTACCTGATTTTTTTTTATCTTACTGAGATTCTAAACTACTAGTATAGAAGCGGGCATGCTGAGTCAGAGCATACTCAGTGATCTCATTGCAGTGACGGATCCAAAGGCGCCGTAGGGGCTGCGGTCCCCAGATTTTTCTTTTACATCGATTTAAATATTTTATTCGTCGAAAATAATTACTTGTGACCGATCACCGGCGAAGAAGCAGTGGTTTAAATGAGAGTGTTCACATTGGGTCACAAGTGACGGTCACCGTATTTCATGATTGCCAACAATGCAAGTTGTATATACATAATTCAGTTGTATAATGGAGCTCAGTGAAACTAGTTATCCAGCCATGAGTTTAGATTTGATTAATACTGAAGATTTTATAAGTGAAGTGGAATGTCGACCTATCATTTGGGATGTCAAAAGCGATTACAAATTGTTTTGTCATGTAGCTACTATTGGCAATACTAGCGGTGACAGTCACAAGTGACCAGGTGTGTTCACTGCAAAAACCGGTGAACGTCACAAGTGACTGTGTGAAAAGGCCCTTAAAATGCTTTTCGTATTATTGAAAGCATTTTTTGGATGAAGTAAAATTATTACTTGTTAAAGAGTACATCAATGAGATACCATTTTTGGTTGCAGTAAAATTATTATTATTATCCCGATAGTCCGAAATAATTGGGACTAGACCCATTTCGGATTAAGCAATAATAACGTGTGATTACATAAATGTGTATTACTATTAGGGCCCGGATTTGTAGGCTTTTATAAAAAGTATTTTATCCTTTTATTTTCGTGGAATAGCCCTTTTTAGGCTTTAAACCAGGTATGGGCAACCTTTGGAAAGATGCGGGCTAAACTTTACGATATTTATGAAGTCGCGGGCCATAGATAATAGGTATTTGTGAAAAAATAATCATGATACGGTTTTTTTATATTTATAAAATATAATGCTAAAGTTACATGAATGAGAACAATATCGAACTCATTATGTATTTACTTACAATCAGCAGAAATGAATGAGAAACTTGAGCTTGAAATTGACAAACAGGATAATAAATGTTGGCATCAATCCCACTAATACACAAGCGCAGAGTGTTTTCCAAATTTTCATCTGTAAGTGTCGTTCGATACTTTGATTTATTAGTTTTCATCATGAAAAAAACTGTTCACATTTATAAGTACTTCCAAATGCACTCAGCTGTGGGTACTTTTCTTCGGCAAGGTATGTTCTGTAGAAATCACTTAGCTCCACGTCTTCAAATTTTGACTTTAAATGTGTGTCTTCCTGAAGCTCGATCAACTCCATTTGCAGGTGTGTCGAAGCCTTCTCGACGTCACTTTTCATCGGAGTAGCAAAAAGGTTAAAGCAGCTATCCAAGTTTTTGAAGTCTGAAAATCTATTAAAAAATTGCCCCGACAGTGATTTCAGTTCTTCAGCATATTGAGTGTAATCAATATTTTCGTGACTGGATAGTGTTGAAAAATGATAACAGCTTCCAGATCGCATTTTTGTTTCCCACAAGCGAATTTTGTTCTGGAACGCTTTCACATGGCTGTACAATTCGTTTACCAACTGACCTTGTTTTTGAAGCTTCAAATTCAACTCAATCAAGTGACCCGTGATGTCAATTAGAAATGCTAGATCACATAACCATTTCTGATCACTAACTTCAGGCAAAGGTTTTTCTTTGATTTCCATAAAATAAGCTATTTCCTGTCTAAGATCGTAAGATCTTTTCAGCACTTTGCCTTTGCTTAACCATCTTACTTCGCAACAATATGTCACCATGTTCCGAAGAGAGGTCATCCAAAAATGCTTTGAACTGGGGATGGTAAAGCGCATATGATCAAATAATATTAATGGTCTTTATTACCACATCCATGACGTTCTGCAATCGAATGGACTTAGAACAGAAGTTTTGTTGGTGGAAAATACAATGTAGGTTTATTAAACCATCTTTTTACACGTCCGAGTCAATTGCGTTTTCTGTGCATGTTCCGCGGGCCGGATCAAAAGTCGGAACGGGCCACATCCGGCCCGCGGGCCGGACGTTGCCCATATATGCTTTAAACAAACGATTTTAGCAGTCTTAATAAAACATATGAGTAGCCTACTAATATTAGGCTAACACCGAAAATTGAATTATATTTTTGACACATTCATTCTAGTTTTTTTACAAAATAAGTAAGTAACTATTCCTTACATCGGCCCTCGAAAAATAGCATAAACAATTGGGCAATTATTCAATACACCACTCAATTCCTTTCCGATTTACAAAAATAAGTAGACTTGGAGTGTCACGAATTTGTTCCCTTTATACTTCTCTGTCGTTTTGTCAGCAACTTATTATTTTAAAGTTGACACAACAATGGATTAGTCGCAGATTTCTAAGTATTACAGACGGATCAAGTTAAACATTTCCTGCGACGGCGATGTGGCATATTTAAGTTCGGATTAAAATGCAGCACGCATTAATGAGTGCACTATGGACACTCGAGGGAAATAAACAAGTTCAACAAAGTCAATTTCCAAAGATGTTGTTGATATTTTTAACAAGTCCTGAAGATGGGAATCGGTAAGTCTGTTTCTTTGTGAAGATTTAATTGCCTTCATAGAGGAAAATGTGGATTCACACTACAGTTAGTACGGGCTTCCAGATAGGCATGGAAGCAATTCTTCAAAACTATCCATAACGTAAAACTATAGATAATTTAAATATTATTAATTAACTTTGTCATGGGCCACACAGAAAGGGTCAAGGGCTGCATGCGGCCATCCCTGTTATAAAATGATTGATTTCTTATGAACTATTTCAGACCAGCATTTACTTAAAGTTAAATTTAGCCTGATATTTGATAAATGATTTTAACTTTTATGTAATAACTTATGTAAAACCCAAAAATGTCTCAACAGAACTAAAAAAACTTTACCATAAACTTAAGAGTTTTAGTCTGCTGAGAAATTTTAAAGAATCGCACTATGGGTCTTAAAACTCATTTTGCACTTGATTTTTTTTTCGGGAAGGGCCCGCGTACCTCTCTCTTTGTTTAGGGATATTCCATACCCCCCCACCCTCAATAATTGCAAACTTTCCTTTATATCGCCCCCCTTCAGTAAGTTCTGGATCCGCCAGTGATCGAAATGCACTGTTATGTAAAACGTGGATTAGACTACAATAACCCAGAAATGTATTGAATTGCTTTTATGTAAGAAATATACAACTTGAATGATCTGACAGTCAGCTCCCCTTCTTTTCAGGACGTCCTTCCCCTCTCTTCAGTTCGCAATACATTTCGCACACACGTATGGCATTCGCAATTGTTGTGAAGGAATAAAAGGGCGGGACCAGAAAGGCCTCGGAGTGCAGTTTATGTTGTGACATCGCTACAGCTATTAGTGCAGATGAGTAAGTAACGATTAAAATTGTATTATGCCAATAAATGTACAGTAGAATTCCAATTATCCGGGTTAATTGGGACCGTAGTCGATCCGGAAAATCAAATATCCGGATACTTGAATAAATCATGCAAAAATTACTTTTCTTAAAACTACATTGTACAGTACTGTTGTTTCATAAAGCGTCGCATCTTGAACTTACCGGTCAGAGTCAGTAGTTTTTCTGACAAACTGTCAATTTTGTATGCTAAAAGTTTTGCTTTTTCGCAAATAAAAAAAACTGTAAGTACAGTATCGGCATCTTAACCAAAAAGGCCATAATAAGTCTCAAATAAACTAAAATGGTTATATACGAAAATCACGTAATAAAGAATGGGCCTATCTTAAAAGTTCCTGCCAAATACATCATCTTATCGTAACGAAAACGTGTTAAGTTCCACACACCCGAAAAAATATAAAAGAAATAAAAACCAACTTAACATAAAAAAATAAAAATACAATTCCGAGGGATCATAAACATGGTGCAATTTAAGTAGTTGAGATCCATAAACTGTTGATAATCAACTAAAAATTTTGAACACGGTCTCAAAGCGATCCGGATAATTGGCGGTCCGGATAATTGGAGTTATACTGTAGTAAAAAATTGAAGTAACGCTGGTTATTGATGTAACTTTATGCAGCTGGGCTTGCGAGCATAAATATTTTGGGCCCCCAGTTACTGTTTAATGTACACAGAAAAAAAATCTTATTCATTACGTATTCCTAAAAGAGATTGTTTTAAAAAAACTAATAATTATGTAGCGGTATTTTTTATCCTGCCAAATACTGTATTTATATTTTTTCTCTAACTCATAGCCAAGCTCTACAACTCAAGAAAATTAAAAACAAATGACAGGATTTTTTTTTCTGAAAAAATTACGAACAGGAATGTCTTTGTAAATTTTACTACTGTTTTTATACCTATTTTCACGTCAAGTCGATCTGAACAATCGCTTTTACTTTCTGGACTTTTTTTTAAAGGAAAACAATTCAATATTCCTGTATGTAGGCGAACTTAAGATCCTTTGCCTTCTCAATTTCAATACTCAAAAGCCTATGTTGATTCATGGTACTTCTTAAATAGTTTTTAATTAATGTCAACTTTTAAAAGGATATTTCAGCAGTAAATCAGTGTGAGGAATAAAAGAAACGCAATGCTTAGGTCTGGCAAGCGTGATGCTAGATGCGAATACATCAGATTTATGTGCGTTGATTCAAAATAATTGAATATTCTCGACGGTTGGGCCCCTTCTGGACATCGGGCCCCGTGGATTGCGGGGATTAAGTTACGCCACTGACGACGGTAGGTTACTTTTTTCAAGCAACGGATATTATATTTTCCCCGCCAAATTTACCCTCTGCCTTCAATTGATCGAATATATTGAAAGCATTATTAATTATTAGGGCAAGGTATTTGATGATATTGCATCTTTTTTATATGAAGGATAAAAGATATCTCGAACATATATATAAAAGAGTATCATGAAATAATTAATTAAATAAGGGCAATTTGTTTTTACATTTTTTGCTTTATATTGCATTTTTCGTCATTTTCAAGAGATAGGTCATTTTTTGGCAATTTTTTGGTCATTTTCTGCATTTATAGGTCATTTTCGGCGTTTTTAGATCTTTTTCGGCGTTTTTAGATCTTTTTCGGCAGTCAGTGATAAAGCGAAATAAGGTTAAAATTTTAATTAAGTTGTCTTCAAGCCTCCTTAATGATTGACAAAATCCTGATTCTTATTCATTCATCAACAGCTATGTCATAATTTAGAGTTTTCATAATCTGCAAAATTTATAGACTAATCTCATGACTGGCCTCCACTGCCTTAGTTCTTTTATTCATAACTCCAGTATTAAGAACGAAGTTCTTTTGTTTTGCACTTTTTCAAATGTTAGAAGTCAGTGGCGGCCATGCCCTGGGAGATTTTATGCTGTAACAGGAACAATTTAATCCAGCGGCCACCAACTCGTTGCACATTGAGTACAGCAGTCAGTGCTAGCTTACTCATTGCTCGCTAGAATCATATACTGTGCACGCACCGCTTGGTATACTCCCTCTCTTGAGTTCAGTGGCGGCATGCTCGTAGGCTTTTGAAACGCGGATTTCAGAAATCATATTGGAATATCAAAAGATGATTGTTGTTGAGAAATGTTTTTTACATTATTATTTCATTGTCATTTACTTATGTTTTCTACACAGAACATTCGTGAAGCCTTGATGTTTGTAACAATGCAAATAATGTAAAATATATTCTTAGGAAAATAATACAGACAAATTAATTCAGTAGTTAGCCTACGAACATAGTTGAAACGTTCCTGACTTTATTCAATTCTATAATAATTAAATTGTAATGCCACAAGTTCTGTGAAATGAAAACAAAATCTAGACTCATTCCTTTAAATGACACTCTTCCACATCTACATTACTGAACATAAATATTAATACTAAAGTTTTATTTGAAACAAAATTCAGCAGTATTTAAGAAAAACTCAAATAAAGCATTTCACACTACAAAATCACTCAGTAGTGGAATCTACTCGTAGTCTTCTTGATTTTTGTTGTCTCTTTTGACGCACTAGTTTTTCAACATCTGGAACCAATGTTTGTGAGCGGCCAGTCTAAGTTCACATTTCAAGTTTTCATCTGACAATTGACTTCTGCTGCGGGTTTTGTTTACTTTCATCAGTGAAAAAAACTGTTCACATATGTATGTAGATCCGAACATAGACAAAATCCTAGCAGCATGTCGATGCAGGCGCGGGAATTTAGTTCGGGGAAAATCCGAATAAAAGTCATTCAAACTTCTTCTATATTGGTATTTATTTCTAAGCTCACGATTGCATTGCAGGTCGATAGGCTCAAGCTGCAGTTCAGATGGAACACTATCAACATCTGTAGAATAAGGCTCGGCAAATATCTGGAAGTTAAACTTTCTTTTTGCATGCAGAACTTTGGCACAAACTAAACATTTCGCCATTCCCCCACTTTCTATAAATAAGAAACTCTCTTCCCAAACAGACATAAATGTAGGGGTCGATGGCCTACGTATTGGATTACGTTCTAAACCCGACATACTGCTTGGAAGCTGCGAAAGAGACGATCCACCTCTGCCGACGGAACCCTGTCTCAGACGCTGAAGTCGCACGGAGCAAGCCAGCTTGCTCGCGCTCAAAATACAGCGAGATGGAGACCACTGATTTAATCCATAGAGCAAAAATCTTCTAATAAAAGTTGCTACTCTATGTCCCCTCTATACACAGGTAAAATATTTCGGTGTTATTAATTAAAACTCTGTATGTAAATGCATATCTGTTTATGAAGCTATTATCAATGGCATTTTGATTCTTTGTTATTAAGTATGTGTAGAAATGAAGAGTGTTTTGTTCACGCTCCATGTTTATGTTTTTATATCGTAGAGTTAAATTGGGCATAATATGTATTGTGATAATTTTCTATATTATCCATTTTTTATCCGTGGAATAAAATCTCTCCTGTGGGGAAAGCAGAAATATTGTCTTACCAAATAAATACCAATCTTTTTTAATAGTGAACGATGTTTTTTTTAAAGCCCTTTGCATTTAATAAAATAGGGTTTTAGTGTATTTTTGTACGGCACAATATTCTGTAGTCTATTAAAATAAAATCGTAGGGTGTTCCTCGAATGTGTTTTATAAATGTTTAAATTCTTTCCAATATCCGTTTTCGAGAGACAGAATATACGAAATTTTTAGACTTCATGTCTGACTGTCTGTCATACTGTTAACAATGACCTTTCGGCTGATCTTCAATCAATGAGCAATCTTATTTTGATTTCGTACATTCAAGTGAATATTAGAAAAATTAAGTTCCGCAGCTTTTACATTCCTGTAAATCTTCAGACATGACTCTGTTACGTTTACGCATGCATAAATGCCATTGAACTTAGCCGGGATCAAGCCCGAAGGAACTTCTAACAGTAATCCAGTGTATTACAACTCATTCACTCAGGGCGACAGAAAAAAGAAACGCAGAGGAAGAAGAAAAGGAAAGCAAGAAAAAAGATGAAAACAAATGAAAAAAATAAATAAGAAAGAAAAACAATAGAAAAGAGGACAAACAGTAAGAGGAACAATAGCAAAAAGAGGATCAAAGGTAGGAAGAAGAAAGAGGAACAAAAGGAAAAATTGAAAGAAAAGAAAAATAAGGAAAAAAAGGTGAAAAAGAACAGGAACAAGAAAAGGAAGAAATGAACGCTAGTTAGAACCAGAAAAGAAGAGAAATAAAAAGATAGATAGATAGAAAGAAAATTAAGTGAAAATAATAATAAACTCTATTGTGAGAAAAAAATATTAAAAAAGAGAACAGATAATAAAAATGTTATTGTAGGGCAACATAAAAAAGGAATAGGAAGAAGAAAAGAAAAATAATAAAATAAAAGGGAAAAGAAATAAGAAGAGCAAATAATGACAAAAGAAGAGAGGAACGAAAAATGTAAAGAAGAATAAGAGCAAAAAAGTAACAAAATTAGGTAGAAGAACAAAAGATGAAAGAAGAGCAAAAGGAGAAAGTGGAGCAAAAGAAAAAGACGGAAAAAGGAGAAAAGAACAGGAAAAGATGAGAAATTAAAGATTAGTAAGAACTAGGGCTGTACCGATTAATCGATTAATCGGCCCGATTAATCGATTAAATATTTAATCGTCGACCAATTACATTTTCCGATTAATCGGTTTACTCGAATTCTGAAAAACATTTTTCGAGAAATGGGTCAAATGACTAAACTCCTTTCTCAGTGCGAGTGAGAGAGTTTTTAGTGCTGCCGGTATTATTGTAAAAAAGCTACGATCGGCTCTTGAACATTCAAATATCAACAAACTCGTGTATCTCAAGTCTTGGCTGAAAAAGTAATCGGAAATGTAAGTTTTGTATATATTTCTTCACTAGTTAACTAATAATGGTAATTCATTTATTCAGGATTTCTTCTGATTAAACGTGTAAAACAATATTAAATGTACCCTTTGGTTTCGTTTAAAATACCGACCTGTTTGTCGATTAATCAGTCGATTAATCGATTAAAGTCAAGCGTTAACTCGATTAAAAATTTTAATCGATTTTCAGCCCTAGTAAGAACCAGATAAAGAAGGAAAAAATTGAAAGGCAAAAAAAAAAAAGTTAATTGAAAAAATAATAAGATTTTAAAATGAAGAAAAGCTGGAAAGATAAGAGATATTGTAATAGTGGGTTTGAACTTCGCACACTGGTTACGTCTAAAGTTCGCTGTGTGGCTGAGGTGTAAGAAGAGGCAGACCGCCAATCCGTTCCATTCATGACTTGGAGTTGCTCCTCAGCTGGAGTTGTCTTCGCGGCGTCCTCGCATGCGGTTGTGTTGTGTTTGTTAACCAGTGAGTGAAGTGTGTGTTGTGTCTTATGCAGTCTTCAGCACGCAGGTATGTCCACGTGTGTACGTTACCATAGTCACTAATCCATAGGAGACCAGTAGCGGACACAGAATTTTATTTCGGGTAGGGATTTGAGGAGAAAACTAAGAAAAAGTTCCCTTATATTTATATCTAGTGTATAAAACTGTAATCGTACCTGTAGTTTTGTATGACTGTGAAACGTGACCACATTGAAGGAGGAATACAAGTTAAAAGTATTTGAAAATAAAGTTTTAAGGAAAATATTTGGACCAAAAAGAATGGGTGTCAGGGGAATGGAGAAAACTCTACAACGATATACTTTACAGTCTGTTTCATTCTCCTAATACAGCGAGATTAATTAAATGCAGATGGTTAGTATGGGTTGAATATGTTGTTCGAATGGGAGTGGAGAGGGGCATTTAACAAAATTTTAAAGGGAAGACCAGAAGGAAAATGTCCATTGGAGGGACCGAGACGAAGATGGGATGATAATGTTAGGATAGATCTAAGAACAACTGACAGTAGAAATTCGAACTGGACACAGTTGGCTATGGACTAATATTTTCAGTATTATAAAATCCACTATCCTCTCTTTTCAATTGATGAAAAATAAGTAATTTACATATTTCCGAACACAGATATAAAAAGATACGTAATATATGCAGTTCTGATTCGCATTTATAGCCTATTATTTTTAATTTATTTTTTCAACTTTCGGGGGGATTATCCCCTCGATCCCTCCGCCACTGTAGGAAACTCTCAAATTCAATGTCGAATTTTCTGCATTAAAAACGTTTTATGGCTCTCTTGAGTTGAAAGTACTATTTCGAAAACAGCTGTGTCTGCAGTGAGTGAACCTGCTAACAGCGTAGTTCAATAAAAGAAAATTATATCAAAGCAGAATTGTATATCTGGATTAGATTTTCTGGGGAAATGACATGATAAAGGTTGGCGATGACTTCTACTAAATTTATAGGCCGGTGAAAACAATTTTTTTTTTCGCGATGATTTGTGGGACCTAGCAGATTGTATTGTTATATGGGGGTTATTGTTATATTGAGGGGCTGTTATTTGCCTCATACTAGGAAGACTACAAGCATATTACTTTATAATACATATGATAATTCAAGGAACAGACGTATAAGAAAGCTAAAAATAATTGTTCACAAATTGAAATCTTAAAGACCGCATAAGCCTATGCCAGAAATTCCGGAATCTTAGAGAGTGGGAAAAGGGAAGAAAAGCAAAATCGCCCTATAGCTAAGGCAGAACTAAAATCATGTGCTCGGAATGATTTAACTACACGTGGGCATTTTGAAGTAGCAACCGACCTCACCTAAGATATTTCTGCACATGTAAGGGATGATTTTACCCTCAATGGTCCTATTTTCTGCCACCTACTTAACCTTACTCTTCTTGAATTTCTAACGAATGTAGACCTTACAGTTATCAGACCCTTAGAAGATAAATCTTGATGGCTGGAATGGACACTAATCTGATACCAGCTCCCATTCACAATGCTAAAATAATGATTTACATTACAATTTAACACCAAAATATTATTATAAAAGGATGTTCATAAAATAGCTTCATCGTCGTACTTAATGAAATTGAACGTTATTAAGATAGGAAATTCGCCAGAACCAAAGAAAAATATTGCTAAATGCGGATTTATCGTTTTATCGATCTTCCTTATAAGGAGGTTGGCCTGTATATACAAAGAGGATATAATATATCTATTCCTGGATGAGATCGTTATCGAAAATGTCAACAGTGAACCCTTATCGTAATCGACAGTAATGGAAGAATTTAAAGACAACTGACGCACAGAATCCGGGCTATCAGTACTACCACCTGTCAAACCACTTTAGCTCAAAATGATAGCTTACGAGGGGAAAGGGATGGTAATATTTCATAATAATCTTCTCTGTATTAGGCTACAGCATGAATGAACATATTATCAGTTCGTTACGAATATCAGGATCTTTTGCATACCAATGCAATTGGATAGGAGGGGCGGTATGTTCTAGACACGGTTGCCTATGAAATTCTTTTCTCAATTTTAGAAATCCCCGTAAAACTATCAAAAGAAGGTAAATATAGGCCTATGCTTGACACACAGCGTACCACTAGATTATTATTAATGTTCATTGCAGTGAGAAAATTATTATAGGATAGTAAAATATAATATAAGTGTCCACCTTATACCCTCATTTAAAAATAATATGTTCGACGGTTTGCCTTTAACTCCTAGAGTTTTATTCTTTTAGTACAATGTTCCTAATACAATATATAAACCTAGAATTCCCTGTACAAATTACGTACCCTATCCATACCATACCACGAATCCCACCGAAATTCGTAACTACTAAATGCAGTATGAGTGTTATTGCTTTTTGGCCTAAGTCTAATAAATAACATAATACTGAATATACACACCACAAAACCTGAATTAATGGTCTTCAAGTACATAATGATTAAACAAATAAGTAATTTGAAGTTCTAACAAAATGATTTCATACTCGCTGCCATAGAACCTTAGGACAGTGACATTGTGTTGATATATAACTATTTAAATTGACTATAAGCACAGATTTTTGGGGAACTACTCAGCCAACCTCGCCGCGGTGTCTCCTGGGTAACACTAATAGGCTGATCAACACCTAATTACCTGATCAGACGTCCCTCTCAATATGCTGGGCAGCAATTCGTACTGTACGTGCCGCAATCCATATGAGTCGCAATTTGTACGTAAATTTGAAACCTGACATCAACTAAACTTTACCTTATGGATGAGGCCACTTGAAACACTTAAAAACCAATAATAATAATAATAATAATAATAATAATAATAATAATAATAATAATAATAACAATAATAATAACAATAATGATGATGATGATGATGATAATAATAATAATAATAATAATAATAATAATAGGACTCCTGCGAGACAAAATTTGGCAAACCAGCGACAGGTATAAGCCAAAGTATCAGTACACAACCATCGTTAAATAAGCATAACAAACGCATATTATAAATTGCTAGTTCTCTTTTTATGTTGCCTAGCTAGTCACAATCTCCGGTGTGAAGCTATTTGTTTACCAAGCTTGAAATTCTACATTTCTCCTTATTGTCTCATCACTTTCACTGCATAAACTGAGTTTCATTTTTATGTACACAGATCTAGTTTTACTACCAATTACTACATACGTGTGAGCCCATTTTGTGTGAACTGTATTACAGCCTGTTAAATAAAACCAGAGAAAGCTACAGGCAAGCATGACACAATAGTGGAACAAAGTGCATTTTGCCGCCAATCTTGCGGTAGTTGGACGCTAAATTAGGTTTGGAGTAGGCTAATCTAGTTGACTAAGCGAAGCGACCGTAACTCCACCGTTCTGCGTTTCGATCAAACGCGTAGTTCGATTATGTTACGATCTGACATGAATGTTCCTTGAAGTCATTAGAAAGGACGTATCTCTAAGGAATAGTATTTTTTTTTTATCGTTACAAGATAGTGTACAGTCGGTCAAATAAAAAACGTCGGGACTCGTATGCAGATAAAATTAAGTTTTAACGCATTAGTTCACAAGTTTCCTATAAAAAACATAAAATACAGGCCATTCTCGGAACATATGAGGCCATGCGACAGGAGGGGAAAAAAAATGAACAAGGGAAAAAATGAACAACGCAACACACGATATTCAACTCAATGTATTGTCATAATTCATTTTGCTTTGTGTCATCGCCACATACAAATGCTAAAGTGAGAGAAAGTGTAGTTAGGGTTGTAATTGACCTGCATTTTTCGGCCTCTGAAGCAGCGAGAAGGTTCCATATTTATGAAAGAGCAGCTCAGAGGTGGGAACTTCACTATAATGCGACCGGAAGTTTTCATAGGAAACGTGGATCTGGCCGGGCGCGTATTTTGCTAGATTGGTTGCGGAAGTTGAGCGTAAGTTATTGATTTTGCACTAAAAGTATCGGTATTATAAAATAAAATCCTTAAAAAATGCTCCTGGAATAAACATATTCCTCGCGAATCTATTAATTATTAATATTATAAAAATTTGCAACCAAGAATATGGCGGATTTGAGGCATATAGCCACAGCCTTCTATACATGTTTGTTTTGGAACAAAACTGAATAAATAATTAAGAAAATACATGGATAGACAAGAGGCATGTGTGAACCTAACCTTAGGTCTTCCTGTAGGCCTACATGCGTATATGCTTGTTCGTGATACTTTATAAAATAACGCCCGACGTTTTTTATTTGACCGACTGTACGTTTAAATAGTTCCGTTTCATGTAATGTTCAGCTTCTTATAACGATTCTAGCCAGATGGTTCATGCTATAAAATTTGAAGGCTACTTCCGCTCTCAAGTGTAAAATTTTCTACAAATTTGTTCCTATTACTTGCATTCTTGACGTAATTTTAATGGTTTATCGGCACTTCATGTCTGTAAATTTGTTTGTTACTCAGTTACTACCAATCGTGGTTTGCCCGGTTTCGCTGAATGCAGTCCACAGTGCATGGAATAAAGAAAATATCTAAGGCTTGTTCACTACTAAGAGTCTGCTGAAGTCTGCTAAAATTTGCCATGGAGTCATGATATAGAAGGAAACTAATCGAGTAAGAAACATTTTCCCCTCCTTTCTTGCCACAGGTCGCATTGAACCTGTCTGAGGTCCATATCTGGCCCGCGGGCCGTACTTTGCTTATCACTGTCCTAAGTATTCCATTTTTAACTTTTTAACCGTCCAATTTTCTATCTTCAATACTGAAAAAGATCTGTTCTCTGCACTTCGGTCTTGGACTGAATTATTATTTTTTGTTTGTTTGGGGTGTCTCTACAATCCCTACAAAAGACCACTCGAATTCTGTTCTAGTCCGTACGCAAGCAATAAGCAAGCAATGAATAGCAGATTTCTACCCAGCTTCCGCTAATAACGAAAGCAAGACATTTCATTGCTCGTAACCTTCTTGACTTCAAGTTCACGGATGATATATGTTGTGGCATGACAAATATAAATAAAAAATGTCCCAACAAATCATTGGAAATTACTATTTACTAATAAGTAATATCGATAACAACATTGTGTCGAATTGAGTCCGAGGTCTGATGCTGTTTGCTGTAAATAGTTTCCAGTCCTTTCTGGGATGTAAATCGTGACGATACAGAACATTGTTATTTATAGACACAACTGATAGTATATAAAATCACGCCAATACTGTCGGCCTGGGTGGCGCAGTCAGTATCGCGCTGGTCATCTGTGTCCAAGTTTGCGGGTTTGATCCCTGCCCAGGGATGGCATTTATGTGTGCATAAAGCTGACGGACTCATGTCTGTGTATTTACGGGCATGTAAAAGAACTCCTGCGGGACAAAATTCCGGCACACCGGCGACGGTCACAGGCCTAAGTAGCAGTACATCCCCGTCGTCAAATAACCATATACCAACCAACCAACAACGTCAATACTTAATGAAAACGGATTCTTAAAAACCGTGTAGAATTCTTAACATTATTGTGCTTTTTATTTTTTTTATTTTCAATAAGACAGATGAACTAAACAGTACTCAAGGGATTAAAATGTATTTTAATAATTTATTCTCATAAAGGTAATACGCATATTGCGTTAAAGGTGGAAATGATCACACAATAAGGAACGCAAAATTACATATAATTATCTTTTAAATTGTATAAGTTATGGTGTAAACAGTAATGAAGAATACAGTTTCGAGAAAATAAACCATATGTGACTGTACCAGCGAAAGCCATCTTTAAGTTGGTAAACAATTAACAGTAGAAAATTGATATCAGGGTGTATTGGCTTCATTCTTGTACTCCATTCTCACAACAAACATAACGGCAGCATTGCCAACCATATTATTTTCAGTTTGAAAAGAGGTATGCACCTTTAGAAACCCATCCATAAGTCGCAATGAAAATTTAAGGTAGTCCCTAATGTTTTCGTTTTGCTTTCCGTGAAGAAAGAAAATAAACTTAAATAGGGGCGTCAAAAACATTTGCTATGCTATATTAATGTAGTTGGATATTGACCATGGTGTTATAGTATTACGAAACTGATGTTTAAAACAAGGAAAAGTTCGTTATCTTAGGAGATCAATTGCCATAAATTTTATTTTTTGTACAATAATGTTTCAGAGGTCATAAAAAATCAATTTTTGAGCTAGAGGTGTAATTTATTTTTTAGAATGCTCAAAATTTTATGCTGAAGTTGAATGCATTCACATCAGAAAATTTATTTTTCCGGCTTATGGTCGGGTTTCCCTGACAAGGCCACATACTTATTTAGAATATCATGCATATTCGGCTTCTCTCATTTAGGGGTTACACATACACAGAACATGTAAATACATTTATAAAAAAGATTCAAATATATACACTTATAATTATTACATATATCGATAAATTAACACTATTCTATGAAACATCTATAACATCTTGTCATGCTGGAATTACCCTCTTGCTTCCACCATCAGCCAAAAGATTGTAATTATTGTTGACTGACTCTGGCTTGTGTCTGCACCCTAGATAATACTTGGTCGGTATTACAAATATATTGAACTTCGTTCCACATATATAAAGGTCAAGTTCATAACTTATACGTTAAAATTAACATAACGAAAACTTATTAAATATTATTTTTTCACCCTTAAAAGTGTATGTAACTCCCTAATAAAATATCCCCCTTTTTACCAAGAGATTTCAAGTAACATAAAGCAGCTCGGATAGGTACGAAGATTTATAAATTGAACTTTAAAATTAGCATTCTTACTATAAGATTTTATACGTATTTTCCACGCTCTTTTCTTAGATATAAAACGTTATTTTCTATGCTACATCAGAAGCGAGCTAGCTGGTGGGAAAGGTACCTTGTGTTACTATGGAATTATGTCAAGAGCATTAAAATTAACTTTTCCCCTCCAAATCATGATTTTGAAACTGTAAGTTATATTAAACAGGCGGTAAATTTTTGTGTTGCTATGCGAAAAATATTACAAAGCGTATTAAACGAAAGAAGAATACAAAGCATTTATTTAAAAAAAAAAAAAAAAAAAAGGAATTCAAGTGATACAAACAGAACACAATTCTTTTAGCCCTTTAACTTCCATATTTGTTATATGTGCGCTTTACTTCTGATGCACAGATTTGGCAGTTCTACAGAAGAGAATAGTGCTAGGACTCCCAAGGAGGTTGTTGAATCAACAACTTTTTATTTCACTCTCGTTTGTTTCAATTTATTTTCGCAGAACTACTTCTTTTTGAATTATTGTCTTTTGAATGCTGTATAATGTAATAATGACATTCTGTTTGTAACATTATGTAGCCTATTTAACTTCAATAGATAAAAATATTAGCTTGTGTTCTACAGAAGCAAAACCAAAAATGAAAGTACAACAATTTGAGAAAACTAGAGCAGTATTGTATATAGTATCACACTTTTTTTTACATTGATCTTTTTAATTTTTCAAATTTTCTAGAAGTAGCTTATTTCTTTTAATTTTCCTAAAAAGAGTAGGATTTTTAGACTTCCTTTATTATGTGGAATGCACAAAATAGGCTCGACCCTTAAAAATATATTATAGAATAATAAGGGTAATGGGGAAGAAGGGGGAAGGTCAACCAAAAAATTGAGATATCTAGCACATGTGGTTGCATCTTTTAACATTGTTTTTGAAACTGGAAAAGAAAGCGTAAGGTAAGGGAAAATATAAGTTTAAATTTCACGGTGCTGGTTATGAAGGCGGAACCTTATTTTTAGTGTAGATATAGCCTAATGTGTAGTGTATAAATCCATATTTTTACGGTGCATATTTGGGCCATTTTAGGCGACAAGCCTAGCTCTAATCATAAGAATGATTTCGAAAATGTTAGGCAAATGAGACCTCAGTAAAGAAAATAACGTTGTGGTAGGCTAATATATCAATCATTCTTTAATTGAAATGGATTTACGTCACTGGATGTATTTATAGCACTGTTAATAGGCTACGTAGGCTTTAAGATGTTCTTGAGTTGATCACGCCACTTAGTTTAATACAAAAAGACATATCCTCTCTGAGCTTAAAATGCTGGGGATAATTTCAAGCAAAGCTGGTGTAATAAAATTTGTGTAAAAGATTTTATACATCTCATTTAGCAATACACTTCTGGGAATGTTTTCGAAAGCATTTTATTTAGATTATGAATAACGATGAAACTCTTATCTCTCGTCTTCTGTCCATAAATCTAAAAATAAACATTTATAAGACAATTATCCTGCCGGTTGTGCCTTTTGGATATGATACATGGTCACTTACTCTTCGGAAAGAACATAATCTGAGTGTGTTCGAAAACAGGGTGTTTAGGTAAATATTTGGGCCTAAGAGATATGAAAATGGGGACTGGAGAAAACTGCATAACGACGAGTTTCAAATCCTGTACTCTTCACCGGATATAATAAGGGTAATTTAATCACGGAGGATGAAATGGGCTGGACATGTTGCGTGCATGGGGGAGGAAAGTCATATCTCAAAAGTATTGACTGGGAGACCCGAAGGGAAAAGATTATTTGGAATAACTTAGACGCGGGCGAGAGTGCAATATTAGGATAGATTTAAGAGAAGTAGGATTTGGGAGGGGTGGTTGGGTGGAGTTAGCACAGAATAGGGTTGAATGGCGGACTCAGGTAAGCGCGGCAATGAACCTTAGGGTTCCATCAAATGGTTAATATTCCTTTAACTTGCTGAGGGATTGTCTATTGCCATTGGGTAAGTAAATAAGTAAGTATGAATAACGATTCAGTATGTCGATTTTGTCACGTACCGTAACTAAATAATTTTAGTAATACAATTATCAAAGGTTAAGTCACGACTAATTTTAATTTCGATAAACGCACGGGAGGCACAGGATTTTCGGAAAGAGAGAGGCATGACTATCTTACGAAGATAATGTATCTTAATAAAGAGCAAAAAAGGCTGCAATGTCAATGTCGAGTTTAACGCGTGACTGAAAATAAACATACCTGACCTGTTTGTTTTTCTGATATTACACATATTTATCACACTCATGCATTCTAAACGTGCTCAGTTAATTCCTTCACTTCCAATTTTTTTAAAACTCTTTTTAATTGAATTGAATAAATGAACAGTAGATCTAATTTTCACAGTAATGTTTTACACAGTACAGGCCTAGGTCCTATGGACGATTGAGGCGAAAAACCTGCCCGATAAATAGTATATTATAAACAGTCTACGATAATAATAGTAATAATAATATTATTAATAACTAAAGCAGGTAAACTGACGTAACAAAGGGCCAGAATGCTTTTGATTAATCAGTGATTATAGCAATTATGATATGCAGGAAATAAGTTATTTTTAAAATCTATTTCCGAGTTAAGTTCCAGATCGATTCAGTAAGCAGGGCTTACGGAAGAACAAAGATCTAAAGTTTGATAAGCATATGTGAAGGAATATGTGGGTAGTGTTATTTGTCAAAGCTACCTGCATTGCAACTACCAAAGCCGTACATGAACACTGTAAAACAATATGTTGCCATGACAACTGATTTGCATTTGATAAATCCTTTCTTATATATTGCCATAAAATGGCACTAAATTGAGCATTACTTTGGTACCGGTCAACCGATTTGGTCTAATCTACATAGGCTTCTTCCCATGGTCGTTATAAATGCGTGTACCAAGTTTAATAAAAATCCGATAAAGCGTATTTGAGTTATCGTGCGTACAGACTCACGGACAGACATTTTCCTGTCCCCCACACAATCTCATTCTGGCACTTAGTAATAAATACTATCCAGCCGAAGTCTAAAAAATTAACATCTGCAAGATGAGGAGCCAGGAGCCAATTCCGGAGAATCAGCAGTATGACAGAGGTATCTTGACTGACCACACAGTGTCACATAATCGAAGTAAACAAGAGTCAGCACTCTGAGATGATAATAGACGTACCTGTTCCAAGAACTCCAGGTAGGGGAGACCGGCCTTGGTTGTCTCACTAGTTTGTAACTGGATACACAGTTGGCAGAAGTGATTGGTTTTAAGTGGGAAACAATAAGTTTGTGTTCTGTGGTGGGAAAGATGCTCCCTTGACCATTAGCACCCCTTGCAGTTTCCCGCGAAGCAGGTGTTAGTTTTGTGTCCATTGTTGAAAGATTTGTGATTTGCTGTGTTGAAAATAAAATATCTGCTCTGAAGTTTACTTCTACTTCATCCTAAACGGATAAGTTTACAAATATCTTCTATATTACGTTAAACAATACATTTATTTAGGAGTATATTGCTATATTCTTTTCGGCTTTTGCTTGGTAGAAAAGCTCGCTAGAGCAATGGAATTCCGAAATGGCGTCAAGGGGTTGGTTGTCACATGTGACTTCCATCCCCGTCCGGATTGGTTGTCTCGTGTGACAACAGACCAAATTAGAAGCCTAACATAAGAAATTGAAGGTGATGCAAGATTTCTATGCTATAATAATCTATTCATTTTTCTATCCATTTTAAAGAAACAAAAAGTTCCTTGTTAGACTCAACCCCATGTATCAGTCAAAACTTTAATCTGTCACATGATACAACACTTTGTTTTTGTCAACAGTTAAATAATATTCACGTTATATTAAGGGAATGCTTTCCTTGCTTTCCTGAGTATTAAATATCATATAGTTGAACTTACAACATTTTTATTTCAGTTTTTTTTTGCAATGTGACAACCATCCCCAATGACTGTGACAACCAACCCTGAGCTGGGGTTGGTTGTCACATTTTACCTTTTTTTTATAAAGATTATATTTAAATACTTTCTGTTTCATTATTTGTTTTGAACTTTGTTTTACAATATGCCAAAGAGTTGAAAAGACAGATTTGATAATTAGTTAAATAAAAAAAACCGATAGGAATAATTTAAAAATATATTTTATTGAAAAGTGTGACAACCAAGGCCGGTCTCCCCTACATACAGTGAACTCTCGATAATTCGGACCGCAATATACCCAGACCCAGATCCAGACCCAGATCTACGGCCACTTCAGGACTGCAAGAGAAGTAATTATTCAAAAGCAACAGAAAAAGTGTACACAAAAGAAACTTTACAGTTTCTCCCGGCCTAAATCTCCTCAGAAAAATATGCTCAAAGTGCCCACATTAATCATCATCGTGTCCTAATAATGTAACAGTGTGCATTTCACACCCTCACTAGAAATGTTAATGCAGTATTGAAGTGTTATTTGTTTTTGTTCCAACTGTAAGTTGCCTATATTCTGCCTCATACATTTTTCTTGTAACTTAAACACGAAATTTCATTACTTAGATACCATTTCCTCATTTCCCCTCCACAAGCCGGACATTTCATATTTCGGACAGACCCCTGCCCACTTTAGTCCGGTTTATCAAGAGTTCACTGTAATGGAAACTTCTAAGCGCTGGCTGAGGAAGTGAAACACATGTGGAAAGTCAAGAAGGTGAAGATAATCTCTCTTATCATATTAGCTAATACAGTTGTTCCTCATGTGTAGGGCTTGGATGTCTATGACCTAAAAAGAGGAAAATATTTCTGCAAATATGACCTTAAAATGACTAAATATGACCCAATAATCCTAAATATGATCTCATAAAATATATGTTCCAATTTAAAACGTTTAATAACACTAAATTATTACATCACATTACTTCAATCAGATAATCCCTTTTTAACAATTTTACAGGTGACTTACTGTTTTACTTGTAAAGAACTTATAATCTATTAATGTTTCCAGATACCACTGAAAACATAGGCGTAACGAGGGGGGAAGTTTTGGGGGTTTGAACCCCCCCCATTGATTAAAAAAGGGAAAATTGTACTATTTATTTCATTATTGTGATATATCACCTTTTTTAAAAATCTGCTTATAAATTACTTAATATGAGTTTAAAGCGTGGGAAGCTTAAAACTCGGTATTGTGCATCTTAATTTTTAAAATTTTCTGGGGGGAGTACCCCGGAACCCCCCTCTCCAGATGTTATAACCCCCCCATATGATCGGCCTGGTTACGACTATGACTGAAAACGTGAACTGAAAATATTTTTATACCTGTCTATTGGAAGTTATTAACAAGGAGAAGGAGGTAATTGTGCTATTATTTGTTATTGTCCATTTACATTTCAGTTACAGTAAAACCAAAATATTCGTGATTCTTTTCCGGGAAAAAATTAAGTCGACCATTTAGTGCACGTACTGCATAATTGAACTCTTTTGCCGAATTTATATCTGAAATGTGACGTTAAATTACAGATATTACCGTAAAATGACGAAGACCATGTAAATGAAAAAAAAAAAAAAAAATGATTTTACATGAAAAATAAAAACGGTCCGATTAGAATAACAAATGTGCAATTCATGTTTAATTTGTGTTCGCGGCGAGAATGGAGGTCAGGTTCAAAATATGACTTGTCGTAAACATCCGAACCTTGTCATAAGTTATTCAAGAACCTAGAGCAGCTTGGTTTGTCGAAGAACATCTTCATCCAGATGCAAAAATCAGTGATTCTCTCTACTTGCATGATAGTTCGTCAGTTTATAGGACTTAAAGAATAATGTGTTCCACCAGTCTTCATTTGGACAACTGTCCCATGGAGGCTGTTTATCCCAGAATATACGAGGCTGTGAAATGCATGGAATAATAATAATAATAATAATAATAATAATAATAATAATAATAATAATAATAATAATAATAATGATGATGATAATAATACATATAATAATAATAATAATAATAACAACAATAAAAGTTCATGGAAATATGCCATGTTCACTACAGTTTGTTCACAAATTCGTCTATTTCAACATTTAATGTGTACATTTTTAATAAATAATTTTTTTAACTACGAATAACTTAGACTACCTTTGATTAAAGGAAATCACTTTTGTGAACGGGCAGTACACTCGAGTGCAAGAAAACTTTCCGTTGCTTCTGGTTTCTTATAATGTTTTTTTTTATTCAGTGTTGGCAATGACTCTTCTCATTTGATTTCCACATCAGCCCTAGGTGAGCCAATCTCTTATTGGTTTGAGTTCAAGACCAACACATACATTAGCCTATGAACAGCGCTCAGGCCTTGGTGAGCGGTGAAAGGGGCTGGAAGACGTGTCACAACGAATGTTTAGACCAGCTATGAGTCAGACTCGTATTGGTTTGTTGGCGCTCAAACATTAACCTGTGAACACAGGTCGGTTTCAGGTTCAGGAGCGAAGGACTGGGGGAATAAGACACACATTAAGTGGAGGGTTTCATTGAACAAGGTTAAGATTAGTCTTTAATTCTGAAATGATTATGTTCTCTCAACGAATCTAGAAGCTTTTAGACATATCCGCCATCGCGAAAAAAGGGGAGGAGCAGGGGTAGGGAATGGACATGCCGGAGCTGGTTTAGAATTCCCTTACCAATATAAACCACTGCGCATCATATCGGAGAGATTACGTGCACTTGAGTGTAGGCCTACTCTGGAAGTAAAATTTGCTAGAAAAATTCTTGAAAATAATTTTATTTCAGTTTTGCCAAGACTCCGAAATTTGCATTGATACTGTTGGAAGGAGGAAGAGGGTTATAGTAATGTCAGTGTGTGTGGGAGGCAAAGCATTTAGTGGCGATGAACTCTGTACTCTAGTTACTCGTGGAGGTAGTGACGGATTTGGCAGTAATCATTGGAACCACTTCAGTAATGATGGCTATAAAAGAAACAAGGATGTACAAAGAAGATCGAGCTGTTGGTGAACTCGTCTTTTTCTTATTCAGAATTAAACATCTAGTATGAAACACTCGTGTGACTTTCTCTACCCTCCCTGCCCATCATGCACTTAGAGCAGCCCAGATTGGCCATTGAGTTATCTTAGCCTCTCCCAGACTCAGTACTCTCCAGACCTTGCAATACTCTTGAGAGCTTGAAATGTAAGATTGTGGAAGTGAGGTCTAGCTTATAACTACCCTTGAGGCAATTTATATTAAGAAGGACCAAAAATGAAATATTAGTTGTTAAAAACTGCATCGTACTAGGACTCTAAATAGCTGATTGGTAGGGACCGTATTTTTTGGTAACATCGATAAACGTGAAATTTTACAGAAGAGCTTTCCTCAGGTGTATCTTGACTGATGCTTGAAGTAATCACTAGCTAAGGAAATGATATTCGTGAAATACTCCCACTTCAGGACGAATATAAGCTTTTAATAAAGGTGAAGTACAAGTCTCTATATAGTATGATCTTGAAGTTATTTCCCTTTGCATGTACACTTAAAATTCAATTGTTTTCATAATGAAGATAACGAAACGGGGCCTCCTGAAACTTAAATTAATGTAATACCCCTGATTTGTATGCTTTTGAATATTATCATGCATTAAAATATCTTCTATAAACCAATACAAAGAGTAAGAAATAGGATTCTCATACATTCCCCCTTTAAGTAATGTTTTAAGTAAACATTTTAGGTTTTAGAGAAAAAGAGTGGCGTGGGTAATCTGGTACCTCCACCACTGAAGTCCTGCGCACACTTATTAATTCTGAGGCGTATTCCGCTTTAAATAAAGGCATGCTTTCATCTAGCAAGTGTTGGAAAACGCATAATGTTCATTTCTTCTTTGAAGAAAATTCAAATATTTCACAGAGATTCTGTCAAATGTGCTGTGTGTAAAGAGAAATGAACTTTGAAGTGAGTAATGTGCAATTATTTCAAACAAAGCAAATGACCCATTGTTTACTGATTCCAGAGTCATCTTCTTTGCTTCCTAAGATTTATACATCTGTGTCCTGTTGAAAATACGATGTAATCTTATGACATGTCATAAGACAGCTGGAACGAATTATTTCTTTCTCTGTCTAAATTATTGCACAGCGGAGATAAACTATCATTACAATAAGATTTTATTCAGCATCGCGAATTTAATGTCGCTGTTTTCAATAACAGAGTGGAGTACAAAGAGATCATCACATCTGAATCATGATTGGTAAGCCAACAAGCTACTGAATAAAAAATCCAACCAGAATGCAATAACCAATAACATGCATTGTTTCTGCTCGGACGTTTTCAATATAGCTATGAACATATTATTAGTATATGAGTACCACTGCTTGTGACGTCATTTCATAGCTAGTGTATAGCATAACCTAGGGTATATGCTCCTCTAAGCATTTTGATGCCTGTAGACTTTTCAGATTAGTCATAGCGATAGGCACCGTATTTTATGGTAACAGCGATAAACGCGAAATTTCACAAAACAGCTTTCCGTAGGTAAAATTATATCTACATGCGGTAAAAATATCAATATTAACAAATCGAACCCACGAAATAACGCAAAATTTGTTAAGATTGTGCGAAATGTCTATATAAGCGCAAAATATTTCCCTTCCATACACAAATTGAAAAATGTTTACAAAAATTTGTTTCAAATTCTTAATATTTTGTTTTAGTGTGTTTTCCCCTTCGCGTCTTATAGCAATTATACCGTATCATGGCTGACGAGAAGTTTTGATCGATTACAGCAAAGACTGAGAAATGTACGCTATTCAGAGATCACTATACACTCCTTTTCTGCTATCTCTATGCCGAGTTTGGAATACCTATGTTAGATTACGTTAAAGAATGTACAGTGTGTCCCACGCAAGAGTTGGCCAATTACGCGGCTTCCTGCGGCGCGGCGGGCACATCTCCAACTCCCGAGCGATCGGGTGAAATAACTACGCTAATAATGCCGCGATGAGTGTAACGATTCAGGTTCTCACATTTACAGTTAAAATTACAATGAAAATAAACACATACCTCATCACAAGAGATGTTGGAAATGTTCTCCTCTTGCATCCACACAATACTGGCACCTTTTAAGGAAATTTTCTTTCACGCGCATAAGTTCAGCTTCCGAGATAAAGTTAATTTATCTTGTGACATTGTCTGTAAGTTATTCTAATGTATGGGAAATTGACCTATACACTTTATTTTTCAAGTTTCCCCGTAAATAATATTCACATACTGTTAGAAGAACTTAAAGACAATATCACGTAGGCCTATCACAAGAGAAATGAACTCTGTCTCGGAAGCTGAACTTATCCGCGTGAAAGAAAATTTGCTAGAAAGGTGCCAGTATTGTGTGGATGCTAGAGGAGAACATTTTCAACATCTCTTGTGATGAGGTACATGGTTATTTTCATTGTAGTTTTAACTATAAATGTGAGAACATGAATCGCTTCACCAATCGCGGCAATATTAGCGTAGATATTTCACCCGATCGCTCGGGAGTTGGAGCTGTGCCCGCCGCGCCGCACGAACCCGCGTCATTGGCCAACTCTTGCGTGGGACACACTGTAGATTCAATAGATTTCGTATTTTATCCACAGTATTTGCCACTTTGGGTATCTAAATTACTCCGTTTTAGGTAAAGTAAATGCCCGTTTCACGATTTTTCGCAATAAACTGGGTTTATGTATAAATTCTGTAGGTTTTAAGAACATTATAACCTCAAATATGACTATTTTTCGCGGTTGATAGTGCAGAGTGCCGTAGCATCCTCATAAGAATAACTATAAAATATTTTATTTCGTGAAATACCCATGAAATACAGGGTGGGCCAAAAGTCACGCACCATAGGGATTATACTATTCTGTGATTATGTTTTCAGTATGAGAACAGTTCAAATCAAAACACGTTTGTAAACGCTCGCCCTTGTTCCGTAGAACATTGGACACAAAGTTTGTCGTGACAGCACGGCACTCGCTACAATTCGCTCTCGAAGGTGCTTTTCATACGTGTTCTTCACCTCATACACTTTTACCTTCAGGTACCCCCATATCGCAAAATCCATTGGATTTAAATCAGGGGATCGAGGAGCCCACTCCACTCGTCCTCTACGACCAATCCACTGTAAAACAAATTATATCCCTATGGTGCGTGACTTTTGGCCCACCCTGTAGAAAAATTTAACACCGAAATCAGCCATTTACTTTACCAAAAAAATACGTTCTCAAGTCATAACATCTTAATCAAAACATTGCTCGGTACAGTTTCTGTTTAAGCAAGCTAAGTTTAGATGTTTTAGGATAATGACAGTGCATGTACATCGTAACGCACTGAATGTTTGCCCACGATATTACTGCAATAGTAGAGGATAAGCATCACTTAAAAAAAAAATACCGTTTCAACGAAGTAGTTTTGAAGATTGAATTCGCTTAATTTGTTTTCGTTTGTTCTATTCCAGGTAGGAGGAGCTACAGACTGATTTGAATGCTTGCATCTGTGAGGATCCGAGTGAGTATTAATACATTATACATTTCATACTAAGTTATTAAGTGCCAGAATGGTACTTTATTAGATTGTGTGGGGGACGGGAAAATGTCTGTCCGTCTGTCTACCTATCAGTGTGTCTGTATGCGCGATAACTCAAATACGCTTTTTCGGAGTGTCATGAAACTTGGTGTACGCATTTATAACGTCCGTAGGAAGAAGCTTATTTATACTGAACCAAATCGGTTGACCGGTACCAAAGTAATGCTCAATTTAGCGCCTATTTTATGGTAATATATTAGAAACAAACATGTCAGCGAATCTTGTAAACATGTAGTGATGTCATTATGACGATTTCAAAATCTTGAAATTGTTCAAAATAAATTTCTTCGATCGTTAGCTGGGGGGGGGGGGCAATTGCACCCAGTGACTACTTAGCTCATGAATCAGTGACCAAACCACTATAAGAATACGTGGAATTGCAATTGCTTTATTTTATCTTTTTATTTTTACCACTTTCATTTTATCGCACCTGAATGTAGATTTTTATGTAAATTCACAAGGCATGGATCCTAAAACATTTTCATACCTGTAGCTTCTTTGATCCAAAGTAATTAATTATTTGACAAAGCGATTGCTTGTAGCCTATATAGACCGGGTATGAGCAAAAGGAAATAAGACTATGAAAATAACGTAGTTTTATGCATGGTGAAGCATTATAAATCTCGTAAGTACAATATTACTAACACTAGATATCTATAGTGGGATCAATAGCACTAGAGAGTTTAATCTAAAACAAATACAACTTCTGATATGAACATAGGCGTAACCAGGCCGACCATATGGGGGGGGGTTAAACATCCGCGGGGTATGGAATACCCCCAGGGAGAGGGGGGTCCGGGGGTCCTTCCCCGGAAAATTTTAAAAATTAAGATGCAAAATAACGTGTTTTAAGCTTCCGGGGGTCCCGCCCCCCGGAAAATTTTAAAAATTAAGACGCAAAATAACGAGTTTTAAGCTTCCCACGCTTTATACTTGTATTAAGTAATTTATGGGCAGACTTAAAAAAATTATACAATTTTCCTTTTTTTAATCAATGGGTGGGGGGTTCAAACCCCCAAACCCCCCCCCTCGGTACGCCTATGGATATGAACGGAAAGTGTGGTACCGGTAATTACCACATATGTCCACATATCGATTGGATCGCCATAGTCTATTTCGCTTATAATGACACAAACAACATGTATTTTTAATTCATTTTGTGTTTTTGAATTATTCATTACATGTTTAGTTATGTAAATATTCGCTAAATAGTAACAATACATTAGGTATAACTCGAGGTCCGGATTCTGCCAAGATAAATTTATTGGTAAAATCCGGGATCTCGTTGGGCTATAGATCTGCAGGGAACGGTATTTAGCTGTTAAGATACCTCCTCGTTAATAGAGAGAGTGAGAGAAAGAAGGAAAGAAAGAAAGAAAGAAGGAAAGAAAGAAAGCACGACAGGTAGATATAGAGCAAAAGTTTGCGAGACTGAGAAGAAGCTAATTGAGAAAGGCGCAGAGAGATAGATTGAAAGAAAGGGAAGAAGAAAGAAAGGAAAGGCAGGAAGATGTAAAGAAAAATAGAATTTCAGAAAGCATTAGAAAAGAGAGAGAGAAAAAAGAAATACAAAAAGAAAATAATAGGGAGATTGAGAAGGAAACAAAAGGAGGGCCTGAGATTAAAAGATATTTTGAGAGATATCGCCAGAGCGAGAGAAAGAAAAATAAAGAGAATGAGAGGAAACGAGAGAGAGAAAAAATATGAAGAGGAAGAAAGTAGTTGAAAAAATCCTGAGATATATTATGCTAAAAAGGAAGTTGGAGAGGGAGATAAAGAGAGAGACGGATATAGAGATAATGAAATATAGTAGGCCTGTATTTATAGATAGATAAAGATTTATCTGCAGCCTAATTTGTTTTACTGTATTCGTGACATAATTAGCCTATGACCCGTGAACTCACGCTAGGATTGCAGCGGTCACCATAACGTGAGATAAGGCTTCGCTAGTGTTCTGCTGTCTGCAGGGACAATATTTATTCCATTGGAAATTAACCTTTGCTCTCTAGCTCTCTGCCACAAACATTACATAACTGATACCATTCGACACTTAAAAAAGACAAGATTGTATCAAGTTAACCAATCCTCATAGCAGACAGAGGCCGCTTTTGCTCTTAAGTCTGAGATTTAGAAGTTAGATAATCATGTTCCGGTCAAATCATTCTTTGGTAAACAGACATCAGCCGTGATCAGCATTATACAGTCTAGTTACTACTAAAACTGATACTGCTTCTGGATCAACGAGTCTTCAGCACCGTACAAAGATAAATGTTCTCCTTGAACTTCGTTCAATTGCATTGAAATAAACTTTTATTTTATAACTTCTCGTAAAGTGTTCCCTATTACAGGCCATGGATGCCCAGAGGGTTCCAGGAGGTTGAGGCTCCCAGATTTTTAGACATTCGGCATATGAAGGTGGTAAGGTTGTCAGCCTTACGGACCGGCCACCTTTACCCCCAGGATTGCTCCTGGTATTTCTGTTAGAGGCTGAGTCGACGTTTAACTTCTCGTAACTGCAGGTTATCGCGGATATAAGTTCTGAATAGCAAAATGACTTGCTCTTCGGGTTCATGAGGCCAGTCGCATACTTGATAATAGGTAATGGCAAGGCCAGAAGTAGGAGTTTTTGTAGTATGTTAAGTTGACCGTATTTTAGATACAGAATCGTGTAGGCTGAAAGTAATAAGCAAGGCTCGGATTTTTTTGACATATCTTTTAACTGGTACATCATGGACGTTGCCCACTAGTGCAGATATTCTGTTCATGACACTTAAATTTTTTAAAAAATTATGATTTTTAAGGTATTTTTTGGTCATTTTCCTCAACTTTTAATTTTTAGGTCTTTTTTTAATTCAGTGTAATAATTTGGTCATTTTTGGCCATTTTATGGTCTCTTTTCCACATTTCATATTTTTAGGTGATTTTTAAAAGTTTAAAGTAATTATTTTCCCATTATTTTATCATTTTGTGTTGTTTGTTGCATTGTGTTTTTGTGCATTTACTTGCAAAAGTTTATTTATAAATCTTGAGGTAATTTTAATTTGCATATAGAAAGACTGTGTTTGCTGTTTACATTTAACCGTATGTAATTACAAGCCTATAATTGGGTCAACAACATAAGTGTAGAAAGGACACAAATCTGATGCATCAACTAGTATTTTCACACAAATTTTTGAGTAATTTTTGTTAGTTTTCGGATCCTTTTTGTATTTTTGTTGTCATCTTATAGCACATATTTTAAGTACTTTTAGACTATCAAAACCCGTGCCGTGGTGATAAAGGTTCCGAGTGAGTAAGGTGGTCAGACGTTTTGATAACCGACTTAATGCGTCACATATTAACAATATTATAATGACTCTACCGTATCTACGGTATTATTGTAGACTGCAGTCGTGTTGGAACTAAATTCGTTAATTTACTCCGGTAATTATAAAACCTTAATGGCGTGTGCGTAATTATTTCTTACAATAGGCCTATGTGATGTTTGAAGAATACAGTTACTTCAACCCTTGAAGTGTCCTGGGATATAACACCAAGGTAAAGGAAGTGTTAAATATACTATATTTATCTAAATCCTTCTCAGACCCATCCTCTGCATTCAGCTAGCCACCTAACTTATGATTAGGGACCGGATTCTTAGGTTTTTACCTATTTTTTTCCTTACTTCCAAAACCAAAAGCGCTCATACACTTTTTCGAATCATGTCCATAGGATTCACACACATTAATTCTATGGCACCTAAAAATACATAAATGGGGTATAAAAACCTAAATATACCTAAACGGGATATAAAACCTAAAATATATAATTTAGGCTCCTTTTTTGTCTGTTTTGTTTGTCAGTTGAGAAATCGATATTTTGCGGGGAGAGAATAATTTTTGTCGGATAGAAATTAATACCACCAGCGTTTCATTCAATCCATTGTCGTCTAGGCTGGACAATATCTAGAGAGGAAAAGAGTAGCCTACCGGCGTATTCCTTTTAAAATATTCGTACAAACAACCATTGCCGTGCCGTGTATGAACAAGGATATAGATATCTGTGTTTTAAAGCGCTTGTTTTTTGTTTGCCTTTAGTACTTCCCTGTTATTCATACTGAGTGGTCACACTGTGACTTTTAAGAAGACGTGTTAATTATGCCGAAACAAATGAAATCGAGTTTATTACGGCAGTGGATTGGCGACGATCTGAATTTCACTACAGATGGCAAAGTAATATTTTGTCAAGCCTGCCAGAAACACGTATTATTTACCTTTCTAGAAAAAGGGGGAAGTTTTCGTCCCTAGTTGGTCTGTTGTGCGGTTAGCATGCGTAACAACCGAAAAAAGAAAAATAATCAGTTTCACATTAGCCACAACCAACCATAAAGTATTTTACTCACTAAATTAGAAGCATCGGATTCGAATCCTGAGAAGAGTGGTGTCTAGATACAGTATTAACTATTAACTAAGAGATAACAGGAAGAACTTCACAGTTGAGAATCTTGAAAGATAAAGTATTCAGTGATATACTGTAACCAGGAAATGTGAGGCAATCTTATTTTCACTGCTTCTTTTGATTGTTTATGCTTTCTTTCTTCAATTGTATAGGCTAATATTGTCTTAAAGCAAGTTTACACAAATTTAAGTCAATTTTGTTAAGTTAACCTTTACAAGTAGCCTATTATGTATTGAATCCTATGTAGCACATTCAAATTCATTAAACCAATTATTCTACTCGAAAACGATATTTTGGACAAAAAACCTAAAAAAACTATTTCACCTAATGGAAATTCTAAAACAGTGTTTTTAAAAACCTAAAAATCCGGTCCCTACTTATGATATCGCATTCAACCAATGATCCGCCTGAATCACCACTCAACCCACAATTTCTTAATAAACTCATATTTCCGCTACAAAGATAACAACCCACCCATTTTCAGCTACAAATTTTAATAATTTTCTGCCTTACATCAGTGCAGTGCAGGATCATATGATTATGATAATGGTTAATGAATGTCACCTACTGTCTGACTGTAAGCTGAAGGCCGAGCTGGTGGCATAGTGGGGGAAAGACATAGACAGTAAATGCAAGCGCATGGTAAGGTAGTGGGGGAACGCTAGCTCGGCCTTCAGCTCGCAGTCAGACAGTATATTCTTCTGTGTCGTTTCCTAGTTGCATGGTGGATGTAGTTCGTGTTCAGTTGAAATACTTTCTCTATTTTTAAAGGGATACAAAGTGCATCTATAAGATAAGTATAAAAGGAGTATAAATACAGCTGAATTAAAGAAAATTAAAATATTTTCCTTTACATTCAAGTAGGCTATTTGTTTTGATATATTGAGCATTGTCCCATTTCGAAATACGTCTAAATCAAGTACATATAGAGATTAATACGAGATAATTATAATAAGTATTAAAAATATAATTTTGACAACTTGTCTCAGCAGGTGGTCCTGCGACGATAGGGACCTCCCCCCCCCCCGGTCCGTCTTGAACAGGAAGTTCTTCCTTGGACAAAATAACAACTGTTCCTCCAAGGGCGAGAGCTATACAGTAAACGCCGCTTAATGTAATCTCGGATAATGTTATAAATCGGGTAATGTTAATACTTTTATGAAGTCCTGTGCGGATTAATACTGATATATTGAAAAAATGCTCTTTATTTGATCAAAGATTCGGTTCATGTTATCACATTTTCCTTTTTACGATTATATTTCCAAGTAGGCTACTGTACCTCATTCGAAATTTAGTTTTTAAGGGTTTCATTTCTAACTCAACTGTATTGCTGGCAATACTATTCCCAGCTCACAGGATGACCAGTTCGAGGGGGCGGGTGGCATTACTTTATCTTTTAAACAATAAAACATGTTTCATCCCTCAGTTAAGCTGCAGCTTTTTATTTATGAACATAACAGTGTTGACATGCAATGATGCTAGTGTAAAATGAAAAGACTTGAACAGACAGGCGTTAGATGTTTTGCTACGCGGTGTTCACCATAGGTCTGTATAGACTTCGCAAAACACTCGTAACTCGTAACTGAACGTGGAATATTGGTTTATGCACGCCTAAAGGAAAGAAAAAAACAATTAAAAACTGGTTGAAAAATAGTTGCTTGCAATCTATTACTGTAATGGTTCAGTGATTCACAGTTAGGCCTATGTATTATCTAATGAATAAATAGCTTTTATTTTTTTGTAGCGTATTATCTTATATATGAATAAACGACCTTCATTTAATTCCTCCGACTATTGTTATCAATCGGTTAATATTAATATTCAGAATAAGTTACTATAGGCCCTGTGCTTTTTCTAGACAAATCGTAGCCTTTATAAAAATAACTACGAATATTGCACAAATAGAAATTCACTTTCAGAAAATGCATTTTTTTCAACAAATAGATTACAGAAAGCCTATCACATCGATAATAATAAAATCCATGATTTGATTGCATTTACCAAAGGGAAAAGTTTTTTTAATTGAAAATTTAATTAATGTTCCTCTTAAATTGATTTTTTGAAGTTTCTGAAGAAGAAAAAAAGTCGTGTACTTTGTATAGTAAAAATAAATTAGGTTTGTGGAAAATGCTAGCCTTCACATATAAATGTAAATCGTAAAAGATAGTGAAACGCAACTGTATTGAATAATACTTTATCAACCGAAACCTTTTAAATGAAGCGGGCAGTGTGCAAAAAGCATACATTATCTCGATATCTCATGGGAATAGTATGTTTTGCACACTGCTCTCAGTGCGTTCAAGTGAGTCAGGAAAGTTCGGGTGGCAAGATAAATATTTGCTTTCTTTGAGAACAATAACGTAACATTTAGTTCTGTCAGGCGTATAAATCATACGTGAAAGATAAGAGAATCTTTCTGACTGAAAATACACATATTTGCTTTTGATTTCACTCTCCCTTCACATGTACGCAAGAGCGAAGAAAATCAAACATGACTGCAATCAAACTTGCTTCACTGAAGTGGAAATGAATCATGCTTAAAGTTAATGATTTTGGGGAATTATGCCCTATTATACCTTAAGTTTCCTGTCACGGAAATCATCGTTAACGGCCGTGGGTGTCGGTATGCTGACCATATGCCCCCAATCCTGCCATCTGCCTATGGCCTGCTGAGACAAGATGCCTATGGTAGACCTGGTCCCTCCAGGGATGCAGAGCCATGGTGATTTTTTATAACTTAAGTTTTTATATCCATTCCATTCGTCTCGCTATTTACGGGACAGTCCCGTTTTTGGCAAAATGTCCCGCTGTCCCAAAAGTTTTATTGGGATCAGTCAAATGTTCTGTTTTTCCTTTATTCCGATTGTCCATTGTATTTTAGGCTACGTTAATGAAAGTTGCAATATTTAAGGCCTTGCTCATTGTTGAAACACACTGTAATGGGGTGATATGTGACTTTTATGATAGAGTATCTGCAGAAAATACACTCCTTGATAAAATAGATAAACGTTAGAAGTATAACTTAGTGACAATTGGGCATCTTTATTGTGGAATGAATATCTACATCAGTCTTCAGAAGAAATTTAAGGTGGGATGTCCATATAATGTTTATATCAAACGGGACATTAAAAAATGGAAAAAGGAAAAAATTGACAAAAATTTCGTCCACAAAACTTAGTGAACATTTAAAATTTACCTTTGTCTCGCGCACACAAATCATCCCAAATATTTAAATGTCAAAATAGCATTAAAAGTAGGAGAATCTTCGTGTCACATTCCCAGAAGATATCTGACCCTAACATAATATTTTGTTTTTATACGATTCGTTCTCAAGCTAAGCTGTTCACAGACACACACGCATAAATGTTTCTAAAAATAACTTTTTTTAGTACACGCTCTCTAAAACAGCTGCTTGTCGGACTGGTAACACCCCGAAAAATTGCATTTTAGCAACTAAGGCCGCTAAAATTGCCTAGTACTTTAAAGTCGTCATCTATAAAGTCGGCAATCTATAAACAAAAATCCAGATGGCATTGACCAGTCTCACCAACTTGATCATAAAACAACAAATTTGAGCCAACATGTTTCTTTATGATAATCAGAAACTTTACCAGGCTTTTTCGCAAAACAGGGTAGTCTATTTCATCACATAACAACAAATATAAGCTAACAATTTTTCACATTTTCGTTCACAAGAGGATCATTGATTACCACGGATGCACCAGCATTTAATTGCAATATATTCCTTCTCATAGTCTATTGCTGCCGAGATGTTGCTGGCACCAGCTTCAATTCAATGTTTCTGGCTTGGATTGAAATTTCCTCGGGATTATCATTCATATTGTCACAAGCTTTTCATAAGTACTAGTTCGTATGCAATATTGTTTAAAAAAACAAGGGACTCATATATTATGCATCTATACCACATTTCGTATTGGTACGTACGGTTCATTGTTATTTTATGATTCATTGGCTGTGAGAATATGATAAAAATGGCTGACTATACCTTTCATTATAATTAATTATACGGTATTTTTGTTTAATTTCATATAATTTAAAGAGATTTTACTAAAAAAAAAAAACTTTGTGTGCACCATGTACGCAAAAACTTGAGCGGACTCATCCAGTATTTCAGCCTCGGCTTACGCCTCGGCCGCTATACTAGATTCCTCCGCTAAAGCGTTATTTTGCATACTTGATACATAAATAGCTATTTTGGATGCAAGGCGTGTATTTATGTTCAAAACGCGACATCGAATTTCGGATTCGAACAAAATATCCCTCTACCTATAGTACGGTTATTCGAAGTAAAAATTATATTATTTGGTTCCAAATTGAAGATAATTTATAGGCTAAATAAACTCATGTTTATTTGATTAACATTACATGGTTTTTAGCATAAAACATACGAGTGCGAAGATGCGCCAAATAAGACGTTGGCAAAATTTTATATTCGCAGAGCCTTAATAGTATTATTATTGCTTTTGGTCACTCTTGCTGAATTTACATAAAGATAACTGGACAGGCAGTATACTTGACGTAAACAGACAATTGACTAGTAGCAGTAAAAGCTGTTTTAATTTCTGTTGCCTTATATTAGAACCGGAACTGGTATGAACTCATGGAAACTAGATTTTATGTACATGCAAAGAGTTCATGTATTATCACATAGTTAATTAACTTGCCCATTAGTTTTTCTGAGAAATTATTTCTCTTCGAAACATGTTGAAATTTCTGCTAGTAACAATATTCTGCGAGGGTCGTCCAGAAAGTGAAGATCGTTCGGATATATTTTTTTGCACTCCTTAGCTAGTAAGTGTTTCTTACGACAGTTGTTTACATGGCTCGTAACTTGACATTACCACACGCAATCTTGTTGCTAGGGGCGACGGGCGGAAAGTGAATTGTTGCTAGGGGCGACGGGCGGAAAGTTACTTTACCGCCCGCAAATGCTTATTTGCGAGCAGAAATGACCAAGGCCTCCCCGCTTTATAAATATTCGGTTGCCATAAACAATAACAAATGAGAATCCCTTTCTGAAATAAGCACCATTCTTCAAGTCTGTATTTACATAATATTTTCAGGTAATATCACAATTAATATAATTAAATTGATATAAGTAACCGTCGTGCAAAAAATAGCATGCAACACACGGACCGTAAACGTGCCTTTCCGCCCTTGTGTCGCAATATACTATTGTGTGCCTTCCCTTACCCCCGAAGTGCCAAACCTTTAAGCCATTTAATTTTGTTAATATACACTCTACCTATGCTCAGTATGTATTAAAATTTTTAAGCAATACCTCCGGACGTATCAATATCTGGTTCCCTAATATCCCGGGGGACAAAAATTCCCTTAACTTCCTGTTATTTATCCCTTGTTCTGTATCCAGCTGGAGTGGTATGTGGACGGTGTTCTTTGTGGTCATGATTCTTTTGAGCATGGTTTCTGCGTTGTTATTACTTGGGAAAGGCATTATAATTTTTGCATCTTTTTTACATGAAGGCTAAAAGATAGCTTGAATATATATACTCGTAAATGCGTTTCGTGAAATAATTGATTAAATAAGGGCAATTTTTTTGTATGTTTTGTTTTATCGTGCATTTTTGTCATATCTTGCATTTTTCGTCATTTTCAAGAGTTAGGTCATTTTTGGCAATTTTTAGGTATTTTCTGCATTTTTAGGTCATTTTCTAAATTTTTAGGTCATTTTCTGCATTTTTAGGTAATTTTCTGCATTTTTAGGTCATATTTCAGTGGAGGTAGAGAGGAGCTTTTCCATGTACAAATAGTTAGTTTTAGACAACAGACAATCGTTTTTATTTGAGAATCTCTGCCAAGTATTCATAGCTCATTTTAATTCACGTTTGTTGTAAAAACCGTAGCAGTTTGTCTTGTAGCAATAAAGATTTTCTTTCTTTTAAATGACACATATTTGCTAGGGGCAATTTGGTGGGCATTGCAGCGTAGAAAGAATTTTTTTTCGCTAAGGGTATCGTAGGATAAATTTACTTACTTCTTTAGTGTGTTTTATATTGTAAATTCATACATAACACACTGTCATCCATTAAAGTAGGCCTACTTTTAGCAATTCATTACTTTAAAAAACTAATTATAAGTAATAAAGGTAAATTTATTGGTCATTAAAAAAATTGTGTAATTTTTTCACTATTTTTAGGTCAAAAATAGTTTTATTGTTTTGAATTTTTGTTCTATTTTATGGTCATTAATTGTCTTACCCTAATTATTACAAGTGTTGTGCAGGTGTTCTCTGCGTTCTGTTGTTGTTTTCCTATCAGGGGATGGTGCCAATTTGGCATTCGCCTACGAGTGAAGGAAACCCCTGAATGACCTCTCTCAGACTGAGTGGCATTAGGGGATTGCTCCATACTAGAAGGCTATCTGCCGATAGCTCTTGAGCATCGGGCTCTTTCAAGCATCACTATTCTAGCAAACTGTTTCCCTGCTAAAATAGTACGGCTTGAGTCCAGAACTGAGATTAGTGTGTCCATCTCCATGCAGTATTATTCGCGCATGTCTATATGCCTCGCACATGAGGTACAGATCAATCAAAACAAAAATACTATTTTCATAAACATTTCTGTGTGTGTGTCTGTGTGTCTGTGAAGAGCCTAATTCCAAAACGGACAATCGTATGGAAACAAAATTTTGTATTTGGGTTAGGTACCTCCTGAGGAAGATTGGCGACAACTTTCTCTTATTTTTAAGGAGACTTTACATAAAGAAAATTTTGTTTTTCGCGATTTTCTCGAAAATGGCTCAAACGATATTCTTCAAATTTTGTACATAAGGCGCTGATACCAAGAGCTAAAATTTTTATTTGAAACGTTTTTCATAAAAATTCTCTGAAGGGTAATTATAAGCCACCCACTGTTTATAGAAACTCTGTTTTGCCTGGTGAATAAAGGTTGAAACAACTGAATACGCGCTCTTTCACGGCCTCTTATTCTATATCAGACTGTGAAGTGAGAAAGGTGTATTGTTGGCCATGCTTAGGGCAAAGAAACTTACGTGAGTGCATTAATCGGATTTTATTTGGGTTATGTATCCCTCGCGGATGCGATACGGTGTGGTAACGACATTCTCTTAATTTTTAAAACCAATTTACATGAAGAGAATGTCATGCATAAAATATTATACTTGGAGGAAAACTTCATTTGGGCAGAGGAAATTATGTGAGTTTCACATAAGATTTTTCTACACAATCACCATTATTTAATTCAAACAATTTTCATAACGTGTTACAAGGTTTTGAATAGAAGTGTTATTACTGCAATTCCTGAGGCCATGAAAAGGTTGCTGCTTTCAGCTCATTTTCAGTCTGGGTCCCCTCATTGAATCTTTCAGTTTGGAGAAATAGGTGAAAGTCATTTGGGGCCAAATTTCCCATCAAAAGAGCAGAAGCTCTGCTTATGTTGCTGTGACAAGAGCTGTGTTTTAGACCTGTAGATTTGAAACATTTATGTTCAATTAAATATTAAATTATTCACAGTGATTCATAATTTTCATTGGAAGCTCACCTTTGCATTGCCATTGATTAAACCTCCATTAAAATTCTTATAACCGAGCGAGGTGGCCGAGATGGTAACGTCTTGGACTTGCATTCTGGAGGTCCCAGGTTCAAATCCTGTGGCCGGCCAATTTGACATTGGTTTCACCAGTCGTAAAGGAAAATGCCGTATTGGATATTTACATCATCCTCGCCATTTCATCATGTTTCATATCCATTTGAATTAATATCACTTGAAATTTACTCCATTAAATATACCGACAAGCAATAGTTCCATGGCCTACCCTACTGTACAAACACAGATCCCGAACTCCTGATGCCTCGAAGCTAAAAGGAGTATAAACACAGCTGAAATAAAATAAAAGTCTTATACTAATTGTGAAGAGTGGGCATTATCTGCTAGTCTTGTACGAGGAAGACGTTACACGGTATAATTATATGTTCCAAGCGAAACCTTGAAAAACATGTGCATTGTGGAACAACAAACCCTGAAGGTTATGTGTGAATCAGGTGATCTGAATCATGCGTTACTCGTACAGCGACGCACTATGTAATGAATAAAACACACATCAGATTATGGTTTTTAACTACTTTGTGCCGGCGACTATGTTCTCTTCCGTTCCGACAGCCCACGTTTGGCTGCATGAACAGTTTGTAGTGGATAATAAGAGGTTTCCGCCGGTTTCCTTCTTTTTGCATTGATGTCATTTTTTTCGTAATTTAACTCTAAGAAAAGCGACTCCTGCATTCTTCTTCTTAAAATAACATAATACGTAAATTTATGAATACAATAAACTCAGGCACCTTGATGCTTATATATAATTTATAGGCTGAAATACACTACTTTGCAATTCTCATATATATACCACTACTAATAAGTGTTCAATGACAATTGTTTAATTGACAGTTTCTTATTATAGAAACTTTTTTAATTACAGGACATTAATCTATGTATATATAAATTGTATTTTAATTTTGCTATATTACAATTTTAACATTTTACGTCACAATTAACAAGTGTTTGATTTAACACGAAAAGATTTTATAACTTCAGAACTTATTCAGAATTGTAATAATGTAAACAATTTTGAATAGTTAATAATTTTAACATTATTGTAAAGCTCACTAAGCATTTATAAATACTTAACAATTATATGTACTTGAGTAAAAGATAAACTATTTTAGACAAACATATTTAATCTATTATGCTCTTCTAACCTAACATTTTCATTGACCATATATAATCCCCACAATACATTTTATATTTTCAGGCTGCTCGATCCTTCGCTTGTAGGTTTTGATATTTCTTTGAGGGTTTAGGCTAAAAATACGCATACATATATAACCTTGATGGAGTTAATAGGCCATATTTAAGAAACTATCTAGTTTTAGACCGCCGATATGTTGACAACATTTTGATAAGCATATGTGACGAAATAAGTGAAATCACTAGAATTTTAGCAGTTTAAATTTACTCCATAAAATGCACTAACAATAGAAAATAATTGATAATAATCAATAGCCTAGTTAAATAGCCTACAGTACTATATAGACACAGGTCCAGAACTCCTGATGAGGCCTCGTAGCTGAAATAAAAAATAAATTTAAAAAATCCTGTAATTGAAGTGTAGTTAGTAATAAATAACGAATGTACGGGCAGATTTTCTTTTATTACACTTATTAACTTCAATGAGGAGGTTATCAGGTTGGCCAACCAAAGCGTTGACGCGATCCACCGAAAATGTCCCTGCGAGCTACTAGTATCTCGCGATCGACGGTTTGGCAATCACTGCTTTAAATCAATATCAGTTGAAATTTACTAACTGCATGAAATACACCATGGTCTACTGGTATACACACAGAACCTGAATTCTGATATGGCTTCTAAGCTCAAAGGAATGTAAATAAAGATGAATTTTTTTAGAAATGTATTGGAATCAAAACATCTGAAGGCAATCAAATAGGCCTACGCAGTCAAAACATTTCAGTTTCTTTTCGGTTTTTATATGACTTACCGGTTTGCTACTAGGCCTATAAGCATCCAAAGAAGGTCTGCACAGACCTTAAAGTTGCGTCTACCATCTTGAATGTTTTTGGGCTTAGAGACTGATAGAGAAAATAAAAGTTCTGGGCCTAAAGGCAAAGTTGCTTGGTAACTTGGCGACGGGCCATAATGTTCATGTTTTCGTTCGATTTCGATGCGGTTTTGTTATGGACTGTTTGCTGCGTAATGAATTTCGGGGTTCAAGGAAAAGTATGCAATTTTCTTGATGTTCTTATTGACAGTCACTTTTAAATATCTCTACCACAAACAGTGGCTAGTGTGATCATAATTAGTTTTACTAATAAAGATAAACGCAGTCATTGACGATATACAGGGCCCCTTAATAATGCCCCTGTAAATCTGAAACAGGGAAAGTTTAGAAAGTTGAAGAATGCAAGTTAATTATTTTTCGCTGTTTAAGCTCTGCAAAGTCCTTGCTGAGAGTGTACTCAGTGCATGTAACTGTGTATCTGTGGGACGTCCTTCATAAACTGTGTTGTAAATGTGTAGATGAGAATGTCGTGTCGGCCGCTTTTATTGGATTATTTAGGATGGATGCAGAAAAAAGCGTTGCCCACGGCTGAACTCGGAGTCACGCGATGAAATTGTAACTCGGTTCACTTTGTCCAATCTCGCACACTATAATCCATGCAAAACTTGATGGCGTGCACTGAATGCAATAATTGATATGTGAATCGTATCAAATCCTTTCCAGTATACCACAAAACTTAATGACGTTCGCAGGCCTTGATTTATAAATGAGCAGACTGGCCATTTGTCCAGGGCGTCACACCTAGAAGAAATGGTGGAAAATTGTTGTATAACACTAAATAAATTGTATTACAATTACAATAATTCAGCAAACACTTTTCCTAATCTTAAAATTGTTACTGGAATGTATTTTACTTTACCAGCACTACGGAAAGAACCTTTTCCAGTTTTAACCAGAGCTAAAAATTACAATAGATATTCCCTCCTCATTAATAAGTTGCACTCATTGGTGTTAATGTGCAAAGAAAAATATATAACTGAAACTAACTTCTCAGAAACGCTATAGGCCTAAGAGTTTGAAAGAGAAAATCCAAGAAAAAGTTAATAAAATATACTTTATATTAATTGAATTTAAATGAATTAAACTTGAAACAATGAAAGATGTTAGATTGAGTTTTAGATTTTCATTGTTTCTTTATTGATAAAACATTAGTTTTAATATATCTATATAACATACATATTTTCTATCGACATAATTTAATTTAATTAATTTAGCATGTTTTAAAATTAACAAATATATTAAATATCTTTTGTAAAATTTCAAACATTGACTGTATTACGCATTACAAACACTTTTTAGCTTTTAGACAATTTTTTGTAGACTATTTCACTCATAGGCCGCGTGTTTGATATTGACCAATAACGTTTAGTAATTCCTCGGATATAGACCAGTCACGATCCTTTATCTTCTAGGATGCGATTTTATCTGATAAAAGTCTTCTCTACTAGACACGTAAGGCATCAACGTGCCGTGATTAATACGTCATTTGCTGCCAGTGAACGCAATAAAAACACATTGTTGTATACAACATAACTTGTTTGGAAATTGAAATAATGCAAATGTACAGTGATTAAAAACACAATTTCAATTCGGCGCAAGCCTGTTCGTGCGCTTTTATTCTGTTCTGCTGTTAGCTTACCTGAATTAGGTTAACCATGTTTTATATGCACCATCGGTAGCAATGGTTAAAATTAATTGGTAACTCTTATCTGTTCATGGATGGTGGGTTCGTAGCATACCGTGATCTCGTAGCTGTCAGTATTGTTTTTATGGCCTATAACAAAATAAGAAAGTAATTATTATTTGTATAACCCGTTATATTTGTATTCATGGAATAGTCTTAATAAATCCAACTCGTAGCCTAAACTCTCGTGGGATTACCTATGATAAAATTACAATACAACAAAGGGAGATTGTTATGCATGTGAACAATGATCTACAGTGTTTGTACTTCTCCTGCTTAGATACGCGGTCCAATCAGAGACGGCGAGACGGAGGGAAGACTCTTACTGCTAGCGGCAGTGTTTTAGCTCGTACACGTGATTGGCGGTGAAGGAAAAGGCTTCTCATATGAAAAATACTGTAATTTTAGTTTTGCACCAATTAACCAATGAAACTCGATTTTTAGTAACAATACTAAATAGTTATTAAAATACACGGGCTCATATAAGTTGGCGCCACTGATTGAAATCCTAGCCCTGGTTATGATACGGTGACTGAAGACTGTAAGAGATGACGGTAAGAATGGAAATAAAAATAGCATCGGCATATTATCGCATTTACCGTTGAGTGTAGTACCAGTACTGGCAAGCATTCACCACGTGAGTGATGGTAAATATAGAGCAGAGACTTTGGCAACATGAAGAAGATCATCTGATTCAAGGCAACTTGTCTGCCAGTTTGTCATAAGGTACAATAGCCAACACCCATCCACAGTAGAGACAGGTGATCGGAACGTCATTGAGTCTTTGTAAATGGTATATTAAACAATAGTGGTTCACGTATACATTCAGGCTGATCATTATTCTCTGTTGTGAACGTAATAGTGATGCATTGAGGATTGAAGGATGTTAATGTTACAAGGTTAGTGTGTAGGGGATAGTGTAGTTTAACGTGCTCTGTAAAACCATTTTTTTTTCAGTCAAGACATAGCAGTATCATTTCATATATTTGCTTTAATTACGTTCATATATGTATGTGTACTATATTCATATATAAATTACCTGCTTCGAATGGATTCAACTTCAGCATATTTTTTAAACATTTATTTATTTCAACTGTATTTATACTCTTATTAGCTACGAGGTCATATCAGAAGTTCGGGATCTGTGTCTATACAGTAGGGTGGGCCATGGAACTATTGATTGTCAATTATTTTCTATTGTTAGTGCATTTTCTATTTTCTATCTATATTAATAAAAGGAAGTGTCTGTCTGTCTGTCCGCGATGCCCAGCAAAATCTACTGAGCGCAGAGATTTGAAATTTTAAACATAGGTGGACTGAAGGGTCGGAAAATGCACCTCGAAGCCGGAATTTTAATTTTCCGTTTCGTTCGTGAGTTATGAGTGAAAAACGGGCAGAAAACGTGCATTTTTTTGCGTTTTCGAAGCATCAGTTTTGAGTAATACATTTCAATTTCAAATCAATTACAGTAGGCTTTGGCTATTTTTGTCATACCTTGGACATAAAACCATCGCGATCGCTTGAATGTTGTAAGCTCACGCTGGTCGAATCATTTGTTTATAATGTCAAGGCACGCAGACATATGAAATTTTCAACCTACACCGAAGAGGAATAATCAATATAGGCCTAAATATGGTCAAACGTTGTTCGATTTGGACGAAACTCACTATACAGGGATTTTCTGGGCGAAGGAACTCGAATCTGAGGTCGCTTTTACCAGGCGACGCTATCTAATCGTGGTATGTAATTCACGTGATTTAGGTGTTAATAAATATAATGATTTAACTATTATGCTATTAATTTTTAATTTTTGAAATAATTATCGCGGGCGATCGCTTGATTTTGTAAGTCCATCCTGGACGATTCATTTGTTTAGAATGTCAAAGCCCGTAGACATATGACATTTTCAACCTACACGGAAGAGGGATAATCAATATAGGCCTAAATATGGTCAAACATTGTTCGATTTGGACGAAACTCACTATACAGGGGTTGTCTGGGCCAAGGAACTCGAATCTGAGGTCGCTTTTACCAGGCGACGCTATCTAATCGTGGTATGTAGTCCACGTGATTTAGGTGTTAATAAATATAATGATTTAACTATTATGCTCTTAATTTTTAATTTTTGAAATAACTATCGCGGCACATGCTAGTATTGAGTAAATTTCAACTGATATTAATTTAAATGGATGTGATACAGGATGAAATAGTGAGGATGATTCATGGTATGTAAATATCAATTCGGCTTTTGACTTTACGACTGGGGAGACCATGAAAAAGACCATGTCAAATTGACCGGCCATGGGATTTGAACCTGGGACCTCCTGAATGCGAGTCCAAGAGCATAAAACATAAAAAAATACTCTATCTCAAAAATTAAATTTTTTATGACCTTTGAAACATTAGGCTATTGTTCAAAAGGTATATTTTATGGCTATTGATATCCAAAGATAGGAACTTTTCCATGTTAACAACAGTTTCGCAATACTTTAATGTCTTGCTCAAAGTCTGTTACACACTAACAGAAGGTTCAACTACATTACTACAGCCTAGCAAGTGTTAAGTTGCCAGTATTTAACGTTTTTTCCCCCCACGAAAATTAACAATTTATACATATTTATATTTCCACAATGGATGGGTTTTTAAAAATGCAGACCTCTTTTCAAACTCAAAATACTATGATTGGCAATGCTGTCTGTATGTTGTGATCAAAGAATGTATTAGAAAAATGAAACCAATAGATGGCGTCAAAATCTAAGAATCTACATTTTACACCCTGATAGCTGATTTCTACTGTTATACGGAAACGTGTTTACAGACTTAGGTTGGATTTCCCTAGCACAGACATCCCTTTTTATCAATTAATACATAGCCTAGGGCAATAAGTAAGGTATCGGTGGATATCGCACTAACAGACTCATCTTGTAGAGTATTGATTTCTGCCTCCAACGCTGAACATGTTCCATACCCTTACGTAGTAGGCCTAAAGCCGGTATGACATTATAGAAGTCCCTTGACAAATAACTTTTAAAAGTCGTTGTACAAGAAATATGGAAGTGTAATAGCTCAACTTTATACAGGAAGATTTTTTTAAAATGTCATCTTATATTCAGACTCTTCAATGTATATTTTATAAAATATTTCGTACTGTTTTATAATGGTGCCTGATGGTCTATGGTACCCATGAAACTGGTAGTCTCGGAATATGAACGAAACAATGTGCTATCGTCCTATGTCGTTCGTGATTATAAAAATGGAAACATACAGAACAATGCTAGTCTCCCCGGTAGCTAGAAATCGTCGAGATACCATAACTTTTACTGGATTTCGCAAATGGGTAATTTGCCATGATATTAAAGGCCCCACCTTCACGGTAAAGAATTCGGATATTTTTCATTTAACCTAAAAAACTGATGTAATTTCTTTGATAGCTGCCAGTTCTTTCAGCAAATTTTAATGGGTTCCCTTCAACTCAGCCGAGCAATCCACGGTGCTACCCATAGGCGTAACCAGGCCAACCATATGGGGGGGGGTTATAACATCCGCGGGGTCTGGAATACCCCCAGGGAGAGGGAGGTCCGGGGGTCCTCCCCCGGAAAATTTTAAAAATTAAGACGCAAAATAACGAGTTTTAAGCTTCCCACGCTTTATACTTTTATTAAGTAATTTATGGGCAGACTTTAAAAAATTATACAATTTTCTTTTTTTTAATCAATGGGGGGGGGGGTTCAAACCCCCAAAACCCCCCCTCGGTACGCCTATGGTGCTACCCAAAAAGTTTCTTTTTCTTTTTTCCACCAATGAAGCCTCTGTTATGGCTACTGAAGCTACACTAGCTACAGAATCATCCTGTCAATACGAAAACACGCGGAAGACTGGCCCCCACCACTCCAAAAACTCATATTGCTACGGCAAATCCTAAAAACACAGATTTAATTTGGAAAAAAACTGCCATTTTATTTAATTTAATTTTATAGTTTCCAGTATTAAAAATCATGTTTGATGGATCTGTCATAGGCAGTGACTGATCATTCGTAAGCGTGCGGAAATATCCGGAAGTTATCGATATAATTTGAATTTCCCACGCGACTTCATTCGTTTTGGTTCCCTGTGTTTTAGCCAATTGTTACCTAATTCCTCTGGTAACATAGAATGTAAAGCTTAATGTCAGTTTAAATACTTCCAAAATAGTTCGTTTGTTTCACCATTTTGTTACAAATTAGATGGTGCCATACAAAAAATACTAATTAATACAAACTAGAATTTAGTAAATAGGGAGATAGTTCAGTGTTTATTTATGTATTTAGTTATTTACTAAGTGCCAGATTGGTATTTTATGAGATTGTGTGGTGGACGGGAAAATGTTTGTCCGTCTGCCTGTCTGTCTGTCCGTGTTTCTGCACGCGCTTTATTGGATTTTCATGAAACTTGGTATACTCATTTATAACTTCCATGGGAAGTAGCCTATTGATTTTGGACCAAATCGGTTGACTGGTACCTGAGTAATGCCCAATTTAGTGCCTATTTTATGGAAATAATATATTAGAAAGAATTTATCAAACGCAAATCAGTTCTCATGACACCATATTGTTTTACAGTGTGCATATACGGCTTTGGAAGTTGGAATACAGTTAACTTTGATAAATAACACTACCCAAATATTCCTTCACATATGCTTATCAAACTTTAGACCTTTGTTCTCCCGTTAGCCCTGCTTAATGAATCGATCTGCAACTTAACTCGGAAATCGATAACAAAAATAACTTATTTTCTCCGAATCATCATTCCAATTATCACTGATTAAACAAAAGCATTCTGGCACTTTGTTACATCAGTTTACATGATTTTATTTAGTTATTTAATTAAATTTGTATATTTAAAATTGTTATATGCTGCGATGTAAAGAACAAATTCCCTCAAGACGATAATGCTATACCATGATATAACAATAATGGCGACTAAAATGATTAATTTGTCTGCTGCCTTCAGATTTGAAATTGCATGCTATCTTAAAGTGAATGAAAAGTGTTTCTTCTGCAGTAGGGGTATATTTTTCGTCTTCTAGATGATAAACCATAATGACTCGCTTTTTCAATGAGAAATGTCACTGACTCTTTTTGGTGCTATGACGTAAATACTGTTGTAACCGAGTGTACCTAGTAAAGATGCAATGAAGATATATCTGACAGTAATTAATCTAATGACAAAAGTGGTCTGTATTTAGACAATCTGGACCTTGGCCAGGGATAACAGTGTGAGCGTTGTCTTGCCAACCAACAAAAAACAAAGCAGAAGTCAAGTGCGAGTATTAAGTTCCCGAGGGTTTGTATTCTCCCCTCGTGTTCTCAAAAATGATTCTGGTTTTCCCCCGTTATATAAAAAGCTCCTTTTAAATCCCAGTCGGCAGAGTCCCCTTCACAAAACATATAACAAAAAGTGTCAAGTTCCCATATGTGAAAAAAGACATAACCGCATTAGTCGAGCCGGTTTCACAGAAGCTCACACGGTGTAGAAGAAGTAGCGTGACACATTTGGGTAAAGTGAAAATTTTATGTTTATTTTTAAATTTTTTATATATTTTTATGTATTACACATTATAACGTGTTTATGTCTTAACCTAAAATTAATATTAAAATATTTGTGGTACAGTAGACCTATAACTTCTAAAATTTTTATAAATTTAAAACATTAAAACTAGGGATGGGTCCTCGATACTTTCGATACTCTCGATACTTGCATGGTATCAACATCGAGCGATACTTCAGAATACTCGCTCGGTACTTTTTCAATACTCTGGTAATTCTGCAATTTAAGGAAATGCGGTACCTCTTTCCCCTTTTAGTACTCTACTAAATATAGTAAATACTTCTATTTCTCCTTAAAATCCAAACAGAAGGGATTCTTAATTGTTTCGTTTCCTGTCAAACGTTTCAGTAACAACCAACCAACAAGCAAGCTGACTTTCCAAACCCCATTGTAACTTTTGAACAAAAACTTGTAAGTGGACTGTTTCAAAAAGTAATTTTAGTTTTAACGTAGAGCTTAACGACAATTATAGGCTGCGGATGATATTAAATTTTGTCTCATTAAATATGCATACTTAATTAGTTGGTATTACACAGTTCTCTCAACTTTTAATTTTTAATGTACCTATTTATTGAAGCTGGAAATGTTGACGGTATCTAGTATCGAGGAAGAACTCATATATTGGTATCGAGTATCGAGAAAATCTTGTATCGACCCATCCCTAATTAAAATATTAAATTTAAAACATACAAAAAGTCTTCAGAGCAAAATGCTGTCGTACAATACTTTAAATGATTAAAATGTATAGCCGTTTCGCTATCATCGTCCCCAGCGCGGTGCTGTCTTTGAGGATTGTCACGTCTCAGCCTGAAAAGAAAATCAAAGAAAGGCCGAAATGTTGTATTATATTGCAATCCTTATTAGATTGACTTGGCAACAGAGTCTGCCACCTGCTTGGTTTTGAGAGTGCAGACTATTTTACCCGTGGCTTGATTCAAAAGGGCCAATGTCATAAAACTTGCTTTTGAGATAACTGACTTTCAGGCCTCTATAGAAGTAACATTTTTTTGCAGAGAACTTCCGACATTGACCTCTAACGTTACTGTATTATGTCTATTAATAGCAACATACAGGGTGGTCCATATGTCTTGTTACCCCCCCCCCAAATAAATATCTTGTTATCCCTAATTCAGTGTTTCTGCAGCAGAGATGGCTGACACAAGCTCTTACAGTGTGGGAGAGCGCCTCATTGTCAGTATTAGTCAGGTCTCTATTTCTTTGATGACCGATTCAATCAACATTCCTATATCGCCATGTTACAGACATTTTTGTTCCAGAGCTCCAGAGAATGAATCTCTTGGAACGTTCCTGGTTCCAACAGGATGGAGCACCGCCCCAGTATGGCATCATTGTCAGGGAATATTTAAATGAAGTGTTTCCCAATAAGTGGATTGGACGCAGATCGGTACATCTTGGATTGGCCTCCCAGAAGCCCTGATCTCTCATCTTGTGATAACGCCCTCTGGAGCATTATTAAGAAGAAAGTATCAAAACAACGATACCAAACAACAGAACAATTGAAGGACGCTTTTAGGACTACCTTTGATACAACAATCAACAGATACGTGCTTAGTAAAATATCACACAGGTCATGGCGGCGCATCATTTTGTGCCACGAAAATAATGGTCATACTGACCTTCTGGATGCGTAAATATGAACCATCCTGGTTGATATTGAATCCATACTACCTTATACTATATTATATAGGCCTACTATATATTATATTGTATTGTTATAAAGTTATGTAAAAGTATGGGGTAACAAGACATATGGACCACCCTGTACATTGTGACGGGCTTTTCTACTTTATACTATGGGCGACCAAACTTTTGAAGGCGCTCTTACTTTATGCTATAAAGTTCCCTAACTTCTTGGATTAAATCTTCGCCAAAATCTGTGACGACTAATATGTGATTATTCTCAATCGTAGTATATAAGTTTACTGAACTCCTACAAAACAAGGTCACTCATACACCTGTCGTGTCATCACAACACTGCCTGCATAGTCCACATTCCAACATTCAGTACGACTACCTTTGACACCGGGTGATTGCAAACTTCCTACTCTCAGTCTACTTTCTCTCTCTTTTAACAAATTACCCAGTTTTGATAATATTGATGAAAATTTCTATTAACGGGCGCCATCATCAATACGCTTCCTCTTTTCTTTTTGTTATGTATCAGCCCAGACACAAATTAAATTATAGATACACAGGCTATGTACCTACATGCCCCTCGACTAGCTTTTAAATTAACAGAGGAGACGGGAGTTGGGTTCGGATTTACCTTTCGTTTATTTTTTTTTTTATTCTGCTTCTTCTTTTTCTCCTTTTTTTTTTTTTATACTCACTACCAAAGCATGTAACTTAGCACAAAAACCAGCTACTCTCAAACCATTACAAGGATAAGGGTCAAAAATCTGAACTTCACGTTAATTTACTTTGCATAACAATAACCATAATTTATTTAATATATTATTTTTTTTTTCTTTTTTTTCAACAATAACAATCTTATATACAATAAATTACATTTACACTACATTAACCTTTCAACATTTTTATTGGTAGGATAATATTTGATTATTCAAGGTTAGTATACCCAATTTTAACTATATAAGCACGTTCTCTGTTCAACAATAACAAATCCTTAATTAATTACTTTAATTTTCTTTCTTTTTTTTTTTGTTTCCTCACCTCACCCTTACAATCTCTAGTACTTGTTCATACTTATCAGTACACTACTCGTAATTACCTTTTCTCCTCTTTCTGACCTAACCAATTATTTGTTATTATCTTTCAACTCACTCACCTCTTTCTAACCTGACCAGTCATCAGCTATTATCTTTTAACCCCTTTCTTTCTTTAAGTAGAGTTCCCTTCAGCTTATACCATTGATTTAATTCACTCGGTGGTTATTCTAGTTTTCCTACTTCTTACGTTACTACTCTTTAGCATGGGCACCCAATCTTCTTTCGTCTCTAAATTCCCTAGAATTCTAACTGAAACTAATTCACGCCCAGATTAGTAAGCTTCTCTATAACCCCTTTAATGTCGTTTACTTCTACCCTAACATGTAAATTTTCCAATGGTACACCCCTACTGCACTACCACTCATAGGCCTTCTTTTGCCCTACAATTTTTCCACTTCTTATCCCCCTCTACCATATTCCATATACCTTCGCTTGTAGATAAATCTCTATAAAAAAACATAACTTAACATTACAGGCCGGCATGAAATCTATTTATAGATAGTCACCCGTCACCTGAACGAAACCCAAGAGGGAGGGGCCCTCGTAAGAAGTACTAAGCATGCCCCTTAATTACTTTTCTTCCTTACTCCCCTCGCGTCCTGTCTCAAAAATAACAAAGTTTCTATGAGCATCACCAATTGCCCCTAGCTATGTATTCATTCGTGGGACAATCACCCAAAAAAAACCTAAAGTGAAGAGATTTAACTTTGGCATTCAGTTGTTAGGCTCTTGACTGCTCTTTTATAATTAATTTAGACCAGAAATAGAAAATAGTTGGATTACTGGATTTCATCACTTTACTTCTAGAATTCTCACTTCTATGTTTCTATTCTATTCTATTCTATTATTCCATACGGTGTCTAATCGCCATACATGACTTAGAAACCATCCTTACAAAAAAAAAGGATATCTCAATTTTCTCACTCCCCAAACAATAAGAAAAAGTCTAGACGACTATACTCAACCAGTGATGTCCAACTTATCCTCCGATCCTGAGTTGTCTTCCATTACTTCCTGATGTCCATATCTGCTCTTATTCAGAGCGAGCAGTCACGACTCACTCTCACAGCTGATGTTCGCTGTAGCGGTGTCTCGTACTGGCCGACTTGGTGTATTCTTCTGATTAATGACTATCTCCATATAGCCGTGTCAAGGAAGTTCACAACCAGAATTTCCTTTAGATGAAAGTCTGACACACCATTATGCCAGAACGCCTCTACCGCTGTCACACATCCCAATCTCGTCTTCTCCCTTCTGCCTTTTCAACTTCTCTCTCTCGTGGTCAGGCACGTACTACTAACCGTCTTTCAGGATCCGCACGTCTCCCTCGTCGATTCAGCGTCGACGCATGCGCACCTCTCCTTTCTGTAATTCAAATAAAATTCAGGGCAGTATCGATAATCATGAAAATGTTCAATATCGATTAGTTGCGGTCCCCCAACCCTTCCTTTGTTTAGGAATGGTCTCCTATCGTTGATTATGCACGTCGCTATTTGCGTCGTTACATTCTTCCCTCACTCACCATAAAAAAAAATAATGTTGACACAGGTCACATTCATTTTTTTTTTTTTTTTTTTTTTGTGCGTGTCTCTTTTACCAGCCTTAAAGAATGTTTATCCAGGAACAAAGGGTTTCAAGTCTTTGACGTGCCACTTCCCCAACTTTTTACCAAAACGGTTTGTCAGTTCGTAGCTATTTTCACTGAACTTTTTCTTTATAATATAGGGCCCGACAAACTTTGCACTTAAACCTGCTGTATAAGCTTGTGAGGCATCACTTAATTTAAAGTTTCTTCTTAACACTAGATCTCCTGGACGAAATCTCATCTCTCTCCTCCGAAGATTATAATAATGACTCGAATTCTTATAGGCGGTTTCTAAGTTATGTCTAACCATTAAACGTACCGTTTTCAATTTATTGAGTCTCTCCACCCAAATTTTTGGAATTTCTTTATGAATCGGTTGGTTTTCCACCTTTTCAATCCTACTGATAATTTCAGGCTCCTTCCCATAATTTAGCATATAAGGAGTGCATCCAGTGGAACTATGCTTAGCCGTATTTATAGCAAAATTAAATTCTCTCAAATACACATCCCAAACTGTTTGATCCTTTTGAATATAACTAGAAATCATTGTTTTCAATACTCTATTGACTCTTTCTACTGGATTTCCTTGTGGCGAATATACAGGTAAATAACAAGGAGTTATATTAAAAGCTTTAGCTATCTCTCGCATTAATTTACTAGTGTATTGCGGTCCATTATCCATCAGCAAATATCCCGGAATTCCCCATTTAAGGATGATCAATTCATAAAATGCTTCCGTAACTGCTCCACTGGTTGCTTTCCTTAACGCTTTACACTCTACATATTTGGTAAAGGTGTCCTGAAATACTACAATGTATCGGTTCCCTTTTTTGGAACGTGGGTAAGGTCCCAACAAATCAGTAGCTACAGTCATCCAAGGTTTCTCTTTCTGGTAAAAATGCATTGGTCCTGCTTGAGCCGTCTGTAACACTTTCTGTCTCTGACATATTTCACAAGCAGTAACATACTTAGCAACATCTCTAAACATTCCCGGCCAATAATACTTGTTTGCTATTCTAAAGAAAGTTTTAGCTATCCCCATATGTCCTGCAGTCGGTGCATCATGACATTCCTGCAATACTTTAATCCTAAAATCTTGCGGAATAACTAATTTCCACCTATTTACTGTTCCCTCTAAAGTTTGTTCTAACTGATCTAATCTAAGATGGTACAACTTCCCATCTACGACCTTCCAATCTGGCCAAAATTTAGGTTTACTCTGTACTTGCTCTTTCCGCTTAATATACCAAGCATCTTGTATATTTTCCCATTCCACTACTTCAGAGTTATCAGTCAACAAGAGGCAAAATTCTTCCTCTACCGTTTTCTCTTGAACTTTCCCTTCGTGTATTCTAGATAAAGCATCCGGAACTTTTTGTAATCTACCAGGCCTATGTATTACTTCAAAATCATACTCCTGGAGCAATAAACTCCACCTAGCTAATCGTCCAGTCGGATTCTGTAATGTATTTAACCATTTCAGAGCAAAGTGATCAGTATATACTTTAAAATGATAACCTTCCAAATAAGGACGAAACTTTTGAACTGCCCACAATATAGCTAACAATTCTTTCTCGACTATTGCCCACTTTTGCTCACCTACTGTTAAAGTTTTACTAGCATAAGCTATTACTTTTTCCTCTCCTTCCTCTCCTGTCTGAATTAATGCTGCTCCTAGTCCTGAAAAACTAGCGTCGGTCTGTAGCACTAGGGGTTTAGTATAATCTGGACAAGTTAATATAGGACTACTAGATAATTTCGATTTTAATTCATCAAAAGATTCCTGACATTCCTTAGTCCAACGCCATCTCTGATTCTTTTTCAGAAGTGCAGTGAGGGGCTTTACAACTTCAGAAAAAAATGGAATGAATCGTCGGTACCAAGAAGCCAATCCTAAAAATGCTCGTACTTCCTTGACTTTTGTAGGGGCTGGATACTCAAGGATACACGAGATTTTATCTGAATCTACAGCAATTCCTAATGGAGTAATGATATGACCCAAATATTTTAATTCACTTCTACAAAATTTTGATTTTTCCCTATTAATTTTCAGGTTAGCTTTTCTTAATTTCTCTAAGACTTTTTCTAACAAGGACAAATGTTCTTCAAATGTCTCGCTAATAAGTACTATATCATCCAAATAACAAAAGCATTTCTCTCCTATCTCTTCTCTTAATATAGTATCAACTAATCTTTGAAACGAGGCTGGTGCGTTATGGATTCCAAAAGGCATAACTCGAAACTGATACAATCCTCTACCAGGTACGGTAAATGCTGTTTTTTCTTTACTTGCTTCATCTAATGGAACTTGCCAATACCCATTTTTCAAATCTATTGTACTGATATACCTAGCATGTCGTAATTTACTCAAAACATGTTCAATGTATGGCAAAGGATAACTATCTCTTTTAGTACAATTGTTTACTTTTCTGAAATCTACGCAGAACCTCCATGTTCTATCTGGTTTCTTTACCATAACTACCGGAGACGACCAAGGTGAATTTGAAGGCTCTATAACTTTTTCCAATAACATTTTATCTATTTCCGCGTGTATAACTTTTTCCAAAATGGGTGATACTGGATAATATCTTTGTTTTATAGGTTTTGCATCGCCTGTATCAATAACATGAGAAATCAAGTCTGTAAGTCCAGTACACTGATCAAATTTCTGTAACTGATTTTCCAAAAACACATTCAATCTGTCCCTTTCCTGAGGTGTAGGTAAAGTAAGAATATTATGTAGTTGATCTTCTTCTTTTAAATCTATAGCCTTAACAAATTGAAAAATTTTTGCTGGTTCATCTTTGAAATACCAAGTCCCATCTTGCAAATCTACTACTAACCCAATTTGTTTCAAAACATCCATGCCCAGAATCATATCTACTGCTAAATTTGGCATAATTTTACATTTTATCGGAAAAATCCTGTCCTGCAATTTCATCTCAAAAGTTCTCTCTCCTGTTATAGAACTATAAGTTTTATCTGCTAGTTGCACTACCCTAACTTCAGATTCTTCTACTGCTAAATCTAACATTTTACATAAAAAGTCACCTTTCTCTCCCACATAAGTTTTATCTGAACCGGAATCTATTAAAGCAATAAATGTAATATCCTCCAGCAAAATTTCAACAAAACATCTATCTCCATTAACTAAATCTGTAGGATTTATATTTAACATCACACAAGCCTGATTTTTAGTTAATTGCCTTAAGGAATTTGTAGGCCTAACTTTTCTTTCTTGGGGCATCCTACAATCAATAGACCTATGTCCAAGCTTATTACAATTATAACATTTAATCGTAGTGCGTGGAGTAACTCTACGAGGTGCCTTACACTCGAACTGCCTATGTCCTGTTTTATCACAATTCCAACATCGCTGGTTATTTGAAAAACGTAAAGTGGTGTTTTTACCATTATCCCTCGACTCATCCTGTCTCTCTTTATTTTCTATTACTTTAACTATTCTGGAATCATTTACATGACTTGAATTTCGTTCTTTGTCCCACGTCTTTGCAGAAAAACTAACACTAGGTTTCTTTTGTAATTCAGACGATGGAAGTTCCTGTTTTCCCTGAATTCCTAACGCTGTATGAACTGAAGGTATAACAACTTGTCTCTGGGGTTTATAAGCCGTTTCTTTAATTGTAGCTCTAACCTGCGTTGGAGGAGGAATATATCTCTCAGAATCTAACAATATTTGTTCATACTGTCTACCTACACGTATTAAATCTGTTATAGTTTGAATCTCTGCAGGTCTAATGTACAATTTTACGTCAGGACGCAAATTTTTGATAACATTCTTCATCATTTGTTGAGGACTCATTGGAGTACTCAGCCTCCTCATTAACGTTTGAATAGCATTAACATAATCAAAAATCGATTCTTTAGGACCTTGCGTTCTCTGTCTAATCTCATCCAAAAGCGAGTCTTCCTCATCAATAGGCAAATAATATTCTCTAAATTCTTTCAAAAAAGCTTCCCATGTAGGCCAATCTGTTAATCTGTTCCTGTACCAAAGTAAAGCTGAATCTTGTAAAATTTCGGGTAATACTGACAATAACTCTACACCCTGTAACTTAGAACTTTGTTTTAAATCTTCCAATCTCTCCAAAAATAAGTAAATACTATCCCCAGGTTTGAATTTAATGTTCCATTTACGAACCAGATCCAAAGTATTTGGTTTATGTGGCTCTAACTGAATTGTAAACGATGGTACTACTGGTACAACTTCTTCTGAATCAGCTACCGCCATGGCCTTCCTACGCATTAACTTAACCCATGTATACACTACATCTCCATATGAATCTTGTGGTACCGTTATATTATGTTCAACTAAATCTTCTTCCAAAACTTCCTGACTCAGAGCAAAAGCCGTAATTAACACTTGAAATGACTGAGGGTTCTTACGGGCATAATCTAACAAGCGTTGTCTTAACTCATCCCTTGTACCTGTGGTCGGTAACTTTACTCTATCACATTCTGCCTCTAAATCCGCCTTCCTCAACTTCCTAATAGCTTGGGTTAGCTCAGCTGCTCTTATTTGTGCATATGGATCGACATAAGTAGCCATATTTATATATTAACAATACCACTGGAAAAAAAAGGATTAGAACACAATAGTTCAGTCGTCTGTCTTAGTCATCTATAGAAGTCCTTACTTGTCAATAGTCATTATTCTTTTCCCAAAAATATGTTATTATTATTATTATTATTTGTTTTTGAGAATAAATTTCAGTTATACTAACCTAACTCCCAAAATTCTTTTAACCCTATCTCGCCTCACGTTAGGATATCAAACTATCACTGCCTCACGCTATGGGCTATCATAATATGGAACTTCAACTGAATAAAGGTTTCTTTTTTTTTTTTTTTTCACTTAACAATTTTAACTAAATTAAGTTGCAACAATTAGCAATACTGTTTTGTTTTAACACTACTCAGCCCCACGATATGGGCTATCAAAATTACTATCAAAATTACTATCAAAATTATCCTACTATGAAACTATCACAGCCCCACGCTATGGGCTCCAGACTTTTGTGATGTTAACACAACTCGCCCCACGTTGGGCGCCAAACTTTGTGACGGGCTTTTCTACTTTATACTATGGGCGACCAAACTTTTGAAGGCGCTCTTACTTTATGCTATAAAGTTCCCTAACTTCTTGGATTAAATCTTCGCCAAAATCTGTGACGACTAATATGTGATTATTCTCAATCGTAGTATATAAGTTTACTGAACTCCTACAAAACAAGGTCACTCATACACCTGTCGTGTCATCACAACACTGCCTGCATAGTCCACATTCCAACATTCAGTACGACTACCTTTGACACCGGGTGATTGCAAACTTCCTACTCTCAGTCTACTTTCTCTCTCTTTTAACAAATTACCCAGTTTTGATAATATTGATGAAAATTTCTATTAACGGGCGCCATCATCAATACGCTTCCTCTTTTCTTTTTGTTATGTATCAGCCCAGACACAAATTAAATTATAGATACACAGGCTATGTACCTACATGCCCCTCGACTAGCTTTTAAATTAACAGAGGAGACGGGAGTTGGGTTCGGATTTACCTTTCGTTTATTTTTTTTTTTATTCTGCTTCTTCTTTTTCTCCTTTTTTTTTTTTTATACTCACTACCAAAGCATGTAACTTAGCACAAAAACCAGCTACTCTCAAACCATTACAAGGATAAGGGTCAAAAATCTGAACTTCACGTTAATTTACTTTGCATAACAATAACCATAATTTATTTAATATATTATTTTTTTTTTCTTTTTTTTCAACAATAACAATCTTATATACAATAAATTACATTTACACTACATTAACCTTTCAACATTTTTATTGGTAGGATAATATTTGATTATTCAAGGTTAGTATACCCAATTTTAACTATATAAGCACGTTCTCTGTTCAACAATAACAAATCCTTAATTAATTACTTTAATTTTCTTTCTTTTTTTTTTTGTTTCCTCACCTCACCCTTACAATCTCTAGTACTTGTTCATACTTATCAGTACACTACTCGTAATTACCTTTTCTCCTCTTTCTGACCTAACCAATTATTTGTTATTATCTTTCAACTCACTCACCTCTTTCTAACCTGACCAGTCATCAGCTATTATCTTTTAACCCCTTTCTTTCTTTAAGTAGAGTTCCCTTCAGCTTATACCATTGATTTAATTCACTCGGTGGTTATTCTAGTTTTCCTACTTCTTACGTTACTACTCTTTAGCATGGGCACCCAATCTTCTTTCGTCTCTAAATTCCCTAGAATTCTAACTGAAACTAATTCACGCCCAGATTAGTAAGCTTCTCTATAACCCCTTTAATGTCGTTTACTTCTACCCTAACATGTAAATTTTCCAATGGTACACCCCTACTGCACTACCACTCATAGGCCTTCTTTTGCCCTACAATTTTTCCACTTCTTATCCCCCTCTACCATATTCCATATACCTTCGCTTGTAGATAAATCTCTATAAAAAAACATAACTTAACATTACAGGCCGGCATGAAATCTATTTATAGATAGTCACCCGTCACCTGAACGAAACCCAAGAGGGAGGGGCCCTCGTAAGAAGTACTAAGCATGCCCCTTAATTACTTTTCTTCCTTACTCCCCTCGCGTCCTGTCTCAAAAATAACAAAGTTTCTATGAGCATCACCAATTGCCCCTAGCTATGTATTCATTCGTGGGACAATCACCCAAAAAAAACCTAAAGTGAAGAGATTTAACTTTGGCATTCAGTTGTTAGGCTCTTGACTGCTCTTTTATAATTAATTTAGACCAGAAATAGAAAATAGTTGGATTACTGGATTTCATCACTTTACTTCTAGAATTCTCACTTCTATGTTTCTATTCTATTCTATTCTATTATTCCATACGGTGTCTAATCGCCATACATGACTTAGAAACCATCCTTACAAAAAAAAAGGATATCTCAATTTTCTCACTCCCCAAACAATAAGAAAAAGTCTAGACGACTATACTCAACCAGTGATGTCCAACTTATCCTCCGATCCTGAGTTGTCTTCCATTACTTCCTGATGTCCATATCTGCTCTTATTCAGAGCGAGCAGTCACGACTCACTCTCACAGCTGATGTTCGCTGTAGCGGTGTCTCGTACTGGCCGACTTGGTGTATTCTTCTGATTAATGACTATCTCCATATAGCCGTGTCAAGGAAGTTCACAACCAGAATTTCCTTTAGATGAAAGTCTGACACACCATTATGCCAGAACGCCTCTACCGCTGTCACACATCCCAATCTCGTCTTCTCCCTTCTGCCTTTTCAACTTCTCTCTCTCGTGGTCAGGCACGTACTACTAACCGTCTTTCAGGATCCGCACGTCTCCCTCGTCGATTCAGCGTCGACGCATGCGCACCTCTCCTTTCTGTAATTCAAATAAAATTCAGGGCAGTATCGATAATCATGAAAATGTTCAATATCGATTAGTTGCGGTCCCCCAACCCTTCCTTTGTTTAGGAATGGTCTCCTATCGTTGATTATGCACGTCGCTATTTGCGTCGTTACAACATTGGCACTTGCAATTTCTGAAAAATTATCTAGTTTTCTGTCTTGGTATGTTAGGGACATACAATCATTGTTTCCCTTTGTTCTCCCTGTTTCAAATTTATTAAATTCCATATAGTCTTGACTTTATTGTTTGATTTATTAATTACTTGTTCAGTATGTTGCAATACTTATGAATTTGGTTGTTATTGGTTCTATATTTTAAATAGAGCTCTCTTTTGTTTGCACTTGATATTATTTTAATACCATGGTTTATTCCTTAAATTACGTAAGTTAGGAATTTTCTTTTTTGAAAGTTTGCCAAACAGTTTACGCTATAAAACTTTGAAGACTACTTCCGCTCTCGAGTGTAAAATTCTACTACTTTGGTGAAGTGCATTTTTGGCGTAACTGTGATGGTTGACCTGCATTTCGTCTGTTTCTCTGTAAATTTGCTTATAGTCATGACCAAACGTATTATTCTATTTTTTTTTTCAATTTGGCAAAAATGTTCCTTGAAGTAGTTAAAAACGACGTATGTATAACTTTTTATTCCGTTTTCATTTTTTGATTTGGTTCAGGATGGTGGCTGTTTTAACTGATAAAGAGCAGATTTTAAGTTTTATTTTTATTGTTTATTTTTGCATGGAATGTTCACAGAACTACTGAACTGTTTTCACTCTAAGAACAGAGCTAAAGTAAACAGAAACCAATGCATCTTTCTCACTCTAGCACATTACTCGTATGAAGAGAGAGACAGACATAGGCCTACTGGTTAAGTTCTTATTGAATGTACCAGCAAGATTCCCTGAAGATGGTTGAATCTAACTGAAAGGCCTAGGAGAAGAAACAAAAAAATAAAAGAAGTTGAGCATAAAGGTATTATAGTATTATTTTATTTGTTCTCAGAGTGAAAACAGAATAGTATTCTTAACACATAACAATACCTACCTCCTTCGCGGATTTATTTTTACTTCACGTGGTTCGATTCTCTTCTGCTAGGTTGACTTAAATGAATTTTATTCTGCATCCTCCCGCGTCCAGTTCATACTCGTGTTGCTATGGTAACGCATAGTAGTTGGGCAGCAGGAAGTCTGATTTGTATTGTGGATCATAGCGAAACGTCAAGCATGAGGAATCCGGAATGACAGTTTGTAACTGTATCCACAATTATTTGCTATTCAGTGAATGCGAGGAAAGAAGAACACTGCTCAGTAACTGCACTGGGTCACTTAGGATGACGAATTACAGACCACCTAGTAGAGTCGTTACTCTCTTTAATAGCACTCGTAAACACCAGAATGGAGACAGTAAATATTAAAAAGACAACCATGACCTACCTTGCGCAAAAATGCAAGTATTTATGTTATGTATAACCTACCGTGTTTGACTCCTTGACTTTAAAGTGTTTAATGCTATAGTATTTGGCGAGTCTCGTATGGGAAGTAGCTTGTGTTGTAACCAGGTTTGGCTGATTGAAATCACTTTAGTTTAAATCATGATTTAAACCAAATCTTTTGTTTTATTAAGTGCCAGAATGGTACTTTATGAGATTGTGTGGAGGACGGGAAAATGTCTGTCCGTCTATCCTTGTGTCTGTACGCGCGATAACTCGAATACGCTTTATCGGATTTTCATGAAACTTGGTATACGCGTTTATAACTTCCATGGAAAGACTTCTATTGATTTTGGAACAAATACATTCACCGGTACCAGAAAAAACAACTAATTAAATGTCTCATGCTTTTTAAATTGCAAATCATGACTACACTACAAAGCCGCGTTGAGTACAATGCAGTCAGATGTTTGTAAATTCATTAAACCACGCCTTGCTTTAGACATTTGTTGTAATTTCGTTCTGTTGTTATCCCACTTATTCCTTCATATATGCTTTTCAAAAGAAATAAATATACATAAGATTTAAAACACATCTAGCTATTAAATAATTGAATATAAGAAATTCTTATATCAGTGTATACGAGTATGAATTAATGTTAAGAATCAAACTTTAGACCTTCCGTACGGCCTGCTTAATGAATCGATCTGGAGCTTGACTATTGCTAAAATAATTTCTTTTCCGCACAGGCCTATCATAATTGTAAGCATCAGTGATTAAACAAAAGCATTCTGGTACTTTCTTATACCAGTTTACCTGATTTTATTTTTATTTTTATTCCTGTTATTTTTAGTCTACTACTTTCTACAGTTATAGAGTCACAAGTGTCATCTTGTGAATGGTGGAAGGTCTAGAAAAGTGCCATTTAAAAAGTAATGTCCTATTTATTCCCAAATATAGAACAACTTCTGACTGCTCAAGCATCTTCAGCTCGCGTAGAAAGAATTTTTCTTCCTTCCGTTTGGTGAATTCCGATTTGGAACTGAAAATTCAAAATGTTTAATGCTAGTGATGCTTAATTTATTGTTTTGATGATCAAAGAAAAGTATTTTTTATTTTTAATACTTTATCTAAGGCTGATTAACTGTTTAACCTTATTGTGACGAAACTGCAAAATACAATAAGTTGAAAACAACAGACTAAAAATGTGCAGACATGATTATTAATTCTATTATTGTATAAGAACAGAGGATCTGTTTTCATTTGTTGAAGTTATTAAATACAAAATGGAGTTGTTTTAGTTAAATGGAGTTCTACTCTAATTGACCATGGAACGTATTGTCCTTCTTATTTCTTAATCTAATTTCACCTTCATTCAACATATAGTCTGTTTTTATGTTTATTGCCGGCTATTTTGTTACATAACCAAGTCTGAATCACTGCTTATTTCTGTTCGAAAACCACAGACATCTCTACTCATACAATTAGACTATCAGGAAAACCCAATGTCGGCGTTTGCGATATCACAAAGGAAAACAAAAAACTGCAAGTGAAAGAATTTTCTTGTTCTAGTGCCTCCTGATATTTAATCAGAAACTTTTTTTTTCCATGCGCATAATCGGCATAACATTTTACAAAGTTACACTTCAGGGTATGATGGATTTTATTATATCAAAATAAAAAATAAAATTAAAAAATTAGCTAAACTAACATTTCTATCATTCATTGAGTCTTGGCGATCTTGGTACTTCCAAACATAAAGTATTAGTTTCTTGGTGCATTTTAAACTAAACCAGAAAACAAAGAAAGATAGAAAAAAACACATATTAGTCAAAAGAATTATTTTTGTTTAACTTACCTGAAGTAATGAAGTATTCACCCCTGTGCTCTCTTAACCTTCCCAGAACCATTGGGTTAATCATGACCCCAAAACTACTTTTGAAAAAAAATTCCTCTGATGGTATAAAAGTATATCTAGTTTAAAAATTTTATGACTTTATTCCTTTGAGTCAACTTATCCTATGGCGTTTTATTAAGTGCCAGTATGGTACTTTATGAGATTGTGTGGGGGACGAAAAATGTCTGTCCGTCTGTCCGTCCGTCCGTCCGTCCGTCCGTGTGTCTGTACGCGCTCTAACTCAAATACGCTTTTTCAGATTTTCATGAAACTTGGAAAACACATTTATAATGTCAATGGGAAGAACCCTATTGATATTGAACCAAATCGGTTCACCGGTACCGGAGTAAAACCCAATTTAGTGTATATTTTAAAGGCGCCATAACTCACATACGCTTTATCGGATTTTCATGAAACTTGGAATACCTATTTATAATGTCCATGGGAATATGTCTGTTGATATTGGACCAAATCGGTTGGCCGGTACCGGAATAATACCCAATTTGGTGCCTTTTTATGGTATTATATAGCAAAAGGTGCGATAACTCAAATAGGCTTTATCGGATTTTCATGAAAATTGGTATATACATTTATAATGTACGTGGCAAGAAGCCTACTTATTTTGGGCCAAATCGGTTGACCGGTACCAGAGTAACAACTAATTAAAGGTCACATTTTTAAAAATCATATCCATACAACAATGTCGCATTTTTAATCATTTGGGGGCTTTGTCTGCAGTGCAGTCAGATGTTTGTTTACTTGGCTGATGTAGTTGAAAATAAGTACTATCAAATACTATTACTGTGAAATAATTAGCGGAGTTATATGCCACTGAATTTTGTGAAATGTTGACGTATTTTAAGAATTTCAAGTTGTAGGCCTAATATATTTAGATTTGACAAATAACAATACTCCTTCACATAAGCTTATCAAACTACATCGTCAAATTGACTGAGTTAACCGAATGGTAACGTCTTGGATTCAGCGAAAGCATACTGGCACTTTGTTATATCAGTTTACCTGATTTTATTAATGTTTGTATTTTCGTCAGATTAAAATGTATTCGTTGTTTATGCACTAAGTACCATTGGGGTCAATAGCCTACGACCCCATTAAAAATTCTCTTTTTTTATTTGATTGTAATATTATGTAAAAATGATTATATACAGATACATTTTTCTGCGATTTATCGGCGCAAGCTTTCGCGGCGCGAACGGGTGTCGATAAGTGGTAATCTGACATTGTTTCCTGGGTGAAGTGTGGCTTACAAACGTTAAAATTCGTGAAACGCAGTGTTCCAAGACCTGTTTCAAGTGTTTTTAAATGCGTTTGTATTATTGTAGTGCCACAACATAGGTACATTTTAGAACAGAGGATTTTTATGTATGATTCACATGTGAAAACAAAATCTTGCAGAAATCTGAGGCAGTTTTTTTATTTTTATTTTTTATATTTTTTTTAAAGAAAATTTTCCGCTGTTCCTGCACCTCACAGAAATACAGTGCTTGATCTTGAAAGTAAAGTTGGGGAAACTAGATAGATTCTCAATAAGAAACTAAAGTAAACCGCCGCGTTCTTAACCGAGGAGAAACTTCACGAAACTAGTGAAAGGTTAGGACGAAGTCCAATGAATCTCTGCGACGGCTTTCAGAGACAGGAATTTTACCATCCTCGGCTAGAAATGCTACCGAGCTTTTAAAACTAAAACCGTATAAAGTGAAAATTGAAAAAAATTAAGTGAAGAACTGAAAGACAATATAAGAAGAGAACTTGCAGCAATTTCACAAGAATGAATGCGTGTGAATGCAAACTTTCTTAAAATATGTCATAAATGTGTGGCGGTAGACAGAGATAATTTTCAACCTTTTCTAAGATGTCTAAGATGATTATTCTAACTGTAGGCCTAATTCAGAAATCCGTGCTCTTGAATAAATTGTTGAGGGATTATTTACATGAGCTATACGGGCCGACGACTTACTTCCAGGCCGCCGCGCGGACCGTGCGTTCTCGGCACATCGCAAAAATACAGTACAGTCCTGCTATTCCGAACCCCGCTATTCCGAAAATCCGCCTATTCCAAATTGGAATGAAAGCTGGTTACTTACAGCACATGTCGGCTCCATTTATTTATTTCTGTAGAATCATTTTTAATCATTACTAAACACAAACAATAACTAATTTTTAGTACACGCTCTCTAAAACAGCTGCTTATCGGACTGGTAGCACGCCGAAAAATTGCATTTTAGCGACCAAGGCCGCTAAAATTGCATAAAAGTGCATCCAAAATGCATTCAAAATGCACTTTTAGCGGCCTTGTCCTTTAAAGTCGTCATGCCAATCTATAAACAAAACCCAGACGGCATTGACCAGTCACACCAACTTTAACATGGATTTACGCATATAATTGGTCATAAAACAACAAATTTAAGCCAACACGTTTCTTTATGATAATCAGAAACTTTACCAGGATTTTTCGCAAAACACGGTAGCCCACTTCATCACCTGACAGCAAATATAAGTCAACAACTTTTCACATCTTCGTTCACATAGCTTACATGGATGCACCAGCATTTAATTCCCTATTCCTTCTGCCGTGATGTTGCTGGCACCAGCTCCAATTCAATGTTTTTGACTTGGAGAGAAATTTCCTCGGGATTATAATTCATATTTTCACAAGCTTTTCATAAATACTACTTCGTATTTACTATTGTTTACAAATCAGCGACTCATATAACTCATCTATAGCCTACCGCATTTCGTATTGGTACGTACGGTTCATTGTTGTCTTGCGTTTGAGAGGGCCGTGAGAATATGGTAGACTGCCTCTCATTATAATTAATTACGGTATTTTTGTTTCATTTCATATAATTTAGAGAGCTATCACTAAAAAATATTGTATGCACCACGTACGCAAAAACTTTAGCGGACTCATCCAGTATTTCAGCCTCGGCTTGCGCCTCGGCCGCTATACTAGATTCGTCCGCTAAAGCATTATTTTGCGTACTTGATACATAAATAGCTATTACACACACTTAAGAAGTAAAGTCAGTGATTTTTTTTTTTTTTTTTTGACGAAGAACACTTTAAATCGGATTGAGGATGCAATGTTCCGCCGTCGTCGCATGAACATAACATCATTGGTGTTGATGAACGCTGTATAGAGCCGACACTAGCAGATGTCCCCGCACTTAATTTACGCCTTAACAAGTCAATACGTTGATATTAGGGCAAAACCGGGTGACGCGCCGCACCGGGATAGATGCCGCACCCTCTCTAACTCGAACATTTGACGCTAGGTACCGCTAATTGTCGTGATACCATCTCCAGTTCCCTCCCTAGAGTAACTGGATCACGTGTCTTCATTGTTTGCGGTGTTTATGTCATTGTTATAGCGGCATTTATCAGGTAAGTGCACTAGTTTCACTGCGAAACTTTTTTGGACTCATTACTTTATTCTTTCCTGATCTGTATTTGTTCCATTTTTTCTGCGTGTACTACTTTTAATAGACTATTTAGAGGTTGTAAAGATATTGTGATTGAAGTTCGTCATAACAACAATAACAATAAGCTCTACAGATGAGTGCGGCACGTGTCCCTGAGTTTTGGGTCACATACCGCATAGCTTTCAAGGGTGACACGCCGCACAATTTCTTGCAGTATAATTACCCCCCAAAATTATTTTTTTTTGCTCTTTTCAGCAATAGGCATGCCTACAAGGTATAGGGAAAGGGAGGGAGCTAAACATCGTGGCCTATGGAGTGACAGTGACCTACAAGAAGCTGTTCGGCGAATTAAGGCAGGGGAAATTTCCATTCGGGAAGCCGAACGTTGCTATAATATGCCAAAGAGGACTATTCGTAGGCGCACGGACACAGGAAATTGGGAAAACCCTCACTTTGGCCTGAAGGAATATTTGGTACTGAAAATGAAACAAAGCTAGTCGCCAATATTCAGAGATTGTGTAGATAGGTTCTCTTTTGTTCTGTACGTGCCTTTGAAGTAAATTTAAACTAATATTGTGAATGCGGCATGTCTCCCATGCGTGCGGCATAGCACCCTGCAACGCGGCATCTCTCCCGCTTTGCCTTTCAATTTAGTAATTGTATTTACACGTTTAATTATTATTTTATAAATATTTCCTTTGCTGAAATATAGGCAGGGAAGATCATAGCTTGGAATCTCAAAAAGAGTTTTCAAAATATTCAATCCTGTTTTGAGGTAGACGAATTTCAAGAAAAGTGCGGCGCGTCACCCTATCTTGCCCTATTCATGAAATCTGCCTATTCCGAATTCCCGCTAAACCGAGCAGTGTTCGGTCCCAATTGTTTCAGAATAGTGGGACTCTACTGTAATAAGTTTATATCTGTACATAATTGTCCTGTTTCCAAGGTAAAAATACGACAGTTTATAAAATATCGCAATAATCCTAAAAACTAGCTCCGTGGCGCTAACATCCCAGAAGGGATAAGGCCAACCACCCGACCGCTGCATCTACCATAGGCAGACAGCAGGATTGTGGGACATGTGGTCAGCATGCCGACATCCACGGCCGTTAATGGTGGTTTCCATGACCGGAGCCGCTATCAAGGAGCTCCTCAATTTGAATCACGAGGCAGAGTGCACCCCTAAATAATCCTATATATGCCACGCAAATTACTTGGGATTTTTATGACCCCAGGGATACTCAATGTAGAAAAATAGCCTGGTAGTAGGAAGGTTAACATGTTTTATTCCGAAGATATTTGCATGTAAAGCACCAAGTTTTTATGACATTTCTTCTTCCGGATATTTATCAAAGGTGAGGCGAACAATAAATATTGCAATTTTAAAGGGCATTGGAAATGTTTAGTATAATACAAATCATTGTCTAACATGTGACGCATAACATAAATTTTACTGCTTCCTTTTCAGACTGTCTTGGTGAACGAGTCTAGCAGGTGAAGACCAGGATATTTCTGACTGGTGAGTTATTTAAATGTTTTGATGTCTTTTGAAGATTTACTTTTCACTGCTACTGGCGTAGGCCTTTTTATGCGTCACGGAAGAAACTTTCATAAAAGCATATATATAAAACTAGCTGACCCATCAATGCTTCGCATTGTTAGATTTATGTATATATATGTTAAGTGAACACAATTTAAAGTCGATTCGATGTACTTCTATAAATCATCAGCCGTCCAGCCAACACGGTGGACGTATTTATATTCCACGTACTCCTCCACCCGTAGTTTAGCCTACTCTGATTATGTCTTAAAAAATTTAATCGTTGGTTCAATTTTGGCAAACATACAGTAAATAGCGGGCTCCGGTTCGAATACTGGTCGAGACAAGTTACCTAGGAAGGGTTTTCCCGGGAATTTTCCTCATGTGAGACAAATGTCTGGTAACTTTAGGCTCTGGTAACTTTAGGCCCTAGTGGTCTCCGGATATCATCTGGCAGCCATTATCATCCTTATCCCATCCTCGCCTTGTTCAGAGTGAGTGTGTGAATGTTGTATCTCGTCCTATATGTTTGTGTTGTCTCAGAGGTGGCCCCGGCATTTGGCTGATCACTCATTCGGGAGGCCCTCCATGTCCTTGTCTGGTCAAGAAAGTATGTATGAGAGCCATAGATAATCCCTCTCCCGACAGGTCGTGGCCCTGTAACGTGGGTCGCTTAAATTACCCCAAAAGGGAGGGGTAAAAACTAAGGTAAAGATAGATAGATAATATGGTAAATAGAAATTAATCATGAAATTATATCTATTGATACTGTATGAACTACCTGGGAGTAAATGCGGTCTGTGGTTAACGCAGACAACCTTACCACCTTCATGTGCCGATTGTTTAAAAATCCGGGAGCCTACACTTCTTGGAACCCTCTGGGCCCCCATGGCCTGTAATAGGGAACACTTTACTTACTATCTTTTGCAATGCAGTCCTAGGCTAGCTATAAGAAAAGAGTTCAACTCTTAAGAATAGAACCCAGGACCTTCTAAATTTACTTCGTGTCAAAAAATAGTTAATAATAATCTTTAGGAATTCTATTGATAGCCTTTCTCATAATTTTATATCTATTAGGTCTACATGAAATCATAGTGTCATGCCAAGCCCCCTGTGTAGTTTAAAAAAAATAATGTTGCCATGGGGATTGTGTACATGCAGTATGAATTCTTTTTGGTGAATATCATAACTTTACAACCCTATTGGCCTCTAAGGGCCTATAGGCCCTTAGAGGCCAAAGATTTTGAAATCCTTTCTTATTGCGCATCTAGAGCCTAGTAGCAATATGTGTACCAAGTTTCACGTTCCTAGGCTGTATGGTTTTTGAGAAACTGTGATCAGTCAGTGAGTGAGTCAGTGGGTTTTGGCTTTTATATATAGAGATTAATAGAGTAATGCTATATTTTAAAATATGAGGAATTTTATCCTCGTGTTAGGATTGCCATTTATGAAAACCAGCTGTTCCAATAAAATTTTCTTGTTTGATTTCAAACTTATAACGCCGCTGATATCGCTTGATGAATGCTTATATTAATATTTATTCAACTCTGAAAGGGTTAAAGTGAGAGCCAAAATGTGTTATTATTTAAAATTCTATGAACGTTATAAACTAAATGAAACATAATTTACACTAGGAGTTGTTAAACAAACTAAAAACGTTAATCGGAGTTTAAGCGCTGAACTTGATCTTCAGTCAAGCTGAACTTAGATTTTTGGTTCTACAAAAGCTAATCCAAGATTATTCCACCTTGATCTAAGATCAAATTTTACCGGCAGACCTTCTGAGGTTAGCTCAATCTGGGTGAAATTAGATATCAAAGTTACATAATTACTTTAATTTATATTCAAAATATAATCAGGTAAACTGATGTAATAAGGTGCCAGAATGCTTTTGTTTAATCAGTGATAATTGCAATTATGATATGCAGAAAATAAGTTATTTTTGTTATGATTGAAATTGTAATCTCCAGATCGATTCCTTAAGCAAGGCTTACGGAAGAACAAAGATCAAGTTGATAAGCATATGTGTAGGAATATGTGAGTAGTGTTATTTGTCAAAGCTAACTATACTGAAACTTGCAAAGCCGTATATTAACACTGTAAAACAATATCTTGCCATGAGAGCTGATTTGCATTTGATAAATTCTTTCTAATATATTACCATAAAATACGCACTAAATTGGGCATTACTCCTGTACAGGTCAACCAATTTGTTCCAAATCAATAGGCTTCTTCCAATGGACGTTATAAATGCGAATACCAAATTTCATGGAAATCCGGTAAAGCGTGTTAACGTGCATACAAACACATGGACAGATAGACAGACGGACAGACATTTTACCGTCCACCACACAATCTCAGAAAGTACCGGGTACCATCTTGGGCATTAATACTTTAACATCACTTAATATTTTAGTACTATTAAATTAATAATTTTTATTATCATTAAGTTTTAATAATCGCAAAATTGCATTAATTAGCCTACTAACTTGCGATATTGAAACTATATCACAGTCTAAAATGTGACTTTATCTTTTTGATTTTAAAAATTACGCTTAGGTCTATCATAATAGCATTTTGACTGGGCACATTTTATTTAATTCCATTATTTATTTATTTATTTTTTGATTTTATAAGTCTCCTGAACTCTGTTATGTGTCTCAATCTCCAGAGCTAATCGGCAGCTAAATTCAATTCTTGTTTGAATATCATTCAGATTTTCTTGAGTGGGAGTTTTCTTAAGATTCGATTTTTTTAAACTGTTCTGGTTTGTCGCCACTCTCTAAACAGTCTTAAAAGCATAGTCTAATACTGTCAGGAAGACGTATTTGAAATTTGCAAATTCATATTTTATTGGATTTGGAAAATAAGATTCAATGGTGAAAATTAGTTGTTAATTGGAAAATGCCGCATTATAAACACAAAAACTACTATCATTACAAATACTGTACCGGTACCACTGTGCTGCTTCTAGGCCTATACGACGGCCCATAGTTTGTTTGGCGCTGATGAAGTCTTTGCGAGCTGCGGTCGAACAGCGGAGTCGCGACTTTGGTTCGTACTGTAGAAGACATTAGTTATTGCATCAACATTTTCATTCCAACTTACCTCTACCATTGTAGTACTTAGTTTTAAATATCTTAATCTCCCTAACACTTCAAACTCAGTAAAAAAATAAATAATGATTTACCTCTCAATATAATATATTATGTATGACATTCTCTCCATGTACATTGGTTGTAAAAATGAAGAGGCTGTCGTTAGTACATCGCATCGCATCCCGGAAGGATACTCAACCCAAATAAAATCTGATTAATGCACTCAAGTAACTTTCTTTACCCTAAGTACTTTCTCACTTCATATTCTGATATAGAATAAGAGACCGTATTGCAAAGACCGCGTATTCAGTTGTTTCAACTAGCTGCCAAAGCTTTATTGTTCACCAGGAAAAACTGAGTTTCTAAAAACAGTGGATGGCTTATAATTACCCTTCAGAGAATTCTTGCGAAAAATGTTTCAAATGAAACTTTTAGCTCCTAGTATAGCCTAACTACCTAGTATGTGTACAACATTTTCTTCATGTAAAGTCCCCTTAAAATAAGAGAAAGTTATCATCAATCCTCAGAAGGTACCATTTCTAATTCAAATACAAAATTTTGTTTTCTTACGATTTTTCGTTTTGTAAGTAGGCTTTTACACACACAGACACACGCGCAATCATACATGTTTTCTATTCAGGGGACCTCAAAACGTGTACTTCTGTTAAAAACTCAACTTCGATTTCGGTGTCGGAACACAATACTTCCTCTGCCTATAGTACCTATGCTACGGGTAGAGGAAGTAATAACCGTTTATTATGACATCTAGCGTTAAGTGCTATATTAATGTCTTGCTTTACATCCCACAAGAAATGATAATTAATAATTATTAGACCAGGGATTTTAGGCTCTAAAAAAATAGTTTTAGGCACCTAAAATAGGCTTTTAAAACAAGTAAATAGGCTTTTAAAAGAGAAAATAGGCACTTAAAATAAGCTTTATAAAAACGTGTAAATAGACAGAAAATATACTTTAAAATACTAAAATATGCTCTTCAACTGTAACGTGATCTTTTTTTACTGTAAAAAACGTGGTATACCTAGACTATTCTTAACAGAAATAATTGCAAAATTAAGACAGAATTAAAAATACATTTATCAAAAACAGTTTTGGATTATATGAAAAATTGACACAATATGTACCTTCTTACGATATATATACCTGCTACTTGTTGTTTTGAGCGAATCCTCCCCCGTCAGTCAGCATTCCTTTGGGACAATTGTTTGGGAAAATCAAGTTTCTGTTAAGAACCCACCCTCTGATGTTCTGCCCTTCATTCAGGGATCTCCATTAAATGATTGTAAAAGTTACATAAGTTAAATTTTATTTTAAATGAACAAAATAGGCACCTTAGGCACTAATATACGGTAGTAAAAATAGGCTCCAAAGGTCCAAATAGGCATTTTAGGGCAATATAAAACTCTATAAATACAAGTGATAGCCTATATCATGAAATGTCAACATATTTAAACATTTTCATGTTATTTCATAAGGAACAAAATAGGTATTTGCCTTAAAATCCCAGGTCTAGTAATTATTATTTGTGAGTTTAAACAAGTTATCTTCGAATTGATACGGTATGTTTTTTATGAATTTTTTTACATAATTAAACAATCCGTTTAAGTGAGTATTATTAGGTAATCAATATTAATAAAAGGAAGTGTCTGTCCTCCGTCTGTCTGTCTGTCTGCGATGCCCAGCGAAATCTACTCAACGCAGAGATCTGAAATTTTATACATAGGCGGACTAAAGGGTCGGAATGTGCACCTCGAAGCCGGAATTTTAATTTTCGCTTTCTTTTGTGAGTTATGAGTGAAAAACGGGCAGAAAACGTGTATTTATTGCGTTTTCGAAGCATGAGTTTTCAGTAATACAAATCAATTAGGCTACACTAGGCTTTGGCTATTTTTGTCATTCCTTCGACATAAAAGCATCGCGATCTCTTGAATGTTGTAGCTCACGCTGGTCAATTCATTTGTTTTTAATGTCAAGGCACGCAAACATAATATGAGATTTTCAACCTACACCGAAGAGGATTATTATTATTATTATTATTATTATTATTATTATTATTATTATTATTATTATTATTATTATTATAGGGATAATCAATATTAGCCTAAATATGGTCAAACGTTGTTCGATTTGGACGAAACTCACTATACAGGGGTGGTCAAGGAACTCGAATTTGAGGTCGCTTTTACCAGGTGACGCTATCTAATCGTGATATGTGGTCCACATGATTTAGGTGATAATATAGTGATTTAACTATTATGCTCTTAATTTTTAATTTTTGAAATAATTATCGCGGACGAAGCCGCGGGCACCTGCTATCTTAAAATAATAAAAGGACGTGTTTGTCTGTCTGTCCACGATGCCCAGCGAAATCTACTGAACGCAGAGATCTGAAATTTTAAACATAGATGGGCTGAAAGGTGGGCGAATGCGCATCGAAGCCGGATTTTTAATTTTAGCTTTCGTTCGCGAGTTGTGAGTGAAAAACTGGCAGAAAACGTGATTTTAGCGCTGTCGAAGCATCAGATTTCAGTAATACATTTCAATGTCAAATCAATTGCAGTTGGCTTTGGCTTTTTTTGTCATGCCGTGGTAATAAAAGCATCGCGATCGCTAAAATGTTGTAAGCCCACGCTGGTCGATTCATTTGTTTAGAATGTCAAGGCCCGTAGACATATGAAATTTTTCAACCTACACGGAAGAGGGATAATCAACATAGACCTAAATATGGTTAAACATCGTTCGATTTTCACGAAACTCACTATACAGGGGTTTTCTGGGCCAAGGAACTCGAATCTGAGATCGCTTTTACCAGGCGACGCTATCTAATCGTGACATGTAGTCCACGTGATTTAGGTGTTAATAAATATAATGATTTAACTATTGTGCTCTAACTTTATGCTCTTTTTTTATCGCGGGCGAAGCCGCGGGCACATGCTAGTATCTTAATATATTGTTTAAGTAGGCAGAACAAAAGTTTATCTTATCGTTAATGAGCATTGACATGCATACAATTTTTCACACATCCCTCCTTTCCCATGTTCCTAGCCATGCGACAAATTAGTTCTGCTAGTTTTCAGTTATGATGAGCCTGTGCGTTACAGTACATGTCTGAAATAATCGGGAGTTCCTAGAGACATAGGACCAATTACTTCGCGTCTTCATTTGTAACCAAATATGAGTAATTCAAATAGAAATACCAATTTTTAAAAAGGTCAGTATTATGAACGTAATTAATTTTAGCCTATATATGTATATTATCTCTTAACCTATATATATAAATATATATATATATATATATATATATATATATATATATATATATATATATAAATACGAAGAGAAACAATTATTTTACCAGAAGTCGCCACGATATTGAAGTGCCGCTCTGCAGACTTACAAAAACGCAACGAAATTTTCGGTTACATCCCTTCAATTGAATTGATACGTCGACCTGCCTGAACATTATTTCACAATTTGCTTTCAATTGGCCAGCTCACAAATAATTTTCTTCATCATCTAGATCAATTTCTACTTATTACGCAATTTTCTGCCTCAAGGGGTTATTTGCACAACACCTGTAATTTTTCATGGTCTCACAATATTTTAAATAAATATTGAAATGCAACTTTCAGCGACATGTCCCTAATAAAAAAAAATAAGAGCATAATTCCATTATTCTGAGTTTTCGCATACACTCATAGGCGTACCGAGGGGGGGGGGGTTTGGGGGTTTGAACCCCCCCATTGATTAAAGAAAGGAAAATTGTATAATTTTTTTAAGTCTGCCCATAAATTACTTAATACAAGTATAAAGCGTGGGAAGCTTAAAACTCGTTATTTTGCGTCAAGCACCCCCGGAAGCTTAAAACTCGTTATTTTGCGTCTTAATAATTAAAATTTTCCGGGGGTGACCCCGGAAGCTTAAAACTCGTTATTTTGCGTCTTAATTTTTAAAATTTTCCGGGGAAGACCCCCGGAAGCTTAAAACTCGTTATTTTGAGTCTTAATTTTTAAAATTCTCCGGGGGAGGGCCCCCGGAAGCTTAAAACTCATTATTTTGCATCTTAATTTTTAAAATTTTCCGGGGGAGGACCCCCGGACCCCCTCTCCCTGGGGGGTATTCCATATTGAAAGACCGCCAAGGACAGCTTTACCCTCAGAAAGGTCATTGCTCTAACACCCTCGGTCGAGGGGGGAAGAAGAAAAGAAGGTTATTGTCCACATTCCTGTAATCTTGTTTCATTGTGAAATATAGTATTGAGATGTGGATATTGGTTTCTGAAGACAACTTTCGCATACAAGTGTTGCATGGGATACCAAGGTGTGTTCAGCTACAATATAATTATTTCATGTATAGTAGTTTTTATAATATTAATTTTTTAACATAATCTTTACACGGTGTGTAATTTGGACTGCTTTTGAGTGTGTATTTTGTAACGCTGTAGAAGATGCTTAGAAATACTTATTAAAATAAACTTAATTACTATTAACATTACCATCAACTTAATTTACATTACTATTATTACTATTAATATTATTAAGTATAATATTAATATTATTATCATTACCATTACCATTATTATTAATATTATTGTTATCATTGTCACTACCACTATCAATGTGTGTGAACATGATGATTATTATTAGCATTATTGTAGTCATTATTATTATTATTATCATCATTATCATTATCATCATCACCATCGTCATTATTTTTTCTATTGCTATTATCATTGTTGTTCTTGTTCTTGTTGTTATCTGTGTGAAAAATGATACAATTAATAAATAGCATAATGTATATTTTAAGTGTTTGTGTGTACCAGACCAAATTACACACCTTCCTGGTCCAAATTACACGACATCAGTCCAAATTACACGGAAACAAATTTTGCTATAAACATTATTTTTAAACAATTTCTCTTATTATTCTTGCAATTTATTTTCGCTATAATACTCGATATATAGTATACCAATATACATATATAAATGATTTTGAGAATTTTCAGTACAGTCAATGACTTTATGTCGTCTGAAGTTAAGCGGTCCAAATTACACGGACTTCCCCTACCAAGAAATTAAGAATGAAAAACACTCCGCATGACCCAACGTGGCCACATGGCAACAAAGGCAATGAAACACTAGAAACAACTACTAAATTTTCAAAAATTCCTAAATCTACCATAGAATAAAACAAGCTTACAGTTTACTACTATTGCATGCGTAAGACACATGCAAGAGAAGTATGGAATACCTTATTAGGAAGTTATTAGTAGTCTCTATCCACATAGATAAATAAAAAGCTGGAAAAGAAGTATGAACAAAATATGTAATTATCTTATCGTTTCAATTCGACCTGACATGTTTTTCTGGCACTCTAAATTTAATGAAGGAACTAAACAGATTATCCAAATCAGCAAAGCATTCCTTGAAAAGACAGGTTTATTTTAGAATGGAAACAGATTATCATCAGCGTTGGGTTCTGTGTCCACTGGCTTGCGCATGCTAACTTATGTTAACTTTATTCTGCGTCTTCCTTGCGATTCGCATGTCGAATTGTCTGTATTTTTTCACTTCCAGGCCATACTTGTGGTGCTATGTATCTTACTAGCAGGTGCCCGCGGCTTCGCCCACGATAATTAATTGAAAAATTTAAAATTAAGAGTATAATAATTACTAAAGCATTATATTAATTTATTAACACTTGCACACGAAGCATTCATAAACCAAACCAATAATTAATGAAACAGCTAAAATTCCGGCTTTAGAGTACATTCCACGATTAGAAAGCGCCGCCTGGGAAAACGGTCTCAGATTCGATTATGCAGTTCCAAACCTAACTGTGAACACTGATAATACCACTGCCTTCTAGACTGTATTAATCGTGTGTAAGTCTCGAGACGGCGTCAGATAATACGTATCGTTTCTCAACCGTTTGTTGACGGATGAATATGATGTGAATTTTGATAAATTCAGCGTAATTTTCAGAAATTATATAATTTTTCAAAGGAAGGAGTGGTTTGTTTGGATTTTTATTGTCCGCGATACTCCCAGGGTTAAATTATCAATATATTATAGTTGGTGCCCGCGGCTTCGCCCGCCATTATTAATTGACTCCAGGATTTTAAAGAAATTTACACTGGCAGTTTATTAAAAATGTTTGTGGTTCAGAGCTATGACAATTGTAAGTAAAAATCAAATTAGAATATTTGTTAATTGTGTTCATTTCACTTAGGCCTTATATAATAAAGAAACGGTTTTCCTAATTTTGTACTCTTCGTGAAAGTGTACACTGCGAGAGACGAACATCGCCGAGTATAACCGATGTCTCACGAAGTGAGGGAGCGAGTGAGCACACTATTTAGGGCCGTTGAATTGTATAAGAGTAGATACATTCCACGAGTGCCATACGTTCCCAAATAGGGGCCGAAAGATTGTGAGAAAGCATCTTCACTTTTTGTCAGATTAGCCACCCATATTTTAATTGCACTTACACTATAGTTAGTACGTTTACATCCTCTGAAAATGGAGAAACGGATTGAATTCAAGTCGTGTTCAGTTCCATGTAATCGCTAGCGAACTCAATCCTGGTGCGCGCGCATACTCGCACGGCGTTTGTCATTTGTTGTCAGATGTTCGTCAATTTAATAAAAAATATTCACTATGAATATTATGTTACTCTTTTATGCCATAATTTGTTTATGGTGACTAGAAATTATTAATAGAACACACACTTTTTAATATTTTCAATAACTGAATAAACACGGCATTTGTTACCACAGGTTAGCCACACAATTAGCCATACATAACCAAGTTAGCCAATAGTAAATGAATCTCAATACACTCTCAGAACGTTTCTTGTAAACAGAGAACATATTGATTTGGGATCGGATTCAGATAGATTTCAATTCCACATGTAAACGTGGTAAGTATATATTTCTAAATCAATTACTCAATTTAACACTTAAGTTACGGCATGTAATCTGTGTACAGAGTTGAAGTGGGCTACTGCAACTGTGCACATTATGTAGGCTAGTAGGTAACGTTAAAATGCCACATATTATACAGGGTGTTGATGAATGACGCCGAAAAAGTTTACCTGTGTATAGAGGGGACGTTGACAAGCAATTTTTATTAGGAGATTTTTGCTCTGTGACATAAAATGTGTTAGCTACAAGTCATTATAGTCATTGCAACTTGATAATAATAAGTCAATAATTAAGCGAAATAGGGTTAAAATTTTCATTAATTTGTCTTCATGCCCTTCATGTGACCGATAAAAACCTGATTCTTAATCATTCATCAACAGTTATATCATAATTTAGAGTTTTCATAATATGCAAAGTTTACAGACCAATTACATGACTAGCCGCTATTGCATTAGCTTTTTATTAATAACTCCAGTGTTACCAACGAAGTTTGTTTTGCATTTTTTTTTTCAGATGTTAGAAGTCAGTGGCGGCCATGCCCTGGAAGATTTTATGCTTTAATAGGAAAAATTGAATCCATAGAACAAAAATCTCCTAATAAAAGTTGCTTGTGTATGTTCCCTCTATACACAGGTTATACACATATTTCGGCGTTATTCATTAACATTCTGCATAATAAATAATAGAAAATTATATCTCTGCCATTTTAAAAATAATACAATCTTTAGGAATTGGCATTTCCCTATCTGGAGAGTACGTTAGTGAAGGTGGAAGCGTTCTGTGTTGACCCATGTGCCTGAGTGAAACCGATGTAATTGCTGTTCTCATCACGGTCAAGGCCGCTTCGATACATCTTTACCTCAGGGGCCGATGAGGATGCTGCGAGCTACATGCTGGCTGTATAATGCTGTAAAAATAAATGTAGTCACCGACTTCCTTACAGCTCTGTATGCATTATCTTGCGTCTGCGAAGAAAAAATATTGCTAAACTGGCGAATACCCTGCTGAAAACATGTTTTAAAATACGAAAACGCTATCTCGCCCATCGTTAAAATGTAGCCCCGTATGATTATATTTCATCAGCGATGTAAAATCAGGAAAAACACTTCTTAGACGACTGGAATTGAAAATAGAACTTCTAACACAAGATAAACACAGTAGAAGTTGCACACTATCACACTGGTGTTAAAAATCCATTGCAACAAACTTTAATTTCAATGACATGGAAAATATTCTTTTACTTTTGAATACTTGTATATTATTAAATTGATTCAGTTTGATAAAAATTGAAAATATCAAATTCATTACCTTTTTTTAAATGTTAAATTTCTCACAATGGTCGCACAAATCGTCATACTTGGTGGTTAAAAATCGTTGTCGACTACATTCCTTATGTTGGCAGACGTGCACCAGAAAATCAATACCCTTTGTCTGCGCATGTTCATGTTTATATGTGGCAATATATGGCAATATATGGCAATGCAGCTCGAAGCTCCAAAGACTCCACGGTACGTAATTCGTTAGAATAAATGTTATATTTATTATTTCACAAATATTAACGTCTGTCTAAAAAGTAGTAGCCTACATAATACACTTGGAAAAATTATTTTATTTGGCTCTTTGGAATACTGTACTCGTCCTTATGGACCCTTTTTAAGATGTTTCTTCCAGTTATATCTGTTTTCAGCCATTATAATTATAATATTAATAATAATAATAATATAACAATAACAACATTGGACACAAAACTGAAGTTTTATAAGGTAATTGTGGTACCTGTATTAATGTATGGCAACGAATCTTGGACGAGAAGGAAAGAAGATTCCAGCGTCATTCAGATGACTGAAATTATATTTTTAGAACATACTGAGCCTAATTGAAAAATAAAATCTCTTGTACTGATTATGTGATAAAGTACGATCGTAGATCATTAAGGCCGTTGCACGGGCCAGGAAAATAATAATTCTACCATTAAGTGAATTTTACCGATACAGGAATAGAATTTTAAAAACCGAAGTGTAAATAATGACACAACACTGAGGTTCCGAAGCAGAAATGATCGATGCCCTCACAACGCTACAACTTAGGAACACCGCCTCTTAGAGTATGTTGTATGCAACATATACCATGACTGTATAGGACTGCATAAAGCACAATAAATAATCTTAACCAAAATTAATTTTTTTTTTTTCGGAACCGACTGTAACATGGCTTACATATACGACCCACTTGGCAAAGACTGAGGTCTTCATAAGAAGAGTTCAGATTGGCTGTTTGCTCCGAACAAAACGACGTAACTCTGTAAAGGTGTCTTCTGATTGGTTGAATCAGAAGTGAGCTGTATCAATCATGTCCCTAATGATCTTGCAGACGACAGGAGGCTGTGTAAAGGCTACAAAAAGAAAATTATAAAAATAATGACAAGACACTATCCATACCAAAATTAATTAAAAAAAAAATTAAATGTTGACCGAACAGACTGTACTATCAGGATGAAATTGTGACATATAGGCCTACACTTCCGGATCATGGAGAACGTGTGGTGAAAATTTCAGACGTGTATGTCAAAGCGTCGGATACATTTCAGGACGCTTTTAATGTAGCCTAGTAGAGAGAGATCTATTATATGCTTCATGTAAAATGATAGACCTATAATTAATTCGTCCTCTGTTACTTAACAACAACAACAACAACAACAACAAAAAGAACTAATTTGTTCCTCAAAATCGTTGGTTTTCTAGGATTAATACACAATTTGAAGTCCCCTAAATAAAATAAAAAATACATTTCTTTTTGGACACAAGTTTTGAGTGTGTGTGTGTTTGTGAACATATCTTCAAAATAAAAACATATCACTTATAAAAATAATTTCTATAATTTGTTTGGATTGAGAATCGTCGAGGATGTGACACGAAGGATAGCGAAGACTCTCGTTTGGTTTTATTACTATTCTACATAAATAAAATTTCATTGTTTGTGATTCTATGGATAACGGTTCTAACGAATTGTTTAAATTTTGTGAATGAACTGAATGTACTAAGAACTAATATATTTGTACTCTAGTTTAGGAATATGTGCGGCTTCTCCCGCGATTATTTACTCAACTGCTAGATGTTTTACGTGAATAATTCCGGGGTGCGCGGGCAAAGAGAGTTAAGTCCACCATCCTCAAAAATTGAGATGTGTCCATAGAGTTATAAATAAAAATGTTATCTACATTTGTGTTAAATCCAGTAAGTCATATTCAGAAAAGTATGGTAGTTATGGATGTGTGCCTCATGGGTTCATCCATCTCTAAAGCTATGTTGAACTGGTATTGTGTGTTAAGTCACTCTAATTCTCAGAACAAGAAAGTGGACTTAACTCTCTTTGCCCGCGCACCCCGGAATTTATTTAGCAGCGAACTAATTAAAACATATTTATTAACTCACGTAAATCAGTCATAAAAACGATTAATAATGAAACAGTTACAAACCCGTCTTCGAGGAGTATTTCACGATTAGAAAACGCCGTCCTGAAAAAAGACCTCAGATTCGAGTTCCCTGCCCCCCCCCCCCAAAAAAAACATTTATAGCGAGTTTCGTTCAAATATTTCAATGTTGACCCATTTAGGTCTGCATCCTCTTCTGTCCACTTGTGTAAAGTTAAGATCTCTGTGTGACGCAATCTTATAAACAAACGAATCAAGCAAAACGGGCTAACAAAACCGTAGCGATTGACAATTCTATGCGTTATGTTGAACAAATCTATTTCAGCGATGCTATTTTTCCCCGGTTGTTATGGCTGCAGGGCAAAGCCATCTGCAATTAATTTTACAATTCAAATATATTAGCGTATCCGATGCTTCGATAACACAAAAAAACATCACTAACAAATCGTTTTCTGCCATGTTTTTGCTCATACCTCCCGAACGAAAGCTAAAATTAAAAATCCGGCTTCGGGGTGCATTCAGATACCCTTCGGTACATTTATGTTAAAAATTTCATATCTCTGCGTTCCCTAGATTTGGCTACAGACAGAAAAACCATCAAGCATGTTCATGCTGTTATTATTTCATAGCCTATGTGGACTGCATAGGATCATTCAGTAAGTACACATATTTTATAGCGATTTGTGGACTGCAAAGGGTCATGGAGTTCATACATGTTCTATTCCAAATATTAACCAATCTCAAAGAAATGTTTACAACAAAACAGTGATAGGGTATTTGCAAGTTTTTGTACATCAATATTGTGAGATGTACTAATTAAGTGTCCTTGGCGATCACCTGTTAATAGGTTCTCGATTTTTGCGATAGATGGCAGGTGACGGCGTGTAATGAACTCAAAGCTTTCTTGTTTTAAATCCAAAACATCGCACTTTAAAATACAATAAAATAATTTAATTTCATATTTATAATATTGTAATTAACGTGAACAAAATTTATTTTATTTTAAATGCAGGTTGTTTACTGTGCAGTTTGTATTGCTGCTTTCACGGCTTGAAGATTGTTCCACACCTATGTTATAATAAAATTCTGTACTTTAATGGGTATCAATATGACGTTACCTCACATTTAATAAACATATTATAGTATTGTCAAACAAAAATATCTTTATGACAGAAATAGTATTTAACGAGGGTTATAATTACAATATGACTGAAATACATGAAAATATATTAGGGGTCATTATGTGCTAGAATTACCTTATTTAACTGACCGTAAATTTGCATAATTTGTTTGGACTCTTCTGGAGACGCAAATGCTCCCATGAGTAAACATACATTTACATACAACGGTATATAGATAAGGTGGATTCTAATGCCCCTGTCTTTTCTGCTATGGACATGAACCCTAATTAAATATGGCCTTTAGGAGGAGATGTTATTGCCGAAAAGCGCTTTGTTATGTATGCTTCTTACAAAATCCACGCATGTCCTTCATATCGTTTACTTACCTCTGCATTAATCCTATCGTGTAGGTTTGAATAATAAAGGATTTTTGTAAGAAGCAACGACGTTAAATTAACTTTTGTTTTCTCTTTATTTAACCTACATATGAGAACTATGCTAACAATTTAAAATCGCACCCTCAACAAACAAAAATTCATGTTTTAATTCCAAACGTCAGTACAACATATGAGAGAACTATTAGCAAACCCGGGAATCTCCATTCTGAAAAAAGATAGGGATGCTAACTTCTAATGAAAGTTTAAGGCATTTCCTATTATATATTTAGTGTATGTGTTGCAAACCCCGCTTCTCACATAAGGGAAGAACTCATATTTGCAATAATTCACTAAATATATAATAGGAAATGCATTAAACTTTCATTAGAAGTTAGCACTGCTAACTTTTATCAAAATGGAGATTGCCGGGTTTGCTAATAGACCCCTCATTTTATCCTTAAGATTCTGTGTTTATTGCGAGATAGATTAGTTTGTTTTATTAATTATAAGGTATTCTAAAATTCAAAACTTAGACATTTAAGGGGAAATGGAATTGATTTTTGGATGAAAATTGTGATTTTCTTTTTGTAGCTGTATTTTATTCTCTGAACTTTGCTCTTTAAAGTGATGTTTCATACATAATAAATTGTACTTTAATTTTATCCATCCTTTATAGGTAGATTTCGAAGAAAAATCTACCTATTGCAATCGATACCATGTCATGACTTTCGAAAAATTCTTTCATATCTTTACGTTTCATGCCTCCCTAAATACGAAACCACCGCCCGGTAAAATTTTTCTTGTAATATATATATACACGCTAGCGGCCGTAATTTTGAAGATATTTGAACCAAATTTTATTATGTTATTTCTAGGCCCAATAGTTCGGACAAGTTCGTTAATGAGCAAAATTGGCCCAAGGGGGTGGTCGGGGAGGGGGTTGAAATTTTAAAACATTTATATCTCGGCCCCTATGAAGTATAGAGGGAAACTTTGTTTGACTAAATTAGAGTACTCCAACGATTTGGGGATTTTGGGGGTACGAGTGGGGGTGGGGGTGGGGTTGGGGGATGGAAATTCGAAATTTTTGAAATCACGTCTTGTTACAAATCAATAACTAGTTTCTCGATAGTTATCATATAAGGCGATATTTGGATGTTTGAAAAAGTGCTCTTTCCTATTTTTTGCAGTTATTATTGCGGGTTTGTCATGCCAAGGCTAAAGAAGAAGAGTGGTGCGCAGCGACAATAAATTAAACCAAAAGCACTTCGAAATCTAGCCTGTAGGCTTGCCTAAAGGGATTTTTTATTTTTTAAGATGATTTAGATTATGGCGTAGGAATGTTTTAACTTTGGAGATAGTTTCCCGTAAGTTTAATTTTTCTGTATAAAAGGTACCTTTTTTCAGTTTCTACTTAACCTAAATTCTTGAAATTTTCAGGATGTGTTTATTTAGATGTCTTACATTCACTGTAGAAACATTTGTTTAACTGGCTAATTTATGAAATGTTTTCAAATCATGAGATATTTAAAAGTGTTGATAAAGAAAAAATAATACAGTAAATAAGTATTTCTATGAAAAAAATCCTTTTTTCAGTGCTGACCATGGTATGTATCTAGGAACTGTGAAAAGATCAAGTGCGTAGCTTTAGTAGTTTTTGAGAAAAGGATATTTTAATTTAACATTGTAAAAAAAAGGCCATTCCGTTTCCCCTCAATTATGGTCGAACAAAAACAGGCCTATCCAACTGCCTGGTAATTGAGAATCTTGTATGAAAATTATGAAGCTTTCTATGCGAGTTTCATAAACATACTTGCGGGGTTAAAGCATGTCATTATAGGCTCGTTGCATAACATACTATTCTTACTTGAGGGTCTCGATAACTATAATAATGATGATAATAATAATAATAATAATAATAATAATAATAATAATAATAATAATAATAATAATAATAACAATAAAAACTTCCATATTAAATTATATTTTAAAAATACCCCGTCTTAAAATAATTTCAAATGTGGCAGGAATAACTTTAAAACTTTAAAAATTCACATCTTCACTGCTAATAGTTACTGAGGAAATATAATATATATAATATATATAAATTCAGATGTGTTTATACTCCTTTTAGCTACGAGGCCATATCAGGAGTTAGGGATGTGTGTCTATACAGTAGGGTAGGCAATGGGACTGTTGATTGTCAATTAGTATATTTTATGGAGTAAATTTAACTGATATTAATTTAAATGGATATGGTGCAATGGTGAGAATGATTCATGGCATGTAAATATCCAATTCGGCGTTTGCCTTTACGACTGGGGAAACCATGAGAGAGAACCAATGTCAAATTGGTCAGCCACGGGATTTAAACCTGGGATCTCCCTAATGCGAGTCCAAGACGTTACCATCTCGTAAATTTAATTTAATTATTAAATATTGTTTCATAACATCTAGCTAAGTAAAATCGGGTCTACATATTTGCGAAACCACTAAAGTAAGCTATTCTGCCAAGGTTTTTTTGCTGTTTTCCAAGTCCTTGCAACGGATATTGGAATACTGTAGTCCCCTTATAAAAGACAAACCGCAACCCGCATAACACCCCCCAACATATAAAAATTATTAGATAAAAGGACCGTTTGACCGCATAAGATAGATTTTTTTTAGCGAGAAACTTACAATAGACTGTCTTCTTGGCAATAATAGAATGGAGTACCGCACAACATACTCAGGAACTCCTCCTGACGGAAATTCCTAACTATCCCAACCGCACGAACTATGACACGTTACCTCAAAATTATGGGGCAAATGGCTTTGCCTAGGTACCCATTGCCTACTACACACAGAGTGTTAATGAATAACACCGAAATATTTTACCTATGTATAGAGGGGACATAGACAAGCAACTTTTATTAGGATATTTTTGCTCTATGACGTAAAATGTGTATGCTACAGGGCATTAAAGTTATTACAGTTTGGTGCTTATAAGTCATTAATAAAGCGAAATAGGGTTAAAATTTTCATTAAATTGACTTCGCACCTTCTTAATGATCGATAAAAACCTGATTCTTAATCATTCATCTACAGCTATATCATAATTTAAAGTTTTCATAATCTGCAAAATTTACAGACAGATCACATGACTGGTCGCCACTGCAATAGTTTATTTAATCATTACTCCAGTGTTAATTACGAAGTTCCTTTGTTTTCCATTTTTTTTTCAAATGTTAGAAGCAGTGGCGGCCATGCCCTGGGAGATTTCATGCAGTAAAAGGAAAATTTGAATCCATAGAGCAAAAATCTCCTAATAGTTGTCTATGTCTCCTCTATACACAGGTAAAATATTTCGGTGTTATTCATTAACACCCTTTATAGTAGTGGACATAAAAGAGGAAGGAGCCACGAACAAAAAGTGCAATGCAGATATTCTCAGTTCGAATCCGATTCCCATCATCAGAAACACTTGGCTCGCCCTGATCTTGAATTCCGGCATACAGAGAATGCTAATATTGGCGATGGTTACAGGATCACTGATTGAGATGTTAGACAGCACGTGGAAGCGTATTTGTATAGAAAGCACCTCTAACCTCATTCCTCTGCAAATAGCAATGCCGGTGCTTTACAAAACAAAGCATCTCTTTCATACACAAATCAGTGGAAATAACGTTATGTTGCATTAACATGGTCTTTACGTCACTCAGTTCAATTTACATCTGTGCGAAAGTTGCTTTCCATAACCCTGCCAAATTTTTGTTCCTTAAAAGGGAGACACGGTAATCAATCGTATTGTCACGTTTTAAAATGAACACTATTTTCTTTGTTCGAAGTTCGGAAATGGTGTTATGCAATAGGGGAGACTTTCACACGCACGCACATATGTTCCCTAGTACAGGCTATGCAGGCTCAGAGGGTTCCAGGAGGCTGAGGCTCCCAGATTTTTAGACATCGGCACACGAAGCTGGTAAGGTTGTCAGCCTTAGGCACCGGCCGCCTTTACCCCCAGGATTGCTCCTGGTACTCACTTCTGTTGGAGGCTGGGTCGACCCCAGGGCAATAGTGCCACCAAAAGGATTAGGACAATTGAAAAACTCCAATGACCTCATCGGGGATCGAACCCGCGACCTTCCGGTTTGTAGCGCAGCGCTTCAACCACTACGCTACGGAGACTTTCAAGATATTCAAAAATACTCCACATTTTTATAATAAAGGAATACTTTGTTTCGGTACATGCATTTCTTTCATCGTAAGCAATTATTTCTAAAATTTTCAAGTTCAACTGAATACTTTTTGAATTTACCTTTTCCAAATTTTACTCGTTTTCCTAAAATTGACAGTGTATCCTATAGGAAAGACTCGTTTTTCGTAAATATTTATTAAAATGAAGGGGAAAATATTGGAAGAAAATTCAAATTTCATATACATTTTCAGAATATGGTACCAAGGAATAAACTGTAGGCATAATCATTATGTTAAATGGTTTCTATGCAGTCCGGAAGTCAAGCTGAACTTATGATTGCAGGAATAAGTGTCATCATCATCTATGTTGTTCAACTTTGTCTACATTATTCGATTCGGATAATAATTCGCGGGTGCGCGGATAAAGAGAGTTAAGTCCACTTTCTTGTTACTGAGAATTAGAGTGACTTAACACACTTTACCCGCCCAACATCGCTTTAGATATGGATAAACAAATGAGGCACACATCCATAACTACCATACGTTTGTCAATATGACTTGCTGGACTTAACACAAATGTAGAGATCATTTTTATCTGTAACTCTATGGACATATCTCAATTTTTGAGCATGGTGGACTTAACTCTCTTTGCCCGCGCACCCGCGAATTCATAATTACCTGCTCCTAGCGTTAAAATGATTCTTTGCCCAAATGATTATAGGACCTATGTTGTGTGAGAAAATGGTCTTATAAAACTTTGTTAAAGTTAGTTGCCCGACAAATGATTTACCAGAAACAGATTTGAAGTTAAAAATACGAAAAACAAGTAATAAAATAATATTTAAAAATACTTTGCTATGATAAAGAGTTGCAGACTTTGAATGAATGGAGAGAAATTAGTTTCGTATGTAATGTTTTGAGCGAAACTAAATATTGCGTTGGCTCACGTTTTTGCTTTGTCAGAAACATAACTGCGGTATCAACGTTTCCACCATTTCTAGGCTTCTTGCCTAAATTAATTATTATTTAATCTTTAACTTTAAACGAAAGTTACTTACTAATTATTCTAATAGTTATCGTTAGAGATATCACATAGTTATGGACCAAATGTTTATTGCCGAAATAGTTATTTATGTTATTTTAATATTGTAAATGATTAACATTCGTAGGTAGAAGATAATAGTAGAAGGAGGAATAAATAATATTTGTAGTGGTTAAAATGAAGGAAATTGATAACTTTATTGTTAATTTGTACAAAACTAGGATGTGCCCGCGGCTTCGCCCACGATAATTAATTGAAAAATTAGAAATTAATAGTATAATAATTATTAAAGCATTATATTTATTAACACTTGCACGCGAATCATTCTTAAACTAAACCATTAATAATTAATGAATCAGCTAAAATTCCGGCTTTAGAGTACATTCCACGATTAGAAATTGCCACCTGGGAAAACGATCTCAGATTCGATTATGTAGTTCCAAAGATAACTGTGATCCACTGCCTTCTAAACTGTATAGGCTAATTCTCGTGCGTAATTCTCGAGACGGCGGTGGATAATGGCGTTTTTCAACTGTTTGTTGACAGATGAATGAGATGTGAATTTTATTTGATAAATTCAGTGTAATTTTAAGAAATTATATAATTTTTCAAGAGAAGGAGTGATTGATTTGGATTATTATTATCAGCGATATTTCAAGAGTTAAATCATCAATATTTTACTGCTGGTGCCCCCGGCTTCGCCCGCCACTATTCATTGACTCCAGGATTTTTAAGAAATTGACACTGGAAGATTATTAAAAATGTTTGTGGTTCAGAGCTATGAAAATTGTAAGTAAAAATAAAATTAGAATATTTGTTCATTGAGTTCATTTCACTTAGGCCTTATATAATAAAGAAACGGTTTTCCTAATCTTGTAATCGTCATGAAAGTTTAGACTGAGAGATACGAACATCGCCGAGTACACCCGATGTCTCACGAAGCGGGCGAGCAAGCACGCTATTTAGGGCCGTTGAATTGTATAAGAGTAGATAGATGTACGGGAACAACAGTGACATATGATGATATCCTATATAGGCTAATCTCTAAAACGTGTTAGGACATTTTTACCATATCGGGTTCAGCCCAACTTTACATAAAATGAGAATTCCGTTAAACAATGTTTACGATTCAAAATAACATAGAAGTAGGAGGAAGTCACATTTGAAGTGAAGGAAAATGTTTACATTTTTTAGTATTCAAGGTGAAATAAAATCAGGTAAACTGATGTAACAAAGTGCCAGTATGTTTTTTTTAATCAGTTATGACTGCAATTATGATATTCAGAATGTGTTTTTTTAAAATTGATTTCCAAGTTAAGCTCCAGATTTATTCATTAAGCAGGGCTTACGGAAGAAGAAAGGTCTACCATCTCGGCCACCTGGGTCACCTAGTTGGATAAGCGCATGTAAATCAATATGTTTTTTGTCATAGCTACCTGTATTTTAATTTCCAAGGCCTTATACGATCACAGTAAAACAATAGGCTATGTTGTCAAGATAAGTGATTTACATTTTTTTTATAAATTCTTTCGAATACGTATATTACCATAAAATAGACACTAAATTGAGCATTACTCCGAAACAGGTCAACCGATTTTATCCATTATGAATAGACGTCTTCCCATGGACATTAGAAATGTGTATACCAAGTTTCATAAAAATCCGGTAAAGCGTATTTGAGTTACCACGTCTTTAAAATATACACTAAATTGGGTTTTACTCCGGTACCGGTCAACAGATTAGGTTCAAATTCAATAAGGCACTTCTTATGGACGTCATAAATGGGTATACCAAGTTTCATGGAAATCCGATACAGCGTATTTGAGTGATGGCGCCTTTCTATTCTTCCCATGGACATTATAAATGTGTTTTCCAAGTTTCATGCAAATCCGAAAAAGCGTATTTGAGTTATGGTGCGTACAGACACACGGACAGACGGACAGACATTTTTTCGTCCACCACACAATCTCATAAAGTACCATACTGGCACTTAATAACTCAGACACTATTGATTATAATTGCAAGCAATTTACAGGGCATCTTTAAGATGCTGTAGTGAACAGTTCCACCGGTTAAAAAAAAATGATATTACTTAAGAAAATTTGAAATTTTAAGTAGCCTATCTACATAGTAGCCTACATTTTTAATTAAAAATTAGACATGAAAATCTTAGAGATAAAAAAAATCATAAACACAATATCAACATTTCTTCTGGTAGCTTTGTTGTGGAGTAGATGAGATTTTATGGCATGCCAAGTAGAATACTATACAAAATGTTGTTGAATTTACTTCATTTCGCATCCGCAATTACTTTTCTATTGTTTTCTTAAACCGTTTTCTCAAACGGATGGTCCTGATTATGTATTAATGCTCATTTGTATGGTATTTTAATGCAATGAAATATCTCCTAGGTACAAAAAGTAAGAAATAGGATTGTCTTGAACAGATCAGACACTTACCTTTGTTACCCCTATACAGTTTAAGTGGTAAAATAATAATTAATTGCAAATTGTATATGTACGGACGGGCAACTGAGAGAGAGCAATAGTCAATAGGATTTCATAACACTAACCTGTAACTACGGAACACTACCATCCAAAATATAGACGGCCTAACTCTAACAATATAATGGTAATTTGGAAACTATGTTGTAAGACATGATAGGTTAATGATCTTTGAAATTATTACACAATACATTTATACAGTCCTTTTTATACAACTCTGTTTGTTTGACCGAGATTTCCTAATGAAAGCTGACCGGAGTTTTACGAACGAGTCAGGGCTACAACTGAAGGTCACAAAGGTGTTAATTGAGTTTTATTATAGAATATGTTTTGGTTATTCATCTATAGTGAATTTCTAATTTATTGCATCAAATAACTGCAATGGGCCGAAAATAGGCCTTATTTTGTTTTACCAAACTGTCGAGGAGCACATCCTGTTTATTATTATTATTATTATTATTATTATTATTATTATTATTATTATTTCTTCACAAATTTGAACGACTGTTTAAAAAGTAGTTTATGATACACGTAATAAGAGATTGCTCGTATGATTGCTACACTCGCCCTTACGGGCTTCTTTCGCAAAACAACCAACTCGCAAAATAAAATCTCGTTTTTAACACTTGGATCATAAATATCTATTAGAGAATCTGCGTGGAATATCTTCACGGTTGGTTGTGTAGCCTAGGGAAAAGAAACTTTATTAAGTTTTTGTGTCCTCAAATAAATTTGGCAACGACAATTCATCATTCCTTGTAGAAGTCATAAACAATTTTGCTCCCCATATTTGTGACTTGTTCATTTGCCTGTTTTGTGCTTACCATTTTTCTTAATGCTGCCTGCAAGCTAAATAAAATCATGACTCTACATCCCATGGTTGGAAAATACAGATATAATACTGCCTGTTGAATATTCCAGCACTGTGCGTTGAAATAATAAACGGTAGGATTAATTAATTTCATTTTTTATTCTTTGAGGGATGTAATAGTTAAGGAACTAGTCGGCAGTTTTTCGCCTTATACCCTCAAAAATTAGATCGATAAACCAAGGATTTTTTTTTATTTCCTTGGTTTATCGATCTCATTTTTGAGGGTATAAGGCGAAAAACTGCCCACTAGTTCCTTAATAAACGGTAGGCCTACTAGCTTTGAAACGTTGACAGTGTCATTAACATTTATTTTTGGTAGGCCTGTATAACGTAATACAAATTGATTTATATCTCTGTCTATTGATTTCTTTTGTAGAAGAATTGGAGATTTGGGAGCATGTGGTCAGCATGCTTAATCTTGATATTTCTTGTTGTACACTTGTCCTCACCAAGCTAGGACCTACTCTCAGAAAACTCTGTTTCTGTTTTGCTCAAAATGTGTTTTTAATTCATTTCATCTGGGACTTTCTGATTAAGTGGACAGTTTTTATTATTTATTTTGTACCGAACTTTTCTTGCTTATACATTTTTTAATCGCTTCTGTATCAAGCGTTTCTGTACATCCATCTTGTGGGGTATTCTACTGCATATTATAATTACAGCTCGGATAAATAATACCAAAACAAGAAATGTCGCGTTAGAGTACACGTCACGCTCAGGATTGGAGGTTAGTGTTGTCAAGTTAGAGTATTTATGTGACTAGAGTGTCCTGGACGAGAAAGATCTAGCCTATTGTGTTTATGATTTGGCAACTCTAACATCCTTGCTTAAATTGTAAACGTATAGTCCAAGCGCGTACAACTTCGCTTCAAGGTATTATTTGTCTGAGCTCTAATTATAATATTGTAACTTCTGCGAGTTTTAAATGTATAATTTAAGTCCATTTTAGGAGGGACATAACAGCATTCGGTGAAGTTTATAGGTGAGAAATAGGTGAATTTAACTATGTTTTCCTCAGCAATTAATTCCTCAAAAATCTTGCAGTCTTAACATACTCTTTATTGACTACTTCAACGATTACATACTATTTTCAAAATTAATCAAACTGTTACATTTACGAGTAATTATCGTTACAAAATGGCAGCCACGTTTCAACCATTGAAATGCCGTTTTCTTGATAACTTCCACAAATATCAATATTTCTGAGTGATTATTTTTCTGTGTATTTGTTGTTATCATACGAGCAATACTATCTACAATCATTCATTTAACGTAAATAGTAAATTTTTTAAAGATATATATTTTAATGAAAAAGAAAGTTAAAAAAGAGTTTTTAAATATATTTATTCTGTAGATATTCCAAGGATTGTAGATTATGTTGTTCATATGATGTTTGCAAATAGATAGACAAAATAATCATTCAAAAATATTGCCGTTTGTGGAAATTTTCACGGAAACGACATTTTAGTGCACGAAAAGTGGCTGCCATTTGTAACGATAATTACCCAATAACTTTGATTAATTTTAAAAATAGCATGCAATTGTATAAGTATTCAATAAAGAGTGTCAGATTGCAAGATTGTAGAGGAATTCATTGCTGAGGAAAAAATAATGAAATTCCCCTATTTCTCACTTATGAATTTCACCGAAAGCTATGTGTCCCCCTTAATAAAATACCTTTCTGAAACCACAAAAAATAAAATATCGTAAAAAATTATACTTAAAAAAAGAACTCAAATTTAAATTTCGTGAAAATCTCTTCTCTCTCTATATATAAAAGGTTTTGTCCTGACTGACATATAATGCTTAAACTATAATAGGTAGAGACTTGGAATTTTGACAGTACCTTCGTTTCATAATGTATGTGCTCACTAAGAAATAATTTTGAAATTTTTTTATTTTAAATGCCAAAAATCAAATTTTTTAGAACACTAAATCCCTTTTTACACAGAATTATCAAATCCAAATCACAGTTCACATGATAACAGTGTATTTTTGGCAGTGGTATCAGGTAGGTTTGGAAATAAATGATACGGGACTTTGACAAATTATAAAAGCTATCGATATAATTCAATTATTGCACAATGTGATGCAGTCACATAACTTTCTCTACCCTGGACATAGTGAAAACCATACGAGGTATGGTAATATGTGTAGGCTATTATTATTGTCGCAGGTTTTTTGGAGAGGGAAGTATGAAAGTGATACTCAATATCTTTTTAATTTTATCCCCGAAACTGTTGTATGGTAACATGAGAGTGCGAAATAAAATATTCTCCAAAGACAATAGAATAGATTTTATGTTACTGGAATTTCTATTTCTTCTTATTTGAACCCCTACCAGGCTTGGTGTGTACAAGCGATGGGATGCAAAATTTTCCATCCTCTATGAGCCATAGAAAGCTATATCAAGAGTTTTATGAGGGAATAGTTTGAGTGTGATAAGTCGTTCTTCTTCGTTTCAATTTTTTAATAAAGACCTAGAGTTTGAAAATCGGAAGTCCTTCGTAAGTTAATTCCGAATAACAAAATACAGAACCCGGGCGACGCCGGGCCTTTTAAGCTAGTATATAATAATCGTCCTTTTTTTTTCGAGGATGTAAAAAGAAAACATTTCTTCCTAATAGTTTTTGAAACAAAATATGTTCGCTTGTGGCAATAACCACAATTCGTGAGTCACTCACGAAAATTACTTAAGTTATTTCTTCTTATTTTAATCTGCCTAATCATATTCGCACAGTTGCTTGTTGAGTCTCTTGTAGTTCACTGCGGGTCCACGCAGAACATCTTCACGGTAGCTTGTATAGCTTCAGGACAACAAGTTTTATTAAGTTTTTGTGTCCTCAGTGGAATTTTGCAATGCTAATTCATCATTCCTTATAGAATGTAAACAGTTTTTTGCTGCAGGTGTTTGGATGCGAATACTGTAACTTTCCCGAGGCTAGCAATTTGAGGTGGATCTTGATATAAAAAAAGTAATGGTCACGACTCCGGTTATAATTGAGTTTCATTTCCTTTTAACAATTGCTGGCTTCTTGGGGAGAACCCCGGCTTCATCACAATCCTCCTTTATTCGAGAGAAACGTGTTTCATTTCTTTTTAGGTTTGTTAGATGAAGGTCGCTTTCTGTGACTAGAAACTCTAGGAGCAGTTTTTAATGACTATCCCACTCATACTTGATATTGACAAATAACGTTTTGCAATTTCTCGGATATAGACCAATCACGGCTGTTTATATTATTATATTCCTGTAGGAATGACGAGGACGTTTTATCGGGATAAAACGTGCTGTTCGTCCTGGACACGCAAGTATCAGTGTGCAGTGATTAATAGTCACTGCTGCCACTAAGCGGCACGAAATCAGATTATTTTATACAACATAACTTGTTTGGAAATTTAAATAACAGAAATCTACATTGATTAAGAACATAATTTCGATTCGGTGCAAGCCAGTTCGTGTGTTTTTATTCTGTTCCGTTGTTAGCTTACCTTAATGAAGTCAACTATGTCTTATATGCACCATTGGTAGCACTGGTTAGAACATGCAGTCGCGAGTCTATCGATAAACTCGTCAACTCTCGTGGGATTACATGTGATAAAATTATGCCACTGAGTTGCAGAGTTACAAAATTTGATTTCCCGCTTCACAAATTATCCTTACACAGTCAACTGTTGTAAATCCAAACAATATAACAAATGACTGATGCTAGAATGAAACATGTGACCATCACAGCCGCGCAACACAGATACGAAACAGTCCAATAGAATCTACTTCATATTCTCTAATTTTTTATAAATATTGACGACTGTCTAACAAAATGGTGTATGCAAGTTCAAAACAATGCAGAATAAAATCTCGCTTTTAACTCTTATATCATAAATAAAATCAGGTAGAATGATGTAACAAAATGCCAGAATGCTTTTGTTTAATCTGTTAATTGCAATTATGATATGCAGAAAATAAGTTACCTTTGTTATCAATTTCCAAATTAAGCTCCAGATCAATTCATTAAGCAGGGCTTACGGAAGAACAAAGGTCTAGTTTGATAAGCATATGTGAAGGAATATGTGGGAAATGTTGTTTTGTCAAAGCTACCTGTATTGCATCTTCCAAACCCGTATATGAACACTATAAAACAATATATTACCATGAGAACTGGTTTGCATTTGATAAATTCTAATACACTACCATAAAATGGGCACTAAATTGGGCATTACTCCGGTACCGGTCAAACGATTTGGTCCAAAATCAATGGACTTCTTTCCATAGACTTTATAAATGCATGTACAAAGTTTCATGAAAATCCGATAAAGCGTATTTGACTTATCGCGCGTACACAGACATTTTCCCGTCCACCACACAATCTCATGAAGTACCATTCTGGCACTTAATAACTATTTTAATACTGTATACAATAATATCATAAGATTTCTTTTTAAATTATCTATGTGACTGTAATAAATAAAAATAATAGTATAAATTAGACACGGTGAGAGAATCAAAACCAAAAAAGAAAAGAAAATACAATTTGAGCCACATATTCCACAAAACCATTAATAAAACAATAAAGTACCTACGATGCGGATAGAGAAAGTAAAACTCTAGGTGATGTACCGTTGGTTAGGAACATCATTCACTCTACAGTGTGTCCCAATAAAATGTATATACTCTTTAAATGACTATAACACTAACAATTATTATAATACAGAAAAGTTTCAAAAATAAAAATAATGTGAACAAATGTAGAAACCAGCCAGTTATCGAAAGAGTTCAAATTGTTGGCCATTGTGGTCCATGCACAGCTGATAACGCTGACTGATTGAATCCAAAATGTTCTTAATAATTTCAATTGGTATTTCGGCACATTCTCTTTCAATGGCTGCTCTCAACTCATTGATTGTTGCTGGTTTTGTGGTGTAAACATTGTGTTTAACATACCCCCAACAGAAAAAAAATCCATGGGGGTCAAATCCGGTGAGCGTGGAGGGTACTCGATACTTCCTCTTCGCCTTACCCATCAGTTTGGCAGCAATTTGAACACTTTCGACAATTGGCTGGTTTCCACATTTGTTCACATTATTTTGTTTTTTGAAACTTTTCTGAATTTTTATAATTGTTAGTGTTATAGTCATTTAAAGAGTGTATACATTTTATTGGGACACTCTGTATAATTAGTTACAGGAATGTGAATGTGTTATTAGAACATAGCAATTTCGCACGTAATGATGACGAAGACTACTCTTGCGCATGCTCCTGAAATACACGCGCATTGAGCCACTTGTCAAGTGTGGTCTAATGTCTGTAATATATTGTCACGTCTTGAGCGGTGAATGTAAACACTCGCTGATGCCAAGTTCAAGGTTAATTCACTCGCCATTCTGCATTTTCCATAAAGCCAAGTTCAAATCCGGGTCAGTTTTATGTCAACAACTCGGGGCCATAACAAAAACCCAGGTATAATAATAATAATAATTATAATAATAATAATAATTATAATAATATATTCGTCATTAAATATAAAAATACAATCGCTTTCGTCATAATAAAATTTTATTTTATTTTTTATTTATTTAACCTGGCGGAGTTAAGGCCATAAGGCCTTCTCTACCGCTCAGCCAGGGCAAAAACACGAAATACATAATAATAAAAATAAATTAAAAACACAAGAAATTATATACCTGAATACAAGAAACGTACGTTAAATATAAAGACAAAAAAACAGCGGCCCTGATACCTTCTTTCCATCATTCTGATATCTTAAAGGAAACACTCATCTTACTCCTCCATCACATCTCCAAATTGTGTGGAAAAAATCAAGATAGACTCATTAAACATCCAACTTTTTGAACTTCTCCAGCATGTCGACAGCAATAGAAATATAATGTGGGTCCTTTTTGTTGCCCAAGAACTTGGTAATAACCTGCTTGAGTAAAGCCAAACCTCCCTCTTACTGATTTTCGTTTTTTATTCAGAGTTGGAATAGAATAGGCCTATGATTTTTCGTATATCAGGTCCAACAAACACGCCATCTTTCAATTTTGCTTCTGCTAAATGAAAAAGTTCTCACATAGATACTTGAAACAGTACCCAACTTTGGGTAAAGCTTTCAAGAACTGTTTCATTAGCCCTAAGTTTATGCGTAGAGGTGGTAGCAGAATGTTTTACTGATCCACGAGGTTCTTACGTAGATCTTCTTTCTTGCAGGCAAGTTTTTTTCTGGACCAATGTTGATCCCTTACCCTAATGTCGTGCAACCACTGCTATCTTAATTTAAACCCATTTACCTATTTTAATAGTGTAAAAAGAACCGTTGAATTTGCTACATATTAAATTTCCTTAAACATTTAGTTCTGAAATGTAAAAAAATGGTGAGTGATAGGCCTATAGCTTTTTTATCATTATATTTGGATTCAACAAACTAAAAACCATAAAAAAGGCAAATTCATTCAAAAAGTTTTTCGTTGTTGGCAGTGCTAATAATTAATTAATTTTTCATTTAGGATTCAAATGCATATTATCCATAAGATAACTTGACGCCTTTACTATAAGTACTACTAGTACCGACTTATGGCCGGAGGAAATCCACGTTAAAAAACATCAATGATTTAAAACGTAGTTTAATAATAAGCCTAAACTAAGTAGTACATAAAGTTAAAAAAGAAAAGAAATCTTGCGAGCTTTTGCCTCTGCAGATTTTGTTATTACGCCATGAAAAATGACTCGATTTGCAATATTGATAATAGGGCTACGCGTGGCAAACGAGATTGCTCTATCTTCTCTTGCTCGTCGAGCGTATATTGTTCCAGTGGGTGCTTCCGATGTGGTTCTTTCTAATCTGTTTTTGTTTTTTTATGAAATTCATTATTTGTTTATTTATTTATTTAATATACAATTTCTTTTAGCCCTATTTCACCATAAGCTACATTAGGGCTGTAGTTTTATGTCAATTACATCGTAACTTATAATCAGGGCCCGGATTCTGATGACCTAAAATTGTTTGAAAAATGACCTATAAAATGACCATAAATTTTAAAGAAAATGACTTAATAATCATAAAAAATGACCTAAAAACTGACATTTTCTTCATAAAAAATTATTATTCTACACACGAAGTTATAGACTAATTTGTACATAATTGTAAAAACTGTAAATAACTATAATGTTGTAAATATTCTTTTCTCATGGAAATTTATGCTGGCACTGAGGCACTGGCGAGTCAAAATTCGGCATTTCCTTTTGTGATCGGCCGGATTATATTGCTGTTTGTTGAGGGTAAACAGTAGTTTGCACTCTCAAATCCAAGCAGTCTAATAACATTAGTAATATAATACAACATTTTGGCGTTTCTTTGATTCTCATTTCCGACTGAGACATGACAACAATTTAAAACAGAATTTTTCCTTCTTGCATTAAACAAACAACACTTCAAAGACAGCACCGCTAGCGACGAAAAAAAGTTAATACACTCAATGTAAATACATGAAAATGACTAAATAAGGAAGAAAATGACACGAAAATTACAAAATAATGACCTAAAATTGAAATAAATGCCCTAAAAATTTGAAATGGCATAAAATGACAAAAAATGACCTAATAAAAATGCATTTCTGTAATCTAGAGGCCATGATTAGGATTTATCTACAAGTTGGCAATGTGTATGCAGCAACAGTAAAAAGATGACATGTCATTACAATCCGGGCCCTGCTTATAATGTACACTGTTTTCTTGTATACTAGAGTAGCCTGTTTTGCTGAAGTTTAAATAAAAAATTATTGTAAACTCTTAAATATAGAACATATGAAATAGTAGAATTCTCTACAACAACAATCCTTGCTAATAATTTTTAAGAGTGGTTTGTCATATTTTACACCCACAATAGTTTAAGTGTCCTATTAACGAAAATCTTTTCCTTGCAAAGAATAGGCAATCAAAAAGTAGATGTTGTACGGTCTGTTTTCCTTTACAAATACATAAATATCCATTCTCCCTTATAATTTTAAACCTTTCAAAGTGAGAGCCAAAAATTCCATTACCTGACAAGAATTGAGTTAATATAAATTCCGGTTCAATTTTGCTTTGAAGTCGGGTTTAAATATTTGGAAAAAATAAGTCTTTTGTAATTGTTCCTATAGCACTAGATAGCCACTGATTGTTCCACTTGGTCTTAATGTGATCCCACATCTTTCTTCCTGCATAGGAATAAGGACATAGAGAGTAGCTATAATTTAGATTCGAAACTGCGGCGGATTTGGCAGCAGCATCGGCTCTCTCGTTACCGACAATATTGTTTAATTGACAACCATTATTTACTCAAACCAAGATAGAATCGTCACTGGTAAAAATAAATGAAACGTTAAGCCTAGGCCTATATTCAAAACGCTACGCCACTACTGGGAACTCTGAACATTTTTTATTAATTTTTTTAATTTCTGTAAAATTGTTTATTATTTTATTATAACAACACTGTTATTATCAAAGAAATCCTAAATCTCAATTTGAAAATGAACTAAGTGTTGGACTTTCAAGGTACCGTACTAAAACCTTATTTTCAGACGATTGAACTACTTAAAAATAATTAAATAATAAAATCTAGTATCAAAAGTAAATTACATAATAAGCCTGAGGCCTACTAAAATGTTTAACACATTAATATAGGTAAAAGTATTTTTTTCGAATAGTTGAACCACTTTCATCTCAATAATAACGTACATTTTAATTTTTATTGTTATATCATTCCATACTGTTCATGATTTATGTTACACTCTGCCAATAAATAACGTGTTAATTAAAGAACGTTGCATGACTGTTCTTTGTTTGTAGACAATCGGCATAATACTACAGATAGTTCACGTGCAGTAATTTTTAATAACCTGAAAGATTTATTCCATTAACGTGGAATTTTTATTGCTTGATAAATTGCACCAGTCTAAAAAAAAAAGGCGGGATTTTTCGTAGTTAATTTTGCGCCCTCTCTGTACCTGCGCCCTCTCTGTACCTGCGCCCTTGGCGGTGGCCCATCTCGCCACCGCCTAGCTCCGGCCCTGCACTGGTGCAGATGTTTGTATAAGGACAAGTTTCCTATGTGAATTCGCTTTCATACTTCACTGGTTCTCCTTGAACGCTTCATCTGCATTCCCCATATTGCTTTTAGATCATTCCTAATTCGGGATTGCAGCTGCAGTTCACAAGAATATCCCTAAGATTGCATGAAATATAGTTCTGAGATAAGGTTAGTTCAATTGGGGTAAGTAATGAATGTGCAGTGAGTGAGTGACTCATTTTCTATTAAAAAAAAAATATATAAACCATTTTTCTCTATTCACCTTCTTAATATTCTTAATATTCCAGTGTTCGATTACAAAAAATAGTCTTGTTATTATACCAGTAGGCTAAAGGTGTATTAAGTGTTCAAATCTTGATAAAAACAGTATCATACTCTCAGCTTAGCTTGTCTCGGTCCATTTCACACTTCAGTATTCATAGATTAAATACTGTATAACACACAATTAAATACATTAAAAAGTATGCATAGAAAATTTTACTAATGGCTTATCTGAGAGCGGAAAATTCAAAATCTCGCGCTCGGTTACATCAGTTTTCCGCTCGCAAAGCGTTAAAACAGGAAGAACATTGCACGGGTAATTCGTAAAATGGATAATCTGACTACGGATAATCAGGAGTTTGCTGTAATAGAATTTTCACTGCCACGTTCATTGAATTGAACTATATTATTTAATCTCCTTCCTTAAAACAAAACAATAGACTGGAACAGGAAACATTTTTAAACATTCATGGCAAATTGAAATGATTTTTATTGAGGAGATTTACCATTATTGTACCATCAATATAATATTTGAGTTTCTGTTTCCATGTACCTACTACGCCACCTATTAACAATACCGTATTCAAGTGTGAAATTAATTGAAAGTAGCCTTTGATTATTGCTATGTGAATTCACTTGTTTATGACTCGCAGAGATCTGATTTAATTTTTTACAAAAAAAAAAAGGGGGGGACCATGAATCATGCCTAAATGGGAAAAACGGATTGATTTGGACGAAACTCACTATGCGATTTTTTTTCGGGCTTGGAAACTCGAATCTGAGGTCATTTTTCCCCCGGCCAGCGCGCTTTAATCGTAATACGCACATCGAACACGGGTTTTTGGCTTTTTAATGATCATCTTTTTATTTATTGTTTAACTTTATTTCCTTAATGGTCTATTAATTAAGTAGTTTGTATTGATTTTTCCGCCTTAATGACCGTTAACTATATTATATTTAGCACACTCTTGCATATAACGATAGAATTAGCTTGGGCTAAATATATATTTATTAAATTATAAACAGTCATAAAATGGTGTTTAAAGACCGTACATTATGAAAAATGACAATATACAATTATTACCAAGTAATACATTATAAAATTTCAGGTCAAGTTATATTGTTTATATTAAATCTGGATAATTCTCCTTGTCTTATACAGGGTGTTAATGAATAACACCGAAATATTTAACCTGTATATAGAGGGGACATAAATAAGCAACTTTTTATTAAGAGATTTTTGCTTGGATTCAATTTTTCCTGTTACAGCATAAAATCTCTCAGGGCATGGCCGCTACTGACTTCTAACATTAGGAAAAAAATTCAAAACAAAGGAAATTCGTTGTTAACACTGTAGACAGTAGTTATGAATAAAAAAAGAATAATGCAGTGACGGCCAGCCATGTGATTAGTCTCTAAATCTAGCAGATTATGAAAACTCTAAAATGTGTAATAGCTGTGAATGAATGATTAAGAATCAGGTTTTTATGGATCATTAGGAAAGCATGAAGTCAATGTAATGAAAAGTTTACCCCTATTTCGCATAATTATTGACTTATGAGCACCAAATTATAACGACTTTAATGCCCTGTAGCACACACATTTTACGTGATAGAGCAAAAATCTCCTAATAAAAGTTGCTTGTCTATGTCCCCTCTATATACAGGTAAAATATTTCGGTGTTATTCATTAACACTCTGTATAATGTAAATTAATTGTTGATAGTAGAGTAAGCCTCTATAAATGTTTAATAGTGAGCGAATAGAATAAATAAATGTTATTAAGCTACTGAAAATTATATAACTTATTTACGATGTTTAAACACCATTTTATGAGTGTTTATTATTTAATAAACTTATATTTAGCCCAAGATAATTCTATCGTTTATATGGAAGAGTGTGCAAACCTTAAACTACCTAGGTAATTAATGGTCATTAAGGCGGAAAAATCAGTACAAACTACTTAATCGTATTATTGTTCATGCATCATTTGGGTAAGGTTCATGAATCTGTGTTGCATATTAATCGTTTCATGCCCTTATGCCATCACAAGATTTGTTTTTTGTTTAATGATTTATATTTGTTACGTAAAACAATATAATTGAAACTAAAATTATGTACTTCATGCAATTTATTTATGAACGATGTCAGTATTTTTTAAAATATAATTTCAGCTGTATTTGTACTCCTTTTGGCTACGAGGCCATATCAGGAGTTCGGGATCTGAATCTATACAGTAGGGTAGCCCATGGAACTATTTGTTGTCAACTATCTTCTGTTGTTGGTGTATTTTGTGGAGTCAGTTTCAACTAATATTAATTTAAATGGATGTGATACAGGATAAAATGGGGAGGATGATTTATGACATTAGCCTTTACGTCTGGGGAAACCATGTGAAGTTGACCGGCCACGGGATTTTAACCTAGGACCTCCCGAATGTGATTCCAAGACTTTTACCATCTCTGTCACCTCGCTCGGTGATGTCAGTATTAATGAATATGTTTTCTGTTAAATAAAATGCATGTAGTAATTGAGTAAATAATAGCGGACGTAGCCGCGGACAACTGCTAGTGTATGAATATAGGGACAATAGAAAGTACAATTCCATTTATGGCAAGAGTATTGTTACCTTTCAATTTAAATTAGCCAACATTTTCAAAATCTCTAACATCAAAACAGAATCGTAAACTTTTTGGCCTGGACGTGTTCAAATCGTGGATTGTTCATGAAGTCCGTGAAATAATAATAATAATAATAATAATAATAATAATAATAATAATAATAATAATAGATATATAAGCTTTCATGAACCACAGAATATTGTCTCTGTTGGACATTACATGAGAATATTATAGGAGAAAAATTCCTCCGACACTGGGACTTGAACCCAGGTCCTGGGTCCAAGTCCCAGTGTCGGAGGAATTTTTCTCCTATAATATTCTCAATAATAATAACTTAATAATAATAATAATAATAATAATAATAATAATAATAATAATAATAATAATATCAACTATGACAATAATAATTTATTGAATCTGTAGCTATACATTGTATAGATAGACTTTGTCAATATTATTTAGAACAAATAAGGTTACAGTGACTGCAGTATTCATTTATGTAAAAAATCCTTAAAAGAACAAAAGTCTTCTCATACAAATACTCTTTCAGATTAAATTTAAAACACCTGAGATTTTCCACATTTAAAATACTGGCTAGTAAGTTATTTATAACTTTAATAACAATGTAAACTGGCGATTTAGTGTGTCTAAAAGTGAGAGTCAATGGCAAGACTATAAACTGGACCCCCGCTGCTGCAAAACCGGCAGAATCATTACTTGTGATGTTCACAAACTGGTATTGCAACGCATGGGATATTCCTAATGCTCATTAAACGGACTTGTTTTATTCCTTTTAAAGTCAAGTTGTATTACGAGGGATATTATTTTTGTAAGTTTTCTTGCTCTTTAGATTCTAAGATAACATCTGGTAATAGCTTCTAGCTACAAAAGCCTTTCAGGTGGGCCCAAATAGGTGCTGGTCCACCCTTTGGATCTCCCTCGCTCTATAGAAAATTGATGAAATATTCATCAATTACAATAAATTACAATGAAGAAATTACAATATCAAATTTAAAAAACATTAACATTAATTTTATTGAAGCACTTCCTTATTTATATACAGTGATCTATTACCCGAAATTTGAATCATACGTTGAATCGTATTCAACTATGTTACAGTATTTCAATATCCCTGAATTATCACACAGACGAAATTGTCATGCATTGTTGTTTTATATAAATTACTTGGTAACGAAATAGATGATATTAGTATTCTCTTTATGTTCCACATTATAGCTCTTATAAATTGCATAATCTGTTTTCATTCCAAAAGCAAACACTGACTCCCATAATAATTCTCCTCTTTATACAGTAATTAGCGTGTGCCCGCGGCTTCGCACGCGATAATTATTTCAAAAATTAAAAATTAAGAGCATAATAGTTAAATCATTATATTTATTAACACCTAAATCACGTGGACTACATACCACGATTAGATAGCGTCACCTGGTAAAAACGACCTCAGATTAGAGTTCCCTGGCCAAGAAAACCCCTGCATAGTGAGTTTCGTCCAAGTCGAACAATGTTTGACCATATTTAGGCCTATATTGAATATCCCTCTTCCGTCTAGGTTGAAAATTTCATACGTCTGCGGGCCTTGACATTATAAACAAATGAATCGACCAGCGTGAGCTACAACATTCAAGCGATCGCGATAGTTTTATGTCCAAGGAATGACAAAAATAGCCAAAGCCTACTGTAATTGATTTGACATTGAATGGTATTACTGAAAACGATGCTTCGAAAACGCCAAAAATACACGTTATTTGCCCGTTTTTCACTCATAACTCACGAACGAAAGGAAAAATTAAAAATGTAATATGCCAGAAACCTTCCCGGGAATGCACTCAACAACTTCCCCAAGTTTCATGGCGATCGGATGAATGGTGTAGTAATGCATAAAGGACACACACACACACACATACATTCATTTTTATATACGATAGATGTGTCTTTACAATCAACTGCACAAAATGGGCAATATAGATATATTTAATACTAACAATAAGCGGTTTAAAAATATATGTGATGAAAATTTGAAAACTTTAAAATAGTAATAATTAAAAAGTTAAAGTTAAAATATGCTCCACTTTTCTCTCTCCAAATTTCAGTTTTGCGTTAGTTGTTATTGCCTCTTTTGATATCAGCGAAGGATTTTGCAAATTGTTTTACAGAAATGAAATTATTTTATTCATTGATTTTTTCCATATTAACTAAATTATTTCTGTAGAATACAGGTTTGGGTTCTGAGAAATAGCTGAAATTCATTTTCCCTCTCGACATTGAATTGTTCTGTAACCTTGTAATCTGACATGCAGTTTATTGACTACTTCTACAATTCCATACTATTTTCAGAATTAATTTATTGTTACAAAGTGGCACTGAAAAGCCGTTTCCGTGATAATTTTCACAAATGTCAATATTTCTAAGAGATTTTTTTTATCCATTTGTAAGTATCGTATGAACATCATCATCTACAATCTATGGAATGGTTACAGTATAAGTATTTTTAAAATAAGTCCATGAAGAGTACCGTAACTAAAAAAAGCTCTTTTACATTTAAAAAATGTATTAAAAAAAATCTATTAATGTTAAATCAGTGGTTTTTAGAAAGTGTTATTCATTGATATTAGCAAATACATAGACAAAAGGATCACTCAAAAGTATTTATATTTGTGGACATTATCACGGCATTTCAGTGCACGAAACGTGGCTGCCATTTTTGTAAAGGTAACCACCCGTAACGTAGGCTAATAGTTTTAATAATTCTGAATATATTGTAGAAATAGTCAATAAGTAGCATGTCAGATTACGAGGTTGCAGAGCAATTCATTGCTGAGGGAAAATATGAATTTCATCTGGTTTTAATGACCCAAACCGTATATCTTCCCTTAGTTAAAATATTATCTCCACTGGAAGTTTCTCGAAACATAGAGTATACTACACCACTGCTTATATGTGTAATTTAAAATGGAGAATTGTTTGTGTGTTATAAATTTTCCACAAATAACTGACTAATGTTATGGTATTCTACAAAGGCTAGGTATGTAGAACTAACGCAATGGGTTCTTATCTGTACAAAGAAATCAACTTTCCTTCCAAGAGCAAGGCTTTGACCTTTAACTACTTGTTTCAAAATGTATACCATATATTTATTGACTTATTTTCCTCCGTTAACACGTTTATTTTTTTCATTCTCAGTTATACATCTAAATGCAAGTTACTGCAGTGTAGAGATCGATCAATAAAATAAAATAAAATTAAGTGGGTAACAAAAACATCAGCTCAGCAACCTTTATTTTATACCTAGGCTTTGGGCACGTTTTTAAAGTCATCGATTGATTCCACCGATGCCATCGGTCTTTCACCAGGGTGTTTGTAAAGTCAACGGACAATCCACCGGGAAAGCATCAGGCTTCGAAGTACGATGCTTCTTAGATGATAAACATGGCGGAGCAAAGAAGCAGACGACATTTGCCACTATCATAAATAAATTGAGTTTATTTTCGTGCGAAAGCTAACAAACTACTTTTCATCAGAGCGTGAGTCCTCCGAAAATGAAAGTGATGAGTTGATTTTGTTTGAAAACTGGAAAAGAAGGAAAAAATACTTTACATATAAATCTATTAATTCCAAATATCTCGAAACTGACAGCACAGGTTATCCATAATGAGGTTAGGTACCGTATTTAACTATGCAAAATGTTTTATGGATTTTAATATGCTCAAAACATGATTTATGAGAATGCTAGCACTCCGGTATTGATTCCGTACCCATCATATATTATTTCCACTTCTTGCAAATACATGATACAATAATAAATTATACAATTCGAATACTCCCGCTGAAATCCATCAACCTGTTCGTAATGTCAACGGCTCATCAGATGAAGAAAAGAAAGAAAGAAAGAAAGAAAGAAAGAAAGAAAGAAAGAAAAAGGCAGATTACATTCACCGGACTTTCATCGCACTTTTCCACCGGTGAATTTACTGATGACTTTAAAAACGTGCCCTTTTCGATAGCTTTGTATAATCTTCAAAGCATATTAATTCATGATCTGCATAACAAGATGCGTTGAATAAAATATACATACAACTTTTAATCTCTACGTCTACCTATATGTATAATTTTATTATTTTATGTTTAATAAACACGCAACTTTCATAATTTACACGTAACTTTTTATCTACGAACGTAAGAAGACATAATCTAATAGTATTCAACAGCGACACACAACACTGACACCAACATATCCAGTTATCTCTTAATTATGTGGTTCTTTAGTTTTGACATTACACATCCAAGGGCGCTGCATTCAAAATGCAGTTTTATCGGACTAGGACGCTAAAGTCATGGCAATCGATAAACAAAATCCAGATGGCATTGACTAGACACACGAATTTAACATGAATTTAAGCATATATTTGTTTATAAAACAAATTTAAGCCAACATGTTTCTTTATGATAATCAGAAACTCTACCAGGGTTTTTCGCAATACACGTTAGCCTACTTCATCATATAAAAACAAATATAAGCTAACAACTCTTTACATCTCGGTTCACAAGAGAAACATTGCTTACCATGGATGCACAAGCATTTAAATGCAATAGTATGTTCCTTTTCATAGTCTACTGCTGCCGTGATGATGCTGGCAGCAATTCAATGTTTCTGCCTTGGATTGAAATTTCCTCGGGATTATCACTCATATTTTCTCAAGCTTTTCATAGCGATTCATATAGCCTACTGTGGTTTGGTTCTAAAAGGGCCAATGTCATAAAACTTGCTTTTGAGATAACTGACTTAGCCTTTATACGAGTAGAAGTAACATTTTTTGCTGAGAACTTCCGACATTAGCCTCAAAGGTTTCTGTATTATGTCTATTAATGCAACAGACATTGGCACTTTTAGTATACGAATGATAAAGACTAGCCGAGCTCAACAATGCATAAATCTATTTTTTTTTTCAAGAAATTGGCATTGGCCTTTTTAGAACCAAGCCACAATTTATGCATCTATGCCGCATTTCGTCTTGGTATTTCGTTTTGGTTCACTGTTATACCCAGTATTTCGCTATACTAGATTCGTCCGCTAAAGCGTTATTTTGCATACTTGTTACATAAATAGCTATTAGTATATTGGATATAATTGGTGGTTACCAATTGAAGTGGCTGGGAATGAAATGGATATCCACAAGCATTGCTAAAATATAGGCCTAAACCAAAACGATTTAAGGCGTAGAGGCAGACTAAACTTGCGCTGGGAAGATCAGTTTTTATACGGATAATAAACAAAGTTCTCTTGAAGTCTGAACGATATTTTAAGACCAAATCGTGAAGTTGATGATAACTATTAACGACTGTCTGAAAATAGTGTATGATTATACACTATTATGGTTTTATTTTGCTCGTAGGATTATTACAGTTGCTCTTACTGGCTCGTTTAAAGTAAAGTAAAATGTATTTATGATTAATGTAAATCATAAATAACTATTTGGAAACTTCAGAAGATGAATCTATAGTGAAAACTTGACACGGAATTTCAGGAACATAATACTTCCTCTATCTGCAGCACGTATGGCACTGCTAGAGAAAGTCATACAGGAAGAATTCATTGTTAACTTACACCATGGTGATGAAAAGACTGACATGTCTTCATGACTATCCGCTCTGTTGCATCACGATAGAGATCTATAAGATGTGAAACAGATTGGACTAGACATGGAATATTCCCTGATGAAGAAAATATATATCTCAAAACAGCGTTGTTGTGCCATTGCGGAAGGGAACAGACAGGTTCCGGAAAAGTTTAGTATTTCTTGACCTCGGCTCTAGGATAAATTTTATGGTGAGCACCACGCTCCGACGCTTTGACCTTGATGCATGTGTGGTAAAAACTTACTGTATGATGCAGGAACCCCGTTAAACACACATGTATAATTTCACCTTCTGTCTGGAACATAGTAGAATCACGGAAAACCACACCGCTAGTAATCAAGGATCCGTATTATGTGAGACATTATAGACCTACTAGAAAATTAGCAAGCGTAGTGCCGATCTAGGACATCTAGTGGATTCATGTAGATTAATGGGGATTATTGTGGATGCATGTTGATTAATTGTGGATTCAATGTGACATAAATTTACCTGAACAATAAAGTCATTATATTATGCTTGACGCTTAACTGAAATTTTGACCTTAAACTTAACACTGACCTATTATTTGAAACTGAACACAAACTATTATTTGAAACTAACACTGACATGTTTTGAAACTGAACACCAAACTATGATTTAAAACTTAATACTGACATATGATTTGAAACTGAATACAAACTATGATTTGAAACTTAATGCTGACATATGATTTGAAACTTAACATTGACGTATAATTTGAAATTTAACATTGACCTGCGATTTGAAACTGAACACAAACTATGATCTGAAACTTATCACTGACTTATGATTTGAAACTTAACACTGACCTATGATTTGAAACTGAACACTGACCTATGATTTGAAACTGAACACTGACCTATGATTTGAAACTGAACACTGACCTATGATTTGAAACTGAACACTGAACTATGCTTTGAAACTTAACACTGAACTATGATTTGAAGCTGAACACTGACCTATGACCTCAAACTTAACACTGACCTATGATCTCAAACTTAACACTGACCTATGATTTGAAACTTAACACTGACTTGTTTTGAAACTGAACACTGGCTTATGATTTGAAACTTACCACTGACTTATGATTTGAAACTGAACACTGAACTATGATTTGAAACTTAACGCTGACTTATGATTTGAAACTGAACACTGAATTATGATTTGAAACTTAACACTTCTGTTACTGTTGAATTTAAACACATTTATAACGTAAAAAAGAAAGATTAACTTAGCAATGTGATTTTTGCTTGATGTCTGGAGCGATTATTGCAATGACGATCACAGCGGGAAAGCTTTAGATATAGATATAAATATAGATATAGAAGTTATTGCGATGTTTATATTCCCTATCTGTACCATAGGTAGAAGAACCACATAGTTCGAGAACGAAAAATCGTATAACAGTAATAAGAAACTTATGTTTGGTTTATAGAATTAGAAATAGAATTTTCAATTCCAAAATGGTGAATTGAGGAAAAAATCAAGATTTATGTGTCATAGAAGGGAGATTAAAAGGGAGGTAGTTCCAATAATTACACGAATTCCTTTACCTGGTTGGAATTAAAGCTATTAAACAGTCTCTTACATTCAGCCAGATTATTACAATTAATGTTTACAATATTATAAAAATATAATAATACAACATAATTACAAATTAAGTATATGGTCATGAAACGTCAAAAAATGCGCACAAAATTTTAGAATAGCCGGTAAATCATTCGAACAAGTGCAGAAATTCAAATATCTTGGAGCAATAATTACAGATATAAATAATATAAAGTAAAAGTAAAGCGTCGACTGAAGTCAGGAAATGTTTGTTTTTATCCAGTTCGGAAACTCTTATCTTCTAGTCTTCTGTCCAGACATCTGAAAAAAAAAAAAATATAAGATAATTATCCTGCCGGTTGTATTATATGGATGTGAGATCTGGTCCCTTATTCTTCGAGAAGAACATAATCTGACAGGGTGCTTATATTTTGATTATATTTTGAGCTACAACTTTATTTGAAACATTTTTATCAAAAATTCTGTGAAGAGCAGTTATAAGCCAGCCATCTCATGTACAAACTCTGACTAGGCTAGCAAAGTGAGGCTGCACTCGCTGCAATGCGGCCTCCAATTCTATGAAGTGAGAAAGTAGTAAGTACATAATATTAAGTTTAATCTCTCATATCAAGTTATTATGTCCGTACGTGTGGTAAAAATACAACCACAGAATTTTTACAGAATTATACAATTTTTTACAGAAGAATACTACTGCCCATTTTTCATGTTTTTATTATAAAATCACATAGTTCGTAAATTTTTAACTGTCTGTGTACTCTCAATTAATAGCCTACTATTACATATTCTTTTGTAATTTGCAATTATTTTATAGTTTTATTTTTACCACACGAGTGAAGTTTATAATTTGATGTGACATGACAAATTACCATTACGGCTTAACCAGTTAGAACTAATATGTTTTATGTACAAAGCGACAAGCCTGAGTAAGTTAGATATACTAACAGTTTTTTTAAAAAATTATCTAATATTTTGACAGTCTGTGACCTTCATTAGTAAAGTTTCATAATCGAATTGTGGAAATGGTGAACGTTCTAAAAGGAGCAAAGAACTGTGCGGTGGGGTGGTATTGATAGTGTTAAGTCATGTAGCGAAGGGTTAAATTTTCGTTTGCCTTATTACTTATTATAAGTAATGTGTTAATATACACAGATATATTACCGGTTACCACCTGCAATTTGCATGTTAACTGCAATACCAACTCCTGACAGCTTAAATGGGAGTTGATAGATAGCTTTTTGTCTTTACGAAATTCTTGGCCAACTTAAAGTTTCCTTTCTGGCAGATCAACAGACTATTTTAACGACAGGCGGTAAGAGGTGGTAAAAGGGGTCGTAAGTCTTTAGTGATTTCGATACCTGGCTTGTGATTTTTATAAGGTTATTTCCCGTTGTCTTGGTCATGACTATATTTTAGTCCCAGCGCGTTTAATGTAACGTAATGTAACGTAAGTCTGAATTCTTTGTTTGGTATTGTAATTTGTATAAAAGGGATTTAGTTGCTAGTGACTAGGCTGAGGATGCGTAGATTAAGTCATATCTGATGAATCTATGTAAATTTCTTTCTTTCTTCTGAAATTGAAATAGTCTGGTTTCAGGAATTAAACCCACAAAGTTTGTTTTGAGTACACTTACAGCTGATGTGACGTTGGAAAGTCAGAGTTGATTAGTTAGTTCGTTAGATGTTCATACAGTTCAGTGTTTTATAGTTATTTTACAAAGACTACAGAACAATATAGTTAATATTTTTTATGCATTAGGCCTATATAAGTACAGTAGAACAAATACAATTACTGAATTATGTACTGACTTCAAAATATTAATGTTAAGATCTATAGCCTATAGGTATTCTCTCAAAAACGCTTGATAAAGCTTTGCACCCCATTGCTTCTACACACCAAGCCAGTTAATTTTCATCCAGATAATCCCAGCTCTAATAGTGAGCATATACTGTATATCGATAAACTCATAATCTGTCGTGGGATTACCTATGATAAATGTTTGCTTTAATTGCAAATAACCTGCTATTAACTATATATTCAAATAACAGTTGCCTGTTTTATCTTCTATGTAATTAATTGTCTGTCCAATAAATCGTTATCCAGTTATTTGTCCCAGCACTACTCCCTATGCAGTCTGGTGCCCTAACCTGATGATTCAATCTGTGTTTATGGCACATCAAATTTAATTAACTTAGATTTGGACATTAACAATACGCTATTCTCTATTTTATGTTTCAGATTGGACAAGTAAAAGCCTGTCTTCAAGATGATTCCGGCGAGGAAGATGATATGGGATTACTTAGTATTCATAGCATTCATCATTGGCTGCTCCATGATTGCCGTGTACAGCAGATTTACTGGGCCCAAACAGAACTCCAAGAAAGACTATGTGTTCGCCACGGGCAGTATTTCCATGGCAGCCATGATGCTCTCCATCGCTAGAGGAACTCTCGGGGTCAGATCGTTTCTGGGTAAGCGAACTACGCAAATCAAGTACCGGTAGTCAGTTACACCAATAATTATAGATTTCATAGTTATGTGGGGAAGGTTTATTGGGTCAGTGTCTTGAACATCTATGACCTGTCAGCCGACTTTACTACAAGTTTCCGTAATGAAATTTGCATTATGTTGTAGTCCCAGAATGCTCGCTACTTTTCAGCGTGCAGAAACATACAAGTAAAATATAAATGTAAAATACAATATTACTTTAAACAAAATACAGAGTGAACTGTTTGGCTATGGATAAAATAAAAACACTGTAAAACATATAGGCTACTATTAAACTTTATTTGTTGAAATGTTCTGTACACAACACTGAAAGATGGGAGATCCCATAGAGCACTCTGCGTAGCTCATAACGGTGATGCAATTAAGCCCATGTCCATTGTAACATAAAAGGGGTGATTTGTTGAAAAACTTGAGAAATTACTCTCAGATCATCAATGTTCCTGGGTTTCTGTGCTTAGACAGTGTCTTTAACAAACCCCCACACAAGAAGTCAAGAGGGGTTAGATCTGAGGAGTTTAGGGGCCAAGCAATGGGTCCAGCAGGACCACATCACATACCGTTGGAAATGGTATTTAGAAAATTAAGAACCTCCCGTGCCCAGTGAGGGGGTGCACCATCTTGCAGGAATACGCACACCATACACACGTCGAAATTCCCTTTGAACTCTTTTCACACTCTCAAATTTAGCATACCAAAGAACACATTGTGTCCGCTGTTGGTTTGTAGTATCCGTTTTAACCATCTATGATTTTCATTTGTCCTTTCAGGTTATGGATTGTTGATTGTCATATATGGAATCTCCCACATTTTAACTATAGACCTACTGTAATATAACAGCAAGAAATTTGTCCTACAATCATATTGGCTTTTATAGTGGCATTTAATTTTATCCATACCCAAACGGATCACCCGGTAGGCCTATTATTTAAACATAAGCACATAATATGTATATGTATGTCTAATGCAATGTTTAGAATAAATGGAAAACTTACGTCAAGTCAGGTAACACTAATGCAGTACCCAAATCTTACGGTCTGTACGATTAGAAAAATAATTAGTTAGGTTACACTATTACAAATATGTCACAAACTGTAGCTAGAATTCAAATATAGGCTACCTGCTAGTCAGGGCCGGCTCTATATATTTTGGTGCCCTAGGCGAGAAATTTTGGCGCTCCCCCTAAATTGCAACCTCAATCATTCCACTTTTTACCATCTGATAAAACATGGAATTTTACGTTCTCTGGCCTGGATTAGTAAGTAGTTAAATAAAATTTATTTGATTTGGCCTAATTTGAGAAAGGCTTGTATTTTTTAAGACATAATAATATATCTAGATAGAATGGGATGAAAAAAAGACATATAATATTTTACCTGTATATAGAGGGGACATAGAAAAGTTCTTTGTATTCAATTTTCCCTGTTACAGGGTAAAATCTCCCAGGGCATGGCCGCCACTGACTTCTAACATTTGAAAAAGTGCAAAACAAAGGAACTTCATTCTCAGCACTGTAGTTATGAATAAAGAAAACTAATGCAGTGGCGGCCAGTCATGTGATTAATCTGTATAATTTGCAGATTATGACAACTCTAAATTATGATATAGCTGTCGATGAATGATTAAGAATCAGATTTTTATCGTTCACTAAGAAGGCATGAAATCAATTTAAATAAAATTTTAACCCTATTTCGCTTCATTATTGACTTATGATCACCAAATTGTAATGACCTTAGTGCCCTGTAGCATACACATTTTACGTCATAAAGCAAAATTCTCCGAATAAAAGTAGATTGCCTATGTTCCCTCAATACACAGGTAAAATATTTCGGTGTTATTAATTAACACCCTGTATTTATATTAAACAAGCAAGAAACCACAACATACATATGTTTTCACCAAGAGTTGAGAAAGGGATTAAAATCATAAAGGTAAACTCTTTGACAAAATCTTTCACGTCCACTTGAATGGGTAATTCATTTTTTTTTTTATTTTAATATCGCGCTGGAAATGTCAACTTGAAAAATCTACGTGTTGCCGCCCCTAAATGTTCCTTTCTAAACATTTCCCGGCCTAGGCGGCTGCCTAGTTCGTCCATATGTACGGGCCGAGTCTGCTGCTAGTAAATAAAATATATAGACAAACAAAATAAATAAATTGTTGCTTGTGTTGTTTCACAGGTTACCCGTCGGAATTGAACTACAGAGGAAGTGCCATGTGGGAGACGTTGTACGGGATGGTGTTAGCGTACCCTATCGTGATAGTAATCTTCATCCCAGTGTACTACAGTTTGGGCATTACCTCTGTCTACCAGGTGAGTAGACGCATCTAGAGGTTGTTAACATTGATGTAATAAATATAGTATCAAACATGGATTGGTAGAAAGCAGAACATTTACGTAAGCTACCTTGCCGGAAGCGCAACAATCAAACGAACACAAGTCTGCCACCACATCCAGTTTATGTAAGGAGTTTCTCAGCCCGTGACGGCTGCGCACATAAAAGCTTCCAGTCTTACGTAGAAGTGACTTTATAACAATTCGCAATACTAAGGAAGGGATTTCCAATTCTTAACTTACTTTACCGTTTTCTTAACACTTTGACTGTTAATTCCGTCAGTTGACGAATTTCCATGCCCGTACCCAGAACTGAAGATCAGGGTGGCAATATGTTTCTCTCGCTGGGCTAGGAATATGTTATCAAAATTTTAGGTTGGGCTGGATATGAACTCAGGGTGGGCAGAGATCACCCTCCTTTTCTGGCTTAGAAACCTGCGGATTTCAGAAACTTGCAAAAAAGTGCGGAATCCGTCATTTGACGGGATTAATTTGATTAATTAATTTCGTATTATTATTGTTATTGTTATCCTATGCCAGTACTGCTGGTCTACAGGATTGCTAAATAAATAAAAAAATTAATAAGTCATATTTTCCAAGCTTTTTTTGGGAGGGGGGGGGGAGAATTCCGTGATGTGACGGGATTTTATCGTTGTTTGACGGGATTTTATCGTTGTGCGACGGGATTTTATCGTTGTGCGACGGGATTTTATCGTTGTGGGTACTCGATCTTTTAATTTCGTAACCTACCGCAAAAATGCGTTTTCTTTGACTTGTTTAGACAACAGTGTGATTTGTTTGGCAGCGTCTTCGCCGCGTATTTTTCAGAAATGATGAGATGATTATCACACAATGGTTCAAATCCCAGGCGGCAGACTTCTAAGACACAAGTGTTCAAAAGTTAGTCCCCCGGTTTGACAAATGTCTCATTTCCTTGGCGAATATGTTGAAAAATAGCTGAACACTTGTTACATCTGTTGCAATAAATATTTCCATGAAATTTTGTTTTGTTTGTGTAACGGCCCTAGGGAAACTTACTTTATGGACGCGCCTCGTATTTTGTATACTATACTACACATTTTAATATTTTGAATTTACATGTTTTACTGTACATAAAAAATTAATCTGTAAATAAACATAATTAATATATAATTCAATTGAAATGGTAAGTTTAAGAAAGAAATATAGAAATTTACAAAGAATAAAGATCGTTCGTACAGTATTATAAAAACCGTTTGCTAAAAGAAGGGATTTGAACACCTTCTTAAATGAAATTTCAGTTTTTTATGATGTGATATAAGAAGGGACTGAATTAAAAATTTCAAAACATAGGCAGTATGGAGACGACTCGAAAAGATAGGGGCAAAGTGTTTCGACAGTGCTAATTCTGTTTTTACGTTGTATGTTCAAAATAGGCCTATGGTAGTCGGAATTAATTTTGAATTTTGAGACAGTACAAAGATTCGTAGGTATGATAAATTCTTGGTAAATGTTAAGTACATTCCAATCCAGTATTCCTCATTTCGAGTTTAGGAAAACCCAGATAAAGTTCAAACACGGACTGACCGACCATGTGATTCAAACTCGCGAACTCCCGAACTGCGAACTTGGAATGATTACCGACTCCCCAACATGTTCAGTGGCGTACAATTCAGTATATAAAATTCTGATTGCATAACCTATGTTTAGTCATTTCGTACTTTATGACAGGCCTACTAAAATTGCCTTCAATAAGGTAATATAACCAACAAATTTACGATTTGGTTTTCCCAGCTAACACTGCTCTAAATAACGCAATGACCTCAAACAGCACAGTTTGTATATTGAAGAAACACTTCTTTTTTTCTAATGCGGCCTTAATTACAGCACAGAACTCTGTAGGTCTGGGGGATATACTCTGAAATTTCCCTTCTAAAGAACTGTTACCAGAGAAAGGAGTTTTATGGCTATTTACCTTGACGTACGTCATTCACTGATTTTCAAAGCCCAGTAGATCTCCTGTGTTTATTTCTTGCAGAAAATGTGAGAATGTCCACTAGTTTAAACGTTTCCATTATAATTAGATGTTTATCTTACATTTTATTCATGGAATAGTTGTAATAAATTCCACTCAAGATTTCCTATGATATCATTAGTTGTTGCGTGAATTTAGTAGACTTCGTCAGTTGTTGTCTAACACTCATCAAATGTTTTCTTCTGTACTGAGTTTAATGAAAAAAATGGGAGTCAGACTGAAAAATTCAAAGCCATAGCCGGGATTTGAACCAGGATCTTTGACTCTCCGTGCCGCTGCTCTACCATTAAGCTACCGTGGCAACGTGCCGGTACGACATTAAATTCTATAACTGATTCACGTATCCCGTCAGTTGGAGAATTTAATGTTGTACCGGCACGTTGCCATGGTAGCTCAATAGTAGAACAGCGGGATGGAGAGCCGAAGACCCTGGTTCAAATCCCGGCTATGGCATTGAATTTTTCAGTCTGACTCAACCTTTCCACCTTAGCCTACCGACGACCAGTGTGAATGAATTATCATTCCAAAAGAAAAATGGTTAATAATTGACATAGCCTACTTTTCCAGGAAGCTCATAAATTTGGCACATACTGCATTCCCACAGATATCCAGTTCCTGCAAGTTTAAGAGGTAAATTTTTTTTCAAGGTCCGATGGGTCATAAAATGAAAACCACAGCGAAAATCAAAACTGTTTTATTTTGAACATTTAGGTACACCTTCTAGCTACTTCTCTAAGTAGTCGCGCTCCGACTGAGACATTTGTCCAAGCGTGGTGCAACTTTCAAATAGCCTACCCTCTTCATAGAAGCTGCCCCCAGCGTATTGAGAAGGGTCTTCTCGGCATTTTGAAGTGTTTTGAAATTCTTCGTTGGTGTGGAAGCCAGATCTTGGGTTTGTTCGGCAAATTTGTGTTCATCCATTGTTTGGATTGTTCTTTTGATTCTGGATTGTCGTAACGAATCCACGTTTCATCCCCTGTACGATGGATTTCAAAAACTCGTTCCCGTGCCGAGTGACTTTCGTCTTTTTCGGCAACTGAAGAAAGATCTAGGAGGACAGAGCTTCTACACCAACGAAGAATTTCAGAACACTTCGAAATGCTGTGAAGACTCTTCTCAATACGCTGGCTGCAAGCTTCTATGAAGAGGGTATAGTCAAGTTGGTACCACGCTAAAACAAATGTCTCAGTCAGAGCGAGATTATGTAGAGAAGCAGCTAGAAGATGTACCTAAATGTTCCAAAGAAAACAGTTTTGATTTTCGCTGTGGTTTACATTTTATACCCCATCGGACCTTTAAAAAAAATAACTCTCGTATCTCGAAGCCTGAGCGAATTAACGTACAACAGAAACGCCTTGCCAACCTGTCCACCCACCTAACACGATAGTTATACTGGCTGCGGTACACAAGGTGCAGGCTACTGGTTCATGTTGTTGAGCATAGCGTGTAATGAAAAATCGCCAAGCAGCTGTATCAAACCGCTAACTATTCTAAGAAGTCGTTAGTTGGCATGGTTAGTAACACTCATATTAGTTCCGTGTGACCCAGGGAGTTTTCTAATTGTGAAATAAAAGCAATTCGGGACACCGCATATTGAACTAATCACCAATCATGCTAAGATCAATCGTCGTTTATTATTTTGACAGCGACAGGAGATCCTTGGAATCCAAATAATTGCGTGAACTTTCGTAATCTCACAAGCAAACTTTTCACAGTGTCATGTCGAAATCTACTCTCAAATTTAGCATACCACTTCCTAGCCATATAGACACGAGCAAACAAAATAGTTGCTCAAATTAATTCTGGGAGCAATAATTATACAGTGTGTTAATGAGTAACACCGAAATATTGTACCTGTGTATAGAGGGGACATGGACAAGCAACTTTTGTCTGGAGGTTTTTGCTCTATGACGTAAAATGTGTATGATACAGGGCATTAAAGACATTACAATTTGGTGATTATAAGTCAATATTGAATCGAAATAGGGTTAAAGATTTCATTAAATTGACTTCATGCCTTCTTAGTGATCGAAAAAACCTGATTCTTAATCGTTCATCAACAACTATATCATAATTTAGTGTTTCTATAATCTGCAAGTTTTGCAGATTAATCACATGACTGTTCGCCACTGCCTTAGTTTTTTTATTCATAACTCCATTGTTGACAACGAAGTTCCTTTGTTTTTCATTTTTTTTCAAATGTTAGAAATCAGTGGTGGCCATGTCTTGGGAGATTTTATGCTGTAACAGGTAAAATTGGATTCATGGAGTGAAAATATCCTAATAAAAGCTGCTTGTCAGTGTCCCCTTTATACACAGGTGAAATATTTCGGTGTTAATCACCCTGTAGATACAAATGATATTAAATTACTTTGTGCCAGTAAAAAATACAAACTAATATTTAGTACTTTTTAAATAGGACATAGTTGAGGTAAAATGTGTTTATTTAGTTATGTGTTTATGTACCGTTACTTAGGACTGGAAAATGTCTGTCCGTTTATATGTCTGCCTAGCCTCCGCGATAACTCAAATACGCTATATCGCATTTTCATGAAACATTGGTGTGCGGATTTATAACGTCCATGGCAAGAAGCCTATTGATATTGAACCAAATCTGTTGAAGGTACCGGAGTAACAACTAATTAAAGGTCACATGCTTTTTAAATGGGAAATCATGGCTATACTACAAAACCGCGTTGCTTTTCTCTGAGAGCCTTGACTACAATGCAGTCATATGTTTATACATTTTTAGATGTGAGGCATTTGTTGTAATTTCGTTCTGTTGTTGTCCCATTTATTCTTTCACATATGCTTATAATAAAAATACAAATACAGATATAAATAAAATATTTAAAACACATCGAACCATTGAGTAATTAAATGCACTGCTGTTGATATAATATTGTGCATTCTATCGAAATGTACGGCTACCGATAGTTACATTATATTTTAATGTGAGTATTTTCAGTTTAAACGCTCCTGTGCAAGCAGTAGTCCTAATGTAATATGCTTATCAAACTTGGCTCTTCCTTAAGCTCTGCTTAATGAATCGATCTGGAGCTTAACTCGGAATTCGATTACAAAAATAACTTATTTTCTGCATAACATATTTGTAATTATCACTGATTAAACAAAAGCATTTTGACACTTTGTTACCTGATTTTATTACTTTTTATATTTGTGTGTATGTAGGCTACTTATTTAATTCATTTTGCAAATTTATTTGGTATAATTTTTTATATTAAAGAACAAATAGATTTCCAAAATGCTGTAATGCTATACCATAAAATAATCGCGATTAAAATTCCTAATTTGGCTTACCTTCAGACTTGAAATTTCGTGCCCTGCTTTACTGCCACGGCGACTTCGCTCGGTCGAATGAATATTAAGTTTATAAATAGAGACTGCAAACGAACTTTTTGGGGGTCTATGACTGGAAATAGTGTAATGACTAATGAATAATGACACTGGCCGCCAAGTAGTCCACTTCTTGCTCCAGCCTAGAGATTGACCACTTTTATTTGGCCTCCGAGCGATGCACTTTCACGGAATGACGAAATAATATAGTCCTAAAAAGAGGGCATGATCTGACCAGTAATTAACACCGAGCCTCCTGGCGTAGATTGCTGTGAGGCAGAAGAGACGGAATTTAGCTCTCGATGCATGCTCATGTTTATATATCGTATTGAAATCGAATTATTTTAGGTAGGTTGACCATATAAAATTCAGTCCAAAGACATTGGTATGGTAAAAAAGGGGCAACGAAAAAATGGACGTTACAATGATTGACTACGGTCATAAATTTGGATTCTTTCTGGAAATCCTCATTAAAACTGCAGTTCCTTCTTTTTGACATTGCAAGTATATACCGGTACTTAAAACTTTAAAAAAATAAAACTTTAAACTTTAAAAAATAAAAGTTTAAACTTTAAATAGTGTGAAATTAAAAACATTGACATTCAATAACAAAGCCACCAGTAATATACACAGTTACCCACTGAACAAAAGACTAATGCTTCTTCTCTAGAATTAATGCACTGCCTCCTTGTTCACTATAAAAAGCTAGTGTTCCGAACATGCATTTCTTTACTAAGTGCCAGAATTGTACAGTACTTTCTGAGATTGTGTGGTGGACGGGAAAATGACTGTCTGTACGCACGATTACTCAAATACGCATTATCAGATTTTCATGAAACTTGTTATACACATTTATAATGTCCATGAGAAGAAGCCTTTTGATTTTGGACCAAATCGGTTGACCGGTACCGGAATAACGACTAATTAACGGTCACGTCTATTATAATATAAGCTGCGTTGTCCGAAGACCCGAAGCATTTTGATTGGCTCGCGGACAGCCAATCAGCGGCCGTGCTGTCACAACCTCCGTAACGAAGGTAAACAAGATAATTTTAGATTTATCAGTTTCTGTCAGTAGAAATATGGGCGAAATTACTTATTAAAGAGCATGTTTTCATTTCCAGACGTTCTATCCAGCTGACATAAACTGGTTTACATAAACCTTATTATTTTTTTCCATTTGACAGCATACAAACACAATATTAATTGTATAATAGGTATAACATGCTACAAAAATATTGCATGGCACACAATATCCTAAACATAACATAACAAATTCTCGATCGCTTATTGATATTGTTAACCCACCTTGATGATTGATTAATTTCTTTATAATGATATCTGTGTAAATAAATATAAATAGAAAATTAAAGAAAAAACACCTAGCCATTGAATAATTAAACGCAGCTGGCATTGATGTATATTGTGCATTCTTTCAAAATGTAGGCTAACAATATCTACATTATATTTTAATGAGAGTATTTTTCAGTTTAAATGCTCCTGTGCAAGCAATATACGTAATGTATTTCCTGAAAGATTGATTTCTGATTGAATTTCGTAGGCCTACACTTACATCATTAATGTTATTGCCATTTTGTGAAATTTTGACATATTTTAAGAATTTCTTATATCAGTATATAGGCCTACCTACTATAGAGTTTGAATTAAAGTTAAGAGTCAAACTTTAGACCTTTGTTCTTCCACAAGCCCTGCTTAATGAATCAATCTGGAGCTTAACAAATTGATTGATTACAAAAATAACTTATTTTCTGCATATCATAATATTGCAATTATCACTGATTAAACAAAAGCATTCTGGCACTTTGTTATATCAGTTTACCTGATTTTATTTAATTTGAAATAGTTCTTTTACTCCAAGAAGAACATTGTACAAGAACATCCAAAGTTAAAAGTTCATTTAAGGAATTGAGTTCATTTCAAGAAGAGAGATAATTAAGAACAGTTTACAAAAAAAGATAGTTAAAATGTTGTTGAACTTGCAAAGTTATAGAATGTGAACGCAGAAGCTGACTGCAAGGAATCCTGATAGTTGCGCACGCCCAAACAGGGGGCACAACAGTACCCAATTGTAATATTTTTGTTTATTGTACCTTTGTACCCACATGTATTTGTTTCTTTGTACTCCATTTATACTTTTTTGCTTGGGGTACCTGTACACCCCAATTGTAATTTTTTTGTTTGGTGTACCTCACTTGTAATTTTGGTTTGTATGAACTGACTCCACCTCAGAGGACTTAAATTTGTATAATCTCATGCATATTGTGTGATCCCACTTTCATTCTAAATATGTGAGTAAGTCCGGCAATGTTTCAACAAGTCAAAAGCGAGAGTACCCCTTAAATTATTTTTAAAAAGAAAAAAAGCACTGCGTATACTTATTATAATGGTAATTATTTATTATTTATTGTTGAATCCAATGTGATAAATTAAAGCACCCAGTTGTATGTCATCCCTATAATGAACTCTGCTCCTTCTGGCTGTATCATATTTAAAATGAATTTTTAAAAATAATGATGGGAAAATATTTAGCATAAGAACCATGAAAAAAAAGCATTTTGTAAATGAGTCTATTAAATGCAAAACTTGCCTTATCAAAAATTTAAAAAAAATGAGTTACGCCTGATTTCATGATCTCGATGTTGTTTGCTACAATTATTGATCTCTTAGAACAGGTGTTGGCAAGTTACACTTTTCTCTGATACAGAAAATAGTGAAGGCTTAAGCAAATATCACGTCTTAGAGGAAGAGGATGAAGAACTTAAGAGTTTAAGAAGAAGTCATTTAACTTGGACAAGGCGAGTTTTGTATTTAATAGCCTCAAATGCTCTTCAAGCCAATAGCAAGTTTTATTTTGACCAACTGCACATCCACTATTATTTCTTTGTGTTGTATGTAAAGTTAGACTCACTCTGAGTATGAACGCAGGAATGTGTTGTGTCCTCAGTACCTGCATCTGAGGTTCAAGTCTCGCACTGTGCGCTGCATTGCCTCCTTCACGTACGTGCTGCGCAGCTTGCTCAACCTGGGAGTCACAGTCTTCACACCATGTGTGGCCCTCAAGACAGTCATTGGGTTACCATACTGGGCGTCCATTTTTGCAGTCACTGCCATCAGTGTCGTCTTCACCATCATGGTAAGGTTATTGTAACAGATCTCTGTAATAATAATCATATACTATTTACAGGAACCACAGTGAAATAATAGAGTTGCCATTCTCTGGTCTTGAAAACTATTAACGACCATGGGTGTTGGCATGCTGACGACATGCCACCCACTCCTGCCATCTGCCTATGGTAGATGATGCAGCAGTTAGGTTGTAGGCCTAAGTCCCTTGAGAGAAGTAGCACCTTGAAGTTTAGTTAGAGTTACCACTCAACTTCACTTACACAGCATGCATTTCACATATCCTCATCTTACTTCATAAGCTGAGATCATCTGCCAAGTTTGTTGCAAGACTGGTATATGTCTTTTTTGGCTATATCAATTTAGTGATGAGATTGTTGTTCTTTTGCATTTCAAAATTTACAAAATTTCTTTCCTTTTTTATGGAGAACTTTTTCCAAACAATCAGTTCTTTTAGTTTTTGCACAGCTCTTAATAATTATATCATATTCAAGTTCATTATTTTTAGATCACAGATCATGATTTTGAATCTGTGCCAAAACCGATAGAACTGGTTGTTAGGAAGAAATTTTCATTTAGAAAAGCAGAAATAACTTAGTAAATTTTGAGATTCCAAAGGACAACGATCTCATTGCTAAGTTGATTCGGCCATCATATACAGCTACCAGTCTTCCAACAAACTCCTGGCTCTCTGGCTTTCTGTGCCCAAGGTTGCGGGTTCGATGTGCATAGATGTGACAGGTCCAGGTCAATAGATTTACTGGCATGTAAAAGAACCCCGAGACAAAATTCCGGCACACCGGCAATGATCACAGGCCTAAGTTGTGGCACATCCCCATTGTTAAATAACCATACGCAACCAACAAACTGGGCAGTTTACCTCAGCTCATGAATCAGATGAGAATATATGTGAAACACGTATTGTGTTAGTGAAAACTTATAATAGTGATATAGCAAATTTATAATAAGTATTCACCTTGTTCCGTCATATTACTTAAAATTGCTTTAATAACTATAGCGCATAACTTAAAAGAGAATCAATGTTATAAATTTTACTTTCATTACTCTGTTTACAGTTTTGTAATGTATTCCTGAAATTCTTAACAAAATTATAACTTACACTGTTCACTAGGATGAGCATATGTCCATAATTTGATGTGCAAAATATCTTCATAAAATTGCATAACAGCTTCAGTAATAAAACAGTAAATATATATAAACACTTAATTCTGTTTTCCACTCAACTTCCCTTATATAAGTAATGACTTACACATAATGCATTTCACAGCTTCTTAGCTGCATCATCAGATGAGGTCAACTGCCGAGTTTGCTGGAAGACCGGTAGATGTCTCTGTTGGCCGTATCAGTGTAGTGATGAGGTCGTTTTCCTTTGGGATATCGAAATTAACCAAGTTATTCCTGTTCCTTTGAATGAAAATTTTTTCCCATACCGTTAGTTCTATCGGTTTTGTTACAGATTTTACTAATTTAATGTCATCTTCAAATTCATGTCCTGTGGTCCAAAAATGATGTGCAACAGCCGACTTTTCTGTTTGTTTGTACTTTATATTTCTTAAGTGTTCCTTATGCCTTATATTTAAATTTCTCTTGGTTTTTCCAATATACAGTTTGTTGCAGTCTTTGCATTTTAATTCATAAATGCCCGAGTTTTTCTTTGGGGGAATCTTATCCATTTGTCCAGATTTTAGTAGTGTTTTTATGTTGGATCTGTTGATGGGGGCCAGTCTTATATCCACTTCTTTGAAAATCTTCTCAAATTTGTAGTGTAGTCTAGGGTGAAAAGTGAACTTCTTGAAAGTGTGATCTTTAATGTTGCTTAAAGTGCAATTTTCTCGTATTAGCTTTTGTTTTTCAAACTTTTTGATTCTCTTGTTAACTAAATCTGTGTTGAAGCCGTTTTTGAGTGCGGTGTCCAAGATATGCTGGTATTCATTGTTGTATTCAGAACTGTTCATAGGCATGTTTACTAATCTAAAGGCGAGGCTATTAAAGATCGCATGTTTGTGTGAACTTGGGTTGTGTCCGTCTTGTTTAATGTAGTTGTCTACATGTGTTGCTTTCCTGAAAATGCCAAACTCAATCCTGTTGTGGTTTCTTATGATTTTGATGTCTAAAAAAGGTAAGAAGTTTTCTGATTCAACCTCTGCAGTGAATTTTATTGAGTTATCCTGTAGGTTCAACAACTTTAATGCATCAAACTGCAACAAACTGTATATTGGAAAAACCAAGAGAAATTTAAATATAAGGCATAAGGAACACTTAAGAAATATAAAGTACAAACAAACAGAAAAGTCGGCTGTTGCACATCATTTTTGGACCACAGGACATGAATTTGAAGATGACATTAAATTAGTAAAATCTGTAACAAAACCGATAGAACTAACGGTATGGGAAAAAATTTTCATTCAAAGGAACAGGAATAACTTGGTTAATTTCGATATCCCAAAGGAAAGCGACCTCATCACTACACTGATACGGCCAACAGAGACATCTACCGGTCTTCCAGCAAACTCGGCAGTTGACCTCATCTGATGATGCAGCTAAGAAGCTGTGAAATGCATTATGTGTAAGTCATTACTTATATAAGTGAAGTTGAGTGGAAAACAGAATTAAGTGTTTATATTTGATTACTTCACTGTGAATCCCGGTTACAATTTTTATTTAGTAAATATATATTGGTATTGTATAAAAGTAACTTTTACTGCTGTTGATTGTGATAGGCCTGTGTCTATATCTGTTAGATGCACAGTAACTTTAATTTATGTAGTTAAAATACACCTTAGTAAATTCATATAACAGTTTCAGTAATAAAAGCAATATTAGTGGTTATCTTTACACTTTAAAGTGTTATGTGTGGAATATTGTCTCTTATTATTGAACTTAACATACACAGTATGTCGTCACTAAAGACAATAAAATTATTATTGGACAATATTATTTTATACACAAGATACAAATCCCTCTTAGGAGGAAAGAAATATGAAATTTATCAATCCCATTACTGATATTAATTATTACAGGAAGTTAGTAACAGTGAAGTTTTTCTAATATAGTAATATAAGAATTGAGTCAATTTTTGTGACACTTACTTCAAATAGAGGACTCAAGTGAAGTAAGTGTCACAAAAATTGACTCAATTCTTATATTACCCATTACTGATTTTTACTACTGTTAATTAATGGTGTGCAAGACTGCCATAAATGGAAACAGTTTTTCTCTTAATACTTTAGGGTGGACTTAAAGCTGCCATAACTGCTGATGTTGTACAAGGGCTCACCATGATTGCCTGCTGTCTCACCATCATAATTCAAGGCTGTATCAATGCTGGTGGTATTGGAGAAGTTATCCACATCAACAGAGAGAGGGGAAGGCTGGATTTCTTTAAGTAAGTAACAAACCAAATGTGTAAATATACAATGAACAAACATCACATTAATGACTGTCAACTGCTCCATAGAACTTCAATTTCCTAACAAACAATTCATCCAATCCTTTTTCTGCCAACTGTAAACCTTTAAAATATGAAGAAAGAACTGATGTTGAATAAAGGGCTGCTACCACTTTGTGCATTTTTGTTTTTAGTGCATGTTGTTTTAATTTTTATTTAGCATATTTTCATGCATATTTCCATGATTTTAATGCATATAAATCCTCACCCTCGTCATAAATAAAAGAATATGATGTGTAATTCTTTCTCGCCAAATTAAACAAGCATATTTCACTACAAAGGAAGAGTAGTTAATTGAATTTTTCACTAAACTTAAGTTAATCTTCCTTCTTTGCTTACAGCTTTGACCTAGATCCTACCATCAGGGTAACAACACTCTCGGCACTATTTGGACAGCTCTTCATGTCGCTCTCCATTTTTGGTTGCCAACAAAACTTTGTGCAAAGATACTGCAGCATGAGCTCTTTAAGAGAAGTAACAAAGTAAGTTAATACGTTATCTAATTAAAAATAATTTCGTTCTGAATGAGGGTATGCTAAGTCCCAAGTAATATTATAATTAGAATTAAAAGGGTAAGGCAATAAGTATCCGCACTATTCGCTTAATCTTTTGTAGGTTGGCTGTACCGCTTTGTGCTCGCGCACGTCAACACGTTCATTTTTTTCTCCTAGTGGAATGTTTGACTGTTACAACTCCGCTGAATGTTGCGCCGTTGCACATTAAACATGGCTGCACTGCTCAGTGTTTGCACCAAAGAAGAACAGCATGCAGTGATCCGTTTTTTGTCATCTGAAGGTGTACCAGGAGCCAAAATCCACCAGAGACTTTCCGTAAAATATGGGGCAATGTTTTACCATGGTAAAGCTTGAAAAGTTAAAAATGGTCTGACAAGTTAGTGTGAAGGACAAGGAAAGAACAGAACGCCCATCCACATCCACTAGTGACACCAACATTGAGAAAGTGCGTATCATAATTCAAGAGTGACTGTTGATGAAGTGGCAAACCATATGCAAGGAACCAAATGCAATCCCATGAAGCAAGTGGTGTATACGTGGCTTGCTACCCGTTAAAAAAAAAAAAAAAAAAAAAAAAATAGGGCATCAGGAAGTTGGTGCAACGATGGATCAAGTGCATTGAGAAACAGGGGACTATGTTGAAATTGAGGTAAATGAAAGTTGTGGATTGTTGCAATAAATTTAAAAAAGAGAGTGTGAAGACTTATTGACTTACCCTTGTAGAATTATTACTTTTAAGGCTCTAAAAGTTGGTTTATAAAATACAGTAAACAAGAATGAAAATACATTAAATTGAAAAAATAAATAATAAAAATCTATGACCAAGTGGGCTTTTGACCTACTATTTGGCATGGAATGACCCACCTGCAGGTTTATTTTTAATGCCTTATAATTTCTTGTTTTCAGGACGATGCTCGCCAACATCCCATGCATAATAGTTCTCTTCAGCTTGTCGTGGGTAGTGGGGATGGTGATCTTTGCTAACTATGCCAACTGTGATCCTCTCAGTTTGGGTTACATCAACAAGATTGACGAAGTATTACCTTTCTATGTTGAAGATAATCTCATTTTCATTCCTGGTCTGCTGGGTCTCTTCATGGCTACTTTGTTTAATGGAGCACTCAGGTAAATCAAACATAGTCATTTACAATGAAAGATCGTTATATTGAACTTAAGGTACATGTACAGGTAGGGGAAAAAAAAGTGGACCTACCAAGTTGCCGATATGAGCCACTGCACATGCCTAGAACCTGCAAGGCAAGCGCAGTGGCTTATATCGGCAACTTAGATCTTTTAGTAGGTCCGCTATTTTTTTCCCTACCTGTACACCTTCAGGTATGAAAATTTTATTTTTAAACATCAGGACTCAATTTTGGTATGTATATTATACAGCTGCATATTAAGGCATATCACAAGAAAAATGTTTTGTATTTGCTTATAATTTGTTTATAAAAATTGTTTTGTTGAAAATTTTGATTATAAACTCGCAACATGATTACTTTAGAACTATGAAAGATAAAACACCAAATTTTCACTATTTTGTAGGCACAATAAATCTATAGTGCTGACATTTAGTTTTTTTTGAGGGGATACTTAAGATTTAAAATTTTTACATACATTATATAAACTGAAAATATTTTTTTGTTCACAACATTATAAACAAAAAATCTAAAACACAGTAGAATATTCAAATATTAGAGATTTCTCCACGTCAAGCACTACAGAACATTTCAGGCTTCAAAATGACACCAAATTCAACTTGATAGAATTGTAATGTTTAAAAAATTGAATACTGTACGATGTAATTTATTATTTACAGAAAATTGGAAAGGAAGCCAAACTTGTATACACATTTAGGGATAAATGAGAAAGCAGGAAATTTAAACAGTTAATTCTTACCCAGCATGGCTCCACTTACTAGTGTATTAGTGACAACTAATAGTCAATGTGGGAACTTCTAGCAGGGTGGGAATACAAATACTGAAATTTGATAGATGCGTAAGGGCATGGCAAAATTCAGCTTCTTAGAAAAAGGGCTCTACCTAAGGAACTAGCAGCCAGCATTTAAAGTATTAATTTAAAGAGAAAAGAACTGTCTACCCAAATATGTTGTTTTAAAAAATGTAGGGCTGTACCAATTAATCGGCTGGATTAATTGATTAAATATTTAATCGTCGATCAATTACATTTTCCGATTAATTGGTTTAGTCGAATTCTGAAAAACGTTTTTCGAGAAATGAGTCCTTTCTCAGTGCCGACTGTGAGAGATTTTAGTGCTGCCGGTATTATTGTAAACAAGCTACGATCGTCTCTTGAACATTCAGATGTCAACAAACTCGTGTGTCTCAAGTCTTGGCTGAAAAAGTAACCGGAATTGTAAGTTTTATATATATTTTTTCACTAGTTAACTAATAATGGTATTCATTAATTCAGGATTTCTTCTGATTATCTGTAGTGTAGTAGTTATGAAACGTGTAAAACAATATTAAATGTACACTTTTATTTCATTCAAAATACCGACCTGTTTGTCGATTAATCAGTCGATTAATCGATTAAAGTCAAAAGTTAACTTGATTAGAAATTTTAATCGATTTTCAACCCTAAAAAAATGCCCTTTAAAACAATCTTGGTTTCCTGGGTCCACATATACCTTAACAGGTAAGCCCGAAGTTAACAGAACAAGCTGGTGAGTTTTGTTATTCGTGTGAGCCAATGCACGAACAAATATTCGAGATAAAGTGGGGGATTTGCATACTGGCAGATTCCCACAAGAATGTCCCTGTTCAAATATTCTAGATAAAATGGGGGATTTGCATACTGGCAGATTCCTACAAGAATGTCATCTGTTCTGTAGTAGGGCCTATAATAAATTTATTTCAATAAAAACATTTTAGTTATATATAAAAACTGTACACGGCCCCAATATTAGCAATACACCTTCATTATTAGAGTATTTAACTTTTTCCATGTGTAAACTGAAAATTGTAAACATTTTAATAATGCAGTTAAAAAAATTACAAGCATTTACGGCCCACTGTATATTTTTAATTTGACTAATAATGAAAACAAAATTGAATAAATCTTATTAGTTTAAAAATTGTTTTTTACCAACCTTAGGTTGTGGTTTGGGAGGTCATTTCTAACTCCCTTTAATAAAGATAATAACCCACATTTAAGTAAAAGGGAAACAATTAGAACAATCATTGTTTATTGTAACTAGTAAAGTAACTAGGGTTACAGAATTTTGCAGGAGGACATTTTTCTCAAATATATTTTTCTTGTCAAATTCATTGCTGACATTTTGTATGATGTGTGAAGAATTGCTTAAACCCAGTAACTTTAAAATAGTGTTGTTCTTACCAGCTTGGAGGTTTCCATCCTGAATTCACTGGCCACTGTAACATGGGAGGACTTCATCAGCCAGATTCCAGCCTTTAGCAGATTCACAGACAAGAAGCAACTTATCGGAATCAAGGTTATTGGTAAGCAGATCTGCATCTTGATTTATATTTATTTAAGAATCAATGAGCAATTTCCCCCCCCCCCCAGCATTTTTTTTCTTAAATTCAGCTGTATTTATTCTCATTTTAGCGACGCCATATCAGCAGTTCAGGATGTGTGTCTATACAGTAGGGTAGGCCATGGAACTATTGATTGTCAATTATTTCTATTGTTAGTGTATTTGATGGAGTAAATTTAACTGATATTAATTTAAATGGATATGATGAAATGGTATGTAAATATCCATATCGGCATTTGCCTTTACAACTGGGAAAACCATGAAAAAACCCCACGTCAAATTGGCTGGCCATGGGATTTGAACCTTGAACCTCCTGAATGCGAGTCCAAGACATTACTATCTCAGCCACCTCGCTTGGTCTAAATAGGATTAATGATGTGAATTTTAATTCTAACCTTTTCACTAACATATTATTATTTACTGTACAAACTGGTGATCTGAATTAATTTGCTAATTTCTTTTCGTAATCATAAATGGATAAACAATTGCAAATAATTTATCAGATTTCTCCAAAACAAGAGCACAGCAGATATTTCTTGAAGTATAGACTGATTTTCGCAATTTTGGGGATGCCTGCATATCACCAGAACACAGCTAAGTTATAATGCATTTCAATAGATGGTGCAATACATCACCTGAAATATTTAGCTACAGATGGCAGGTCAAGACAGGGAATACTCAAACATGTGTATTTCCTAATGTAAAGGATGTTGTAAGTTATACCATCCTTATGGGCGATGTTTGGATTTCTAATTAAAGGAAAGTTTAGGTATAATTAATGATTCATAGCTTGTATAATTTAATACAATATAAAACTAGCACTTTTTATTAACAAATAATTGAAATACAAACTGAAAGAAACATCATTCTGTTTTTAACACTCACAAATGGCTAACACTTCCATAAATTGCCTTCACATTCCCTTTTTACAAGAAGCATATTAATATTTCACAATTATGTTATGAGAGCTGATATGTGAAAACTATCCACTTTTAGCAAATTCATGAATTAATTGAATTAATGTGACTTACATTGGAAGCAATTTGAAGTGCAACCAGAGATGGCAGCAACTGTGATTCTGTCATGGAAAGTGAAGTGAGACAGTAAAAATTAATATTTGATGTTCCAATCAATTTCATGACAGACTGATATAATAATGTAAGTGAGAGTCCAATTCAAATCAACTCACATAAATTAATATTAGTGTTTGCTGAAGCTTTTATTTCCTAAAAAAAATAGCAACAGTTTTGACAAAGTTAAATAAAAAAATATATATACAGAAATTACTAAAAAATTCTATGAAATCAGGCAAACAGGCAAACACACAAAAAATACCTCTAAAATAACGACAATACTGATTACAATATATATTCTACAAAAATGCAAGTGAAAATGAAATAAACAAATTGAAATTATTGACAAATAACAATACAATAATACAATATACAACATAATACAGTGGAACCTTGGGAATTTAAACTAATTGAAGCTGATCTCTGTTCGGATTCCGAAAAATTCAGATTATCCAGGAAATTCGGTAAAATACTCTAGATAAAGCTACCTATTGCAGTAGAGTACTGACTTTGGATGCTCTACATTGAATGGTGCTGGCACAACATCACATTGTCAAGTACGTTTAGTTCTTACTTAAAAAAACTGATTCTCTTTCTACTAATTAAGATGCTGTATTCATTCTTAAATACCAATTCAAGTGTTTCATTTAAATTAAGAATTCACTTTATCTTTGTTTCTGATTCATAATTGTTATTTTCCTTCATTCTTAATAACATTTTTTTTTTATTCAGATTATCCAAAATTTCATATTATTGGGGTTCAGATTACTGAGGTTCCACTGTACGTAATAAATAATAAAAAAGTAATAGTACAGTAATTTAACACTACAGATTATAAACAGAATTTTAGTCAGAAACTAACGCCTCCTATTTTTTGCCTCTTTGAATTGCAGCATATTATCCTCAACTTTTATGGTTAATTTATCACCAATATAATCTCCATTTTTTCCAAGAGCATATGTTTCAGGACAATAAAAACCACAGTCTTTGATCCTGAACTATTTGAGCAAAGGATTTTTCACGGTTTCTTCATCTTGTCCACATGAGCTTGAACAGATGATAGTCTGAGGGTGCTAAGTCAGGGCTGTAGGCTACGGTGTATGCAGCAAGGCTTACCAGCCGATTTTTACAACAGCACAATTGGTGTGTGTCTTGCAATATCATGCAAAGAAAGAATACATCGTATGTCTGGTGCTCAGTAAAAACGTGCTTTAAAATTCATGAGGTTGTTGACATTAACAGAATTTATTGTACACCCCTGTTCCAAAATTTGACCAGTCATGCCTTCCTTGTCCCAGTGTTTGAATGTTTTTCCCTAAGCGATGTTGTTTGGTGCTATTCCAGTGACTGCCTCAGAGCCTGAGCTTAAATAAAAAATCAATCTAATCTCCAGTCAGTAATTTTTGTGAAGAAGTACTCTTGCACATTGAAGTGCTGTAGCAGGTCAGTGGCTGTTGATTTCTTTGCCACTTCATTTTTGTTGGTTAACACTTTTGGTACTTTTGATGAACTAACTTGCCAAAAATGTGTTTTAAAATTCATGAGTTGAGACTGAACAGAATTTATCGTTCACTCCTGTTCCAAAGGTTTGTCCAGTCTAGCCTTCTTTGTCCCAGTGTTTAAATGTTTTCCCTCAGTGATGTTTTGTAATGTTAAATCAGGTCAGAGGCTGTTGTTTTCTTTGCCACTTAATTTTTGTTGGTAAACGTTCTTGGTGCACAAACATTTAAGTAGTACAGTTTATCAATAATGGCCCTGCTTTTACTAATAGAAAACATTAGACATAATTCATCCGTTGTTACCAGAGGTCAGTATGAATGATTTCTTTGTCCCACTGGATGTTAAATGGAGTCAGTGCAGCCAGCTGCTCCACTTCCTATCAGCCATTGGTAATTGCTATTCACCCTCTGTATTAAGTCCAGCATTTCACAGTGTTCACATTTGTTGTTGCATTCCCATAACATTCTTGTACCTTTCTGGAAAGCAAATGGACATCTCTTCTTCTGCAATCAGGAATTTTTAAACTGATGTAGTGCTGCTATCTTAGTAGAAGATTTTTCAAATTACCGATATATCTAAAGGGAGAAAGAAATAAGAGGCACTAGTTTCTGACTGTCCCTCATTATATAAAAAAATTATATTAACACAAACAAAAATAAGCAGGATAGCACCAGTAATTTAATATTACACATCATACAAAAATAGCATTAAATTGTTTATTTGAATGTACTGGTATTGAGTGTTTATTGAATGTATAGAGCAACAAACAATAGCATCAAAATTAATGAAAACTCCACATGCTTGTTACCACTATAATAAAGACATGGATTTAATGTCTATTTCCTTTCCTTCCACTTAATAAAGGTCCAATTTAGCAGTAGGTGTAGAGTAAAAATCTACTTAAATTTTTTTTGCAAAATCATGGAAATCATGAAAATAGGTTTAAATAACGTTCAAATTAGTTGCTTTTGGCATCTGTTCATAGTTTCTACCTACTTGACCATTCCTGGGCACAATCAGCCACTGTTTATTGAAGTAAAAATGTCACAACTGTGCACTGTTCTGTCAGAGAGGTTAATGTCAGATTTTTTTTCATATTGTTAGCTTTCTGATAAAACACTCCATAAGAATATCTGGCATAGAATTCTTCACATCAAGTGCCAGTCTAAATTTTCTCATATCTCAGGTGATCAGATGCTTGTGAATTTTCAAGGTCCATTTTTGACCCTGATTTCCAAATTTCATCATTGTAAAGTCAAAACCTCGTATCTAAAATTTCAGAAAACATACAACAAAAAATTCCAAAATTGTTAATATTTGGTTTTAATATTTTGAAATCTGTTTGGGAATGCCTGGAGGAATGGGAATTGGAAATAATTAGTGATGGTAAGTTATAATTCAAAGCAGAGAACAAATTAGAAAGAGTTACAAGGTTTTATTTCTAAAAACATGAGATAATGAGGTTTTGACTTTATGATGATTTGTAATTATATTAACATTAAACATTGCTATTTATAGAAGATTGTACACTGATATATTCCTCTCTGAATTGGACAACAAAACACAAAAATTCTAAATACAATTTTTTTCTTACACAAAGATTCTATAAACATAAGAAAAACAAATTACATAAGGTTTGTTCCATGTATGGTCATGGACCATGACACATGCACACAGTGCCAGTTTCCTTGCACAACAGATGTGCTTAATGTCACTTTTCAGCGTACTCACAATATATGCAGGCATCATGATACATGACACTACATCATTTAGCTACAGGAACAGACCTATTATTATTATGTGAAACAACTGCAAGTATGAAATAAAAACTACTTTTACAATATAATATAATTAAAATAAATAAAGTTCAAAAATGCACTGGTAAGGCAAATAAATCAAACTGTCATGCAGTATATTAATAACTGTCAAAATTCTTGAATTTGATTTTAATCAATGAACAATTAATTCTTAAAAGATTCATTTACTATTACTATTAGAGTTTGGAAGATTAAATATGTGTCAATGTAATTTATTATAATAAACATTTTAGCAAACACAAAATACCAAATTAAATTTTTAATTATACAAAAATTAAAACACTGCCATTAATATAAGATTGTACACTGATATATTCCTCTCTGAACTTTAAAACAAACACAACAAAAATTGTAAATGCCAATAGGAATGCCGTTTTGTTACATTACAATGTGAAACAACAGTGCATGCAAAGTACATTGAAAATTAATGCAAAACTTTGAAAAATACTTTAACTGCAGCTTAACTAAAATAAAGAGTGTTTATAGTTTAGCTACAGGAATACAATATAATTATCACATAACAACCAGTTACATACAATAAATATTGCAATGATGAAATTTTTTCTTACAACTAGGGAAAGTATATAAACAAGGTGTATACTCAAATGATAGGAAATGATCTGTAGCTATATCTATATAATAAGAGGAAGCATTTGTCCGTCTGTCTGTATGCGATGCCCAGCAAGATCTACTGAACGCAGAGATCTGAAATTTTAAACATAGATGGACTGAAGGGTGGCCGAATGCACCTTGAAGCCGGGTCTTTATTTTCACTTTCGTTCACAAGTTATGAGTGAAAAATGGGCAGAAAACATCCTTTTTTTTGCGCTTTCGAAGCATCAGTTTTTAGTAATACATTTCAATTATCAAATCAATTGCATGTGGCTTTGCCTATTTTTGTCATAACTAGGAAATAAAAGCATCGTGATCACTTGAATTTTGTAGGCCCACCCTGGTCGATTCATTTGTTTTTAATGTCAAGGCACTCTAATCTAAGATTGATTTTCCCAGGCAATGTTTTCTAATCATGGAATGTACTCTACGTGATTTAGGTATTAATAAATATAATGATTTAACTATTATGCTCTTAATTTTTAACTTCTGAATGAATTATCATAGTTGAAGCTGCGGACTCCTGCTAGTAGTTTAATAAATAGACTCCTGCTAGTAGTAGTTAACTGATTCAGAATATGGTTACTTTCACCTTAGGAGCACATTTCAGAACTATTTATTTAATCACACTTCAGATCTTAGTTTCCTAATTTTGTTAATGGATGTTCACCCTTTGGTCTGATGAAATTAATTTATAAAATGAATAAGAATTTTACATTTTGTATATTGAATATTTAAACATACTAGGTGTACTATGCTTGTTTTGTTTTATTTATTTTTAAAGGCCTGCCTACAATCCGAAGCTCAAGTAACAAAAGGCAGTACAGAAATAATTGAAAGGAATGCTTTATTTAGCTACTATTATTTACTATTAGCGTATATTTATCATTAGCGAAGTTGAAGAAACCCACCATAGTTGTGTTGTGTAGATGGCTCAGAAAAATTAGAGAAAATTGTTTTAACAATCATAACATGATTTTAAATCATGTCCATGGATAAAACGTTTTCGCAATTGACTCAGTGACAGTGACTAACACTAGAATAAGTAGCTTAAATAACAATAGCTCTTTTGCATGAATTTTTTGAGAATCAGAACTTAGGGATTATATCAGTGGTCGGTTGATAGGTATTATGGTTATTTAATGGTGTAAGTGTATTGCATCTTAACCCTCTTGGTGCTGAGCCTTTAAACAGTTTCTACTAGATAATGTTGTGCGTCGATACAGTCGATTGCACTATACTGAGTGAAGAGTGCCAGTGTCGATCTCATCGACATAGCATTTATGAGACTGTAAACCTATTTTTGAAACAACTTATAGGGATGTATGGTGTTTCTGAAAAGAGGAAACCTTCTTCTTTTTAATAGTTTATTTTAACGATATTCAGAGGGTTCTTTTATTATCTGAAAGACAGTATTTACAACTCTCACCAGGTTTGTTTGACCTTGTCATATCAGTGAACTTTATTAAGGTAAACTTACATGTAAATGATCTGGCAATCAAAGTCAAGTGGTGAAAAAGACATTGTCTTAAATGCAACCTCAAGGTTAGAATCATAATAGAATCAGACATAAGTGAACTTAATAAGGTACATGTAAATCATCTGGCAATCGAAGTGAAATGGTGAAAGGGACGTTCTCTTAAAATAATTGCTAACACAAATAGTAAATTGTGTGCAACCTCAAGATCAGAATGTCACTTCAGTGAACTTTAGGTAGGCATAGTGTTTGTGCCTATAAAAGATAACATCTAACTGGAAAGACAGTATACAAATTCACTGTAGTGTACTGCACTAGACATGACTTCCCTTTGAACCTGCCACCAAAGCGTAATTGTGTTAATTAAACGCTCAGGAAGAACAATTGCACATCATAGATCTATAGACATCGTGGAGATTTTCAATGGCACTGAATCCTGAATCCCAAATTCTATTAAATGAATCAACACAGAATTCCTTCATGTATTTTTTTTATGATAATTTGAAATAATATTTTAGGTTTTCGGTTTCGTGGGCAAAGATATTAGGAAAATAGATTCAACAGAAATGTATAACTAAAACCACCAGCCCAACAATCTTCATTTTATGCAGTCATGGCCTTTTGACACTCGTGTGGGGAGTAAAAACAATATATTTTGATGTAACTATTTGTTAATTGTAATTGTTTGGAAGTCTTTTGTTGGACAATAAATAAAGGGGTAAACTATAGTAAGCGACTTTCATAGAAAGTGTAAAAGTGAAGATAGTGAATAAATATCAGGGACCCACTCCCTTGCACCTTTGGTGCTTTTTTTTGGCTTTTCTAATGGAAATATTGGGAGTTGGATTTCATCCTGACCCCCTTCAACAACTTGCTGGTAGTCATTTAAACGATGCTATTGGAAGCAATTAATATAATGAGAGGTAACATTTCTTCATACAAAGAAATTAATGGGAAAGTGATGGGAGTTCTCGAATGAAAAAATCAGAATTATTCAATTCTTGAAATTTCTCAAGATACCAATAATTGTATAAAAAGTTTCTGAATGATCATTTGAATGATTTAATGCTAGGAGAAGTGTGAGGCATGGATGACTTCTCAATTAACACGAGACAGCCTGCACGTTTCTATCATTTCAGTGATCTTTGTTAACATGGTATAAGATTTGCAGCCAAGAAATGCATATGTAAGACCGCATAGCTACGTATACACAAAGTTGCTGAATACCCGACTCTTAATACTAGCTCCCAAGGCAGATGAGACAGTGAACTAATCTTATGGATTTTACTCTGTGAAACCTAGTAGTACAATGACATTAATGCGATAACTCACTATGTTGCATGAAACTAAAACACCCATTGAGTCATAGCCATTGTGAGAACCAGTAGCATTAGGTTTTGTCAGTTTTTAGTAGTCCTTACTTCTTGGCTACTGACATGAGTTTTCATATATTTCATCATGAGTACTCTGTTTCTGCTTTCATCTGAAAACTTTCTCATTCAATTGAATTCTTTATTCACCATACGGATACATGATCCATGGCTTCGTCATAATAAAACAAAGTTTACATTCGAGGATTAAATATTAATGATCACTTGATTCTTTGCATTACTCCAGAACAGATTCCTTGATTCATAAAATCATTCGATTCTCCCCCTTACTATAAATAATGTATTGAAAATCTTTACTACATCAAATTTGTGAACATAGCAAGACCACAAACAAACTGAAAGCACAGTTAATGACTCAAGGAACAGAAACGAGAATTTCAATACACAGAATAGCACTCACATACATAAGCAAGTGCCTGGGACAACAGATCTCCTTTGAAGACAAAATAGCAAAGGAAATACAAAGAAGGATTTCTTTAACTTGGAAGGCAGTTTGGGGCCTTAAGTTTATACTGTTAGATAAAACAATATGCAGGAGATTTATAATCCACACATTGGATTCCTGTGTTTACCCTGTACTACTCTATGGATGTTAGACATACCACTAATAGCAAAACAAAAAAAACAAAATCCAAATATGCCAACAAAAGGTACAACGCGAGATCCTAGGTGTATTTGTGAAAGACAGAAATCTCAACTGCAACTATAAACCAGTTATCACAGACAACGGACATGGTTTAACAAGCCACCCGAATTAAATGGAAATTGGGAGGCCACGCTGAAAGATTAAAAGAGACAATAGATGGGACCTCCCTATAGACAGACTACTACAAGGCAGACCAAGATGCAGATGGACGGACCTCTTCAAAGAACTCGCAAGTCAGCAGTGTTCATGACTTTCAAGAGGAAGAAGAGAATGGAAATTCCCTGAGAAATGGTTTGTAGGGGTTTTAAGGCTGGGTGTTTCTATTTGGTGTTGGGCGCCACGTAAGTCATTACAGGTGCTTTTATTTACCTATATGGTACTTACGAAATGGTGTTATTTCTTCTTTCCCCCTTACCTCGGCTTTCTTCAGTGGTTGCGAGCTTGATCTTCTTGTTCAGGGCGACGAGTCGAGGAAACGTGAAGGCTAATTTGTTGAAATCACACATTGAATAATTTTGATTTGGTTTTATTTCGAACTTCTGCGTTCCCACAAGAAAAGTACACATAGTACAACCAATTTTACCAGTTAGGCCTATACACACAAACACTTTGATACACTAAATAGTGACATGATGTCACTTTAACTATCCAAAACTTTAACACCTTTCACTTTTACTAAATTTACCCTGTTGCACACCGACTCCTTTAAGACATGACGAATAAGTGAAGTATATGCTCGCTCGAAAATTCGGTCTTGACTGAATTTTCGAGGTAAGCACCTCCCCTAACTTTACTTCTAGTTGGCTGAAAATTTCTGGTTATGACGTTACAAGTACATATTGGTTTGGTCATAACTACCCTTCAGCCAATCGCTGATATGTGCATAAATAGTCGGCACGGTTCTTTAATCACACCGGCCTTCTTCACTTTACAGTTTTATTGCTTATAATATATAACCCTGCAATTCATACAATTCCTTAAAACCTAAATGCTTCCAGTCCGTCACCCTCGCTTTCCTTACAAATACAAAATTTTAACACTTCTTATTGTTAGTAACTTTCTGATATCCGTATAACGGTAAATGTTTTTCTAAAGCTCTCTTTTCATACATTTTCAAGATTTATGTCTTCATTTTGCGATCTACGTCCTGTTCCATCTTTCTTAATAACCATTTTCAATAAGTTTTATTACTGGTGCCAGTTTCTCTCAAAGGATTTGAATGGTTTTTACAATAGCTATTCTTACCCCAAGAACCTGTACACCAGCATGACAGTATTGTTCGCAAATGGGCTCAGACTGGTGACGCCCGGTTTGCAAGCTTAGCTATTATTTTTCTACTTCAAGTATCCTTATACTGATTAGAATAATTTTAAGTATATTTCTTATAAATGTATTGATATTATATAGATAAAAACCCATATCAATTATCGGCTTCATAATGCCCTTGCATGGAATTGAGATAATGTTGCAATGTTCCATTGTTAATATTTATCGAGATGCCATGCAATTTTCCCCGAATATGTCACCATGTCCATCTTTATTTTGGTTTATGTTTGTCAACAACATCCTCACTATGTCAACAAACTTTACACAGTGTCTTACTGACCTAGTAAACCCTTTATTCTTTCCTGTTTCTACCTGGGCTCTCCTGTTGTTAACCTTGCATTTTTTTCACTGCTGCTTGACTGATACAGCCACCCTTCTATAGGAAACTGGTTGTTTAGGCTACCACACAATTACATCTATTCTCTGCCTTAGCCTACTGACTTAAAAACTAAATACATCCATTCCGGTCATCTTCCTGACCACTAAAAATTAAAATCTTGGTTTGATGTGTTCACACGAATTTTTCTTTCACTCACCGGGTTCGAGACACGTAAAATATTGTGTTCAATGACCCTAATCTAAAACATCGCAAAGGAAACGTCTACTCTTTGTCCCGCTATATCTTAATACACAATTTTAACACTCAGAGAAAAATAATCACTTCGCAAAGGAAACGTCTACTCTTTGTCCCGCTATATATTATACATAATTTAACACTCAGAGAAAAATAATAACTTTGAACAAAATATCAGTACACAAAGGAAACTCACTTTGTCCCTACAACAACATTTTTTTTATATATATATATACATTTTATCACTGTCATCCCTTTCACTCAAATTATACCATATAAAATAATTATGGACTCCCATAAGTCACTGTAACCACTTAAACAGGTCTTACATTTTACATGAAAACAGTCATTATCTATTTTGACTTAAGAGCCTCCATCATGAATACCTTCAATCACTTCGCGTTCTTTATAGGGTTTCAATAGTGACAGGTTGAATTTGCCTATTATTTTCCCTTTTTCTCAAAACCTCTTAAGCTGCAATGTACTAATTAATTTTTTTTTATCGTAGAATACCTTATTCCTTAATTAGCCTTATGGCCAATCCTATCACTACATTTTTACATTCTTTTTCTTTTCTACAGTTCCTTCCGGACATCGTTATGCAATGCTCACAAATGGTTCTATTCAGACCTTAAAATCCCTTAAATAACATTTTGCGTTTTCCTTTTATCTTCATGTTACTTCATTACAATACATTTCTTTATTTTCTCCAATTCCCGTGAAAAATTCATTCATAAACTCCGTATAAAGGCTCCCATTGCATTTAATCGTTATGTATCTTTTATAAATTATACTTTCTCCCATTATTTCTTAGTGGGGGGCTTGCACAATCAAATTCTTCTTTTTATCAGTGCCAATCAATTTTATTATCAACCGCAATTTAAAACTTGTATGCTACGATGCTACTTTTATTCTACTTGTACTCTGAATAAATGTTATAACATTTTCAACAATAGCTTCCGCTTAAATTTTTCATTTTCTCCTAGATTTTTATTTTATTTCAGTGGCGTCCATGACAGTTTTCATTTATGCCTATCGATATAAAATTCTCTGATTTCTCTCTCACTTATTAATATCTTCACATTATTTAATCCAATTTCCACTTCTTTTTTTTTGTATGGACATCTGTGTACTACATTTGGGTCATATTCACCATAATTACCGGAGCTCATTGCTCCGCAAAATTTATAAATGTTTTTCTTTTAATACCTCGCAATCGTCTTCACTGACGTAATTTGCTCTTACATAGTTTATACTGGGTTCCATAGCCTCAAAAACAAATACCGTGCGTTGGGTCTTATTCCCGTATAGCACTAAATAACGATAATTCTTATTATCTCCACCTTTCGTGATAGGGCTTCCCTATAAACACCTTTCTCCCTCATATTCTCATATTTCGTCGTCGATGGATTTCATCTTCCGCAAATTTATACACAGATTAACCCTCCATTTTTCTTTAAATTAACTCGTTACTCTTGAGGTCTAGAAATAGCCTGATAGTGTGCAAAAATCACATTCTATCACCTCCTTTCAAAGAATCAGAATTATTAATCGTAAGCATTTTGAAACCTACTGTCCAACAGCCTATCTTTACTTTTACCTTGTATTAATTCTTTCAGTAAATACTTTCTCAATGTTTGCCACTCCACAATACAAATAAGAGCTCTGAAAATATTTTAAGCTTGATTGTACTTCTTCCATTTCTAAATACCAAACTTCTTTATGAATATGTCAATAGCACTGGGATATTAGCATCTATATTCTTTCATTATAACCTTTATTGATGAGAATTCAGCATATCATAGTTTTAGGAATTTTATTTATTTTGTATTTTCTTTGACAAAAGACATATTATTTGTATATTGTATGTTTAGAGTCTTTTTTTTTTTTTGCTAGAGTCTGTCGCATTCGCGAGTCCCTCCGGAATCTGTATACTATTTTTCTAAGAATCCCTAGCATCCTTCTTGGGTATTCACATCCTCGCAATCCTGCATCTCTGAAATGTCATTTACCTCAAACTCTGATGCCTGCGGGTTTAAAGGTCTTCCTACCTGTCCCCTGTCATTGTTTACTAATACTTGGCGAGCTTGAGTTGATTCATCCATCTGTTCACTCCCTTCAACAGCTGTAACCCTTTCTCCAAATCTATTGTTCCTTCTTACCGAGTTGCCAAAACTCCTATTCGGTACCTCTCCAGCAAATCTCACATTATTTACTTGATTCCCCCTTGCAGGCTGCCTATCAGAAAAGTTCCGATTTTCACCTCGACCATTTCCTCTAAAAGGCCCTGAGTTCGTGCCTCTGCCATCATTTCTTCGAAAATTAGGACCTGGGTTCATATCTCGGGTCCCCTCTACATTTCCATTTCTCTGGGGTCGGTAATCGCTCCTACCATTTTCACCTCTATTGAATCCTTCATTTTGAAACCTTGGGACCTGAGTATTGTTCCTCTGTCCGTCGGAATTTCCTTCAGAAATCCCCCTATTTGAACATGCTTCGAAACCTGTTAAAAGTTCTATAACTTTTCCATATGATTTGGGACTCGCCACGAGTAAAACATTATATATATGAGAAGGGAAGTGTCTTAATACGAGCTTAATTATGCTCTGAGGATCCATTGGTGGGTCGAGTAATCTGGCCAGGCTCACGATCCTCGTAAAATAATCCACTAGTGTACCTCCGTTTTGATACGTGTACTTGCCATTATAAAGTTCTACACGAACTTGAGTCCTTCTATCTTCACTCCAATACCGGCCCAGAAAAAGCTGCTTAAATTGTTCGTACGAACAATCGGAACCAACAGTCAAATCCAACCAGTCACGCGACTTCCCTTTAAGTGAACGTGCCGCTACCAACATTTTGAAACTATCAGGTATACTTCGTAATTGCATGTACTCATCTAAATCCTTTAAAAATTTTTGGGGGCTTACCGAAATATGTTCATTAAAGCTAGGAATGGTCAGATCGTTACCCAATAACTGGCAAATATTTACCGAATTATTGGTTGCAGTGACACTTGGAGTAGCGTGCGGTAGGCCTACTGTGCTAGGGGTGATGTCTGGTGTTGGAGATCTTACAGAAGTACAGTTCCCGCTATGCGCAATATTCGCCAAACCTTGCGTGATGCTAGCTTCCTGGCTATTAACCACATTATCAACTCCTTGCAAGACATCATCCCTATCACTTCCAGTTTCCCTCGTCCTCAAACTCTCTGTTTCAGTCCTCAACAAACTCATTTCTTTTGACACTGCATTTGCATTTCTACTTAGTTTACCCTCCAACTCCTGAACTTTATTTACTAATTTTTCTTCTAATATTCTACTAGAATTTTCTGACTGCACTATTTTTTTATTAAGTTCAACAGTTACCGTATTTATTTTTGACAACTCCGAGATCATCTCGGCCCTACAATGCCCTACTTCGCTCTCAACCCTCTTGTTTACCCTGACCTCAGTTTCATGAACTTTGTCTCCTACTATATTAATTTCGTGTATCAATTTTTCATCCCATTTCTTGCTTTGAACTACCATCTTTTCTTTTATCTCATCAACAGCTTTATTCACTTCGGCATTATTTTTATCAATTTTGTCATTTAATTCTTGCCCCATTACTGCTAGTTCCCCTATTCTCTTATCTACTCTTTCATTTAGCGACTTTATTTGCTCTTTCAATTCTTTGGACCCTTCCTTTAATGCTCTACTATTTTCCCTTAACTGTTTATTTAACATATCATGATTTTGTTCAATTTTCTCATTTGTAGCTGCTAACTGTTTATTTAACCTGTCATGATTTTGTTCAATTTTCTCATTTGTGGCTGCTAACTGTTTCTTCAAGTCTTCGCGAACTTCTCTTTTAACACTTTTTATTTCGCCTAACAGCTCAGCTAACAACATTTTCATTCCCTCTGGACCATCAAAACTAGTGCTAACCTTGGCTACTGGGACTTGTTCACTTTCTTTGTTACTATTTTCATTTGCCACAACACTAACATCTGTGTCACTTACCTCTGTGACGTCATCATTTGGGTCACTAGGTCTGACACCCGAAAACAAATTCCCTAATATCTCTCTGCTTACATTTTCTGTTTGGGATTCGGGCATCTCACCAGGTGTGAAAGATCCCTGCCCTTCCCCGAATTCTGAACTTACGCATTCCATTTTCTCAACCTTTTTACCACTACGTAGTTTCATTAACAACTATTAACCCTCTTATACTAAGTGCTGTCTACACAAGAACACAATAAAATATGCTATACATATGTTTACCTTCAAAAGTGCTAAACAAGTATAATCATGCAACCATCACTTGTAGAATTTTGAAAATTCTCTTTAACATGATTGATTATGAAGCACAAAATGATTATTCATTAATTTTATTTTGAAACACTAATAATTAACTTGATTTTGAATTGCCTTACTCAAGATATTTTTTTAATTACTTCCAATTAACTTCAAACTTTTTTTTTTTTAATTATTAATTATAAATTTCAAATAATTTTCTGTGAATTCTGTAAATTAAAAAAATTAAATATGTGCTTTTACTTTCTTACTTGTTTTAATTTTACACAGTTCATAGTCTTATCTGTATTTTAGATGAGGTCCCCTGATGTTCTCTTGTCTGGCTGCGATTTCCTCTTGATACATAATTTGTCCTCTTGAAATGTCCGAAAAATGTTCTTTCCGTTTGAAATCCTGAACTTGAAGTTTACACACTTGCCGAAAAGATGTCCATTAGTCCTTCCTATTCCTCGTCGTCTCTGGGTGTTGTTGCTCTACGTTGTATTCGTCGTTTCCGTCGACTTCGTCGTCATCGTCGGTTGATCTTCCGTTGAGCGATTTTCTATTTAATGATCTTCTTTCGAGTCCCACGTTTGGTTTAAGCCACGTGTAGGGGTTTTATGTCTGGGTGTTGTATTGGTGTGTTGGGCGCCACGTAAGTCATTACAGGTGCTTTTATTTACCTATATGGTACTTACGAAATGGTGTTATTTCTTCTTTCCCCCTTACCTCGGCTTTCTTCAGTGGTTGCGAGCTTGATCTTCTTGTTCAGGGCGACGAGTCGAGGAAACGTGAAGGCTAATTTGTTGAAATCACACATTGAATAATTTTGATTTGGTTTTATTTCGAACTTCTGCGTTCCCACAAGAAAAGTACACATAGTACAACCAATTTTACCAGTTAGGCCTATACACACAAACACTTTGATACACTAAATAGTGACATGATGTCACTTTAACTATCCAAAACTTTAACACCTTTCACTTTTACTAAATTTACCCTGTTGCACACCGACTCCTTTAAGACATGACGAATAAGTGAAGTATATGCTCGCTCGAAAATTCGGTCTTGACTGAATTTTCGAGGTAAGCACCTCCCCTAACTTTACTTCTAGTTGGCTGAAAATTTCTGGTTATGACGTTACAAGTACATATTGGTTTGGTCATAACTACCCTTCAGCCAATCGCTGATATGTGCATAAATAGTCGGCACGGTTCTTTAATCACACCGGCCTTCTTCACTTTACAGTTTTATTGCTTATAATATATAACCCTGCAATTCATACAATTCCTTAAAACCTAAATGCTTCCAGTCCGTCACCCTCGCTTTCCTTACAAATACAAAATTTTAACACTTCTTATTGTTAGTAACTTTCTGATATCCGTATAACGGTAAATGTTTTTCTAAAGCTCTCTTTTCATACATTTTCAAGATTTATGTCTTCATTTTGCGATCTACGTCCTGTTCCATCTTTCTTAATAACCATTTTCAATAAGTTTTATTACTGGTGCCAGTTTCTCTCAAAGGATTTGAATGGTTTTTACAATAGCTATTCTTACCCCAAGAACCTGTACACCAGCATGACAGTATTGTTCGCAAATGGGCTCAGACTGGTGACGCCCGGTTTGCAAGCTTAGCTATTATTTTTCTACTTCAAGTATCCTTATACTGATTAGAATAATTTTAAGTATATTTCTTATAAATGTATTGATATTATATAGATAAAAACCCATATCAATTATCGGCTTCAGGTTTTCATCATCTCATCTGCTCCAGGAAGTCTTTCCACCAGGCCTGGGAGGAGCGAGGAGTGCATATGTGAATTGTGCGGTGGTGAACAATGGAAAACTTACCATGCATTAATATGCAAGAATAGATTACTCTCTCTGGTTCAGTACTGCTCAGAATAGATACACCATTATCTTTGCCCATTGGGCGCTTTACATATTAATAATAATAATGCACTATAAAACAATCAGTTACTCAAAATTAGCATGTACAACATCTAACACGGAATAGCTCACCACGTTAGTAAGAATTTGCTTTCCCTATTTGACAGGAGGCATTTTCCCTTCATGTGACACATTAGGCTATTTTTCATTTTCAATATCATAGATAATTTAGCTAATCCCAGGGCAACCAAGAAATTATATTCAAGATAGGGTGAAAGGACATAGGAATGTATCAGAAGAGAACAAGATGCATACAATGGAAAACACAGAGTTTCCATAGAAATATTTTACCCTCAGTACATGCTAGTACATCTTCAATATCATGTCAGTAAGTATACTTTTCATCTTCATTTTAGTTGAGGTATTACTTTTCCAATTGGGAGTACTTTTATTTAGCTGTCTGTTGTGATACACTGCAGATTCAAGTTCAAAGAGGAACTATTTGGTTCATTCTCACAAGACAAATACCAAGATTTTCAAAAATAAAATATGAAAACCACTTTATTAAAGAACACATCAAATATCAAAGTATGGACAAATCAGCAATAGCGGTACACTTTTGGGATACAGGACATGAAGTTGACAAGATATTCCTATTGAAATGTGTCCACAGCCACAAAGAGCTTTCAGTCTAAGAGATAATTTTTATTCACAAGAAGGGGAACCAACTGATAAGTTTTGACATTGTACCTCGTCCGTGGGAGGGTGCCACGACAGTTGTAGTATAGCTGTTAACAATGGTAGCGAAAGCACTGAAACTAGAATAGGTATACTACACCAAAAGTGAAGTTTCTCTATAGAATTCAACTTCTATATACTTATCATGTTATATAACTTCGCTGTGTAAACTTCCAATACATTTTAATATCCATTAGATTTAATGGAGTTTTTTTTATCAATACAACGTAGAAACCTCACCAGGTCCCACACTGGGAGGTATGTTGTACTCATATATGAAAACACTTGTGTTGCATAGAACTTATCCACTATGGGAAATGGAGATAATGAGTTTAGTAGATGACAGTAATACCCAAAGGAGTGAGATTCTTTTGCTTGGATGCATTCCTTATCTGTTGTTATTGGGTTTAATTGTCTTAATGACCAATGCAATGTAGACATCTCATTGATTATGGGTCATCAGTTACTATGATTGCAGTTTCCTGGTTGAATAACTTCACCACAGTTGAAGTCTTGTTGCTCTGTTGACTAATGTTAAAATAAAAAAATTTAATGGGCCATGGAAATGTTTTCTGGAATAATTACTGAAAGTTATAAAACCTGTGAATCAATTTGTAAATTGAAGCTGCACAACTTAAAGAAATAGATCCATTGATTCTATACACTTTAACACAAAATGTTTGTGAATACATTGAAAGCATGACATAAATTGAGTAGGAATGTAATATAAAACATAGGACTGTTTGTTTTACATTTTACCCTGTTCATCCTCAGTATCCAGTGCAATCGTGAGTTAAATGAGTTTTAACAAGGTTGCATAATGCCAACACCACTGACTGTGTAACCAAGTACCACAACAATTTTATTTCTCGAGAAATTAACGCCACCTTCCCTTACTGAAGTGCTTGTATATGACGCCAACTAGGTCATCACGATGTCATGGGAATCCAAACAACTGCACCTCTTGTCCAGCATCAAACACCAAAGCTCCAAGCGGAAAGGAGATGTATACTGGGTTACTCTTGGTTCTGAACCTTTGCCAACTTTGCGACCTACAGCTCAGGACACCAGGGGTCTACAGTTTTCCATGGGAATGTGGGCAGCTGTACATTGGACAAACTGGATGCACAATAGAAGACAGATGCAGGGAAACAAACTACACCTGAGACTACTTCAACCGGAAAAATCAGCCATTGCTGTACACTCCATAAACTCTGACCATAGAATTCTCTTCCTAAATATAAAGACCCTCCATCACAAATTACACAGGAACAATTTCAACTAGGACAGAGGTCTCCAGCTCAGCAAGGCGTGGACATCGGCACTAAAAAAATGGATGCTGGGAAGCTGAGAGCACAATACCGGAGACAACTGCCATCAGTGACCGACAAGACTGACTATCTCCCCATCGCCAACAACATAGCCTAATCGGTCCTTTTCAGGATCAATAAAATCCTTCTACCTAGCTTCTGATGGCTGCAGTGAGAGCCAATGAGATTTAACATTTCATGTTTATATCCTTCCAGCCTCCTATAAATATGGACACGCTTTCTCCCCACACACACTCTTGTTGAAGTCCACAGAGTGAAGACAACCGAAAGCTCGAACCTTATTATGTTGACACTGTTGATAACCTAAGGAGCCATCTTCCTAGCTAGTGTTTTACTTTTATATGTAAAACTTACCAACGTGAATGACAATTAATTAAAGAAGCGCCTTTAGCAGTGTGAAACCTTCAACTTTTAATCGCATCTATAGTCTAACATGAGTTCCAGTGCCAAGTCACATGAGAAGTGAGGAAAGAAGTAAACATACATTACCAGTACCAGTGCACACATTCTTTGCATACAAGAGAACTTAGTCATGTCATATTTTGGAGATGAGAAGCTATGCCACTTGGGCTATAGAAATTTAGAATAATGTATGAAGGATAGAACAACAGTTTGGTCTTCAAACTTTATGGAGGTAGTGGAATACACCTCTTTAGGTTAGAAGCCCGCAAGCTAGAAAACAGTTCAGATACAAGGGTTGCTATGATGTTCATTATTATTTTTGATTATTATATATTTTTTCCTTTAATATTGAAGAGAGGAAGAAATTTCTGTTCCCTGCTGCTTCCAACTTGTTGAAAGAGACTTTGTCTTAACATAATTGATAACCAGCACCAACAGAATTAGTAAATTGTGTGCATCCTCAAGATCAGAAACTGACTTCAGTGAAATTTAGGTAGGCATAATGTTTGTGCCTATAAATGATAACATCTAACTGGAAAGAGAGTATACAAATTCACTGTAGTGAACTGCAGTAGACATGTCTTCCCTTTGAACCTGCTAGCACAGCATAAATGTGTTAATTAAACGCTAAGGAAGAACAATTCCACAACATAGATCTATAGACATTGTGGAGATTTTCAATGGTACACAAACAGGAAAATCAAAGTTTCTTAATACCGCGATTGCAGAACTAAAAATAAACATTGAAGTTATTGATTTGGCATTTATATCCACAGGTTAAATGCCTAGCTGATTAACACCCGGAACTGAATCCTGAATCCTGAACTCTGAGAAATTAATCAACACAGAAATCCTTCATGTATTATTTCATGATATTTTGAAATAATATTTCAGGATTTGTGTTTCATGGGCAAAGACGTTCAGGAAAATTGATTCAAGGCATTAGGATTTAAGACCCATGAAAGGGGTTCAAATACATGGTGTCAAACTGTCTAGCTCAGTGGACGAATAGCTTAGTCCAGTCATGACGTTTGTGAAGGAAGTGAACGGCATGTCACTGTGTGTGACATCTGGCAAGAGCGCTACTGTGCCGCAATACTAATGCTCCTCTCATCCTCCCTGTTCAATCATACCTACATCTCACAAACTACTCGCAATAGTATTACCACATGAAGGAAGAGCATGTTGCAGTGACGTCCAGAGCAACCTTCTGTTCCCCCCTGGTCTAGCTCGATCAATAAATTTAAATAAAACATATAATTAAAACCATCAGCCCAATAATCATTATTTTATGCAGTCATGACCTTGTGGGGAGTAAAAACAGAAAATATTTTAATATAATTACTTGTTGATTGTAATTGTTTGGAAGTCTTTTGTTGGATAATAAATAAAGGCATAAACTATAGTAAGCTACCGATACTCCTATAGAAAGTGTTAAAGTAAAGATAGTGAATAAATATCAGGGACCCGCTCCCTTGCACCTTTGACACTTTTTGTGGCCTTTCTAATGTGAATAGTTAATGACTAACAGAAAAGCTACCCCAATTTTAATAGACAGAATAGCACTCAAATGTGTAAACGAGTATACATACCTGGAACAACAGATCTCCTTTGAAGACAAAACAGAGAAGGAAATACAAAGAAGGATTTCTTTAACTTGGAAGGCATTTTGTGCCCTTATGCTATTAGGTAAAACACTAACCAGGGGCCTTATATTCCACATTGGAATCTTGTGTTTACCCTGTACACATACCACTAATAGCAAAACAAAAGAACAAAATCCAAATATGCAAACAAAAGATACAATGCAAGATCCTGGGTGTATCTGTGAAAAACAGAATCTCAACTTCAACTATAAACCGTTATCATAGAGAATGGACATGGCTTAACTAGCCGCCCAAATTAAATGGAAATCAGGAGGCCACACTGCAAGATTAAAAGAAAATAGATGGACATACAAGTCTGCCATGTGGGACCTCCCTATAGACAGACTACTTCAAGGCAGACCGAGACCGAGACGGACCTCTTCAAAGAACACTCAAGTCAGCAGTGTTCATGACTTGCAAGAGGAAGAAGATAATGGAAATCCTTCGAGATACATATGTGTAGTGACTAAATATTGAACGAAGTGTTATTAAACAGTGATTGAATCGTCCTTCAGATGGATGACAACAATAGAGATCGATAACAGGGCGATAAATCCGAAAATAAGTGTCAGCCTAGGAACATGGAAACAATGGTTATGGGGGTGAACCCACAATCCAAAAATGAGAATTTGTTAAGAGAGCTCCAACTGAAGAGGGACTCAATTGATGCAAGCTTCTACAGGCCTCATGCCCTGATAAATAAGGAATGGATGCAAGCTGAGTTCGAACTGAGGCACACAGTAACACGCTTTGTGATTCATGGTTTTCATCATCTCATCTGCACCAGGAAGTCTTTCCATCAGGCCTGTAAGGAGTGCAAATGTGAATTGTGCGATGAACAATGTGAAACTTATCATGCATTAACATGCAAGAATAGATTACTCTCTCTCGTTCAGTTCTGCTCAGAATAGATATACGATAATCTTTGCCCATTGGGCGCTTTACATATTAATAATAATAGTGCACTATTAAATAATCAGTTACTCAAAATTAGCATGTACAACATCTAACACGGAATAGCTCACCACGTTATTAACAATTAGCTTTCCCTATTTGACAGGAGGCCTTTTCCCTTCATGCGACACATTAGTCTATTTTTCATTTTCAATATCACATATAATTGAGCTAATCCCTGAGCAACCAAGATATTATATTCAAGATAGGATGAAAAGACATAGGAATGTTTCAGAAGAGAACAAACTCCTCACAAGATGTATACAATGGAAAACACAGAGTTTCCATAGAAATATTTTACCCTCAGTACATGCTAGTACATCTTCAATATCATGTCAGTAAGTATACTTTTCATCTTCATTTTAGTTGAGGTATTACTTTTCCAATTGGGAGTACTTTTATTTAGCTGTCTGTTGTGATACACTGCAGATTCAAGTTCAAAGAGGAACTATTTGGTTCATTCTCACAAGACAAATACCAAGATTTTCAAAAATAAAATATGAAAACCACTTTATTAAAGAACACATCAAATATCAAAGTATGGACAAATCAGCAATAGCGGCACACTTTTGGGATACAGGACATGAAGTTGACAAGATATTCCTATTGAAATGTGTCCACAGCCACAAAGAGCTTTCAGTCTAAGAGATAATTTTTATTCACAAGAAGGGGAACCAACTGATAAGTTTTGACATTGTACCTCGTCCGTGGGAGGGTGCCACGACAGTTGTAGTATAGCTGTTGACAATGGTAGCGAAAGCACTGAAACTAGTATAGGTATACCACACCAAAAGTGAAGTTTCTCTATAGAATTCAACTTCTGTATACTTATCATGTTATATAACTCTGCTAAAACCTCTGTAAGGCTAAGGGTGTTAATATTACGACACAAGAATAAACTATATCATATCATATAACTTCGCTGTGTTAACTTCCAATACATTTTAATATCCATTAGATTTAATGGAGTTTTTTTTATCAATACAACGTAGAAACCTCACCAGGTCCCACACTGGGAGGTATGTTGTACTCATATATGAAAACATTTGTGTTGCTTAGAACTTATCCACTATGGGAAATGGAGATAACGAGTTGAGTAGATGATACTAACACCCAAAGGAGTGAGCTTCTATTGCTTGGATGAATTCATTATCTGTTGTTATTGGATTTAAATGTCTTAATGACCAATGCATATAGAAATCTCATTGATTATGGGACATCAGTTACTATGATTGCAGTTTCCTGGTTGATTAACTTCACCACAGTTGAAGTCTTACTGCTCTGTTGACTAATGTTAAAATAAAAAAAATTAAAGGACCATGGAAATGTTATGGGGAATAATTTCTAAAAGTTATAAAACCTGCTAATCAACTTGTAAATTGAAGATGCACGACTTAGAGAAATAGATCCATTGATTCTATACACTTTAACACAAAATGTTTATGAATACATTGAAAGCGTGACATAAATTGAGTAGGAATGTAATATAAAAACATAGGACTGTTTGTTTTACATTTTACCCTGTTCATCCTCAGTATCCAGTGCAATCGTGCGTTAAATGAGTATTAACAAGGTTGCATAATGCCAACACCACGGACTGGGTAACCAAGTACCACAACAATTTTATTTCTCGAGAAATTAACGCCACCTTCCCTTACTGGAGTGCTTGTATATGACGCCAACTAGGTCATTACGATGTCATGGGAATCCAAACAACTGCACCTCTTGTCCAGCATCAAACACCAAAACTCCAAGCAGAAAGGAGATGTATACTGGGTTACTCTTGGTTCTGAACCTTTGCCAACTTTGCGTCCTACAGCTCAGAACACCAGGGATCTACAGTTTTCCGTGTGAATGTGGGCAGCTGTACATTGGACAAACTGGATGCACAATAGAAGACAGATGCAGGGAACACAAACTACACCTGAGACTATTTCAACCGGAAAAATCAGCATTGTTGTACACTCCATAAACTCGGACCATAGAATTCTCTTCCTAAATATAAAGACCCTCCATCACAAATTACACAGGAACAATTTCAACAAGGACACAGGTCTCCAGCTCAGGAAGACGTGGACACCGGCACTAAAAAAATGGATGCTGGGAAGCTGAGAGCACAATACTGGAGACAACTGCCATCAGTGACCGACAGGACTGACTATCTCTCCGTAGCCAACAACATAGCCTAATCGGTCCTTTTCAGGATCAACAAAATCCATCTACCTAACTTCTGATGGATGCAGTGAGAGCCAATGAGATTTCACATTCCATGTTGATATTCTTCCCACCTCCTATAAATATGGACATGCTTTCTCCCCACACACACTCTTGTTGAAGTCCACAGAGTGAAGACAACCGAAAGCTCGAACCTTATTATGTTGACACTGTTGATAACCTAAGGAGCCATCTTCCTAGCTAGTGTTTTACTTTTATATGTAACACTTACCAACGTGAATGACAATTAATTAAAGAAGTGCCTTTAGCAGTGTGAAACCTTCAACTTTTAATCGCTTCTATAGTCTAACATGAGTTCCAGTGCCAAGTCACATGAGAAGTGAGGAAAGAAGTAAACATACATTACCAGTACCAGTGCACACATTCTTTGCATACAAGAGAACTTAGTCATGTCATATTTTGGAGATGAGAAGCTATGCCACTTGGGCTATAGAAGTTTAGAATAACGTATGAAGGATAGAACAACAGTTTGGTCTTCAAACTTTATGGAGGTAGTGGAATACACCTCTTTAGGTTAGAAGCCCGCAAGCTAGAAAACAGTTCAGATACAAGGGTTGCTATGATGTTCATTATTATTTTTGATTATTATATTTTTTTCCCTTTAATATTGAATAGAGGAAGAAATTTCTGTTCCCTGCTGCTTCCAACATTGGTGAAAGAGACTTTGTCTTAACATAATTGATAACCAGCACCAACAGAATTAGTAAATTGTGTGCATCCTCAAGATCAGAAACTGACTTCAGTGAAATTTAGGTAGGCATAATGTTTGTGCCTATAAAAGATAACATCTAACTGGAAAGACAGTATACAAATTCACTGTAGTGAACTGCAGTAGACATGTCTTCCCTTTGAACCTGCTAGCACAGCATAAATGTGTTAATTAAACGCTAAGGAAGAACAATTCCACAACATAGATCTATAGACATTGTGGAGATTTTCAATGGTACACAAACAGGAAAATCAAAGTTTCTTAATACCGCGATTGCAGAACTAAAAATAAACATTGAAGTTATTGATTTGGCATTTATATCCACAGGTTAAATGCCTAGCTGATTAACACCCGGAACTGAATCCTGAATCCTGAACTCTGAGAAATTAATCAACACAGAAATCCTTCATGTATTATTTCATGATATTTTGAAATAATATTTCAGGATTTGTGTTTCATGGGCAAAGACGTTCAGGAAAATTGATTCAAGGCATTAGGATTTAAGACCCATGAAAGGGGTTCAAATACATGGTGTCAAACTGTCTAGCTCAGTGGACGAATAGCTTAGTCCAGTCATGACGTTTGTGAAGGAAGTGAACGGCATGTCACTGTGTGTGACATCTGGCAAGAGCGCTACTGTGCCGCAATACTAATGCTCCTCTCATCCTCCCTGTTCAATCATACCTACATCTCACAAACTACTCGCAATAGTATTACCACATGAAGGAAGAGCATGTTGCAGTGACGTCCAGAGCAACCTTCTGTTCCCCCCTGGTCTAGCTCGATCAATAAATTTAAATAAAACATATAATTAAAACCATCAGCCCAATAATCATTATTTTATGCAGTCATGACCTTGTGGGGAGTAAAAACAGAAAATATTTTAATATAATTACTTGTTGATTGTAATTGTTTTGAAGTCTTTTGTTGGACAATAAGTAAAGGCGTAAACTATAGTAAGCTACTCCCATAGAAAGTGTTAAAGTAAAGATAGTGAATAAATATCAGGGACCTGCTCCCTTGCACCTTTGACACTTTTTGTGGCATCTCTAATGTGAATAGTTAATGACTAACAGAAAAGCTACCCCAATTTTAATAGACAGAATAGCACTCAAATGTGTAAACGAGTATACATACCTGGAACAACAGATCTCCTTTGAAGACAAAATAGAGAAGGAAATACAAGAAGGATTTCTTTAACTTGGAAGGCATTTTGTGCCCTTATGCTATTAGGTAAAACACTAAGCAGGGGCTTTATATTCCACATTGGAATCTTGTGTTTACCCTGTACACATATCACTACCCTAGTAGCACACTTCGTTGGCCTAACAGAGGCATTTGGTTGGCATGGTTGGGATATGTTGGGAAAACGTTCGTTGTAATTTCCTCGGTTAGCCCAATGTACGTTTCCGTTGCGTCATGCGCCAAGTCCTACCGTTGGGTTTACGACGTTGACCCAACGAGGGCTCTCCCTACCGTTTGGTTTATGATTGCTGGCCCAACAATAAATCTCGTTGTAATGTGATCGCATTTATGTTAAAATTAAAAAGTGTTGAAATAACATTATAAGCGTTAAATTTTAATTTCCTATAAAATAAAACAGTTTTAATTAATTAATTATTCGAGCTCTTTGCGCGCGTTACATGATAAAAATTTACTTCGCTCCACCTCTTCCTGCCAATCTTCGGCAATTTCCGGCGTACTTCGGGTCATCACGAAGACGATGAAGAAACAAGTCATACAACAGTTATTCGCCATCTTGATATGTTCAAGAATCCGAATGGTGTTTTTACTTCTATTAATATTAGGGCTCTTTATTTGTTCTCTGAAAATAACGTTATCATATATTCACATCAAATATTCAAAATACGAGATGTATATCCTTCTTACTATTTATCATGTATTACACATCTCTGTAGTAAATAGGCTAGAAGAATTCTCGATTTTTATTTCAACGATCTAATAGCGTAGTGGTTAAAGCGATAGACTATAACGCAAGCGGTTCCGAGATCGAATCCCCATAGGTGCGAATTTTATACGATAGGAATAGGTAGGTAGGGTGAAGGAGAGGAGGGAGTTAATAGGGATAAGAGGAGAAAAGGGATGATTAAAGGGATGAAAGGGAAAATAAAAAATTAAGTTTTGTGTGCTTCTAGTATTTCCGCCAGATGTCTCTGCGCTGCGCTGCGCTGCGCTGCGTAGTAGTTCCACCATTACCTAATAGGTGTCTCTCAACTGTTGGGATTTTGTTGTATATTGGTTGGCTACAGTTGGCAGTTGGTTGGATAAAACGCTCCTTGGCAACGGAACCCCGACGGACATTCATAACCGTTGACCAACGAAACATGGCGATCATTCCCCAACATTGGCCCAACGATCTGTGCTACCAGGGTAATAGCAAAACAAAAGAACAAAATCCAAATATTCAATCAAAAGATACAATGCAAGATCCAAGGTGTATCTGTGAAAAACAGAATCTCAACTTCAGCTATAAACCAGTTATCATAGAGAATGGACATGGCTTAACTAGCCGTCCAAATTAAATGGAAATCAGGAGGCCACACTGCAAGATTAAAATAAAATAGATGGACATACAAGTCTGCCATGTGGGACCTCCCTATAGACAGACTACTACAAGGCAGACCGAGACCAAATGGACGGACCTCTTCAAAGAACACTCAAGTCAGCAGTGTTCATGACTTTCAAGAGGAAGAAGATAATGGAAATCCTTCGAGATACATATGTGTAGTGACTAAATATTGAACGAAGTGTTATTAAACAGTGATTGAATCGTCCTTCAGATGGATGACAACAAAAGAGATCGATAACAGGGCGATAAATCCGAAGATAAGTGTGTCAGCCTAGGTTGGGGGTGAACCCACAATCCAAAAATGAAAATTTATTGAGAGAGCTCCAAATGAAGAGGGACTCAATTGATGCAAGCTTCTACCAGGACTCATGCCCTGATAAATAAGGAATGGATGCAAGCTGAGTTCGAACTGAGGCACACAGTAACACGCTTTGTGATTCATGGTTTTCATCATCTCATCTGCACCAGGAAGTCCTTCCATCAGGCCTGTAAGGAGTGCATATGTGAATTGTGCGATGAACAATGTGAAACTTATCATGCATTAACATCCAAAAATAAATTAGTCTCTCTCGTTCAGTTCTGCTCAGAATAGATATACGATAATCTTTGCCCATTGGGCGCTTTACATATTAATAATAATAGTGCACTATAAAATAATCAGTTACTCAAAATTAGCATGTACAACATCTAACAGGGAATAGCTCACCACGTTAGTAACAATTAGCTTTCCCTATTTGACAGGAGGCCTTTTCCCTTCATGCGACACATTAAGCTATTTTTCATTTTCAATATCAGACATAATTGAGCTAATCCCTGGGCAACCAAGATATTATATTCAAGATAGGGTGAAAGGACATAGGAATGTTTCAGAAGAGAACAAACTCTTCACAAGATGCACACAATGGAAAACACATCAAGTTTCCATAGAACTATTTTACCCTCTGTACATGCTAACTGGTTTTATTCCTTCAATAAAGCGTTTTCCATTAAAAAACAAATCAAATATCAAAATATGGACAAAGCAGCGGTATCCTCACACTTTTGGGATGCAGGACATGAAGTTGACAGGATCCAGAACTATTGAAATGTGTCCACGGGCACAAGGAGCTTTCATTCTGGGAGATGATTATCATTCACAAGAAGGAAACCAACTGATGAACTATGACATCCCAACCAATGAAGACCTCATCTCAAAATTTGTACCTCGTCCGTGGGAGGGCGCCACGACAGTTGTAGTATAGCTGTTGACAATGGTAGCGAAAGCACTGAAACTAGTCCAGGTATACTACACCAAAAGTGAAGTTTTTCTATAGAATTCAACATCTATATATTATCATGTTATATAACTTCGCTGTGTTAACTTCCAATACATTTTAATATCCATTAGATTTAATGGTGTTTTTTTATCAATACAATGTAGAAACCGCACCAGGTCCCAAACTGGGAGGTATGTTGTACTCTTTTATGAAACAATTGTATAGCATAGAGTTTACTCCACGATGAGAAATGGTGATAATGACTTGAGTAGATGACAGTAATACCCAAAGGAATGAGATTCTTTTGCTTGGTTGCATTCATTATCTGTTTTATTGGATTTAATTGTCTTAATGACCAATGCAATGTAGACATCTCATTGATTATGGCTCTTCAGTTACTATGATTGTGGTTTGCAACAGGAAGGCAATTGTGAATGGTTACAAAAAAAACAACAGCAGATCCCCAAAGACCATAGAAGAAGGACCAGACTCCAAGACCAAGGCTTACATCCCCTTTCACTGCAGTTTGTCCAATCAAATAGCTCGTACTCTGGGGTAACACAACATTAAGACCATCTTTCTTCCCCCTAAAGATCAGGCAATACTTAGGCTCTGTGAAAGATGACCTACAGCTCATGACACAAGGGGTCTATAGTATTCCTTAAAATGTGGGCAGCTGTACATTGGACAAACCGGATGCACAATAGAAGACAGTTGCAGGGAACAAAAACGACACCTGAGACTATTTCAACCGGAAAAATCAGCCATTGCCGAACACTCCATAAACTTTGACCTTAGAATACTCTTCCAAAATGTAAAGACCCTCCATCACACCAATAGATACTGGGACTGGCTTATAAAGGAAGCCATTGAAATCAAATTACACAGGGACTTACTTTTCTGATTGACTTCAATGAACAGAATCAAAAAAATTATCAGCAATAATTACAATTCTGCCAAATGGCAGGGGGGAGCAGGGTGGGGCCATTGCCCCCTCTGGAATTTATTTTACACATAAATCTATAAACTAAATGTCTTTAAGCAACTACAGTGTGTTAGAATAGTCCCTTTACAGTGAGCAGGTCAACTTGCTATCAACTGAAAGAGAGATGCGGGTGGCAGCACTGCTCTAATAAATGTCTTTTTGTACAAATATCTAAGCTCGCACTTCGAAGAAAGCTCACAAATGCAGCGAGGGTGATGGGTGGGGTGTTTATGGTACCAACATTCTTAAGAGGGTAGCTGTCCGCTAGTTGACCTGCTCACTGTAAAGGGACTATTCTAATGCACTGTATTATGAAGTCAGGCTTAAATTTCCATATAAAAGGGTTGATTTTTTAGTAGTGGCAACAATGCTGTAGCGATGCCATGTAATGAAGGAGCCAGGCAATGTTGTTTTTACCACAGCTTGTCTATATGCTTTCCTTCCCTCAGAGCACATGAACTCGCCCGCCCCCTCCCACATACATCCACAGTGACAACAATAAGACGGGCAGTTTTGAGCAGCTGGTTATGAAACACATTCACAATGTATTCAAAGTGTGAACAGAGAAGCTGGTTAAAAATTCAGTTTGCTAGAAATTTCACAGTACGACAGTGTCATGAGGATTGCAAGCAGCTTGCGGTGCAGATGCTTTACCTTATCAAACGGTAGGAAGGTGGGTTGCAGCCTTCTGACAAGGACACGAAAGCGTGTTGGACATGCCTCGATCGGGTTACCCACCAGTAAGCAATGATGTGATACAGACTGTCCGCGTTAGTGGAGATGGAATGGAAGTCTTGTCGAGCCATAGGCATTTCCATGGTACTGTTTAACTCAGAAACAAGTTCCTGCTTCTTTCCTTTGGTACAGCATTTCCATTTTTTGCATTCAGTACCATATCTGTAAGTACTCTCATCTTTCTTCTTCTTCTTCTTCTTCTTCTTCTTCTTCTTCTTCAATTAATTCTTCACTCTTCTGATTGACTTCAATGAACAGAATCAAAAAAATTATCAGCAATACAATGCTGCCATGTACGGTATGTTGTGTGTGTGTTTTAAGTTTTGAAGGGAACGATTTTAGCCAGGTGTGACAGTTTTTGCATTCTTGGCTTTTTTTAAACTTCTCATGCATGATTTTTCAAATTAATAGACAAAAAATATTTAACACCTGCTTTTGTATCATTAAACACATACAAATAAAATTCCATATGTTGGTGACATTTTAATTCTCAGGTGTTTACTTTACCTTACAGATTTTTAGTAAAATAATCCCTGGAAACCGGTAAATTATATTAAATACTGAGAGGAAAATGCACAGAAATATTTCACAGTACAGTATGTTGTGTGTGTGCTTTAAGTGTTTAAGGGAACTATTTTTGCCAGGTGTGACAATTTTTTAATTCTTTAATTTTTTTAAAATAAATAGCCAATAAAGATGATTTGGCAACTGGTGATTAAATTTGGGTAGTAAAAAATGAGTAATTGTAAAATTGTACTGACTCAAATTAATACAGGATGATTATCACTTTTATAATAGCAAATACTCTTCTGCACAAAATTCAAAATTTTCAAGTAAAAAGTTCATTTATTACTGATGTTTTTGTAGAATACTGTTTTAAGTGTAGAACATAAATACAAGTGCATGTCACAACTTTAGACTTATTTAACCTAAAGTTCCATTTTTCAATATGAAAAACAAAAATATCTCAAATACCAGTTGGTTGATTTCATTACAATTTTGCACTGTTGTTCATTGTAATCTTTAGAGGTTATATTTCTGAATTCGTTAAGAAAATGTCAGGGATAGTACTATAAAAACTCCAAAAAGACATTTTAAGCGATGAAAAATGTAGAAAAGAGTTTGCAAGAAGTAGTAAAATTAAATGTAGGCCTAATGATTACATTTTTTAGTGTATATGGTCATTTAAATGCCACTTTAGGGTATCAAAGTATCAATCAATCAAGAAATAAAAGTGGGATATGGATCTAAAAGGTTCATTTTTAATATCGGGAGGAAAAAAATTCTAGATTTTGTCCAAATTTGAGTATTGTATTCTTGTTTTCATTCTGGAAATGGTAATTAGAAGTTATATTATTATTGGTAATGGACATGATATCTTATGACTAATGGAACAGATCAATATAATGAGGTAGTTTATGTGGATTTCGTTTAATGAATGATGAAATCATCAATGCCTTCAACAAGCACATTTTTCTTGTTGTGTTTGCTAAGCCTTTTACTAATTTCAAGTTCTTTGTGCTTGTTTATAGGTACTGTTTATGGAATTTTAGTCATGGGCATAGCATTTGGAGTCGCGACACTTTCAGGTGTGATAGAATCTTCAATGTTGTTGACTTCAGTAACAAGTGGACCTCTTCTTGGTGTATTCATGCTTGCGATGCTCTTCCCATGTGTAAACTGGAAGGTAAGTAATTTATTACTGGCTATTATTAATTAGTAGGCATATATGTTTCTTTTGTTACAATTTGGTTGTTGTTGATTAATAGAAGAAGACATTTTATTGCATTTATCCACCAGTCTCAGAACTACAGGTAGTTGTTTGCACCCTGTTTGGTAATTGGCCTCTTCGATACTTTCTAGCTTCCTTTTTCAATCAGCTTTGGATCTATTAATTGTATTCTTTTGTAGTCAGCTTTTGAGCTTTTCGTTGTAAGTTATTTCTTCTATCGTGGATCTTTGGATAACACATCAAATAATTCTTTGGCTATCAGTCTTTCAGCTACCGGTACTTATGGCATCCTTTGGTAAACAGTCTTTACACTTATTGCATGCTTTAGTAACAAGGTTTTGAGCTATTATTTGCATCTTTCGACACTCCCCAGGAGGGAGAGAGCTTTAGAATTGCTTAGACTTTGTTTTTATATATCCTACTGAACATATCCATGATACTAGATTCATCAAATGATTACAAATAGAAGTATAAAGTACAAATTTACAGCTCTATAGCAAACTTCAAAACAATGATAAATTAATACAAGGTTTACACCATTAATCACAGATGAACAACCTTACTAATAAAAGCAGCTTATATTTGCGTTGAACAGTTGTTTGGTTGTTCACGGGACAAGTTCTACATACGCCATATTACTAATAAACGCAGTATAACTCCCAAGGGTCACACCGGGTTTGAACATGAAACGTCATCAAACACGTCATGCTGGTCATGACGTTACTACCCCGCTATGACGCTATGAAGACCTACAGAACGCCAATGTCACCATCTGTCGGAGCAGTGATCAAACAGCAGAGTGTCATCTGCCACGAGAAAAACTAGTTTCAGTATTTCATTATATTGTTTTCAGCAAGCTGTAATCATGGGTAAAATTATGGAAATATCTCAGACAAACAAGGAACAATGTTTATAATTCCGGAAAAGCAGCTCCGAATGTTTCCTAACAAATCATCATAAGAATGGATGCATAACCTCAGAATTCAATCTCGGACAATACAAAAACGACCGGCTGTTACGGATATCGGCCATCTTTATTATTTATGTCAAGCTTATACAAGGGGGTCATGCTGTGTAAAGCGTTGCACACATTCAGCCTTATGCAAGGATTATTAGTACATTTTTCTCCTCAGCTGTGTATATTCCAGGTATAAATGTTACAACTGGATTATTAGTAAGACCGGAAATATTTAAACATTCAGTAATATCTATGGGTATAGAGTGTTTCTGATGTATATGAAAATATGGTTACACGTCGAATCTGAAAAATTGAAAATCATAGGTTCACTTTGCACCTTTGCAGTTTGCAATGTCTGGCCTCCATGAATACTAAAGCGATACTGGAACAAACACTTCTCTTTTGTCTTTAAAATGAAATCAACGCAGCAGCGTTATATCCATTTGTAGACATGCAGCTTGCAGATCCATTGCCTTTCTTACAGTTTATGACATACATAATTATTTGCAGCTGCATTCCAAGCACTTTTATATACACATTTTCCACCAGTTTTTTAAAGAGCAAAGATATTTTATTTGAACCTGCCCTAAAGACGTTCATAAAATGTAGTGGAAAATTAGTGCCAAAACAACTGGTATAAAAGTAGTGTTGTACAGTAAGCGAACTTAGAAATCTGCACATGATTTATGATTATTTAACACAGTCTTCTTAGTCCACCCCTATCTGCTTGGAAGCCAATTGTGTGATTCATTCTTTGCTTCACAGTGGACCCCTCACCTTCCAAGACCTCATTATATGTTATGATCAGACCAAGTGCACCCAAATTATGGTGAAATTAAATCTATAAGCAGAATGTGCTCATCCTTGGATCCAAAATTTATAATAAATTACCAAATTCAATTTAAAAACAGGAAACACCAACTAAATTTAAAAAGGGGATAAAATCCTACTACTACAGAAACTGGCAGTATAAGGAGAGGCATCCACATTACTACATCTTGATGTTGCTAAGATAGAAGTAAGATAGACTTACATTTATGTTTTGAAAATAAACAATGATTTTTTTTTTACTATGAGACACTGTGCAGCAAGTGTCCTCTAGTCCTAAGACATTTTGTGTGAGTTGAACAGTCTTACGAAGAAATGGAATTAAAACATTATTTGGAACATTGGAAACAGCAAAATTGATGCAGGAGTAAGCCATAGGAATGACTGCAGAAAGAGAAGCAAGTCTCAGTCACAGAAGTGTTTATGTTCAGGGTGAAACATGTAACAAATCTACATTACATTACAATCCCCACCAGTCTCCAAGCAGGGGCCATTTGGATGCGATGAAATGCTTTATAGAGCATGGAGTGAGCAGGAATATAAAAACACAATCAGGACATATAAACAGCACCAGAACCAGTAATGAACAGAATTTTATTTCAGTAATCACTATCCTCACCAGGCTCCACACTGGGAGGAAGGAATAATCATTTCAATAATCACTATCCTCACCAGGCTTCACGCTGGGAGGAAGACAACATCTTGGAAGCAATTCTACAGTAGGACCAGAACCAGTAATGGAATAACTATTGACAACACAATTTTATTTCAATAATCACTATCCTCACCAGGCTCCACACTGGGAGGAAGAAACAATCATGGAAGTAATACTACAAATAGGACCAGATCCAGTAATGGAATAACTATTGACATCACTGCTGCCACCCCAGCGAATGTAACATTGCCTTAACGAGATTAGCTATTTAATACTAGCATCCTAGCACCATTAATTTATTAAGATATTGTGAAAATTACCTTAACATAAACAATTATTACTGGCATCCTTGCAGCATCTGTTTTTTAAGATACTGTGGATATTAACTTAAGGAGATTAGCCTTGAAATACCGGCATTGTTGCAGTATTGCTATGTTAAGATATTGAGGATACATCTGTAATAAAGTTAGCCATTATAACTGCCATCCTTGCACATATATTTATTAAGGTATTGAGGAATTGACCTTAATGAGGATAGTTTAGTAAGGATTATGTTTAATGAACTCTACTTCTTATACAAGAACCAGGAGAAACAAACTAAAAATGTAAACAAAAACAGTGCAGTGAATGAAATTATGATCAAGAAACTGTGTTCTCATATCAAGAGGAAGCAGTGCAATATCCTTATAGACAAAAGATGGACTGTATCCTGCTATTGTGCTTATGATGTCTGCAACGTTCACAGGAAATACCCTAGGAATATTTACTTTTTGTAGGACAACGAATCCTCAGCAGGTCCCACACTGAGAGGAAGTTGTACTACAAGCAGAATCCCTTAGAAAAATGACCATAGGCTTCTAAGGCCCAAGTTGCCATTGAAATCTTTTTGGCTTATTGTAATTGCCTCTGTAGTAGTATCCTATAGCAAAGCTTAAGAACAATCATGCATCACCAACATACTGTGAATGCCAGCTAATCAGCAATGTCGAGAAGCTAGGTTGGGGCAGGTTCCCATGAGATTGCAGCAGCTTTGAGAACAAGGCCCCACAATGTCTACATGAACATGTGAGAAGCATTCATCAACATGATTGAAAGTTTTGATAGCACTGGTCCTGTGTTAATTTTTCATGTTATGTAAAATCACATAATTTCATGATTCAAAAGTATGTTTAATGGAGTTATGGGTTGTGGTAGAAGAAAAGTCTGTAAACATTTTTTTAAATGAGAACAGTTCATGTTATTGCGTTTTGCAAATTTCATGGATCTCTAAATATGATGGTAGGCTTCTATGGCCCAAGTTAACATTGAAATCTTCTCGACTTCTGCATATTTGTCACACAAGATTTAAAATATCTGCTGACATTTTGATCATGTTACCGTGGCCGTTAGAATCATAAGAGTATTATATCACATTCAAATACCTTATTATAGTAATCGCGAGGAGGAATATGTGATTCATTATTAACTTCAGAAGTGTATAAAGTTCTAAGGACTTTAATGCAAGAGACGGATCCCACTGCTTTTGATAATATGCTTCCTGTTGTAATATAGAAGTTGAAATGTGACCCAGACATGTTGGAATTTCCCAGCTACTTTTAGGACAATTACCTCAATAACGTGAAGTCCTGGGCTTACTGTCATCGGCTGCATGCTGGACTGAATACGAACACGCACACAGAGCGAATGCATCAAACGCTCAAGTACATCTAATTCCATGGTAAGCATGTGAAACGCTTACATAAAGCAATATTCACGTTGATGTCTTTTGTTAAAGACAGGCTTTTTGAAGGCTGATTGTGCTTATGGAAGGCAAGCTCCCAAGCAAAATTAAGGATATATGTTGTAGACACAAATCAAGCCTAGAAATAAACAAAGACCTGATTATCAAGGAAGACGATGTTTGGAAAGTGCCCTCTTCGTCGAAAATGGCTGAACTATTTTCTGTACATGAAAACTTAGTTCAGTGTACCTACAAATTGATGCATACACAGATAATCCTGCACATGTGTTGACTCCAGCATAAAGTGGAATATGTGTAGCTTAAACACATATTAAGTACACACATTATGTCAAATTGAAACGAGCCAGATCCTGAAGAAAGGTCTACCAGCGGATTAATAATAGACGCTGAGGATACTCGTGCTGCCATTGAAAAATAAGAAATACTTGCACAAGTTAGTAAACAAGAAGGCCCCAAGAGTCCTGGGTCCTTATCGAAACAAAAAGTCTTAATTACTGCCGAGACTCTAGAATTAATTAAAGGCATTTCCACAAAAAAGGAACTTTCTTTCTTTTTTTCTCTTAGTTTTACCTCTCCCTTTTAGGATTCAAGTGACCCAAGCCGCCCGCGCCACGACCTGTCGAGAGAGGATTTATCTTTGGATCACATACTTTTTTGACCAGACAAGGACATGGAGGGCCTCCCTGGATGAGTGATGAACCCAATGTCGGGGCCACCTCTGAGACAACACGAACACATAGGATTAGACACACCATTCACACACACACACTCACTCCAAACAAGGCGAGGATGGGATGAAGATCATAATGACGGTGAGATGATATCTGGGGACCACAAGGGCCTAAAGTTTCCCGACATTTGTCTCACAGGTGAGGAAAAACCCCACCTAGGTAACTTGTCCTGACCAGAAATTGAACCTGGGCCTGCTGCGTGAGAGGAGCGAACGCATCCCCTAGGCCACAGCCACCCACCATCATAATGTATATTATGATGGCGGTGCCACAGCATAGTGGAACTTGAATCCTAAAACAGCACAAGGAATCCTTAAAAGCAACATCAGCTGGCGTTCAAAATCAACAAATAGGCCTAGGCCATGGCCGTCCAGAAGGGGGGGCAGGGTAGGGCCGCTGCTCCTCCCTGGAAATTTTGTTTACACATAAACCTCTAAATTAAATTACTATAAGCAACTAATGTGAAGTGAGGTTCAAGTCTCCAAATACTGTTGTATGTTTGCGTTGTTTGGCTGAAAACAAGCTGTAACAGCCGACTATGCAGGAGTAATTACTTCCCCTAAACTTGAAACCATTTATACCCAAACATTTTATTATAATGAAGATAAGGCAAGAAATGTCGCATTTTATATGAATTTTACCTTTGAAATTGTAGGGTGTAGAAA